>PVLA01000093.1:0-600000 GCA_004027455.1 Hydrochoerus hydrochaeris
TCCTCCTCCTCCTCCTCCTCCTTCTTCTTCTTCTTCTTCTTCTTCTTCTTCTTCTTCTTCTTCTTCTTCTTCTTCATGCTCTCTCTCTTTTGTCTTTTTGAGATAAGGTTTCACTATGCAGTTCAGGTTGGCTTTGGATTCACTTTCTAGTCTCAGCTAGCCTTGAACTTGAAGTGATTCTCCTGCCTCAGCCTCTCAAGTGCTGGGATTACAGGTGTGCACCACCATGCCTGGCAAAGTCTGTCCCTTTTCTAAGAAGTATCCACGTTACTTACTTCTGGGACATACCTTTATTTTCTGGCTGTGAATTCTTAAAGCTAGATTTAAAATGGTCCAAGCATTATGTCTGCCTTGGTTATAATCAATCCTGACAGAGAAGATACTTTGGAATTAGTTCACCTTGGGGTCCAGGGACATGGTCACAAATGCTGGGCTCTGCTGTTGGCCCTGAGCACTTCTTATTATTAGGTCTTCATCAGTAATGCCAATCAGCAGCCTCCTGTCTGACACCATAATTATGCCTGCTCCAAAAATCTCTTACTACTGTGTTTCTCTCTTTGGACTGAAGCTCAATGTATCCACAAACTAATCATGCCTGATTTCACTATGCTGTTTGAGGGTTGCGCCTTGAGACTGAGCCTTGCTTGCTTTGTGAATAGAGCTAATGTAAGCTGGAAGTGTTGGGTTGAATCTGGAGGCTTTCTATGGGGACAGTCACAGGACTGAATCCTGAGACTAGAGGAGTCATGACATTCATGATTCTAGAAAAGCAGCTTAAACATTACCAACCAAGGAAGGAAAAGAAACACTGGGTGGCAAAGTGATCCGAAACAACAGGTAAACTGAGGTTCCAGGATGAGGTGGGGCTGGAATGAATGGTGAGTGAGCACAGAGGACAGACAGGAATGGAGCAGGGGCAGGTGTGGGCCCTGAATCCTGCAGGTCTTGTGGTCCTTTTTACAGGCAAGGAGTGGCACCTGCCAGACTAGACGCAGGCCCTTCAGGTTTGCCACTGGCCTGGCGTGAACTCTGTGCCTGTGCCTGCCATTTGCTGCCAAGGCCCCCCGCAAGCCTCTTGCCTGCTGGAGTCTGTGCTCTGTCCCCTTTTCAGTTTAATAGAACTGATGTTGCTTAGTGCTCCTAGCACACACGGCATTGCTTTGTTTGGCTCTGCTAGTGCTTTCAAGAGAAGGGGGAATGGAAAGAGGACTGCCAAAGGGCCTTTTTCTCTCGGTGGAGGCTGCTGTGCCTCCTGCCTCTTATGAGTGACAAACCTGCGCGATTCTGAGTAGGGCTTTTAAATGAAAACATTTTATGTTTTCTGTCATGGAACATAGGTTATCAACTCTAACTAAAGTCAGAAAATGTCAATCAAGTGTCTACTGATTCCTCAGTACCCCCTACATTCTCAGTTTTCTTGTAAAAGTCACAGAAAGCAAAATAATATAAAGTGTTTCCAGACTTCAACGGCATCCACAGAAGTCCTTATTTATTTTTTTTCTTTTGAGTATATTGAGAACCAAATCCACAGCCTGGTGCACGCTTGACAAGTGCTATACCACTGACATACATTCGCAGCTATGTTATGATTTAGAATCATCCGATACATTGAGAAAATGTTACTAATATAATATGGCTCATGGGCTTAGATATAGCGTGATTCATATCAGCTGAAAATAAACCACACAAAGAACATTCATTTTGGCCTCACTTTTCAGCATGTCTTTAAAAGAATTCTAAAGTTTTTCAGCTCTATTGGAGTGTAATTGACAAGTCGTAATAGCACACATTTAAGGTGCACAACTTGGTGTTTTGATACCCATATACTTGTGAAATGATTGTCGCAGTCAAACCATTAATATATCCATTGCTTCACAGAATTTCCATTTTCTTTCTTTCTCTGTGGTAAGAACACTTAAGATCTTCTGTTTTTTTAGTAAATTTCAACTATGCAGTGTAGTACTGTTAACGGCGGTCAACATGCAGTACCATGTTAATACCCCGCCTCACACCAGGCCTCCTGGCTACCAGCATGCTACTCTGCTTTTAGGGGTTAATTTGAGATTCCACGTAGAAGTGAGATCATGGGAGTTTTTGTCTTTAGCGTTTGGGTTAATTCACTTAGCATAATATTCCCCAGGTTCATCCATGTGCAGAGATCCAGCCTGACATGAATATAGACCCAGGCATACCTCTCAAGGGGTTTAACATAGTCAGGTGAGTGTGTGTACCAACGTTTGACACCCTGTTTCATAATTTCTGTTGGACATATGGATAGTTTTTGAGAAGGCCAGATATACTCCAATCAATGACAGCCCACTTTTGTCTAGTTTAACATATAATTGTTTTCTTCTGCCTTGGAGAGGCAATCAAGATCCACTTGTATTCTTCTGCTCGAGAGACACTTCTGTTCATAAATCCACAATCAATTGCACTTTGTGCAATCTTGGATCCATCTGTTTTTTTTTCTTCTTTAGGTTGAGGCATTTTCTACCTTCAGCAGTCAGTTCTCACACACCAGGACCAGGTTTTTCTAAGACATCATGTTGTCACAGATAGCAAGATTTCCTTCTTGTTAAAGGCTGAATTAATATTCTATATGTGTGCGTTGCTGGAGATTGAGCTTAGAGTATCATGCATGCTAGGGAAGTGCTCTGTGAGTTGTTACTCCAGCCCTACACCACATTTTAAAAGAATTACAGCTTTGAAATCTAACTTTGGAGTTATAACCAATAATACAATAGCATACAGTTTCTATCTTGCATTACCCAATAAATAGCTAATAACAGGCTGAATCAGCCCATGTACTGTTTGGCAAACTGGATCAAACCACGGAACAGTAGCCTTAGACTAAATGAACAATTTAATATTATTTTATTTTCTCATACTAAGAGCCTCTATTTAATTTTCATACCCCTGTGTCTGGTGTCCTTTTGGGAAATATAGCTGTCTGTTTCTCAAAAGTTTCTTTCTGGTTAAAGACATATATTTATTTTTAAATACATTCTTAATTTCTGGTATAGGAATAAACTATGCCTCTGAGAAAGAAATGCATTGCATGGAATCACTCTGTGAAGGTAAACACGCAGAGGCATTCTGTTTTCTGTTAATTAATGGTAGTGATGCCAAGTTTTTATAGGAAACCAATTTTGCTTTTGTACACCATGGAGATCTTTGAGCATAAGAACTATTTCAATTTAGGAAAACTGTAGCAAAGCCCACAGTCCAAATGTAACAGGTGAATTACAGTTGATCTAGAAAATTGAGTGCATTAGTAATTGGTCCATGAATGTTCAGTAAATACAACTGGACCTCTGAAAATATATTCTCAAAACTAAAGACAAATCTAAAAGTTGAGACTGTTCCAGCATTTTCTCAGGAGTTGAATTTTGGATCCTGGACTGGTATTGTGGGAGCTGAGAGAGGCTGGCATAGTGAGTAGCACTGGGTGAACCCCGCTTTATGCATGCAAAGGTCTTTCCTGATTGCTGAGGGATGGATGCTCCTGTCTCCAGGGGAGACTGAGTCTGACTTTCTTGCAGAGTGAAAGTTTGGGCTTCTTCTTGTTTTCCTTCATTAGGAAGTTATATGAGTGTTTTCTAACTGGGACTTAACCTCCTTGGTATATTTAAAGCAACTTAAGGCTGGTGTTGTCAAATGTTTCATTGTACACACAGATGTCCCTTGTCAGGGGAGCACAGAATCTGACAAGGTGAGAGTCAAAGGATGTTAGCACTGAGTACTTCTAAGAATTCTCCAGATCCCCTTCCCAGCACCTGTGGTGGGAGCTATTCCACTGCTTTCACCACCACACTATCCAGCTGCATCTACCTGGAGCTTGTGCACAATTGGCTGTGTGAAGCCATGGTTAGTGACCAAGGAATGATGAAAGCCAGGACAAGTACATATAATTCTTATGCCATAGCATCACGTATAAGAATTGTAAATTGGAAATTAGCTAAATGGGAGGGATCCATAAATTAATGACATTGATGTGACAGAGTAGTATATAACTGTGAAAAGCAGCTAGGCAGATTCATAAGGATGAAAATGCCCACTAGGGATTACATATATATGATGTGTTTTCCATATTCATGTATTATAATGTTTTCCTTATATATAAAATGGTATTTTCCATATATTATATTTCCATATATAATACACATTATATTTTCATATCTAAAAATATATGTTATATTTTCCATATATAATAGACATCATATTTTCCATATATATAAAATCCCATTTTACATTAAGAAAAACTGTAGAGAAGTGCTACCTTGAAGGATGGAGTTTGGGATGGTGAAGGAGGAGCCATCCTTTTATCCTTCTGCATTTTTGTATTACTGGAAAGTTTGCAATTAACATGTATTACCTCTGTAGCTAAGTATATGTTTGAAAAGTATATATTTGATTAAATAACTTAATAGTGTTTCAGTCAAGTTTCCCAGTGTAATTCTGAGAAGCCAAAAAGAATAGATCCAAAATCACAAACAGAGACTCTGCAGTAGCTCCAGTGTGTATTTCTAGAACATATGTTTTATCTTCTGAGAACAAGGCTTAAGTCATTGACTAATCTGATTCCTTTCTTCTGTTAACTTAATGGCACCACTATTAATATACTTTTGTTCATTTTCTATTTTACAGTTGACAAAGTACCCTTTTTTCAGTTTTTCTGAAGCAGATTCTTGCTATGTAGTTCAGGCTGGCCTGGAAATCACAGTGATCATCTTTTCCTCAGCCTCCCAAGTTCTGGGATTTTAGGTGTGCACCACCACACCTAACATACAGTTTTACAAAGTACTTTTTTTTTTTTTTCCATACCAGGGATCAAACTCATGATCTTGTGCTTGCCAGGCAGGCGCTTACACCACTGAGCTAAATCCCCAGCCCTACAAAGTACTTTTTACATCTTGAGTGATACAAACCTGCAAGAATGTCCTAATATCTCTATTTTTCAGAAAAAGGAATTAAGGTTTAGGGAAGTTAGTCAATGTGCTCTAGTGATAAGCAATTAGGGCAAAGTCAATTAAACAATACAGGTATTAAGCTGTTTTTTTACTTCAGTAGGTATCGTCTCAGCCTGTGTTTCTCTGAATCAGCTGGTTGCTTATGGCAGGGTGGATGGGGAGGCTTCTTGTCTCCCAGCCCACCAGCCCACCAGCCCCCAACTGCCACTGGTTCACAGGAAGGGGTTAGCTCCTTCTTAGTCCTCTTCTTGGGACGCATGGCTCCAGTGTCACTTTTGTATAAATTCTTTTTAGTTTCTCCTTACTTTTTCTTTGTCATATTCTCTGTAAAGTCTTTATGTCTAATCCACAGTTCCCTGGACTTATTAACTTAGCTCTTTTTATTTCTACTTGTTAATCTTGATATCTTTCCTTCCTCCTATATAATATAGTCCCCTTCTGGATCAGTACTGTTCACTCGGTATATATCTATTTTATAAGTAGCTTTGAAAAGACTTAGGTCCTTTTCACAGCCCATATGAGGAGTCCAAAGACAGCTTTTAGGTCCTGACAGCTTGGGTTGGGTAACTAGAGCAAAAACTACATATTTTTTGTTAAGTGCCAGGAGAAAATCCATTCTGATGACATTCAAAGTGAGGTTGAAAGTCTTCACAGCTGTTTGATACAGGAAACAACTCACAGTTCTGCGTGAACTCAAAGAACTTGCTGGATTTATCTTTCCTGTGACTATAACAGATGCAATAATTTGCATTTGGGCTTCTCCTTTGCTTTCTATATCATCCACTACAATAATTCTCAAGCCTTTTTTGTCCTAGATGGAAGAAGAGTGGTTTAGGTGACAGCATGAGTGCTCAGGTAAAATAAATACCAGGAGGAAAAGGACACCTGGAGCACAGGAGGGCCTCCTCAGACATTCACTTTCCTACTGTTCAGAATTTTAATTTTTTATATCTTTGGGATTCAGCTGGTCCTTGGAATGTGATGAAAGAGGGAGCAGGGTCAGGAAGGAGAGAAGATTGGGTGAGTTTGGGACTTAGAGAAAGGATAGTGTATTAGATTCCAATTGCTGGTATATGAAAATGACTATCAACCTAATGACTTAGTCCAATCCATTTCATTATCTTACAGTTCTGTAGGTGAGAAGTTTAAAACCAGTCTCTGTGGGCTAACACCAAGATGTCAGCAGGGCCGTCATCCTTCTGGAGGCTGCAGGGGAAAATGCAATTCCTGGTCTTTTCTACCTTCTACCTTCTGTTTTCCTAGTTTTTGGCCTGCTTCTGTTGGTAAAGCCAGCAGCACTGTACATCCTTGATCTTTTTTCTTTTGTCACACTTCTCTTTTCCAGCCTGTAGCCAGGAACCTCTGGTTGTAAGAATTCATATGATTAGATTGGATCCATCTGTATCATTTAGGATAATCTCCCCATTTCAACAAAAGCTTTGACTTAATCACATCTGCAAAATCCCCTTGCCATGGAAGGGAATATATTTAGGCTCTGGAGAAAGGGGCCAGTTATCAAATCCTACCACAACCGTAAATCCATACCTTCACTCAGATAGGTAAAGGAATCTTTTGTTTTGGCACCTTTCCCTCAGAGCTAATGAATATCCATAGTTTAAAAAATTCTTTATTTTATTTAACAACAAATCGGGCCAGGAATGAAACTTTATAGACAAAGGATAATATTATTAATGAACTAATTTTTCTTTGTTCCAGTTATAATTTTAATTTTAGTTCCTCTTGGCCTTATCTTTTCTGTGCCTCTCCTTCAGACATATGTGAATTTTCTTTAAGAAACTGTAATATTCCTGGCCTCTGTTATGATAGGGTGATTCCTCTCCCTTTAACTGCCAAAGTTCTGAAAAATTAATCAACATGTGTTATCTTTCTTTTTCCTCATTTTCTTCTATTTAGCCTTGATTCCAGAAATCTGATTCCCCTTCAAGCCTTTCTATTGATCCTCTAGGCCTCATGGGTTGTATCTCTAGGACTCTTTCTTTTTTGCCAGCTGCTGGATATTCCTGTAATTCTTGGTACCACTGACCTTCCACCTCCATACCTCTTGGCTTATGTGATTTTCTCAATTCAGTCACATATGCTGCTTGACCCTGGTCCCACCTCCTCCATGTAGTCCCCGACTTGTGCACAACCTCTACACCTTCTTCCAGGACTTTTACATGTGATCTGCTGTAGGTGAAGGCCACATGCACTTTTCATATTGGCCGGTGGACGTTTCTACACAGATATCCTTCTGTGCTTGCAAACTCAAATGGCAGAGCTACAGTCTCCAAGTTTGTTTTCCCTCCCAATTTATGTACTTACTTAAAGTTGTTTATTTTAGTCAATGGCTCCATTTTTGCCTAAGTATTTGACCTTCCACACTGATACTTGACTCTTTTCCCCTTAGGGAAAAATTGGCCTATGCACTATCTATTTTTATTCAGTACCTTTCATGCTTCTTCCTTTCTTTCCAGCACACTGCTGTGACTGTTGTTACCCTGGTCTGGGTGATCTGGCATCATTTTTACCATTTAGTTCATTGCCAGTGCTAGTTTAAATTCTTATCTTCCATTACATCCTCCTCCTCCTCTTTACTCTCCTAATCTTGGTGTTGTTTAAACTCTCTACAATCAAAATCTTCTCAACATTTCGAAATTTATTCTGAACTTTTCATCATAAGTCTTCATCCCTGGCAGGTCCAGTGTGCTAAGTATCTTACACACATACTTTGTTCATTACTGTCTCTTTTCACTTTGTTTTCCATTCCTGAAGTGCTGCTCTTTTTCTCATTACCAATCTATTCTCATACATCTTCAAAAGTTTAATTCCCATTAATATTTCTTTGGTCATCGCTATTTATAAGATTTTTCCCTTATTTGAGCACATTAACATTTGCTGAATTTTATATTATAGCTCATCAGGGGACTGCCATAAAGTCCAATCATCAGTCACCCATCTGCTTACAGCTGTCACTGTGTCCTCAATCCTTTCCACTGTTGCTATGGATGAAGTAGGAATGTGCTCACTTAAGACAACTCCGTTTACCTACCGGATCCTGACCCCTCTTGCTTACACGTGGACTTCGCTCTAGAAAGCCTCCTTCTCTTTTTTGTATCAATTTCTCTTACTAATCATTCTCACAGTGTACAAACATACAGTTTTCCTCCTATTCTCACTAAAAGAAACAAAAAACAAACCCTCTCAATTCTACTTCTACCTCTAGCCATTACGCCTGTCCTTTCTGGAAAATCTTGAAAGAGTAATCTATATTCATTGCTCTAACTTCTCTCTTCCCAGTCCCTCTGGAACACATTCCAATCAACCTTGTATTCTCCACACTCTGCTGAAATTGTATTAAGATCACCAGGGACCTCTAGACCGCTAAACCCTGTGCAGAATTCTCGGTTCTCATTTTACTTGACTAATCAGCAACTTTGAGACACTGATGATTTTTTTTTTTTTGCTTGAAACAGTTTTCTTATTTGGTTCCCTTTTCATTAATTTTGCTTGTTCCTACTGATTAACTAAGGCTCAACACATAGCAGTTTTCCAAGTCTCAGTGTTTGACCTTCTTTTCTATCCAAACTTACTCCCTCATCGGCCTCCTCAAACCCATGATTGAAGTCCCATCTATATGTGGGTACTTTGGCTCCTGAATTTATATATTTCATTTGAACCTCTTCCCCAACTCTGTTTGTTCAGAAACCAACCACGTCTCACCATTCCACTGGTCTAAAATATTATCAGCTCTCAGGAGTACACTTTCAGGTTGGAATCTTGACTTTGACATTTACTGAGGATCAAAGTTATCCACCCTCTATGCTTCCTCGCCTTCCTTATTTGTAAAATGAAGATGATAATAATAATAACAGCAACAATACTACTACTACTACTGGTTGTTATAAAGATTGTAGGAAAAACCATATTAAAGTGCTTATCGGTGCCTAGCAAATGGTATATTATCACCACACATCAGTTGCATACATTATTCTATAAATCTCCAAAATTCCATGTCAGTAAGTGGAAAATACTAGGTAAGAAAATCAGAGAAACTGTGGAATGGTCATTTTCTTAAGCATAATTCAAACTTTTGAATGCTCAAATTCACACTGAGATACACTGGGGAGTTGTTGTGCTAACCTACTTTGACCTGAGTCTACACCTTGGTGTGTTTAATTTGCACAGCTGCTATATAGAGATTTTTGGGGCATAAGGTCCATTGGAAACATTTGTTAATCATGTACTCTTTGCTAGTGACACTTCTTTTTCCCTTGTCTTGAGAGTAATTTCTTTAACATTGTTTTTCCAAGTCTTCCTTTGGATCCCAGGAACCCAAGATAGTCTTGATCCTGGCCATATTCTCCCTGTTTGCCCACTTCAGGATTCTACATCTAGTTTGCTACTGCTACCAGTTATACCATTTTAAAAGGGTTCTACAAACCCCGTTAATATACCAGGAAAGTCATTTTAAGTTTACATTTTATTGACATAAAGAACATGGGCTTCTTGATAAAGGTAAGTTGCTGAGTGAGACTAGGAAGAGCAAGTACAAATTCAAACTATGCCCACAAAATTCAAGAGGAACACAACCAAGCATCTTTTTAAAAAGAGAAATTGAGAAATTAAAGCGTTTCCCGAAATATACAGAAAGATATATTTTTGAACCTGAGGTTAAATCTCAGTATTGAAAAGTTCAGGGATTTATCTTAGTTAAATAGGAGAATTCTTAGGAGAGACTCCCTTTCTATTGATTTTGGGTTTCAGTGGGGTTCATAATGGCTCATGCTTACTTGGCGGGAAAACACTAAGCAACAGCAACCCTGCTGCCAACCCTCCCTCCGACTTGCCACTCACATAGTCTGAGGCTCTCGATCACATGCAGATTGCAGACACCAAATAAATTGGGCAGATGGAGCTCATACATCAAAGCTACCTGCTTGGATTCCTTTCTGGCCATTGGTGCATTTCCTCTCTCTCGCTTTAAATCAGCCTCATAAATCTGACCCTGACAAGGTCTTGCTTCTCCACACCATAGTTGGAGGTAAGGTGGTAATTTGTCCCCAAGCTTTCATTTGCTTCTGCACTTGAGTGACCATCAGTGCCACATGGTAGCCATTTATTACTGGGCTCAGGTGTGACCGTGAGGGGTGAGTGCCAAGTCCTGCCAAACTGGTTGGTTACTCCTTCCAAAAAGACAGAATGGTTCTCCAAGCACTGTGCACATAAGATGATTATACTCCACACTGTGTGATTAAATCCTGGCATGCTAAGGTATTTTTCTGAGTATCTAGTTCATAGTAGCTATTCGTATCCTGGCTAATGATTACCTGGATTCAAAATATTTTTAAAGGAGTTTGTCTGAGTCAGGAATTAAAGTCAAAAGACAGAACTATCCAGGCTGGTGACCTTGCTCTCAGAGGTGGGGACTCTGGCTTGTGCTGACTTCACCATTTTCAGGAATGTCTGACTCCACTCTTGTCTCCTGGTGTTAGCAATGAAAAGCTGGAACAATGACCTACGTCATGTGGGTAGGGTTTGATTGTTTACCGCTTCTAATCACGGCCTTCTGTGTTCTGGGAGTCTTCTGTCTTCAAGTCTTTCTCGAGTTCTTGCCTTTTGCTCTTTGCCCTTCTTAGTTGTTGGCTGTCTGTTTCTTCTCTCATCCAGACACTGTCCACATCTGGCTTAATGTGCAGCCCTCCCTGCTCCTCATTTGGAGGAGGGAATGTCCAGGCACTGTCTTCCTTCACCTAACATGATTTGTAACCATAAAATGCAATAGCTGTGGACAGACATTTTCTACAAGGCTCTTTCTATCTGGTCCATTTTAAAGACCTTGAGAAACGGAGATACCTTATTGTGCTTTGGCAGCTTATTTCTGCTATTTTACAAAATAGCATTAAACCCCTTTTATGGGCTCATAACAAAATAGCCTATTGAAAGAGCATAATGATTCCTCATACTTTTGAATGCTCATCATTTCACCAATACGACAGACAATTGATGCTTTTAGAGCTTTATGGTAGGCTTTCATGCTTTTCATTAGGGCACAATCCTTGGGAAAGTAATGTTCTGTACCACGTCTAGGATTATGACCTGCAAATGTGAACAGTCTCCAAATATTATTGTTGAAGGTGATAAATGACAACGACAACAGCTGTCATTTATATACTGAACACTTATTATATGTCAGCCTTTATATTGTGTTGGAAGCACTCTACATTCATTATGTGGGATTTTTTAAATTCTCATAGCATCTCTAAAAAGAATATTATTCTTATGCCCACTTCACAGATGAGGAAACAGAGGCTTGGGGAGGGTAAATCACAACCCTAATCACACTAGATTTTAAAACCAAATTCTTATGACTCCTTCTCCAACTCTGTATCACCATGTTGCTTTGAGCACCTTCAATTTCCAGTTATCCAACCTATTTTCCTTCTTTTTCTTCTCTGTGGCACCTTCTCTTGTAATGGAGTTCTGTATTTTCCAGAGCCTCAGAGCCCATACCTCAATCTCTTAGTTTTTCTAGCTATGCTTTTCCCCATGTAATCCTGTCCAGTTCCATGAATTTAAATGCCAATTGAATATTGTTACCTAAATATCTCTATATCTACAACGTATAGTTATGGCCCAGACTGCTTCTCTTATTCTCAGATTCACATGTCATCTACCTAGCCTCCTGGCATTTCTGCATGGCATGTCAAACTAAATGTGTCCAAAATATTTTCCTAACCCTGTCCCCGTAGTATGTATGTTTCTCCTCTAGTTTTTGTCTCTCGGTACACAGTGCGCCATTTAAGCACTCAGCTCAGAAATGTAGCGTGGTCCTCCAGATCTCCTTTCCCTCACTTGTACTCACATTCATTCTGCAACTTCAGCTTCTGCCCACTCCTCTGTTTTTACTTCTGCCTTTTTGGGCCCAAGTTCCTAATAATATTCTTTGGATGATTTCAAAAGCTTCCTGACTGCTTTCCCTGCCTCACACTTGCCACCCCCAGCCCCAATCCACTTTTCACATAGCAATCTGAATGGCATTTAAACACATGTACCAGTCCAGCCCATTCCCTGCTTCAGATTCTTAAAAAATCTTCTGACTGAAGTCCAAACTCTAGTGTGACCTTCAAGGCCATACGTGATGTGACACTGATGAACTCAGCAACTTCATCTCTTCCCCCTCCCTTCTCATTCACTCCTCGCTAGCCACAGTGTCCTTTTTTTAGTTTTCCAGTGATACAAAACTCTTTAATGCCTCAGGACTTCTGTACTGGTTATTCCCTTGGAAATGGAATGCTTTTGTTGCTGGCCTATGGTTGGTTAATACATTAACTGAACCAATGGGATTAGTAGGTTGTCTCCCTTCTTTAAATATTATGAATAATAACATGGAGAATTGTCTTGAGTAAATTATTCAGCCATTTTCATTTATGGCATCTAAATGAGATGGTCTTCACACAGTGGATCTATGGATTTTCTGAAGCATACTTTTATGTTTGCATGGATGGAGCAGAGCTTGGAAGAGACTGGAAGATATATATCTAGCATGTAATGATTTGTGAAGTGGATGTTGCTATTACTGTTGTTCAGAGTTTATGTGTTTGGAAGGTTGAGTAACTGGCTCAGGTGCATAGGTAGGAAGCGACAGGTCGGGGATTTGCAGGCTCTTTGATCCATGTCAACTGAATGCCCATGTGCATCCCCCAGATCCTAGGGCCCTTGAGTAGAAACACAGCTGAGAGAGGTTTGTAGGTATGAGAACATGGAAAACACCTGAAAATCTGAAGGTTTTATTCATGGAGGTGCTTCACAGGTGGTTATAAATCAGGTGGTTGTAAATCATACTTACTTATGTCAAACACAGCATGAATGAGCTGAATTGAACCCTAACTTCAAAATCCAGTATCTGCACACAGAGATAAGGTGGTGAATAAAGTTAGGTATGGCAATTAATGAGTCACCATCTGCTAACACATCACACTTTGAGTGGGATTTAACATGGTTATGGGTTTCTTTGAACACTTTTTTTTTCTCCTACCATATGTGCTTAAAGAATCCAAAAAGGAAACAGCTTAATCCAGGAATGTGAAAAAGAATGGTGACATTCTGTGGTGTGTCAGCGAAATGAGAAACTTACCAGGCATCATCTATTTCAGGGGGGTTTGTGATATTTTATTGTTTGGGGCATCTAGGCAATGATGAAATGGCATTGCCAGGATAACTTACCACATGCATAGGCTGTAGAAGAGTACCATAGTGTAGCTGCTACTTCTAAAATTTACTCTTGTCTTTGCCCTGGACCAAGTTGACACACATACAGAAAATATTCTTTTTCTTCAAAGGGTCCAAGTTCACATCTGTTACACTTGGCTTAACCATGCTCTTCCCACTGGAAAGGAATCTCTTTGTGCTGGATTTTCCTGCAGAATTCTGTTTGTGTGTCTCAGGTTGTATTCATCCCGGTTGTGCCTCTGCATAGCCTCTTGAATTCTTGTTTTCCATCTGTGCTAATCTAAAGCTGCCTGAGGGTGAAGACCATGTTTCATTCATCTTTGCATAATTCAGTGGCACCTACCCTAATAACTTACGATGGAGATGCTCAGTATATATCGTTGGATTAAAATACATTTGCTTTGGAAAAACAGTCCAGAGTGATGACTTTAATATAAGATACCTCAAATATTTGCAGAAGTAACATTGCAGATCAACAATATTACCAACTATATCCTTACATTAAATGTTGAAAAATCTCATATGACTAAGGAAAAAAAATCCTCACTCTTTATGAAAGCCAGTGTTTGGTTTTGGTTAAACTATATAA
This sequence comes from Hydrochoerus hydrochaeris, assembly GCA_004027455.1. Classification (NCBI taxonomy): domain Eukaryota; kingdom Metazoa; phylum Chordata; class Mammalia; order Rodentia; family Hydrochaeridae; genus Hydrochoerus; species Hydrochoerus hydrochaeris. The sequence continues at coordinate 13,789 of PVLA01000093.1, forward strand.
GGTCAGTTTTAGGATGCAAATGTTTGAACTAAAGAAGGATTCTGCTTTGAGGCTTGGCCCTGGGGCAAAAGAGTGAAAGTCTCTTAGAAAATTCATGGTTAGCATGCTTAGTTTAGCAGCACAGGTATATCAATAAATCACTGCCATAGGCCTGTGATATGTAGAAATCTATGTTCATGTTGTGTGTGTGTTTTTAAAATAAGCAAATTCTTATTCTAAAGAACTTTAAAGAGAAATATGATGACTGTTGTAAAGCACTTAGATATTATTTTATGTTTGAACAGGGCAAAAATATTGTATTTTTTTCTGAATATTCAAACATGGCCAACACATTAACTGTGACGCTTACATGCTATAGGAATCCTGACAGTAAAGGAGGATTCTAGAGTAGTATAGTGCATAATTCTCTCAATCTTAAACAGCTAGAAGCTGCAAGATGACCTAATCAAAGTTCCATTTAAGGAAAATGGGTCTGGCAGCAGTACCCATGATAACAGTTGGATGATTTTGATCCAGGAATCATGGGGATCAAGGAGAAAGCAGTAAGATTAATCCAAACATGAGATGCTAAGGAAATTTACAAGTGGTAAAAACAGAGTGGAAGAAGTGGATCTAAAGATATTTCAAAAGAAAAAAATTCACTACATAAGTAACTCTAAAATATTGAGTTTAAGTGATTTAAGTTTTTGTCAACAACAGACAAAGAGAAGTTGAGAAGGACAGTCAGACCAGTAGGAAATATGAGAGTTTAAGTTTGGTCTTGTTGAGTTCAGCACAGTGCAACACCCACGTGGAAATTCTATGACTTTATTCCTGTCATTTTAGGACATCGTTGTTCTCTGAAAGATGAACTAGAGTATTTGATCTGAAGCCAAGCAAAGAGAAATTTAAGACAAGTGAAGAACAAGAAAAGTTTGAAATTGTGGTCATAGCACAGTCAAAGGTTAGATATACCTTAGGGTTCTATCTGGATATCTGACCTTCCATGATCCTTATTGCATTTTGGGTTAGATGCCCTCTTACCCTGATGATAACCTGGCTTAGACTTCTGCTTCTACACAGCTGTAAGAATCTAGTTTGTAGAAAGTCATTAGACTATTTGAACAACATGATTTCAACTTGTAGAGAAATAGTTTACCGTGTTCCAAAGTACTGAAACCTCCAAATATATGTCAGAGATAAAAATCAAAGAGATACCTTCTGATTATAATGTGGATGTCTCTGATACTATTCTTTTGGTGGTTTAACTTACCGTTTGAGAATCCACTCCTCCAGGCAGTTAGGCCTTTCACTGACCATGTTCCTGCCTACTTTGCTCCAGTTTCTGATACATTCTTTGCCTTTTGTTCTATGTATCTTTTCCTTGCCATTGGGCTGAGAGCAACTTGTAGATGGGAACCACTTATTGATCTCTGTCTTCCTCACTCCCCTAACAGAAAGGTGGCTCATGGGTGATAGCCAATTGTGGGAAATATCCTAAGAGAAATTTAAATAACGTGGATGGAGCAACGTGCAGTTGCTGTAGCAAAACTTGTATACATATCATATGTCACCTCCCTGCTGATGCTGTTAATGCTGCACCAGCAGAGGCAGAACTTTCATTGCACACTGCTGGCCCATGTTTGTAATGTGCGACATTTTTTTATGAAATACTGTCAAGAGCGATCCATCATACAGTAACCTTTGGATTATATGCTGAGACTGGTCCCTATCACAGACATAAATGAACTTCAAAGATAATGCTATCCTTTCAGAAGGGATTGATCAAGGAGTTCTGGCTAGGAAAAAGGCAGAGCAGTTTGTTTTTTTAAGTGAGGCAGCAGGGCCAATGCAAGGAGTTTCCTTCTGGGAAGCTCCAGTTGGGGCTTCTGGCCAAAGATGATCAGGTGACCCCGAATTGTGGCTGGATATTTCTTTTTGTCCATCGGGTGAGGATGTGACAAATGGCCAAGAACATTCCAAAGATTCAAAAAGCCTTGGGACTTGCAAAGTTTATAATTTTATCTCAAGGGGGATAAAAGAATGCATGGTAACTTAAGTGAATTTCAGATGTTAACTCACTGGTGCAGTATTTCCTCTATTTAAAAAAAAAAGATCTAGGATTTTACATGTGTTTTAGAATATAATAAAAGAAAGCTTCTAAGACTCATCATTTTTATGTAGATCTAGATGAGATTCCTTTCATGAGCTCAGTGTTTCCTGTTAAGAAGAATGCTTATAGGCGAGAAAACACTAAAATCATAATTCTTTGTTTTCCTTGATTAGATGGGAGCTGACCATAGTTCTGCTGAAGATGTGAAGAAATCCAAGCAATAATTCATGTTGTCGGGTCAGCAGAAATGGGGATGGGGTCTGACATGACTGAAAGATTTGCCTAAGGGATCTGAGAACTGAATCATTCAGAAGTACATGCCCTTCATAGCAAAAATACCTGCTGAAGATGCTGAACACAAACAGCAATGAAAATCCCCCAAAGAGTCTCCATACTATCTTTACAGATGTCATTCCAGAGGAAATATACAAATCACATTAATACTAATTGATGTGGGACACTAATTAATAAGTCCCATTAAAGCACAAAGCAGTGACATTTAATACCTAATGAATGCCTCGCAATCTCTTGATCATTAATATTTCATAGCATCAGAACACAAGAGCTGCCACCCTTGAGCTCATGTGCCGCAGTTTCCTGTCCCTGACATGGTCCCGGGGGCATTCAGTGGCACCAAGTTATCACTATCTATATACACCATTAACTCGTAGGGCCCTGGGTCCTACTTTTCCCAAAGGAGAATCTGCTGCCATTCTTGGCGTTGACCTCTGTGGCCCCTGAAAAAGAGAAGAGCTCGGGCCGTTGACTGTGGTGTGTGGCTGCTTTCTTGTTGACCCTCCGCCCACAGAGAAGCTTGCATAGGAGAAAATCGTTACTTTGATTTATTACCGCGGGCTGGCTTTATTCAAAGGCAATGATCACTTCGCAGAGCAGATGCCAGCGCAAGGGGTTATTGATCCTGCGCTCTTCTAGCAATCCCAGGAGGCCCTCACTCGGGAGGGAGGTGGAGGTGGTCAGCCAGTAAGAAGTCCATCTCAGACCAGGCCGTCGTGGTTGTGTCGCTCCAGGGACACTGTGTGTCTTCTTTCGGAAAAGGGGCTGGAGCAGGGAGAACGCTTCCAGTGCAAGGCTGCCTTCAGCGAGGGAGAGGCGAAGAGCCAGACGCGGCCACCGCCAAGGGGTCGGGCGGAGGAGGCTGCCTTCTCCGGGCGGCTGGAGGAGGGTCCCGGCCCCAACCCCGAGCGCGGCCGCGGAGCCCCGCCTGGCTGAGAGTTGCCCCCGGGTGCCAAACTGGACCCGGAGCACCATCAAGACTGACTGACGGTGGATGTCTCCTAAGGTCGTCGGCGGGGAGAGGACGGACGGAGGCGGCGTGCTCAGGGGAGGTGGAGACACGCGTGGGGTTAGCGGGGATATAAAGGCACCCGACGCCGGGAAGCAGAGGGACCCCGGTGGAGGGGGGGGGAGGCGACAGCAGAGTTGAGGAAAAGTATGGGGAAAGTCGGGACAGGGTTAAGAGGAGACGGGAGGGTGAGGGAAGAGTGAGCTCGGCGCAGAAGGGGTGCAAAACCGGAGGGACCTCTAGGGGAGGCGCACGGTCGGGCGCGCAGGGAGGTGGCGAGGGGCGCGCGGGGGGGCGGGGAGGCCGCGGCGTGGGGAGGGGAGGGGAGGGGAGGGGAGGGAAGAGCGGGGAGGGGAGGGGAGGGGGCGCCGGGCGGGGGGCGCGGGGCGGGCGCCGGGCCGAGCGCATTGTGTCTGGCGGCGGCGCGCGGGCCGGGCAGCCATGGAGCCGCGGGCGCTCGTCACGGCGCTCAGCCTCGGCCTCAGCCTCTGCTCCCTGGGGCTGCTGGTCACGGCCATCTTCACCGACCACTGGTACGAGACCGACCCCCGGCGCCACAAGGAGAGCTGCGAGCGCAGCCGCGCCGGCGCCGACCCCCCGGACCAGAAGAACCGCCTGATGCCGCTGTCGCACCTGCCGCTGCGGGACGCGCCCGCCCTGGGGCGCCGGCTGCTCCCGGGGGGCCCGGGGCGCGCGGACCCCGAGTCCTGGCGCTCGCTGCTGGGGCTGGGCGGGCTGGACGCCGAGTGCGGCCGGCCGCTGTTCGCCACCTACTCGGGCCTCTGGAGGAAGTGCTACTTCCTGGGCATCGACCGGGACATCGACAGCCTCATCCTGAAAGGTGAGCGGCGGGCGCGCCCCGAGTCCCGCGACCCGGCGCCCGCTCGGGGGGCGCAGCCCGGTCCCCACGGCCGCCTCCCTCCGCCGCCCGCGCCCGCCGCCCGGCGCGGTCTCGCCTCGGTGCTCGCCTTCTGTCCTCAGCCCTCTCTGTCCTTCTCCCCGTCCTCCCGGCTTCTCTCCCGGGTCCTTCCTTCCAGGACTCCTCTTTCTTCCTGCGCTGCCCTTTCCCGCATCGCTAAGTCTCCGCTTTACCCCTTCTCCGGTTTTCCCGGCCACTTCCTCTTCTTTCCCCCTCCTCTCTCTGTACACCTGCCTGACTTGGAAGGCGTGTGTGGGTTTTCACCGGGAGCAGCCCAAAACTCAGATCATTCCCCCAAGTTGTCCTTTCCATTTAGAAATAAAACGCCCTTTGCAGGGAAAGTGATGCAAAGCCCAGAGGAGAGAGGAAAGGGCTTTCTCAAGGATTGATGTTGGTATCGACTCAACTGATGTGGTCAACCCAGCCAGTTGGGTTGGGTTACTGAGAGTGAAGGAGGCCGGAGGAACGTTCCTCCAAGCGCCAGAAGTGCAGGGGTTGTGTGGTTTGGACCTCACACCCGCACAATCATTCACTGGTGCAAACAGCTAAAGGCACATAGAACATCTATCTTTTCCAAGCTTCCCAATGACAGCCACTCCACCCTGCGCGAGATCTAGGCAGGAACTGAGAAAATGAGAGAGCCCTTTAAAGCGGGGTGGCCCAGACCTGAGCAGGAAGTCTGTACCATCACTCTGTATCGTGACCATGGCAGCTTATAGGGTTGTTTTTATGTTAATTGCCATTGAGTTGTAGAGCATCAGTTTGTTCTTCTGAAGTCTATGCAACACCTGGCTCCATGCATATAATTAGATAGTTTGAGATCTTTTTGGTAATCTCATTCATGTAAAAACAGTGTGACAATCCTACTTGTGAAGCTTACTTTAACTTTTAGAACTCAACCCTTAATAGAATTATTATCCCCTAAGAGAAGAGCAAACAAACAACCCCCACCTCTTCTTGGACTTATTATTCCAAAAAAAAAAAAAAAGGAAGCCCAAAGTCAGTACATTTCTAATATTTAGTAGCTAGTCAGCAAAGTGAATGAACAGCTGTATGTTGAATTATAGTTTAAAATGGAATTACATAGAAAGGAGGAGGTTAATAATGTGTTGGCTTTCTGAGTCTTGTTAGTTGGCATATTCCTTATTTCTCAAACATGTCAACTTCCCTCTTCCTGTGGCTAGCCCAGCTGGGGACTGCCATCCAAATCTGTCTGTACATGGAAAGACTCCAGCAATGGGGGAATCAGATACAGTAATCTTCCTTTGGGAAGTGTATCTTCTGTTTTCTAACTTGCATCCATATCTGATGTGTCCTAGTGAAGACACTGCATAATTAATTCTGATAGTAACATCGTACATGAACAATCTGTAAAAGCTGAATTTGGAGGCTCAATTGCAGAATGCTCATTTAGGCAAGGCAATTTTGAAACCAAAGCAGTATAGTCTGTCTTTGGAAATGACAGCTGCCTTTCCTTATACTCTCTATGCCTACAGTATTTGATTGTATGTATATTGGATCTAGTGTAATGTCTGAAGCCTCTCAGCAGGGTCCAGCCCACAGCAGGAGAGCACCCCCCCACCCTCGCCCACTGCAGAACACTCTGGAAATGCCCAAACTCCTGGAGAGTCAGAATCAAATGATCTTACAGGAGGAAGGGCTTTAGAGGTTAGTGGACTCAACATTCTACCTATTGTTCTAATTCCCTTCCACAGTTTCTACCAAATGGTTGTCTAGCTCAATGCTTCCATGAGACAGAACTCACATAGTAGTTAAAAGAACTGGATTTTTTTTCTAGTCACACATGCATGTGTTAGATGAAAGCAATCTCATGGATCATACGGATGGTAACTGGCTAATCTGTTTATTGGGAACACTGAAGTGTTCTAGGTTTTAATCAGAAGATAAGGTCCACTGCTAGGTCTGTTGTACAATGGTCTTGTGTTCTCCCACAGAGGTCCAAGCTGCTTTGGTCTCCAGTTTTGTTGTCTCTAGTGGCCAGAAAAGCCTTGAGAACTTTAACAGTAGTTTGCTATTCACTTACCTTGGGTTTGTTATGTAAATCTTCTAGATCTCAGTTTCCTCATCTGGGAGATGAATGGATGACATTGCAGCTTTACACTTCTGATTCTGTGAATAATAAGAGAGAGGAGAGCATCACCAATATTTTCCTATCACAAACAGATGGTTTGGGCACCTTACTAAGTAAACATAATTACCTCTTTTTGGCATCTGACATTAGTGGCTGTGGTATGAATTGTTATAGAATTAGAAACTGACATTACATCTGATGTAAAATTTTTGATAACTGGAGTCTGAAATTGAAGGCTTACTTTCCTCTCTAAATTACCTTTGTTGTAAATCCTATCATCATTTAGAATTTGTAATTATTTTGAAAAGTTGACTCATATGGGAGAATGAAAAGGGTTTGAAGAGGCACAAGAACTTCATGGTACATTTAGTGAGGTGTCTTTTTTTTTTTTTTGGATACTGGGAATTGAACTCATGACCTTGTGTTTGCCTTGTGCTTGCTGGGCTATATCCCTGGCCCTGTCTAGTGAGTTTTTGAGAGGAAAAGAACTCAGCGTTTTTAATCTGTGGACTGAAGAGTTGGGTAAAGGTTGTCGAGATGAAAATATGGAAAGCAACCTTGCTATCAGAAATTGTCAATTATTTGTATTTCACAATAGTGGAATTAAAGCAAATATTTCTGAGAGATGTGTAAGAGATAAAAAATAAACTGTGAACAGTGTGAGATTAGCTATATGTCTAGACTTGATAGTATTAATCTACTTAAGAGAAATCATATAAACCAAAAACGGATTGATCTTAGTGGAACAAAGATTCAAACGAATCACCAAATTCTAGTTTTTATCCTTTCTTTATGATTCTAATTCATCTTTTTGTACACCAGTATTGCAAATGTTAAGGCTGGATCTCTAATCTTCAATAAGAATGCAAGTCGAGCTACCGAATAAACATTTTAAGACTCTAGACTAGAATCCTATGCTGCTCCATCAGGCTGACAAAAAGCCATTTACCAGAAGTTTAAGTATAGTTGTTTTTCCAGTAGAAACTCTTCTTAACAGTACTGTATCAACCAATCCAAATTTTACTATCTGCTCTCCAAGGCAGCATGAGATCTTACCAAATGCTTTAGAGATACTTAGTTCATATTATACTTCTATAGGTTTGTTGCCAATTCCATAAATACCCATTGGAAACTTACTATGTATAAGGGTGATAGTAGGAAAATTTTGATTAACTATGTGAGCATTCTTTTGTGCTTGACTCTAAATTATTCTTATATGTATCCCCTTTTCTTGAAGCATTAACTTCTCATGCTAAGGAAGCTTTGCTGGTCAGAGGAGGAGGTCTGAGAGTATGTAGACGAAGCCATGTTCCACTCAGTATCAGAAGGTCTGGAACAGGGGCCATATGGTAGGAACTTAAGTAGAATGGACTTAAAGCTGAGAGCTGCAGGCTTCTGTATGCTGCAGATAAATATGTGGGGGGGTGTCTTTGAAAGAAGCCTATAGATACATAAAATGACAGAAGGTTTTAAGACAGGTGCGTTTGGCATGGTTTTTATGTAAGCATCCCAGGAAATGAGAGAAGGTGACCTAAATATCCCATTCATTCATTTATTCACTCAATAAATGGATACTGGAGTGTCAGGTCTTGTTCTAGGTATAGGAGATACAACTACAGTGAACAAAGTGAATCAAAATCCCTGCTTTCTAAGAGTTTATTTTCCAGTGGGTTATACAGTAACTACTCTTGGTAGGTTAAGGAAGATTGTCTGCCAAGAGTGGAATGCTCCTTGGGATGTTTGGCAGCCCTGGTGAGCAAATTACAGAAAGTATATTGGAAAGTGATGGAGTGCGGTAACCTTTGAGGGACTCCCAGCCATTCTGTTCCAAATGCAATGCATACGTTTCAGCTACTAGATGAAAAGTAAGACAGGAGGACAAATGGATGGAGGCTTGGTTGGAAACATAATTAACACTTCTTTCTGTTACTGAAGGCATTGTTTTTAAAATATAAACATGGGTGAGGCCTTTGAACAAATGAAGAACTTTGGAGAAATCAATTTTGAATAAGAATCATGTTTATGAAATTATAGGAGAAGTTCCATGTAATTGGAAGTTCCAGTTCTACAAGTTTTAATTTAAAAAAAATTTTAATTAAAAATTTCATTGAAAACATTGAACATTACTTTTCAAATATGTATACTTTGTGCATATAAATGAAATTCTACAGTTATGTATTGCCTTAGTAAACAAAAGCAAAACTAATGTTGTAGTGCTTTGTTTCACAAAATTAAAAAAATGATAGAATTCAGAGACATGAAGATTATAATTCTGTTTGCCTAATGTTAACTTCATAAATCATTTGGGATTGGGTTCTTGAGACCTGAAATAAAATATGACCCTGTGGCTTCAAAAGCATTTTTCCTCTAATGAGATAAACAGAGATAGCAAAGACAGTGGCACATAAATACTTTGTCATTTTGCTCTCTGTAAGAAAGGGAGAGTAAGAGATTTGGTAGGAATTCATCATTGGGTCTACACATCCCTGTGCTAATGATTTATCTGCTTCTCCTGTTGCTTATTCCCCATGAAATTAATAGCCTGCACAGAACCTACCAAGTCCTACCTAACACAGAAATAGATTGATGATTTTCTTCAGCTCATTTGTGGGCCACAGTATCATTTGTGTTAGAATAATTATCTCCCAAGAGCAGATATATCTCAGGAAGCTGAGAGGCCAGCATTCTTTTTCTTCCTTGACCCTACACTTCGAAGAATGTTCGCAGATCTTCTCTTGGGCTAGAACCTGCTGCTGCTGACTAAGCTATTTCTCAGGTTTGATGGTACAAAGAAAGTGATTAAGAGCTCATTTTCCTTTTCCTCTTTAATTCTCAAGGCAAGTGGTGTCTGAAGTTTTTTAAAGCATGCACTCATTTGATATTCTGATAAATATAATTTATGAGATTTATTTTTAAATTAAAAAATTTATTTTTAAATTATAATAATTATATTTTAATTATGTTATCTGTGCTAACATATACATCATAAAACCATCACAAGCAAATTTTGTGGGGTTATGGTAATAAAAGATATAAATAGAAGTTGGACTATTTTCATTCCACTCTCTAATGATGGCTTGGGCACTCCCTGGTCTATCCACTCCACTTTAAAGTCTGCTTCTCCCACTGCTCAGTAGCAGAGCCAGGTTGCTAATCTAGGCCAAAGGAGGATCTTTCTTATCATGGCTAAAACTTACGATGGGTCTCCCAGTGCATTATTCTATCACACACACATTTATCTTGCACAGGGGAGAGATAAAGATGCATTTTATATCTGCATCAATTCTAATGTTAGACCTAGTATTAAATGAGCCTTTTTTTGATTAAACCACTGCTAGTTCATACTACATAATTCTTAATGACTAGATTTGTAGTTTCTTCTTGTCTCACAGGATGTCGAATCTAAACATACCCAAGTGTGATATTTTATGTTTCAACATGTTCTATTGCTATCACTTGTGAAGGTTATCTTGAGCAGAGATTAAATTTTTGCCACTCTGTCAGCAAAAGAAGATACTTGCTTCTATTCTTGCCATTTGAACACAGGGAATATCTTTTAAAAGTAATTTATGAACACAAAAGTGAATGGTGCTTTAAATGGTTTGTGATCAAAATTTCCAGAATCGATAACATTTTCATTTATCATGTCTCTTGGATAACATTTAGCAACAGCCTTGAGGGGAAAAATAGAAGAGTTTTTGCTATGTCATAGAAAGTTCACATCCAGTTATACTCTAGTCACTGAGAATTTTTTTCTTAGCTACTGATTTTTCTTCTTCAAAGCTCAAAAAGAGCCCTCAAACCCCATCAGGCAGACTGCTCATAATTGCAAGTGTTCTTGATTGCTATACAAGATAAGCTTTTGTTGGGGGAGCATCTGGAGTCGCCAAGACTCCCAGTGTTACTGCTAAGCAGGAGATCCTGAGCCCTAAACGCCAGTGGGAGCACTGAAGGAGTCTTCGCAGGTTGCCAGGTTTCCCGGCAGGCAGCAGAGTGTGCTGTCCTTCATCTCTGTGTATACCCACTGCACTGTGTCCTCCAGGTTGTCAGATTGTAATCTCAGATTACCAGATGATAGTCAGATTGTTAAACTGAGATCTCTGCCAAGCAAACCATGACCTTTGATAGGCTGTCTCCTCATCACCTGACCTCCTTTCTTGTGTCCACTTTATCACTCAGGGAAACCCCACTGTCTCTCTTTGAGGGTTTATTGTGTGAACATTGGTTCCATTTTCCTGCATGGTTCACTGGTTCAGAGGGAAAAATAGTCAAATTTGGTCTGATCATCCTCTTCATTTTTCACCTCCTCTCAATGGCAACCGGTGGATGAAGGATAAAGTTGAAAACAAACAGATTGGAGGATTGGCAGATAACACAAATTGTAAATATATCTGTTTTGAAGCAAAACATTAATTTAGTATTTGGGTAATTCAGGCAAGATCATTTTAGCCATGTAAATCTGCTTTAGGTTTTTAATTTTTGTTTCTTTCTAGAGTTATCAGTTTCTCAAAACATTACACTGATATTGTCTAAAGCTGTGCATAGCTGGTTGCAAAGATTTTTATCAAAATAAAAAGCATTTGTAAATAGAAAAAGGACTGTATCTTTCAGGCTGGGTAAAATTTATGACAGTTTATTCTTTTGCTTCCTCACAGTGTTTCCCTGTGGTTGAAAGTGATTGCAGTGATTAATCTGTTTTATTGCAAGTTTTAACTAAAAGGATGTAACTGAACTTCTTGGAGCTTGAGAGAGCCAGCGTCGGCTGTGTTCATGATGCTGACAGCCTTTGTTTGCTGCAGAGTAACGGGAAACTACATGCTGCACACTCCATCTTTCCTGTAACTCAGCCAGATAAGCTGAGTGCAGACCAAACAATAATGTCATGAGGACACCCATTAGGGAGTGCAGTAGCAAGTGAAAAAAGGGGACAGTGCAAACCATATTTTACTTTGTCTCTTCTTGAATTGCTGAGGACACACTGAATATTTCTGTAACCTACTGGATGCCCCCCAGTGCTCAGACTTTTCAATATTTTCTTCACAGGTAAAAATCAATCAACGCATCCTCATTCTTAAGAATCTAAAGTCATAATGTGTTCCCTTCTGGTTCCTCCAAGTTATTTGACACTATATTGCTAAATAGGGAGCAGACTTTAGAAATCCTGGAAGTCGTGTATGCATAGATAATTCTAGAAGGCATACTTGTCTCCTTAGAACAGGTCACTCAGCTGTGAATCAGCACTGATGCTTTCATCTGCCATGCAAATAAGCACCGCCTTGCACACTTTGGGTCTGCAGCAATAGCGGAACAAGCTGGGTAAGGTGTGGGAGGTTCTGTTTTGCTTTGAATCTCTTGTCTATATTTTAAGGAATTATTATTTGGTGTGGGAGATGTGAGCATTTGCTTCACTCAACAATCAGAAAACAAATGTTGCCCTTGGGGGGAAAAATAAATTTTTAAAATAAGAGGCTGCTTAGGAAAAAAAGAAAGGATGAAAGAAAGAAAGGAAGGAAGGAAGAAAAAAGAAAGAAAGAAAAACTAGTCCAAAGTCCTCTAATTCCTATGGATTGAGCATACTACTCTCCGCACTGAAGAAAGGGTGCTGTTTTGATTAACTTGAGCTTGCTTTGTTTTGAAGCTCTCACAATTTATGAAACTGCTTACAGTAATGTTTACAGTTGTCATGGGATTTGTAGTGGGACCCTCCTGTTAAATATTACTCTGAAGTTATCTTGGGAAACCAGCAGAGTTGATCATTTGTCACGTGAATGAAAAATTATGAGACAGGTCATCAGAGCAATGATTTGACATAGCAGAAAGTAAATTGTGGGTGGGGGATGGTGATAAAAACTGTAATGGGCAATTAGAATAATTGAGCCTATGCCAATTGGAGTATTTGTTTAAAACCACTGATAATTAAGAATCATTTCTTACAGTTATTGTAATCTTAGCACCTGACGTATTGTAGGAGCATGTCCTTTGGTGTCCAGACAATGGAAGTAGAAGTTGAAGGAAGCAAAAACCTACAAGTATTAGAAAAATAGGCTGAGTGGAAGAGTGTCAGGGAAAAACAAGTGACGACTAACATGAATGGTTCTGAAAAAATACTGTCATTTTCTTCAGGTTTTGAAACAAAACAAAAGACACTATGTAACTGTTTACTCTTCAGTTGTAAAAACCCAGCCAGAAGATGTTCACTGAAGAAGCATCAAAGTCATATTGTATTTCTTTCCTTTTTTTCCTCAAGGATTGCTCTTTTTTTCTGAAGAAAACTCAATTTGTTGGGAGGCAAATGGGTAAATTCTGGTAGAATCAAAGATTCATGGAGTTGAAAGTAATGCTTACCCTGATTTTTATAGTGCATGCCGGTAATGAGGGATTTGTACTCGCCCTGCAATCTCTTGTCAGTGATTGACAATTCCTCCTGCTCTCTCCTTTGCTCTCTGAAAGCTTATTATCAAAATGCGAGTGATCAGGAGAGGTGCTGTTATCAGCTTAATCCCGAATTGGTTTTAATTTCTAAAACTGTGTATCGTTTGGAAGGGAAAGAACCTCCGATTTGTGTGGAAGAGTTGAGTGTGGGGGTTGCGTGGGGAAATCGATGGATGTTTAGGCATTGATGCTTCCGTTTCTCAAAATCATCCAGGCTTCACCACCAATTTAGAAAATAGGCAGCTGTTTAAATAAGTCATTACCTGTTAGTCCTCTGAACATGTCCCAACACATCTGATGTGGGAACATTCAGAAAAAATGACAAGTAGAAACTGTAAAAGGGAACAGGTGTAGATGGCCTCCAAATGTGACAGTTATTGAAATGAATGTGTCTGAGAGGCATTAAATAAAGTCGTGTGCTATTTTGTTAGCCACACGTACATATGATTGTGCAGTGATACTTTGGTTATGCCATGAGAGAAACCGAATGCTTTTTATTCATAGTCTCCAGATTTTCATTTTGGAAATTTGTGGCTTGGGTGCTTTTGCAGCATGTTTTTATTTCTAAATTATCACAGAGTTCTTGTTTTAGCATTCTTCTAGTTCTGTTTGCAGGTTAAAATGGAAGACCTATCCCAGCTCCCCAAATAAGTTTTCTGGAGTTGTTTTTATTTCTGAAAGGGTCAGATACAGCAGCATTTCTGATGGGGTGTGAAACATTATAATTTGGATTGTGGATTTAATGTTTAAAAATGAAGTAGACCACATACCTGATAAACATTTATTCAATATGAGGGCATTTATTAGTTAGTGTTAAGTAACAGAATGCCAAAATAAAAATGGCTTAATCCCTAAGGAAAAGGCCTACTTCTTGTACATAGCTGTTCATACATAGCCCAGAACAGCTTAAATGCCCCTTTCTTACCTAACAAAATGTCTGGAGGAATTCTGCACCCAGGTTAGTTAATTTAAGAGATTCAGTCTTTTGCAGATCCAGCATAGGCAGTTAGTTTTGCCTTGTCTCTTTTCTTCCTGGTCACAGTGGTTCTGTGGGTCAGTTCCTCACAGGGAATAAGAGAGGACATACTCCCTTTCTGGTCCCTTTTCTATAATAAATCTAATTTCTCAGAAGCTTTCTAGCAGACTTCCCACATATCTCATTGGTCAAAATTATATCACATGACCAATCCTTGGCAAGTGGAATGGATTACTATCTTCCTTTCAACCAATCAAGCTATACTTCTTAGGCTGGGGAGGAGCCAGGCTCTTCAGGAAGCTCTTGGCTGCTGCCATCTGAGCAAAACTGTGGCTTCTGTTAGCCAAGGAATAGTGACCAGTGTGTACAGGGCTGTGCAGCCTGCTAGAGAAGCAACATTCACATGGCAGTGCCATCCTAGGCACAATCATTCCATAGTACTAAGGACAAGCAAGAGAAGAGAATCTAGATTTCCTGCTAATTTTTCCAGATTTTCTAGTTTCTCTATATTCTTCTCTGATGGGTACATGGATGTGCCCTGAAAGCGTTATGCTTTTCTTTTTGAAAAGCTGTTTGTGCCTCTTTAATCTGTAATGACTGAGAGGCTGCACAGTGGTTAAGGAGGCATATTTATAATTTCCCTTTAAAAATGGAATATAAAATGTTCAAAGTTGTGCATTTTAGGGGATACCATTGTGCATTAAAATCAGATGGTGTAATTGTTAAAATCTAATAAAGCACTTCCTAGATACACATCCTTGGTCTCCCAAAATGGAAGTTCAGCATAGTCTAGAGAAGAGTATTATGAATGTGCCCCACCCAAGCTCCAATTTCTCAAGCTAGTTCTACTTATAAAATCTGTTCAAGCCATGATATGATATTTTAATTTCTTAGTTCCTTAAAGGAAAGCATGAACATATTTCATGCTTATCCTTTGTACTGAGTGACCCTCATTACAACTTCAAAGTGCATTTATAGCTGTAATACTTTTAGAAGAAAATTAGCAAAGTACTCTCTGTTATTGGTTGTGTCCTTGTTTGCTGACAGAGCCATATATTCAAAATTTGAGAAACTAAGTGTAATTCAAAGCAAAGCCAATTTCATAACCTTGAAGTTTCTGTGAAGAATCATTTACTTTTGAAATGCCAAATCTAGCAGACCAGCCGAGGAAGCAGCTGTTTAGCAGTGTATGTTTCTGTGTTTGGAGGAGTGGGGTGGAGGAAGGGAAAATGAAGATGCACCTCGATGTCTCAGCAGGAATGCTCAGTCAAGCTAGTCCAGCAAGCTTCATGCTCCTGATGGAATTGCTTTTTTCCTCCTGGGCCTTTCATTCAATACTGAGAGTCCTATTTATTAAGCCTTGATTCCTCCTCAGAACAGGCATTATGAGGCAAGAAAGCTTGAACTGTTTCAGACAGGTTGAGCTAGCAGGATTTTAGCACAGAAGCCTCAGAAGATGGTGGAAAGCCACAAGGTATGTGGGTGGGCATATATTTGGACACAAGATTGCACGCCAACTTGGAGGTTCAAAAGACAAAAAACTAGAAGAGCAGGAAGGAAAGGAGATAGGAAGTCTAGAAGGGCAGGCAAGAAAGGGCAAGAATTTGATAGGTCTTTTAAGAATCATTTCTATAGGACCTAATTTTCTTAAATATCCATTAGATATATTTGTGTTTCTAAAACACAGTCTGTGTTTTTCCTTTGATTGAAAGACTCTAACAGGTTGCCCAAAAAATTAAATGAGACTTATCAAATAACTGAGTAGTGCCACTTGTAGGTATATAGCTAAATGATTTGAAACATGTACTCAAACAAAATCTTATACATAGCTGTTCACAGTAGCACTATTCACAATAGCCCAAACAAATCAAGTGTCAGTTAACTAATGAATGGACAAAGAAAATGTGGTATGTCCATCCAGTGGAACATAATTCAACTACACAAAGAAATGAAATACTGTTACATGCTACAACATGATGGACTTTGAAAATATGATTGGTGAAAGAAACCAAATGCAAGAGGCCACATAGTGAATGATTTCATTTATATGATACACCCAGAATAGGCAGACTCAGAAATAGAAAATGGAGAATGGGATGTATTAGTTTTTTCATTGCTAAGACAAAATACCTGATGCCTGCAATTTAAAGGAAGAGAGTTTCATTCAAACTAAAGCAAGACAAACCCAGTAAGCCAAACATTAAATCTTGTAGTTCTATTTTCAGCACCCAGAGCAGATCATGGTCACGTGTGAATTCCAAAGAGCTTGGTTAACCCCTCCCCTATGGCCTTGCTGGTTGAAGCTCACATGGCCTTTGTCTTGGACAGGCTCTGCTTATTGCCTGTGGTTTTCCCCAGCAGCCAATCCACGTTTCTGGCATCTCCAACTTCCTGAGGTTTCTGTTGAAACTTAAGCTTCACTTTCACAGATCCATGCATTTCCCTCTCAGGGGCACCCTGCCAGACTTTCCTCTGAAGGCTGGGTAGAAGTCTTCATGACTCTCACAACTCTTGGATTTTGCATGTCTGGAGAACCAGCAGTATATGGATGTCATTAAGTTCTGCTGCTGGCTCAACCAATAGCCTGGCCCCTTTGATCAATGACTGCAGAGGCCTCTGGATAGCTGAATTCTAGAAAACATTTCTGTACAGGGATCTGAATGAGCAGGGCAACCTGGGCTTTCTTTACAAAGCAAAGTCTTATAAAAGTGTTTACCCTTTTGCATCCCTGAGTCTGTGAACTGGGGGGTCTGGCCAGTTGCTGAGATGCCTTCTTGCCATCTTGCTTATTGTCCTGATGCACAGTACTTGGCTTCTGTTTAATACTATTTTTTAAGAAACTAACAATGCTCTTCTTGTCCTCAGCTTTTCAGGCATTTCCTTTTTGGTGAAATTGCAAACTTCACACTTTTTGGCTCCTTGTTTCCATTATAAATCTAGCTAGAAGCAGCCAGAAGTATCCATGCCACACTGTGAATGTTGGGCTGCCTTGAAATTGCCTCTACCACGTCAGTTAGTCCACCACATTGAAATTAGGCCTCATGTAAGTCTTAGAACATGAACAAAATTTAAACAAATTCTGTGTCAAAATAAAATATGCATAGCTTCTAGTACAGTTTCCAGTAGATCTTCATTCCCATCTATAACTATGTGCCTAGCCTTCATCGTCTGCATTCCTATCAGCATTTCTGTCTTCTTAATTCTGACCAGAATCATCCATCAGTTTCTACTTACTGCAGCCTAGGGCTTCTCTAGCCCACTTCACTAAACTTTTCCAGATTCCTGCTGTTTCTGGGCCTGCTGGCTCCAAGGAAGAAATGGTAAAAGGGCATGACAGGAGAAAGCTAGTTAATCCATGGCAGCCAGGAAGTAGAGAGAGAAGGGAGGAGTTGGGTACAGAATATGTCTTCCCAAGTCATTCATCCCAGTGCCTGACCCACTTCCTCCAACCAGGCCCCATCTCTAATCGTAAGACTTTTACGGGCCATTTTAGATCTAAACCATAACCTAAGTGACTACTTAATGAGTATGAGATTTTCTTTTGAGTTTATGACAGTTTTCTGAACTAGATAGTAGGAGTAATTGCACAGCATGTAAAATATCACTGAATTGTAGACTCTTGAATAGATAAAATAGTACATGACATGAAAGAACAATGAAAGATCTAAATAGTTTGCTGGTTTTCCATTGATCACAGCTGTAAGTCTAAGTTTCTTAGTAGGTTATTAAAAAAGCTTTTATTATGAGACTCCAGATGCCCTTCTAACTATGTACCTAGCCAGTTGTCTATGAAATGCAGGGTCAAGCTATGTTAGACTATTTGCTATTTCCTTAATAAACATGCTCTTTCATGTTTGTGTCATGGTGTGTTCTGTTTCTTCTTCCAGAAATATCAACCTCTTGTTCACTGTGCAGTGTCTGCTTTCCTTTGAATGCTGAGTATCATCATTTTAGCTTCTCTCTAGCTTTTTTTGGTCACTACTGTCAGCTCCTCCCTCATTTCCTGGAGAATTAATTATTCTACAGTAGTCTACTCTTATGACCAATTCGCTTGCTGTGGTCAACTGCCATTCAAAAAATATTAAATAGAAAGTTTCAGAAATAGATAATTGAAAAGTTAAAGTACTGTAGCATTCTGAGTAGTGTGGTAAATTCTTACACATCTTGTTCTGTGCTACTCAAGACATGAATCAATCCTTTGACAAGTGTAAACGTGATATATATGTTACCTACCTGCTGGCTACCTAGTACCTTCTTTATTATCAGACTGGCTGTCATGATCCAGTGTTTGTGTTCAATTCTTATTTTACTAAATATAGATCCCAAAGTGTAAGAGAAGTGATGCTGGCAATTTTAGTGCAGTATGTTATAATTGTTCTGTTATAAAACTCTTATAGTGCCTGATTCATAAATCAAATTTTTTTGCAGTTACAGGTATATGGGGGGAAACATGGCCTGTATAAATGCTGATACCATATACAGTGTCAGGCATTCACTGGGGCCTTTGGAATATATTTCCCTGGAATAAAGGGAGATTACTATGATAACCAGGACCACACGGTGCTTTATACATGTCTCTGTCATAGTAGTTTCTGTACTATTTTGTAGTTTACTGCCTTGTACATATTATTCCCTACTACCTTAAGATTCGGAACAAGTGTCACTCACTTCAGCATCTAGCACATAGTGGTCTTTCCATAAAATGGCTATTAAAAAGTTGTATTGGGTAAGCAAACTGATGCATAACTCATCCTAGTACTGAGGAGTTGAAGGCTGGAAAATTATAAGTTTAAGGGCAGCCTGAGTTACATAATGAGTTCAAGGCCAGCCTGGAATACACAGTTAGACTCCACTTCAGAAAAAGTTGTATTCATTCAAATCACAAGTATATCTAATTGATTCTCTTCTCACACACTGCAGAGTTTTTGTTCAAGGACAAGGAAGGAGAGAATTGTTTCAGTGTTTTTAAGACTAAGACCCCCCTGTAAAGAAGACAAAGAAATTTGGCATTAAAAAATAGTAATAGCAGTGGATGTAAAAAACAAAGTCCAGCATTCATAGTATGCTTTTTATTGATGGAGTATTTAAACTATCTGGGTAAAATTAACAGAGAACTTCCTTACAGGGGGTTGGTTCCTCCTAAAAGTTTCTTAATCCTTAACTGGAGGACTGTGTTACTATTTGAGTTTTCTTGTCTTGCTTGCTATCTCCATGTGAAGTCCTTCCTTAAGGAAATGTGCCTTCGTATCTCTTCTTTCACAGAATCTGGTAGAGTAGCTTTCAGATTATAGCAACTCAATATACCAGTCATATTTTGCCAAGTTCATTCTGTGTGTGCCCATGTACAGCTTTGGCTAGTTAAATATTCTTTTTTCATTAAAATTATTGCAAGTCCCATTCCATCTCTCCCTTGACCAGAAAGCAGAATAACTGAAATGAACTCTTGGTGGCTGCTCTTCATTAAGCTCTTAACTCAACTGCTTTGCTACTGTTACACGCATTGCCAGGGAGGTTCCCATATGCGAAGAAAAGCCTGGAGAATTACATGGGGTACAAGAGTGCTCTTGGGGCTCCATAGGCAGAGATGGCTCCTCAAGAGATGAGGAGCTTCACTGGTGCTCCAAAGTAATCTTCCTCCACCACGTTTATTTGTATTTTACTGAGGTGACAGGAGTAAGATTTGAGGCATTTCTTCACTGTGCATTTTACTAGCTATGTGACCTTGAGCAAGTCACAGTACCACCCAGATCTTGATTTTTCCCATTTGCAAATATAGAGGCTGGTTTTTGTAGCATTAACTGCTACAATGATAGGATGCCTTGAAAACAGCAGCTTAATTAACTCAGCAAGGAGGCAGGCTAGGAAAAGGTCAGTGCTCTTAAAAAATAAGCATTAGGACAACCCAAGTTTAAGGGTCTTTTCTTGTCTCCAAATTGTTCACCAACATAGCTTTCCTTTACTCTGTTGAGTGTGACATTTTCTTATTGCTAATTTTCTTTTTTACTTCCTGAGACTTTTAAAGGAGACATCAAGCTTTTCTATATTATTTCAGAAATTTTGTTTTATGGGAGCAGTATTTGCCATTTAGTTGGAAGGACTCAATTGTATACGCAATTGTATAATTTTCTTTCTAGATGATTTCACAGGAAACTGACATTAAAAACTTATATCTGGCTTTGGGAACTGGAATTAGAATTTTTAATAGAGACCAAAATAGGAGAATATCCTCTAGAAATTGCATGATATGTGTAATTTAAATTTGGCTTTACCTGCTCATTTCAAATTTCTTTGAAGCATTTTTGAAAAGATTTTGATGAAATAAAAAAAATTCTGCTTTTTTATTCTTACAGGAAACAGTTCTCGATTGAGTTCCTTCTTTGCTTCACAAGAGTATTTAATACTCATCAGCCATGTGAAGTCAGGTTATATCTGATCACTTTAATTCATATTATGAATTGAATATTCATTTCAGTTTTTTTCCTTTTTTCTTTGAGTAGTATTTTTGAGTGGCTTGCCATACATTGCAATTGGCATAATAATAAATTTTACTGAAAGCTCTTTTCAGAAAATTTAAATATGGTATGACTTTCCTTGACCTCAAATTTCTTCCTTTGTGCAGATGAAAGGACTTAACCAGGTAAACCTCTTTAGTCAACGCAGCAGTGATTGTGATGGCGGACATGCTGCTTAGCCTTGGATGCTTGACAGGACGAGTTTTTTTCCTTAAAAAATCACACCAGGCAGACATTAGGTCAACAGGATCTGCATCAGGGTACATCTGGTTCCCTTTGACTTTTGGGATGTGTTGTCTGTTGTCCTTTATGTCACTTAACATGTCACTTCACCTTTGCCCTCTGTCACAAGCATTTGGGTTAGAAGACAGAGGATTATCTAAAACAAAGAAAATAACAAAACAGCGTACCCAAAGTGCACAGAATCGTGGTAGGGAAGATGGGGGAGAGAGACCTCCATAGGAGGATAACGGGAAGAGGTCTAATTCACATATTGCTCCCAACTTGGGACTCCGGATTTGGATTTATGTTTCTTAGGATTTTTTTTTTTTCACTCTATTGGAATGGCTGTTTTGGTTTCCTTTAACAAACAGTTACACTAGGGAGAAGTGTTAGAAAAATCTGTGAGGAATTGTGAACTGGGAAGCTGAAATTATTCTCTCATGGTGTGACGAGGAATATAGTACTCATGGAATATAAGAAAAAGCATCCTATATTTATACAGCAACTTCCTGCCACATAGGTCAAAGCAGCGTGTACAAAGAGGAAAAGGAGACATGTTTTCTGACTAAGCTTACGAGTTTGGGAAAATAACAGTGGGGCTGCGGCGAAGTGCTGTTTCTTCAGCGGAAAATGTGTCTCTCTCTGGTGCAGAGCGAGAAAGGGCAGGAACCCGGGGAGGGGGAGCCTGGCTGCTAGTGACCCTTCCTAGGCCCTGAGGGATACTGGCAAGCCTTTGATGCTTCTCTAAACTCAGCTTCTCATTTTTATCCATTAGTACTTTTTTGGAGTACCAGGGTTCGAACTTATGACCTGACACTTACCAGGCAGTTTCTCATTTTTAAAGTAAAAGGTTGAACATTGGACTTTCTAAGAGTTACTCAAATTTATATTTTGTGAGTTTTTTCAAAACATTAGGAAATAAGGGGTATGTCTTCCAAATAGCTAACACCTCCCTTCTGTGTATCAAAGCCTGTTTTTATACAACTGGGTGGATATATTTATTCAGTGCATTGTGTACATTTCTGCCTTCTGAAACAGAGAGTACTAAATTTAACTTTTGCTTAATGACTGAAGGTTATCGTTATGAAGTATGATGCAATACATATGTATCCCAAAGGAGTGTAAAGGTGTGTAAGAACATCTTAAAATTAAATGATGCAGTCAACTATTCTTTAAAAAAAGAAATGACTGTGCTTGTTCTGAATTTGTGTGTGTGTGTTGCTTTGTTAAGTATCATATTCTTCTGTTTCTGTTGTCTCTTTCTATCTGTTCCTTTTATATTTCATTTTGTTGCTTCTTCTGGCATAGAAACAAAGATCATAGATGAAGCCAGGTGCTATTAGGTCTGCAGTTAGGGAAAATATTCCTACATGATATTTTAAAGCTACATCTATGACTGAAGGTTTCACAACTTTATTGTCAATGCATGAGGCCTTTGGGGTATTTTTCAGTGTTGCAGTAAGTGACTCTTAATAAGCACAGATAAAGGTACATGGAATTTCCTATTGTAGACTGATGTAAAGTTTGTGACTATCCTTCTTGGAGGAGAAAATGAGGTTGAGAACAGGGCAAGATTGACATAGTCCAAGAGACTGCAAGAGGGCCAGTATAAAGAGGATAAGCAAAAGGCAGATCCACAGGTCCTTGGGAACATCCAGATCTTGACAGGCACAACAAGAAGTCCTTTGTAAGGCATCCCACACAGTCGTCCTGTTCATAGCTCTAGTTTGCCCATTACTATCTCCTTAAAAGAAAGTGGACAAAGGGCAATTAGTAGTGGCAAAGATTAAGTTAAGGGCTCAAAAATGTAGAACTTTTCATTGCTGTTCTTTCAATCCTCAGGCCTACTTGTAGGAGGATTAAGAAAACTTAATTTGGTTTCTTATTTTCTTTTATGTACAAATAAAAGCAGCTTTATTAACTTGCACACTACAGTGTTGTTTATGTCAGCATAAATTGGGACGTTCACTAATTTGCACTTGTTTTTATCTGCCTGGCAGTTTTGGGACACCTCCTCCCTCCTCCATCTTCCCTTCCAGTGGTCTCACCTCACCATCCAGTGAAGCCAAGAATGCTTTTTTAGGCAATAGGAGCCATATTAAAAATACTGTTGAGTTTCTCTAACTTTATTTTAAAGTTCCCCTGAACTTTAAAATAAATAAATAGCCAGTCTTATATGGGTTCTCTTTGCTAGTTTTTATGGGTGCCCATGGAAGAGAAGCAGCATGTCTTGCAGACCTGGTGCCTTGCAGTCCCTGTAACAGAGCGCACATTTCCCCTGTCTAGGAGGAGGACATTGGCTCATCCTGGGATGGGTGGAGTCTGGAGGATCTAATGATATCTGTGGCTGTAGCTTTGTCCAGAGTTGTGTTTTCACAGCTCATGAGGGTGACTTGTGTGTGGGGAAAAGCCATGAGGTGATCAGCAGTTGAAGAAGTAAGATCATAGACACACCCATTCTGGCATGGAAGTTAAGCATGCCACCATGGTTTTTCCATTCTTTTCACGTGGTTGTTGTGCATGATGATAGCTCAGTGTGAAGGCAGCTTCTGCTTTCTTCCCTTCTAATGCTGACCTCCTCCCTCCTACAAAATAATGACCTTAATTGATTTTAGGATTCTGGAATTAAAGTCTTTGTAAGCAGTATATTCTGCCTTCTTTATTGAAGGTTTAGGATTGACTTCTTCTTTATTGATTTGGACTGATAATCATGCAGTCTATTGGGCTGTTTCTAATTATTTTGGCTATTTTAATTATTGGATTGTGCATGATCTGTTCTATTCAAATAATTTCTCAGCAAAAAGAATTAAACCAGCCAAAGAGTTCATGCATCTACCTAATTCCTATCTGCTTCTGCCTCCAGCCCTTTATGTCGTGTTAAATGAATCATTTTGCTTCCTGTTTTTCATTTTAATCTCCATGAGCATAGAGAAAATGACATTTGTCTTTTGGTTTAAGACTTAGGGTCACTAAATATCAGGTGGCATCAAGATATAAATTGTTGCTATCAGTTTAATAGGACTTCATGTTGACTTCATGTGGTTTACATCTTTATTTCTTTTCTGATTATGAACTTTTGTAAACATATGCTTATTGTGGAAATGGCAGAAAATTGTAAAGTAGGAAACAAAAATAATCTGTAATCCTTAACTTAGTTATGCAAATCTGTTAAGATAGTGTCATCTAGTCTTTATGTACATATATACACGGATACCAGTTTGAGGTAAAATGACATATGCTCATTCAGACCCAGAACTAAACCATAAGAGTTTTCCAGTTTTAATCATTTTTAATATCTGCATGGTATTTTAACATGTGGATGCAAAGCCAGATCTCCCTGACTCAGGTATCTCTCCATAACCTTTATTTACCCATCTGACAAAATCATCTATCTGAAATAAGCTTGATCATATCTTTCTCCTCCTTAAATCCTCTGTGGCTCCTGATAATGTAGTGGATAAGAATGTAGAGGAAGAGCTCTTCCTGCTGACCTTCCCTCCTAGCTGCTTTTTTCTCATCATTTTCTATCTCACAGTTTTCACTGTAGTAATACTGAACCTACAGTCAGTTCCTGTAAACACCCCTCACCTCCACACTTCGCTTTGTCTATCCCTCTGTCTCAAACACCCATTCTTTCCCCCAACACCACCCTGGACCTGCTTGCCTTTGACTTAGGAGGACTTACTAGACCTCCCCTTGACTGGGGACCATTTTCTTCTGGCAGTTCTGTAAGGGCCTGTCTGTATCTCCATCACTTAAATTATTCCTGGCCTCCCCCAGTTTGTTCTCTATGTTGGGCTAGAAGGAAATGATTTTTTTTTTTTCTCGTTTGAGTCCCGTCATATCTTCTAGTTTAAAATCTGAGGGCACTGGGTGGCTTCCACTGAAGCTCAGGACAGAGACCAGGTTTCAACTGGGACTCCACCCCGTAGTCTAGCCTACACTTTCCCTATTAGCAATTTCTCCCAATTTCTCCCTATTAGCAATTTCTCCCAAACTGGCCTTCCAGTTCCAGCAGTGAGCTACTCTCTCACCGCAAAACCTTTGTGCATGTTTTCCCTTCTGCTGTACAAGGACAATCCCACCCATATCTTGGCCCTCATCCTTCTCTGAATTTTTCCTTTCCCCCCTCAATGCTCAGGGAACCCTGTCCTATGATCTGAGATCACTGTGTGCTTCTCCTTTATGCCAGAGTTGTAATTTTACATTTCCTTGTGCGATTATTTCAACAATGCTTGTGTCTTTCACTAGACTCAGAGCTCTATGAGAGAGGGCTTGTGTTTGTTTTTATTTATGCTGGTAGGAAGGATTGGACTGGGGAAAAAATTACAGGGATCCATTGTTGAGGTTAGACAACCTCTTTAACCCCTAGGTAAGACTAAATTAGACAGGACCAAGTATTGGTAATGCAGGAAGCGTAGCATAAAGGTAAGTCATGCACAAGAAGACCTTGTGGCATGGAATCATAGGCCTTGGAATACCCAATGAGATCAGTATTATCAGCCCTATTTTACATATTAACTAAGATTCAGAGTTATTTTGTCAAAGGTTATAAAGCTATTGGGTAGTAGTGGCATAATCTCACGTTAAGGCAACCTCCAAGGATACGGAGGGGATGTGGAATGAAGAGCATACTAGACCAGGCTGTGCATTAGTGAGTAACAGAGCTCCTGGTGTGGTTTGTAGAGCCTGCATTTGCTGGTTAGAGGCAAACATGGCTGCTTTTGTGGGTCTTAAACTAACCAAGCAGGGAAGCATGTAGCCAGAGGCTAGGAGCACCCCTGAAGCTGATTTCACTTCTGCACTCCTGTGTCCCGATGGTGCACGGTGCTCTCTGAGACATTTTGCATGGCTCTCCACCAGTGAGGGCAGCTGCTGGCCAGAGTTCCAGAGTCCTCAGAGAGTATTCTGCTGAGCCCCAAACAGGAAGTCAGCAGGTGCTCAGACTTTGAAAAACTCAGATATTTCTGAGCCCTTTGGAAAACAGAAGTGAGGTCTCTTCTCCCAGGCCTGGAACCTTAAGCTACCTCCTTGGAGACGTAAGGACTGTAGGATATCCTAGGAGGTTGGATATCTAGCCCCAGGCTTTGAAATATAAACAGATTCAAAACCAGAGTCTTCTGGTAAAACAGAATAATCCATAAAAGATGTTGCCAGAGAGGTTTTTTTTTTTTTTTTTAATGTCTCCAGCATTTTCTTAAATTAGGCTTTTCTTTTAATTACCTACTTATCCTTCAGAAACTTGAATCAGTCCCATTCCTTATCAACATACTCCTTGTCAATTATGCACAGGCTCGGGCTTATGGTGCCCAGGGTGATGCTTAAGTACAGGGCAGCTGGAAATGTTCCCCCTTGGGTCGAAGGGAGTGTTAGGAATGCTGATGTGATGCAGCTGGGGGCAGAGCTGGCGCTGGCTGCTGAGGGCAGAGCCAAGCTGAGCTCAGTGCCTGGGGGCTGGGTGTAAATTGGCTGAGGCTGATTGCTTGGGCTGGAAGGACCTGGGACAGACCTGCAGAACCACAAGGAGAATGGAGACTGGTGCGGGGTGGGGACTGGGGTAACCTTTGATTTTTCTGATCTAGGTAAACTCTGCTTACTCACTGCTTTTTAGCAGCAAAATTCTAATAGCTAATTTAAGGGCTGTAAAATTGTGCCCTTCTTGATCAGCTATGTCATTTTGCTGTTTGCTGCTTGACATAAAATTAAGGCTGGAAACATTGTGTGGGCATGTTCTGATAAAATGTAGGTGGTGTGTGTGTGTGTGTGTCTCGTGTGCTTGCACGTGGGTGTTTATGATGAGATGCAATAAGAAAGATAAAATAAAGGTCTGGACTATTTGCAAGTTATCATGTCCTCTCTCTGTCCTCAACTGGGCAGTCTGTGTGTCCTTGTTAGGAATAGTTATGATAAGGACAGGTGGTAAACAGAAAGAAAATTATAGTTCCCCTTCATACTGACATTGGAACTGGAGTAGAAGTCCATTTATTTTTCAGGCTCAATTGCTGATGGCTGTTTGGATAGTCTGAACAATATGTGCCGGTTGGTGAGCCCAGAAGGAGGAAGGATGGGGGTTTAGTGTAGAGTGTGCAGCCATGGGCGTGGACCTGCTTTTGCTCTCTACAGGAGGAGATTCCCTTCTGGAGATGTTTGTTCCATCTGGTCAAGTTGCGAGGTTTTCCTCCCCTTTGTCACATTAGATGCTGAACGTTCGCCCCACCCCTGATCAGGGCATGTATGTCCAGTGGAGGTACTGAGAGGTGGAATTCTTCCCTTGGCTTCCTCCCCTCATCTGCTTGCCACACCTTTCCTCTTCCTGATCACTCCTGTGCCCCTTCTTTTTCTTTCCCTTTCAGTCCTAGTCAGGGGTCTGGGCACTTGCAAGCGTCCTCAGCAAGTAGGCAAAGATGCCTTTGGACAGTGGTTTCCTTGAGCCTTTGTTCTTGCTCCAGTGGGGAGAGACAGTAACCTTAGTGCGTCAGTAAAAGAAGGAAGGGGATAGGAATATAAAAATGGATATTGTGATAAAAATAATGCCACATCGATTGCTGTTAAATAAAAGCATTATTACATTTCCTCCTCATCCACCTAGTCTCTGAATTTGGTTTGTGAGACGTCTGACTCGTCCTCTAAGTAAAAATCACCATAAAAGGTAAACATTTTGAATCAATTCAAGACATTGAAGTAGCCACGATAGTACAACTAAAGACACTCACAAAAGAAGACTCTCAGAACTAATTCAGAAAGTAGCAACAAGGATGGGATGAGTGTTTGAAATGAAGAGTAGTGTTTTGAAAGGGATTAATGGCAATGGGTCTTTTACTGTAATAAATCATTTTAAGAAAAAAAAAAAGAGTAATGCAGGGCTGCCTGCCCTGTCCTTTTCCATTTAGAAGGGTTAATTAGGCATGTTCAGATATAGTCAAAGTGACTTTTATCTGAAAATGTCTGTTTAGATATCTAAGAACCGACTTTGGAGGCAGTTGCAAATATAGTCCTAGCTGTGTTACTTCATAAGGTAAGTGTTTGGGCAGATTACTTAACCTCTTTGAGCCTTCATTTCCTCCTGTGTAAAATATAGGTAAAGACAGAACCTATCACATGAAGGAAATTTGCGTAAAACTCTTGGTGTGGTGCCTGATATATAAGAAGCCCCAGTACATTATGAATAAGAAACTCCCAGTATCTTCACTATTGAGTTATATGGCCTAGGGAAGGCGTTCAAAGTGGCCTGTGCCTTGTTCTTAGTTGTGAAAGGGAAGAAGTCTTGTGTAACCAACAGTGATGGTGAGAAGGTGCTTTGGACAAAGCTCAACGTGCTATGTAACAGTGATGGTGAACCTTTTAGAGCTTTCAGTGATAGCAAACAGCCCGCTGTGGCTGGCATGCTCTAGGTTCACCACCACTGCTATATAATAAATAAAACCATGCTTATCATTTTCCTATACATATGCTGCAGCAATTCTGGCGCTCTCAAAAGTGGGCTTATCTTGCTGCAGATTGATAGAGTGATTTAGAGACACCAGTTAAGTTGTGGAGGCAGCAGAACACATGAGAAACAACGATAAAGGTTGCCAAAGACAGAAGGCCTGTCCTTGATTGTCACCTTCTGCTGCTGCTGCTGCTACTGCTATTAAAAGGCTTTGGGATTTGGCTTCTTACTATTAGCTTCCTACATGTGGAAGGTGAGGAGCACCAGCCTCAGCTCTTCTGTGCATCCTTCACAGCTCACCCAATCTGTAGATTTATTTTCCCTTTACTCCTTTTTTCTCTGGCACCTGCCATGCCATCTGACTATGAGAAGGTGGACTGAAGAAGTAAAAGAAATGGAAATTCAGATTAGCTCATTTTGCTTGATTCATTTCTTAGTCTTGATCATTACTAAGAAAAAATTAAAAATATTGTTTAAAATCAATTTATACTGTTTTTTGCAATTGAGTTCACTAATCCATAAAAGCTCAGGAGTACAGCTTTGTCAGTTATGAATCCAGCTGTACAGTAGACTCTCCTTTCTTAAAAAGTAATTTTATTTTTAATGGACACAAGAATTTTACATATTTACAGGTTACTGTGTGATATTTCAATACATGTATGCAGTGTATAATGGTCAGATTAGAAAAACTGGGATGTCTATCACCTCAGACATTTATCAGGTTTTCTTGTTAAGAACATTCAAAACCTTCTCTAATAGCTGCTTTAAAGTATTCAATTCATTGTTGTCAACCGTTGTTACCCTATTGTGCAATGGAACACTAGAAGATATTCTTACCCAGCTGCATCCCCAGTAATCTATTGACCACCCTTCTCCTTCCCACCCTCCTCCACACTCTTCCTGGACTCTCTTTTTAGATCCTAAAGGCCAGCTTTAAAATAGCTCCTAGCTTCCACTTATCTTGATATGAATCTGTGACACATCTCATCATAAATCCAGCAGCCCATCTGGTGGCGAGGACACAAAGACATTCAAGTAGCAAATGTGTTTAATTTTTTTCACAGTCTGAGCAGAACTATTGCCTTTGTCTGTATTTTCATAAATTAGCTGTACTCATGCCTGTTCCTAATCTCTGTATACAGTAAAAATTCCATAACTCTGCCTGATACAGGTTAATTTCATATAGGAAATAACCTATATGGAGCTCAGTGAAAAGGATCCTATCATCCTATATCTGAGAAGGACAAACAGGGCACTGTTTTTAATAATAATGTGTCCTGGAATCCTGATAACCATTCTGAAATGTGTAGTCTTTCTCCAGTAAGTTGTTCTTGCCTGAGTACTTGGGAAATTGTTAAAGCCACCAGGATTTACAGGTAATCGTGAGGCAAGTAAATCTCTTCCCTTCACTCCCTATCTCTGTCTCTCTTTCTCCTTCACCTCCCTCACCATACATTGTTTCAAAGTTCTGGTTTACTTTCACTTTGATAGATTTTAGTTTTTATGGGACCACATCCTGGATTCAGAAAGAAAGAATAAATGGTAAGGTGACTGACTTTTGAATGCAGATCATAATAGATGCTTAATATAAAGACAGAAAGTAGAATGGTGGATGGTAGGTGAAATGGCAAGCAGAGGGTTTTTGTCTAATGGGGGAGCATTGGTTTTATGAGATGAACAGAGAAAGTGGATGGTGGTGAGGTTGCATAACAGCATGCATGTCCTTAATATCATTGAACTGTGTATGTGAAAATGGTTACGACAGGGACAACAGCAAGATAGAATGAGTGATGTTAGCCCTCACACCTCTGCAAAACCATGGATTTTAACAACTGTCCATGGTCATGAATTTTTTTTTTAAATCTAATGTGAAAGTAATAGAAGAAAAGAGATTATGAGGATCAGAGTGAAAATTGATGAAATTATGACTAAATAAATAATACAAAAGATCAATGAATCCAAGAGTTGTTTCTTTGAAAGGATGAGAAGGGGATTATGTAAAATAGAAGGAGAGGAAGAGAAATGTAGGAAAAAGAATTAAGTTTAATATGTATATATATCAATTCCTCCACTGTGAATATTTTTAGTGTATATTTCAAACACAATTTTAAAAATAGAGAAAAAATAAATGTTTTTGTTGGAACCTTGGAGTCTAATGGAGATTCTAACATCCTGTTTGCTACACATAGATCACGGAGGGCATCAGCATGATTAAATAGTCTAAGTGAGGGTGTAGGAGCAGGGAAAAGAAGCAGGATCTTAGTTACATAGATCTCAAAATCTGACAATAGATCCCACTGACCATGAGCTCCACAAAAAGGCCCACCGTAAGGCCAACCTGTGGGATGCCCTTTCCACACACCCCTGAGCTGGTGGGCCTGGCTCCACAGATGGTATGCACACGATCCCCTGAGTAGCACAGTTATCACCAGTCAGCTCAACTCTGTGGGAGTGGGAGGAAGCATGCAGCCTGGAACATGCTAGGAAATTTTCCTGGGGAAAATAAACAGGAGTCAGCCAGTGTGTGAATGAGATAAAGCTAAAAATTCTAAGACTTTCCCTACAAGAGGAAGGGAGTGAAGTAGGACAGGTGAATCTGAGAGACCTTCACAATCTCTAGCCAGTGAAGGTCATTTTTTCCTAGCCCCAGTTAGTAATAAAGACTATCTTCTTAAAATTCAATGATAGCAATATATGAAGAAGCAAGGAAACATAATACCACCAAAAGGGAAAAAAAATGAATTTTCAGTGGTCACCTCCAAAGAAATGTAGATTGATGATTTACCTGACCAAAAATTCAAAATATCTTTTTAAGAAAGCTCATTGCATTATAAGAGAATACAAACACAACTAAATTGAATTAGGAAATGCATTGTATGAGAATACAGATAGACAACCAAATTGAATCAGGGAAAACAACAGTGAACAAAATGTTAAGTTCAATAAAGAGATAAAAATCTTCAAAAAAAAAAGCAAGCAAATCCTAGAAGTGAAGAATATAATGGCTGAACTGAAAGATTCAATAGAGGGTTCCAACAATAGACTAGATCAGACGGGAAAGAATGAGAGATTTTGACAATAGGTAATTTGACATTCTACTATCAGAGAAACAAACCAAAAAATGAAAAATTGAGGAATGCTTGTGTCATTTAGAAGACACCACTGAACAAAACAGTATATACATTACTAGGAACATTCCCAAAAGAGCAGAGAAAGGAGTGGAAAGTTCATTTGAAGAAGTAAGGGCAGAAAATTCCCAGATCTGGGAAGAGTAGGCAACACCCAGATCCACAATATTTGAAGAATTTCAAGTAACCTGGATGTCAAGAGGGCTTCACTGAAAGGATTATAATCAAAATATTGAGACACAAAAAAATTGACAGCAGCAATGGAAAAGTAACTTACTGCATATAAGGGACTCCCCACACATAGAAAGCTGTTAGTGGACTTCCCAGCAGCTTTTTGCAGGCCAAGAAAGAGGTAGAATGATTTATACAAAATGCTAGAAGAAAAAAAAACCTGCTAACCAAGAATACTTAATCCATCAAAGCTATTTTTTCAGAACTGAAAGGAGCTAGACTTACAAATAAAAGGTAAAAGAGTTCATCACCACTATGTTTTCCCTACAAGATTCATGAAAATTAGCTTCCCCAGGCTGAATAAAAGGATGCTAAGTTAGCAACATGAAAAATATGGAATTATGAAACTTAGTAAAGCTAAGTCTATGGTCAAATTCTAAATACTGTATAGTGATGTGTAAATCACTTGTAACATGGGAATAAATAAATTATAAATAATTTGTTGCTGATTATACATTGGT
Organism: Hydrochoerus hydrochaeris; assembly: GCA_004027455.1. Classification (NCBI taxonomy): domain Eukaryota; kingdom Metazoa; phylum Chordata; class Mammalia; order Rodentia; family Hydrochaeridae; genus Hydrochoerus; species Hydrochoerus hydrochaeris. Next base: position 45,586 of record PVLA01000093.1, read on the forward strand.
TATATTGTTCAATAGCTACATATTATAAAAAGATATAAATCATGATTTTGATAACATAAAATGAATCGAGAGAGGTGTAACTTTGTATCCAATTAATGTTAACTTTTTATCATCTTAAATAGTCTGTTATAACTATATGACATTCTGTAGGAGCCTCATAGCAATCATGCAAATCTGTAGAAGATACATAAAAAAATAAAAAGCAGTCAAAGCATATCACTTCAGAAAATTTTTGCACCACAAAGAAACACAGCAAGCAAGAAAGAAAAGAAAAGGATCTACACAACAGAAAATAAGATCAAATTATATACTGCCTATGAAAGACTCACTTTGCCTTTAAGGACATCATGCAATGAAAGCAAAGAGATGGAAAAAGATACTACATCCAAATAGTAATCCACAGAGAGCAGAGGTTACTATAGCTGTATCAGAGAAAATAGACTTTAAATAAAGAATTGTCACAAGAGATAAAGAAGATCACTTGTATTAGTTAGAGTTCCCTAGAGGAACAGAATCAATATAATTATGTAAGGGGATTTATTAGACTTGTTGGATCAGAGGTGAAAGAGTCTATAGTAACCATCTTTGCTTTGGAGAGTTGGACGATCCAGTAGCAGCTCAGTCTAAGAACCTGGAAGCTATAGAACCATAGGGATCAAAGATGCAGCACCACTCCCTGGTGGAAAGCCCAGAAGCTCCCTGGAGAGTAGCTGGTGTGAGTCTCTGGACTGAAAGGCTGAAGAAACCAGAGACTGATATCCATGGGTAGCAAAAGCCACACCCACTTCAGCAGAATGAAGCTCATCAAATGAAGGCTTCTTTTTCCCCCTTTCCTTTCATCCAGGCTACAAGCTATTGAATGGTGTCATTCAAAATCGGGATGGGTTTCCCCACCTCTGCCTGCCAGTCATCTTGGGACACCACACGTACACACTCAAAAGTGTGCTTTGCTAGTCTACTAGACATTTTTGCATCTAGGCAAGTTAACCCACCCTAAGTCATGGTCATATCACTATATAATAGTAAAAGGGTGGGTTCATCAAGTCAGTATAACAATTGTAAATGTATTTGCCCCTAACATGGGAGTTCCTAAATACACAATGCAATCACTAACAGAACTGAAAGGAGAAATGGACAGCAGTACAATGCAATCACACAGCGATATAATTAAGGGACTTAAATACTTCACTTTCAATATTGAAGAGACCATTCAATCAGAAAATCAATAAAGGAACAGACTCGAATAACACCAAATGAACCTAGTAGACATATACAGAATATGATGATCTAATAGTAATGATACAATGTAACAACAGTAAGCACATTCATAGAATGCTCCAATAGATTATAGGTTAGGCCACAAAATAAGTCTTAATAAACTTAAGAAAACAGAAGTAATATAAGGTATTTTTTCCTGACCACTACGGTATAAAACTAGAAAATTAACAGGAAGAAAATTTACCAGAAAAATTTCAGGATACAAAATCAATATACAAGAATTGATCATATTTCGGTACACTAGCAATGAACTATCTATAACAGAAAACTGAGGAAATAGTCCCATTTACAACAGCATCAAAAAAGAATAAAATACTTAGGAATAAATTTAAACAAGGAAGTAAGAGATCTGTACAGTAAAAATTATAAAACATTGATGAAAGAAATGGAAAATAAAAATAAATGGAAAGATACATTCATGAGTTGGAAGAATTAATGATATTAAAATATTCTTATAATGCAGATTCAGTGTGATCCCTATAAAAATTCTAGTAACATTTATTCACAGAAATAGAAAAAATTTTTGAAGTTCACATGGAACCACAAAAGACCCTGAAAAGCCAAATTCATCTTGAACAGAGGTAGAGCCATCACATCCCTTGATTTCAAAATATATTACAAAGCTGTAGAAATCAAAACTGTGGCATGTCGTGAAAGCAGACACAATCAGTGGAATGGAATTAAGAACCCACGTATAAATCCACACACAGATGATCAGCTAATCTTTGACAAGTGTGCCAAGAATATACAGTGGGGAGAAAGATAGTTTATTCAGTGAAAGTATCAAGAAAACTGGATAACTTTTCTCTAGACAGAAGAATATACATTAGCCAGCTTTTTGTCACTAATACTCAGGAAAGTCACCTTAAAAAGAGGAAAGGTCGCTGGGTATTTAGCTCAGCTGCATAAGCACATGCTTTGCAAAGTCAAGGTCATGAGTTTGATCCCCATACCAAAACAAAACAAAACAAACAAACAAAAAAATCCAGGAAAGGTTCTTTTGGCTCACATTTGCGGAGGTTTCATTCCATAGTCACCTGAGGCTGTGGCAAGACCTGATTGAAGAGGCCTCACCTCATGGCAGCTGGTGAGGGAGTTGGGGGCAATAGATAGTCCCAGGGATACACCCCAGTGGCCCACTTTTCCAAACTGGGTGCCACCTCCTAATAGCTCATTCAGCTATAAAGTCATCGGTGGATCTATCCATTGATAAGGTTTGTGTCCTTCAGGAGCCAATGACCTCTAAAAACCAGTCATCTAGCAGTCAATCCTTTAGCACATGAGTTTGGGGAGACATTTAAAATCCAGTGTACACATTCTACCTTCCTCTTCTTCTTCCCCCCATTTTTTGAGAGGTTCTCGTTGTTTAGTCCAGAGTAATCTCAAGCTGTAGAGTTCAGTCACACTCTGCTTCTTAAATACATATTAAGTGCAGAGAAAAGCAATACATTCCCAAGTTTTTCCCTATATTTGGGGGCAGAGAGGTGTAACCTTAGAATTAAAAAATTCATTGATATTCATACTAATTAAAAAAATTATACTGGAGAGGGTAGAAAGCTTAGATGTGCTTCCTACACTGACTAGATACCTTTCTAATCCAGGAGATTTTAAGATTAGGTGTTTATAAATGACAGCACTTATCCCAGGTGCTATTAAGACAGTTTTTGTTTTGACCATATTGCTGCTTTGAGGTCAGTGTATTGCGACTCGAGCAAGACAACCAGCAGAAAATGTTGGCCTGTCCTTGTAACATAGCATCTGCTGTGGTAAGGAGAACACTGCAGTGTGTTTTGGCCAAGCACACACTGAGATGACGGCTGAAACCCGGTAGAGGACAGGGCATTCATTACGTCTTCCTCTGCATTCTCTCCAGTAGAGGAATCAGTGTCCTTTTTCTCACCTTGGTAACTCTAAATGGGGAAACAAAGACTAGGAACTGTCTTCTTATTGTGGTTCTCCTGTTAAAAGAAAAATAAAAGAAAAGAGGAGAACAGGAAGGGAGGGAAAAGCAGAGAATATTTAGTTGGGAATGAAATCCCTAGAAAGTCTTACCCTTCCGTTAGGCTCACATCCTCAATACCAGCCACACCAGCCAAGTCACTGAACTTGTACTGTGATGGCGCTGAGTAGATGTACATTTTAATTAGTTTTAAATTTAATTAGTTTTAAATTTTAAATATCATTACTCTTTATTGGAGATACAATGCAAGAGAGATTTAGACATTAATTCAGCAAAGCAGTGGCCATCCACTGTGCTAACTCACAGACAATTTTATTCTTGCACATTCTCTTTTGGATGGAGTCTTCCTTGTTCATTCCACTGCTGTTTAAGAAAAAAGTTCCTGTGGTGATATTTACTGTGTCTGCAGTGGGTTGAATCTGTCTGACTTGTCATTTTTGGCTCCATGAGATCATGAATTTGAAGTTCAAGGAAACTCAGCTGAGCCTTGAAGTAGCCCAGTTTTCTGGGTTTGTTCAGATTTTTTACAAAGGAGAAGTAGTAATGATAATAATGGAAACTAACACTAAAAATATATGATTGTCTCACCTAGTCCTCCTAGGAGGTAGAAGGGTGTGTACACAGGGTGTGTATCACTGTGCACACAGTACAGCCGGGGAAAATGGTGTGCAGTGAGTGTTAAATACCTCACCAAGGGCACATAGTGAATGATGAAGCCAGAATGCAAATTCCCAGGTTTGCTCCAAGAGAATACAGAGTAAACACAGATATAATTCCATAGCTATCAAGAAGTTGATTTCGCTCTAATGATAACTAGCAGTTAAGGCAGAAAAATATATGATGTTATGAAGAGAGGATCTAAACACAGCATAGCCTTTACCCCTCTCAGGTACTTTCTTTATCAAATCTTCTTCCTTGCTTTTGTTTTGGTTGGAGACTTACTCACCTTCTTGTAGACATCCCCTCTGTCTGGTATGATGGGCACCAGCCACAGGAGACTTTGAACACTTGAAATAAATCTTGTCCAGAAGGAGATGTGCTATAAGCAGAAAACAAACACCAGATTCAAATTTTGAGGACCTAGAATAAAAAGTATGTAAAAATCGTATTAATATATTTCAGTGTTGACTTCATGTTAAAATTTAAATGTTATAATTATGTATTTATGTTAACATATAAAAGGCTAAAGCGAATCTCCCCTATTTCTTTGTTAATATAACTGTTAATTTAAAATTATATATAACTGTGTTCATTTATTAATTTTGTGCCTCCTTCCTTTTAGTAGTGCAAACTCGATGGTGGATGTGCCTCCAGGGAACTTGGCTTTGGGGCTGGTTTTGTGCATTTGAGGTTCTCAACGTCAGAGATGAGCTTCTACACATACTGTACATGGTCACTGTTTAGGTGAGGGCTCAATAGAGAAAGTGATAAGGAAAACATTTCCTTTTGTCTGCTTAGCACCTGATTTGCTCTGAAATTAAATCTCCCTGACAGAATGTGGTGCCTTCTGTCCATGACCCTGTGATTGATGCTTCCTTTCAAACTTGGATGCTTGATGGTAAAGCTGGTGGGAAAAGGAGTTCTTTATTTTCTTGGCCAGGGACTTCTGAGTTGCCTTTATAATGTTTTCGGAAACAGTGCAGATGATCACTGACCCTTTCTGTAAGAGAACCTTCAGCATCAATGGTACTGCCATTGTCCTCAGCTCTTTCAGTAATGTCTTCTCTACATCACATACCAGAAAGAAGAAGTCACAGCCTTTCCTCTTGAAGAATGTGAGTCCCCAGACTTTCTGACTCATCAGAAAAGCACACAGACAAGAGCCAGGTAACGGGGACAAGCCTCCAGCTTTGATACACAGACAGAGCCTGACAGGCTTCAATGTCAAGGGAAGGCTGATGGAAGGCAGGGGTTGGGGTGTGGCTTAGTAGATTTTGTACTGTGTTAAGGTGAGGGCTGTATGTATGCACAGGAAGGTCACAAAGACAAGCATGACACTGCCTGGGGGCACTTGGGAGAGGGGTAGTTGTAGCTCCTGAGAACCAGTCTCAGGTCATTGATAAATGAAGGTGGAGAGAGATGGGGGAATCTAGTGTCTGGGTTTGGCTCAGGGGGAAGATACCTGTGTGTTCCTGGGCAGGAACATGACAGAGCCAGGCAGTGAAACCACCATCTGAAGAATTGTGAGAGAGTTTTTTCATCTTCTGATTGTCAAAGTTTGGTAGTTGGCATGTTGGCAAAGCATTAAAGCTATTTAATAAACTATCCTGTAGCACTTAAATGTGCCAGGTACATTATCTTAAAATAAATACATAATTGTATCATGGCAGGTAACACTGTTTGCTACTTTAAAGCAGCATACAATACTGTAAAAAAGCAGGTAGCTAGAGCACAAATTGTGAAGGTTTTTGTATTTCCTTTGATTGATGGGCAGCAGAGGCCCCTAGGGAGGTCCAGGTATAGGTGATCCAGCAATGGGTGCAGCCACATGGGGTGAGGACAGAGGATAGTGGCAAAGAGGTGAGTTGGCAGTTTCTCTAGGTATAACGTGACAGAGAATCTTGCACACAGGTGGTGAGAATGAAGAGGAAACATGAGAGCCAGTGGCTGGGCCATTGCTCAGCACTGTGTCATGTGTCTGCCTCTCTCTTTCTTAGTTAATCTGGGACAGCCATTTAAGGTTGAGACCACTGGCATGCGTCAGTGGTTCTATAAAAGGAATGTGGGCAGGTGCCAAGAGACAGCCCAGGATCCAGTGCTGATAATTACTGTGCTTCCAGTAGGCTACATCCTGTGCTGTCCATCTTCAGGAAGTATCACCACCCCTCTTTAAACAAACAAACAAACAAAACAGATGAGAAGAACTCAGGCTCAGGGAAGCTATATAGTTTGTCAAAAACTCACACAGCTTGGATTCAAAGCCAAGTCTGACTTCAAGGCCTTTAAGCATCATGTGCAAAATATACAGTTTAAATTTTTATAAAATGATTACATTGCCATTAATCCCTCTTCAAAATAGTTCTCACTTCCAACACATTTATCCCATCATTCTTGACATTTCTGATGCAGTTCCGGAAAGCCTCTTTTATGAGTGTCTTTATGAAATGCGATTTAAAAAACTCACTGTAAATGCTGCTGCTGTTTATCACTTGGTGGAAAGGCAAGCTCGTGCCCTCGTTCACCTTACTCACTGGATCCGTAACTTTTGGCTCTTCCCAAAGTCAATGTGACCATGAAAGACAAACGTTTTTAATCACTTGGGAGAAGTGCATTCAAAGTGTGTGTGTGTGTGGGGGGTACCTTGAGGGAGAGTAATAGCAATTTGTCTTTTACTGTAATCAAATTTTTAAATGTAAAAATTTACTGTATTTTTCAATCACACTTCATATTCTACCTTATCATTGACTGATAATAGTGACTTTTTATAGCATCTTCTGCTTCCCAGGTTTCCTGCTTATTTAACCTGCAGTGTCTCTGACTTTCCTTGGAACTGGATCACCTCTCTTAGCATTGGCAACAACAGATTCAGCAGACCAAAAACTCTGTTCTTACCCCTGTGCAACATATTTATATATCTCATTCTGTGATTTATGTCATCCTTACAGTGGGTCTACTTGGCCCTTTAAGAAGCTAATTAATCACTAAATATAGACCACGACTTGTTCTTTTCAGTCCTCTGCATGTTTCTTCCCCCCATTGTGTGGTGCCATCTGGTGCTATGAGCTCATGTGTTTTGCGTTCCTTTTCAGGGAACCAGATTCATTGCTATCTAAACCCAGAAAGCTGGGTTAATTTCAAAGTTTGCGTGTGTGGCTTTGAAAACATTGAACTCTAATGCCTCCTTGTGGATTCTCGCCGTATCACCCTTTAACGTAATGTTGCGTGGACTTCTGTCCCTGCTGCTGCGCCCCTCCTGGGTTCACTGTAAAAGTGTACTTGTTTTTTTATTAAAAGGACCTATTTTGTCATTGGTAAGCTACAAAGCAGCTCCAGGTCTTTTCCAGTGTGATTTTGGTCGGGTTTCACTTCCTCAGTTTAATATGGATGCTGTAGAAAGCCAAACCTTGATAACATGCTTTCGTCTTCAAATGTTTAACTTTCTGCGATGACAGTGGAACAAGTGTTTAAGCACAAGGACATAAAAAGCGAATGGCTGATGTCTGACACTGCTGCTGATCTGTCCTTTACTTCTCTCCTAATTCTCTCCTAATTCTTCTGAAGTCTCAAACCCTTTTCCAAGGAGGGAAACACCAGACATGGGACATTTTCTTGCAAACTCAGCCCAGGAGCTCTGGGCTCACCACCCGACACCCACCGCATCTTTGGGATCTTTAAGCGCTGCTTGTTGCTGTCTGACTCTGCGCACTGCCCTTATCTGCTTTCTCTTCTCACTTTAGAATTTTTGGCACTTTAAGTTTAGGCTGAGATTCCGTTGCGGAAGGAAAGGCCGTTTGGTGACGTGTGCACTGCTTACCCCATTCCTGGCACATGGAAATTTTCCTGGGCAGTAGGAGAACATAGGACCAGCTGTCTACCTTCTTCTTGCTGTACTCCCTGCCTGCTGGGATTCTGCCAGTTATCAGCAAGCACCAAGGAGGAAACAAGGCCCAGGAATATTTGCACTTATTTGAAAGGGGCTGCACATTTCCCTAGCACAGAAGTCGTGCTAAGCCCTGCTCCGCTGAGTCTTAAGATTACTGTTTCTCCTTAGTCTGACCTCATCTCCAGCATTGAGCATCCTCTGTGAGATGCAGATAGGGTGAAGCCATTAAATCAACTATGTTGCTAATCCAGTCTATGTAGAAGGATATGGATAATATACAACTCTTGATTAGGAATCAGCTTTGTTTCTGAAAGAGCATATGTTGTTGCAAAACTAAAATAATTATTTTTTACTTCAAATTAACAGTACATTTTAGAACTACAGCTTTACAGAATTAAGATACATCTCTAAAAGATTAAGGATTTCCAGCTTTCCAGAATGAGTAGTGTACAAAGTTTGAGTAACAGCATATACATTTTGTTTTGGTTTTTGTATCTGGAATTGAACTCAGAACCTTGCATTTGCCAGTCAGGCACTGTGCTGCTGAGCTATACCCCAAGACTTCCAGCATATATGTCAAAGCTTGGTTAGTACTTAGTACTGTGGCCCCAGGCTAATCACTTAACCTTTCTGAGCTTCAGATTTTTTAATTTGTTTAGTGGAAGTAATAGAATTGTAGCTCAAATTGTCTCTGAAGAGTATTAAGCGGATTTTTTGTTTGTTTGTTTGTTTTTTTGAGGCAGGGTTTTGCTATGTAGTTCAGGTCGTTCTCAAACTCACCATGATCCTACTGCCTCAGCCTCCCAAGTGCTGGGAATACAGGTGTGCACCACCACACCTGGCTTAAAGGCATTTTGTAAAGTGCATTTTCTCTCACTTTGAGATGATTAGGTGGTTTAGTCTTCTAGATGTATACTCCATATTTGTTGATGTGGTATATGGCATTCATTATTTTTAATATATTAAACCAATCTTGCATTCCTGAGATAAATCTCACTCGTTCATGATGTTGGAATCTTTTTAAACGTTGCTGAATTCAGTTTGCTCATATTGTGTTAAGGATTTTTACATGTATATTCACAAGGAATATTATATAATTTCCTTTTTGTTATATCTGGTTCTATATCAGGGAAATGCTGGCCTCATAAATAATCTCTCTCATCTTTTATTTTTTTCTTTTTTTAATTTCTTTTTGCAGAATTTATGAAGGATTGTTAAGTCTTCTCTAAACATTTGGTAAAACTTACCACCAAAGCCATCTGGTCCTTTCTTTGTGGAAAATTTTTACTAAGTTAATTACCAACCCAATCTCTGTACTCAGATATTCTGTTACTTCTTGAGTCAGGCTTACAGTTTGTGACTTTTTAGAAATTTGTTTATCTGTCTTAAATCATTGACATTTAACTTTTCACAGTATTCTCTTATTTACTTTTATTTCCATAAGATTATTAGTAATAACCTTTGTTTTATTTCTGATTTTAGTAATTTGAATCTTCTTTCTTTTTAACTTGAAAAGTTTAGCTAAAGATTTGTCAGTTTTATTAATTTCAAAGAACTAGTCTTTGGTTTATTTTCTGTATATATTTGTTCTCTAATTTGTATTTACTTTTATAATATTTTTCTTCTGCTCTGGGTTTAGTTCTTTTTTTAGAGTAGGAAATTAAATTATTGATTTGAGATCATTTTCAGTGTATACTTTACAGCTATAAATTTCCCTTTAAGATTGCCTTTAGCTGAATCCTACATATTTTAGTGTGTTGTACTTTGGTTTTCATTAATCTCAAAGCATTTCTTGTTTGCTTTTGTGATTTCTTTTTTGACTATCAATTATTTAGCAATATGGCTGTTAATTTACATAAAGTTGTGAATTTCCCAAGCTTTCTTCTGTTATTGATTTGTAAACATTACACTGTGGTAAGAAAACATACTTAATGTGAATTTAATATTCATTAATCTCCTGAGATTTGGTTAATTGTTTAACATGTGGTCTGTTCTGAAGAATGTTCTGTGTGCACAGAAGAATGTACTCTGATATTGTTGGGTAGAGCATTCTATAGATGTCTGCTGTGTCTATTTGGTTTATAGTGTTGCTCAAGCCCTCTGTTTCCTGGATCTTCTGTTTAGCTGTTTTACTGTCACTGAGAGTAGGTATTGAATTCTACCACAAATATTGCTGAGTTGTCTGTTTCTCTTTTCAGTTCTGTCAGTTTTTGCTGCATGTATTTTGGGATTGACAGATATGTTTATATTATTTTATCTTCTTACTGTATTGACACTTTTACTGTTATAAAATATTGTTCTTTGTCCCTAGTGGTAATATTTGTCTTAAAGTCTGTTTTAGCTGATATTAGTATAGCCATACCATCTCTCTTTTGATTACTCTTTGTGGTATATTTTCTCTTATCCTTTACTTTGAACCTGTTAGCGGCTTGAATACTAACCCCCCTTTCATTGTCTGATTTTTAAAATTTTCACTTCACTTTCATATTTACACAAATTTCACTAATTAGAGATTAATTTGCATCTCTGAGGATACTTTTCTTGACAGCTTTTGGGGTTAAAGAACACTCACACCTTTTTCAAAATTAGTTTAATGAAGTTGCATTTATTCAAACAACTGGCCAAGATGATTTACAATGCAAAAAAGGATATTTTATTTGCTATTTTGGAATGGTTGATACTTTCCATTGGATCAAGAAGATTTTAGAATAATAATAGATCTGCATTTATTTCTACAATAAAAGCATGAGTGAGGAGGAGATTAAGCTGATGGGTGTGCTTGCCCAGACATAGTATCATGCCTAAGGCTGGCCATATGACCAGATAAAGGGAGGTAGAAAAATTGTTTTTCTTTGTTCTATTTTCAACATTACCCCATCACTCAAAGGCCATCATTCAAGTGAGTAACATTCATATTAAGGGTTGATATCAGCTGCTGATGGGTTAAATAGGCTTTTGTCTGGAGACAAAATCAGTCCATGACCATACCACCCCAGATGTGCTCAATCTTCTCTGGAGATTAAAATTACCACTTAGGCCTACAACATAGATGAAGCCTTTTTAGAAAACTGTCTTCTAGTGTCTGAATAGAATATGTCCTAGTGAAAAACAATTTTTTTTTTTTTGGTACTTGGGATGGAGTCACAGGGCCTTTGCCCTGAGCTATGGCTATATCTCTTTTTATTTATGTTTTTTTTTTTTTTTTTTAGTTTGGGATAGAGTGTTGCTAAGTTGCTAACTTGCCCAAGTTGAACTTGATCTTGTGGTCTTCATGATTCAGCCTCCCAGAGTTTCCTAATGAACTTTTTACCAACCCATTTGAGAGTTTGAGACTAGATTAAATTTAGAACTATAATTTATGTATTAATTTTAAAATTCTAAATCAATTTCTCCCAAACATCTATATACTTTTAGGGCATGTCTCCTTGAGTAGACTTTTTTTTTTTTTTTTGACTAATTCTATATTGGAAAACATTTAGGGGAATTATAGGTCCTTATAAAATTTAATACATTTATAAAGTGAAACCTGATTTTAAAAAGTATTTCATCTGCTAGGTTTTTACTGCTCTGACTTACCTCTGTTAATGGGAGTAATCAAGAGGTTCCTATCCCCTCTCCCATTCAATCAGTTGAAGGTAAATTATTCTGCCTTAGGTCTCCAGAATTCCATTACAAATGAATAACCCAGTAAATCTCATTTCTTATTTCCTTCAAGGTATTGCACAGCGATGCACGGCCATCAAGTACCACTTTTCTCAGCCAATCCGCTTACGAAACATTCCTTTCAATTTAACCAAGACAATTCAGCAAGATGAATGGCATCTGCTTCGTAAGTATTTCAGGGAAAGGGTCTGAGAGGAGGCAGTGTCTTTCTGGACAAAAAAAAAAAAAAATTCCCACCACCTTCTCAGGATGTTTATCATGCGTGAGCCCCTGGGTTCAGTGGGACTTGGTCAGAGACTCCAAGATCATTTCCCTTGCTGTGGCCTAGCTTGTTTATAAGCCAAGGTGTGAAAACCAGGCGTGAGGCAGTGGGATACACTTGGTGTGCTTGCCTGCCTGGGTGGTCTCGGGACACAGCAGTTGACTGGATCTTCTTTTTATCAGGTTGTCAGGTACAAGAAACTTGTGCTACCACTTGTCTTATGAAACCAAAGAGATTATACCTTTGGTGCTCTTATTTTTGTTTTGTTCCTACAATATTTATTTTAGCTACTGTTTATCTCAGACCTTGGTATTTCTGCTGAAACACCTTTATGAGTATACATCATAATTTTCTCAGAGGGTGTCTGCTACCTCTACATCTCAACAGGGAACTGATCTTTTTCACTGTCAGGAAAATGTGAAACTCTAGAAAGGATCACGTGATGAGAAACTGAAGAGGGTGATAGTTACTTGGAAACTGTTGATTCAAGCTGTCTGATAGTACAGAGCTCATCAAAGCAAAACACTACCTTGAATTCTTTTCAGTATTTCCTAGGATAAAATGTTACTATTGTCCATTTTCCAATGAAATATTCATTAAGAACCTCAATGATCTTGTTGAGTGGCAAAAGCCACTTAGGAGACCAAACAGAGTATGCTTCTGTAAGTAAATGTTCGCTGCAGAGCAAAAGGCTCTATTTTAAAGCTCAAGCACATACATGGAAACTCTAATGATATTGCCATGACAGTGGGCTACTATTGTAAATATTAGGACTAGAAACTTTAGATCTTGGAAGGTCTTTGAATAAAATACGGCTTATTTCTTAGAGTGTGACTTCTTGAACTTACTTTCCTGCTGGCATATTTTAATACTTCTCAGCAGATCAAAGTAAAAGTCTTGGATTTCTTAATGAGCATGTTTGGAAGTTTTAGTCTTAAGCATCTGTCCAGTAAGCCTCCTAGTTACTGATTTTGGCCAGCTAAGAAAAGATTGGCTTAGGATCTTTGTATCTTTTTGCTAAGTTTGAACCCTGTTGTTGGACAGGAAGGCAATAGTTTAGCATTCTCCTCAAAAATTTTTTGAAGTGCCCATGGAAAGATGCTTTCAACAGACTAACGCCTGATTGTTGCTAAGGAACATCCTAGCTAAGGTTAACATACCTGGTACCAATGCAAATCTCATGTGGATTACATCTGAACCTTGTGCCTTTCAGTTGTCACAAAATTTAGAACTATCACTCAAACCACAGGGAATTTGAGAGCTTGTAAGATGATAGTGGCTGAACTATTACATTTCTCCTGCTCAGATGTGATTACCTCCAAGATACTTTCACATGTAGCACTAAACTTAGTATCTTTCAATTGTGACTCTCCTGGCCCCTTGCTGTGGTATTTACATTTCTTTTCTAGTGGAGATGCCTTGTTTTAATACGAGTCCTCCAGGCTGGAAATAAGTAATCTCCTTTAAGAAAATAGATGGTCTGTGTTTGGCTACGATGCTAAGAACAAGACAAGAGGCTACTGTAATCCATCCTCCACACACCAACCCTGCCATACCCAGGAGCTGTACAAACATACAAGGTGGCAGCTGCCTGGGCAACTCCCACATTAACAGAGAAGCCCATACTTATGACAGTGGGGTGAACACCTTGTCTCGGTTCCTTGTGCTTGTGTGTGTCCTGGTTCACACATTAAGACAATAGATACATGCTTGGAATCTGCTGTTTTAAGAAGCATCATAAACATTTTCCCATTTAGGTAGCATATTTTAAGTTAGCTTTGTTTAAAAAAAAGAAAAGACATAGAAAAAAATGTAAAATAGCCAAAAAGTGAGCAACTGACTGCTGAGTGCTATGTTATGTTAACAAGTTCAGGGAAAGTGTTCTGGATGGTGGTCATCAGTTTGGGGAATAGACCACACTTGGCACTTGGGTGTACAGTGAGGATTTGGACCATCGGGATAGTCCCTCAGCCTGGGTAAACAGGTACTTGGCTTAAGGTGCATGTATTTTAGGGGAGAGGGTGTTCATGTGCAGATATCTCATGTGTGCATTTTGGTCCACTGTTTCATTCCCCATGTCCTCTTGGAAAATGGGCAGGGGTGGCAGTAAATAAAAAAAAAAATTGTCATCTGTGATGTTCAGACAAAATCCCATTTCACTGTGTCTCACTTTTTAGATTTCTCCTCTAAAATCATATTAGTCACAGCCACTCTTGTGGTAGTAACTTTTATTTCCATTGGTCTTTTAAGGCAATGAAAATAATTTTCACACCTATCACACTCTCGGTTTACTAAGTAATTCCTCTCTATTATCCAAGTTTACCTTGGAGTAAACTGTTACAATTTTTTTTTTTTATCTTGGAAATGGCCTATATACTGATCAACAGATGAATGAATAAAGAAAATATGGTGTTTATACACAGTGGAGTAAAGATAACCTGGAGTAAACTGCTCTGGGGACATTTCTGTGGCCTCAAAGGGGTGGAGTGACCCAACTGTGGCTATGCCCACCTGTCCTCTTATGAACAGACAGCTGGGGAAAGAATTCCCCAAACCACCTTACCCTGTAGGTCCCCAACCTGTTTACGTAAGTTAGTGATTTTCACAATGTATGTAAAATGTCTATGGTTTTCACCTTCCTGACTCTTTCTGACTTTGGATGTCTGTTTCTGTGTTGAGATCAGATTTGAGAAGAATCACCGCTGGCTTCCTGGGCATGGCGGTCGCTGTCCTGCTGTGCGGCTGCATCGTGGCCACAGTCAGCTTCTTCTGGGAGGAGAGCTTGACCCAGCACGTGGCTGGCCTCCTGTTCCTCATGACAGGTACGCGGCCCCTCAGGCTGCCTGTGTGTGGGGGGGATGCTGCTCAGGCCTCATTGTCCTAGATGGCCCTTTATTTAAACAGAGTGTAAACAAAACAAGTGTTGCAAAAGCAGCTGCGATTTCCCCACTGCGGCACATTAGTAGCTCAGATGGAAAGGAGCTGGTTTAATCCCCACTGTTCAGTCTCATTCTTTCGTACTGTGCCTCAGGGCCTGACCTGCAGTCTTGGCCAAGGTGGGCCACTGCTTCTCAGGAGCCTGTGAGGAGAGAGAGAATAACAGAAAAACACACCTACTTCTGGTCTGAGAGTCCATTCAAAGTACAGGCCTCAGTCATGGTGGCACTCGTGTCCTTGTTACATACACAACATTCATGCATTTCCCTCCACAGATATTTTTGAGGACTTACTGTGTGTCAGACAGCGCTCTAGATATTAGAGACATGTGCTGAGTAAAGCAGCCAAATCCTCGCATGTGTTTTTGTGGGCAGAGATAAACAGTGATGTGTGATAGTGATAAAAGCTGTGAAGAAAATCAGCAGGGTGAAGTAGAGCCGCAGAGAGGGCCTTGCTGAGGTGACCATTTCTGGGCCAGGTCCTGGGAAGCAGCCGATGTTGGGAGTGTGATGCTGGCCAAGAAAGCTCCCAGCATCAAACCCCGGGAAAGGGGGCGCTGGTGAATCATGAGCCACAGAAAGATGCCGGGCATGGCTGAGGGGAGGGAAGGAAAACCGAGTAGCCATGAGGTGGGAGTTGTGAGCTGGAGCCAAGTCTTTAGCGCTTTCGTCATCATAGTGAGACGCTTGGATCTGAAACTAAAGGGGATAAACACCACTAGAACGTGGTGGTGGAATAATGATTTGAAGCGTGACATTGGGATTAGCTATGTGGAGACATGGCTGGGGATATTTGGCTTAACAAGTGTGAGATACTTTTGTCTAAAAAAAGGAGTTGAGAATTGAGCTGATGGCTGATGCTGGCTGAAGGTGACTGTAGGAAAGAAATCTCTCCTTTTTGCCCCCTTCACAAAAAATTAATGTGTTAAGGAGTGAATGCCAAATTAAGTTATGTAAAGTATATGCAGCATCAGAACTAATACTGTCCTAGATAGCCATTTTTAATAAACTTTCTCCACTTCTCTGGAGTTCTGTTATGCAAGTAACCACTTCTCACTCTAAGGGTCACTTTACAAACCTGTGTTCACACAAGTAGCCATACTTCTCCAGGTCTCAGGTCATTTTCTATCTGTCTGTCTCTCAGAGCTGATGGGTAGGTGACACTTGGCTTTCTGGTGTGCTCACCTTGTGGTTTTAAGTGACAGAGCAGGGACTCTTGATTCCCACTGCCACCTGCCTCTTTCCCACCCTTGCATATGGATTGTCTTCAAAAGCCTCCTAACAGAACATCCAGGGCCTTGTCCCGGGCCCTCACAGGTCCATGGACCATGTATAGTTCTCATGGATCCTGTGTGGTTCTGAGCAGGAATCCAGTAGGTTTTTATAGATTTGGGTGAACGTGTACTGGTTGCAGGGCTGCAGTGCAGGAAGGCCTACACCAGGTTCTGAAGTTTGTGAGGAGGATTTGCACCATCAAGTTCAGCCAGTGGGTGCCTGCTTATTACAATCCAAACAGTAGAGAGTGCAGGTGATAGTAACAGAGAAAAAGAGACCAAACTGCTGAGAGGATTCCTTTAATCCTTTTCTAGGGCTTCCCCATGTGCTCCTTTATTAGTTGCACCCCTATTTCCCTGATTTTTATACCCATATACCTCAAAGCAGGTTTGCTTCCCTTAGCCCTGGAAAGGCTGCCACATCACAATCCCTTGTCTTGTGCAAGAATTTCTAGACTTGACAAGAAACTCAGTAGTATTATTTTTTAAAAGACGCTTTTAATATTGGTAGTGCATGAATAATTTAGGATGCTCTTAGCATATAAAACAATTCTTAGAATCAAAATAAATTCTAAGACATGAAAGCCCGGCTTCTTGAATGTTCCCTGGGTGGCCCAGGGACCGGTCTGGTTTTAAAGGAAAGGAGGCTGGAAGGTCAGTTCAATAGAGACCCAGGGGTTTCTTGGGTGCTGTATTCTTCTGTCCTCACCTTGGGATTTAGTGTTTTTGTTCTTACAAATAATATCTTGAAACTTCCTTTGGAAACACAGAGATAACCATGTTAATCTACTGTAAGAGATAAATTAGCTGCAGAATCTTTATATGCAGTAGCAGGAAAGAGAACAAGTAAGGGTTAAAAGCAATGATTGTAATTAAGCAGACTGTCTTGAGCAGCTCTAGACAGCAGCCCTCCCACAGATTTTTGATGCTAAACTTAGCCCCTTCCTAATGTGCTGGCATCTTCATTCTCTGTCTGAACTTATTAGCCAAAGCTTCAGTGGAAAACATCAATGACACGACAGTTTGAGCTGTTAAAATGGAAACTATGGAACAGTTTTTTTTCCTTTTGCCTTATTGTGTGCAGACAGGTCTTGATTACCCACATATGCAGCAGCACTGCTGCAGGCTGTCAGTTCACATTTGGGAGTCAGGTCATACCTGCCTTCTCTGGGCCTTGCAAGGGTTCCTTAAACAGGACCAGAGTAGGCCCAAGGGCCTCACTAGCAGATTTTTGATGTCCTGTCTTTGGAAGTTATAGAGAAGCACACAGGAGTGAGGGAACGAGATTCTTTTCTTCCAATTCAAGCTTCTGCCCATTACTAGAGTATACTACTGTCTGCCCTGTGAGCATTTCCATCCACGAGTGACTGCCATTAGACTGCCATGGTAATGCAGTTATAATTGTCATGATTTAAATTATAAATATTTTAAAGGGCTTTTAGTCAATGATAATACTTTCGAGTAAAATTTTTATATCTCTGTTATAGGATTTTAATTATCTTTAAATACAGAAGGAGCTCCAAAAGCTTCGTAAAGCCTGGAGTTCCCCTAGTATGGGTCTCACTGCCCACTAGCTCCATCTTCCTTCTCAGCAGTTTCCTAAACAGCCATTGCCATTCTGGAAGAGCACACATGGCAAGAATATTTCCTCCCCTACAGCAGGGAAAGGGGACAGAGCCATCAAAACATCAGGGGCAGTTAGCACCCACCTGGATTATCTGGTCCTTTGCTTCACTGCATAAACAAAAAACCCCCCAAAAACAAAGCAAAAACCCAAAAAACTACAACAGAAAACCCAAAACCTCTGCTGGGGTATGTGTATTATATTATCTACCAATTATGAACTAAAGCTGCAGGTCTGTAGTGCTTTGTCTGAAACCCTTGGGACTGGATACATATTGGAATGTAAGATTTTTAAAATTCTATTTTAGAAAGGTAGGTAGTATGGTGCATATGTAGCCTGTATTATCACTCTCGGCAAGGTCTGGAACAGCATCTTGAAATCAGATACATTAACATTTCTGCAGCAAAACATATGAATATTCACACTAAGCAGGATCAATGTAAGCTATAATAGCCTTGTGTTAGAACAGGTCAGGTTTTGCTACTCAAAGAAATTACTGCAATCTTTCAGAAAAAGATTAGATTTTTAAAATTTAGGAATTACAGTCTGTGACTCTGTTTTTGTGTTTATTATCTATTTTTAAAATTTTGTCTATTGCTATTCATTTAGTTAGGCAATGTAGGCATGGATTGTTGAGTAATTTATGTGGAAAGTAACATGAGGCATTTTTGCTGTGAGAGCAAAGAGGCCAGAATGATGGGCAGGCCATCTTTTGAAGGAGTGGGGGAAAAAAAAAATCAATGTTTATGCCTTTGAGTCTTGTAGTTAGGTTATTTATCAAGCAGGCTAACCAGAGAGAAGCAACTTCTACTCTTTTAAGCCTTTTAAACACATCAAAGGGGAGACATGGCAAGAATAGGCCCAGTTACCCTAATTATATCTTACCGGCTGGCCACAGGCACCACAGAGATTTCAGGGTAGGAAATTAGGTTGATGATCTGGGATGGTGGCATAAATTTACTGCTATCTTGATCTGAAAATATCCCTTCCAGCCCTGCAGTTCTGTGATATCATGGTATCTTCTAATTAAGGATATTGGCAGAAAACCTTTTAATATTTTATGAGCAGAGTAGCTGCAAACAGGGGCTGTCAAGGAACCAGTAATTACTCACTCTTTTTAAGATGCTACCAACAATAGCCAGGAGTAAGCTCAGGACTCAGAACCCTTTCCCTTGGGGCCATCGGCTAGGCTGAAGAGTATCAGCTGCTCAGGGAAAATGGGCAAGGGAAGGGAAAGCCAGAGAGAACGAAGGATAGATGGCGTTTCACCCAGTGGATCTTCAAGATGGACCCTTAGAGTTTAAACTTTCTGAATGATGGAGTACTTTATCTTTTTGCTGCTACTAGTGAAAAAGCAATATTTTCTGAAGTAGCTTGGTGCATAGGTAAATTCAATATGGGACAGTTTGGTATGAACTGGGTCTTAAATAGGTAGGAACTCCATGTATTTGGAGACTAAATAACATGTTATTGAATAATCAATAAACCACAGAAGAAATCAGGGAAGAAATAAAAAGCTTCCTAGAATCAAATGGCAATGGAAGCACAGCATATCAAAGCCTCTGGGACACAGTGAGAATATTTCTAAGGGGAAATGTTATAGCTGTAAAAGCACATGTAAGAATAGAGCAATCTCAAATAAATAGCTGAGAAAGGTCCTAGAAATAACCTAGAAAGGTAAGAGTAATCCAAATCTGAAGGAAAAAAATGACAAAGATCAGAGTGGAAAGGAATGAAATTGAGATTAAAAAAATACCAAGGACCAATGACGCAAAGAGTTGATTACTTGAAATGGGGAAGGGATCTGGGGGGAGACAGAGAGAGGAGAAGTAAAAAGGATCAAATATATATATATATATATATATATATATATATATATATATATATGTCACTTCACATGATGAGTGTATTTACTGTGTATCACAACCATACTGAAAAATCTGTCCATGTAGGTACACTTCAGTTTTGTTTAGCAGGTTTTCTTGACTCGTCTTCAGCTCTGTTAGATTACATCTGTTAGATAACGGGAAGCCCAGAATGAGTCTTCTACCTTTGTCTGAGTTGCATGCTGGAAAACAGAGTGGAAAGAGCACTTTAGGTTCCTGATCTTATCAATATTGAATGGGTTATGGCTTTGACCAACAAGAAGTGAAACTAAGCTACCTTTAATACAATCAGAACTAGGTCCTGGTCATTAGTAGACAATAATTGTTGAATATCTGACGAAGTGACATGTTAAATAGTACAGTCTTGCTAAGGCCTATAAGAGAAATGGAACTATATTCATTGATTACATGCACACACACACACACACACACACACACACACGCACACACCCCATGTTATAGGCCGAATTGTATCTCTCTCAATTTATATGTTGAAGGCTTAATCCTCAGAATTTCAGAATGTGATCTTATTTGAAAATAGGTTTTTTTTTGAAGAGAAAATTAAGTTAAATTAGGTCTTTAGGGTGGCTCCTAACCCAAAATGACTCGTGTTCTTAAAGAGGAAATTTGGCTTCAGTTATAAAGGGAAGACCATGGAAAGGACTTCCATTAGGTGGTCTCAAATGTGTGGCAAGGAGAGGGGTCTCAGAAGAAACCAGTTTTGCTGACCTCTTGTTGCTGTGACAAAATACCTGAGAAAAGTCAGCTTGAAGGAAAAAAGGTTTATCTTGGATGAAGATCCAAACCATTCTGTAAGGCAAGATGGACTCAAGAATGAGAGTAGAAGCAAAAGCATGCCAAGAAATTCTGTGCTCATGCTCCTGATGAGCCAGGAGTTTAGTGTTAGGGAGCTGAAGCTCTCTGGAAACTCGGACAAAGAAAGCAGTTCTGTTAGTGACATCATGCGTAGTGTCCATGAGGTAAAGCATACATCAAACGCCCAGGGGTAGCACAACTGCATGACACTGGTGGCAAAAGAGAAATCTTCACCTTGATTAAGTCCTAAGGTCAGGTGGTTTCTTATAATCTTTTTCTGTTCAGTATGAGATGGCAAAATTCATTTCACAAAAAGCAATTTTATGGAACTGATGGGAGAGGAATTGATTTTTAAAATCAAAAGGAATATATACAGAAAGGAAAATACACAGACTTCCATTTTTATTTAGTTATGTAATACTGAGTACTAGATTCATAAGAAATTTTAGGAAATATACTTATTCCATGTCTTATTTTGCACTAACAGAATCATAAAAATTTGACACTGTAAGAGACATCAGTAACAAGCCCTCACTGTTTTTCTAGATGACATTGCAGCTCAGAAAGGTTATGTAATTTCAAGGTCACAATGATTTGTAGTAGACTCTAGGACTAGAATACATATTTCTTATATTCCAACTCAGCACATTTAGACATCAAAGGATGCTTAAAAATCTAAGTTTGAACTCAAGCTTTCAGAGGTCATTTAACTACTGTTACTTGTAAAAATGCTTGCTTTGGGGCACTCAGCTGTGTGCAGACAGCTGAAGGTAGACTGGAGTTGTTTTTCCTATGAATAGATAATAATTTGAATATTGTGTTTTACCTGTTGATAGTCCAGAGATCAGTTTTTTTTCTTAGCAGCCTTATGAAACAGCATTAGTTTAAAGTCTTGTTATATATGTACGTTTGTTTTTCTTTTGGTACCAGTAAAAACATTCATGTACATGTAAGAACAGTTGTTCTTCACAAGGTTTGGAAAAAGCAGAAGAGTATTTTTTAATGGCCCATTCCTTCATGAAAGGATTATTTCCATCTTGGTCTTTCTTTTGGAGAGTTTAAAGTGGTACAATGGTACCCAGATTCACTAACTCAGTTTTCTCCATGATTCTGGACCATAAGGTCAACATGGAACCTAATCACTGAATTTAATTTGATTTTTATAGTCCAACTTGGTCTGTGAAAAAATCAAGTTCTTGAACCAAGGGGCCACTGTATGACTATGGTGAGAAAAACGGAGCAAGAAGTCAAAAGATGAGATTTTACCCTTTTTAGAAAAGTAGCTGGGGATTTAGCTCAGCTGCATAAGCGCCTGCCTTGCAAGCGTGCAGTCATGAGTTCAATCCCCTGTACCAAAAAAAAAAAAAAAAAAAAAAAAAGAAAAAAAGAAAAGTAAAATTACTTTAGGGTTTAAAAACAGGATTAGGCCAAAAGTAGCAAATACCAAATTATCTCAGGTCAAGCATCTTTTGATTTAGAATATTTATTTTCTAAAAGAACATTTCAAAAAGATAAAGGCAATGTGCACTTATAGGATTTTAATGGAAACAGATTTCCAGCACTTTAAACATGGCATTAATGTCAACATTATGTCCTTCACATTGCCACTTACTCTGAGTTGTATTTCTGCTGGTGTTTTAACCTCTAAAACTATAGATTGAAAGGAGGATGGAGGAGGAGTCCTGCTTCCTTCAACTGTCTTTTCAGTGCTGAAATTTGTGTTAGTTTCCAAAGGAGATGCTGCATGCATCCGACTGTTCAGCACATGTATGCCACCTCCGTCACACACAGGGAGGAACTGGAGTGTGACAGAGATGTGCAGGACTCAGGACAGAATCGGACATTCCGATACTTGATTGGGCACCAGTTTCTATTTTTATTACTCACCTTCAACTCAGCAGCTACCTTATTCTGATCCCACGTCTTCCCACAAAACACACCCATGTGGCCCCACTGTAGAAGACTCTTCATCCTTAACGTATCACTAAGGATGGGCACTAAAAATGCCCTTGGGCACTAAAAATGTATGGTGTGGGCATTGAAAGCATTTTTGTCATGATTTTAGAGTTCTTGAGGACCAACTATACATACATGTCTTGATAGAAAAAGTAAAATTTTGGCTATGCCTGTGTTCCCCTATGTCCCTCAAATTGCCTACAATTTCAGTAGTTGACACACATGATTTCCTTACCAGCTACTTTACATCAATTCCAAATTTCTAGACTTAATTTACATTATTTCAAAGCATTCATTCATTCATTAAAAAAATTTTTTTTGTTGAGTTGTCTAGCATGCACGAGGCCCTAGGTTTAGTCCTCAGTACTGAAAACAAAAAGGCCATCTTTAATTGTGAGCGTGAATGAGCACTATGAACTAAAAACATGCACTAATAAAAAAAGACAAAAATATATTTTTGTTGAGACCCTAGTATGTGTTTGATTCTGTACTTTAAAAAAAAAGAATAAGAAGTCATTTAAAATACTATTTATAAGCAACATGATGAATACTTATAGTATGTTCTTTGAAAAAAACCAGACTTTTGTAGCCATTGCAACTACATAAAAATTTGCCAAGTCATATATAGAGCAAAAGGAAATTTTGACAACTATTTTATATTAGGTTTGAAATGTTCTAGTTTTTTTTTCTTAAAAATAAAAATTTTGGGCAAATGTGGTGGCACATGCTTGTAGTTCCAGCTACTAAAGAGGCTGAGGCAGGAGGAACAGAAGCTGGAGGCCAGGATGGGCAACCTAACAAGACCCTGTCTCAAAAATAGAGTAAAATAGAATTTTCATTAAATTGTTTTTAAGAATAAAAAGCCAAAATAAATTTAATATGCACAAGTAACTATTCAAACCAGGTAGTTCTGAATAATTCAAATTATAAAAATGTTCTCATCTTTTGTAAGCTAGAGTCTGACACGTAGAAGTTTTGTCAATGTTTATTGCATGAATTAATTTCGATCAAAGAATTATGATCTTTATGAATGTGGAGTGATTGCCTAACTGCTTGATCTAATTTTCACAAAGGCTTCTCTGGCATTTGCCTGGTAGTGGGCAAGGCTGTAACTGATTATTCTGTTCTCTTTCTATTATTTATAGGGATCTTTTGCACCATTTCCCTCTGCACGTATGCCGCCAGTATCTCTTACGATTTGAACAGGCTCCCGAAGCTAATTTATAGCCTGCCTGATGATGTGGAACATGGCTACAGCTGGTCTATCTTTTGCGCCTGGTGTAGTTTAGGTTTTATTGTGGCAGCTGGAGGTCTCTGCATTGCCTATCCATTTATTAGCCGGACCAAGATTGCACATCTAAAGTCTGGCAGGGACTCCACGGTATGAGTGTCTGCACGAGAGGCCCAGGACTGTGTGGGCGACTCCTAAGGGGAGAGGAGTGGAGTTCACATCAGGATTCCAAGCACAAAGCGTCTTTTACATTCCAACCTGTTGCCTGCAGCCCTTTCTGGATGACTGATTGAAAATCATGCAAACCCTCCCAACCTTTCTAAGGACAAGACTTCCGTGGATTCAAGTGCTTTAATGACTATTTATGCTTTGACTATGAGAAATAGGGAGCCATGTGCCATGGAACATTTCTAGGTGTGGAAAAGGAACTTACAATGGAAAGATTTGTATGGTTTCCATTTATTTCAGAAAGTTTGTATATAACAATTACCTGAGAGTCATTTCTATTTGCAAAAGGATTCATAACAAAGCGAGTATAATTTTCTTGTCACTGTTCCATGCTTGTTAAAGTTTAATGCAGCATCTTCAGAGCTTGTCCTAATGGTGTCTTGTTGTGTCAGCACCCAATATTTGTGCATTATTTGTGGCTGTTCCTTGTCACAGGGGTATTCTTCTTCTGTTGCCTTATTATTACTTTTTAATTGAAATCTCTTTCCTGTCTTTGTACTGGGATCGAAATCATAGGGAAAACAGATCAGCCGTGTAAGAGCTAATCCGTGACACTACGCAGTACTGTTTGGAGCTCTGTCTGTTGTTCAGCCTCCGTCTCTTTATGTTAACTGGATTTCTGCATTAAATGACTGCCACCTTGTTAATGTAGGTGTGTTTTTCTCTTTTGTTTAGCCGTGTCAATGAGTCTCCCTAGCCGAAGGACAGATGGGAACTCTGTTGTTTTAATAAGACTCTTATTAAGCCTAATTGCCTCATTTCAATTAGGTTGGTCTTTATTAATCTTTTGTGGCAGTCATACGCTTGCTATTGACATAAGATGTTAATTCAAGTTTTCTTTTAAACCTAACTACAATATTTAAATCTTTCCCCCAGCCTTTACCATTTCCTTGGTGTTTATATGGTGATATGCAGACATGGTCCCTAGCATCGTTCTGGGCCAGTGAGTTTCAACTTTAGCTGTACATTAGAATCACCTAACAAATTCTTCAGTGGTCTCCACACAGGGTCCTAGGCTGACCAAGATCCACAGGTGGACCTAGGCTTGATTGTTTTTAAACATCCGAGATAATTCCGATGTGTAGCTAGGATTGAGAACCACTGTTTGGGGCCAGAATTGTACACCTCTTTGCTACTGAATAAGCTTATTTAGCCTTTACTATGTGCCAGTAACGGGGTGATTCTTTTCTGGATTTCACTTAGTTCTCCCAAAAGCTCAATGAGGTAGTTGCTATTCCGCGGCAGCTGAAGATCAGACTCCAAACGTTTGTTTTTTTTCCCCTTGAATCCCTTTCTTTTTTGTGGGCACAGGACAAAATTAAAAGCCTTCCATAACGCTATTTTCTTATCTTTCAGTGGAGGGTCGGGCACTAGCTAAGGTCTAAGGCTTTCCTTTGAACTCCAGAATTATCCTCTCTCTACCAGTGGGTACATGTACTAGAAATGCTTTGTGGAGGAGGGGATGATACTGTATCCTGAATCAGATGCCGTTCAGACTTTAATTTGACAAAAAGGTGCTATTCTTTCTCCTTTATAAAAAACTTACTTAGTACTCAGAAAAGGAAAATAATTATTCCAGAGAGAACAAAGTCAGATTTCTAAATGACAGTGTCCACGTACTGTCACAGAAGCTATTCTGACGGGTTCGGCTGACACTCGGGCCCTGTGTCTCCAGCCACAGCCGAGGCTGGTAAACATATTCCTGACGGTCTCTCTGGCCTGTTTGATAAACCAGTCCCTCTGGACAAGATCAGAGCTGTGTGGAAAGGGGCAATTATTTCCATTTATTACTTAGGTGGGAAATTCTCAAAGCAGGAGCACTCTTTCTTTGAAGTGTTTTTTAAAAAAAGCTCCCCGTAGAAATGTCAGGACTCCTGAACATTTATATTCCACCCACCAAAGCAACGTCTGAGTGAGTCATTTTTGAAGTTTCAGAGAGCCTTTCTAGGGGTTTGAGGTGAGAATGGAAGAAAGCTTTGCAGTGACAGAAGGTAGAAGGGTTCAAACACCAGAAGGATTTGCCCAGAAGCTAGGGGAGTTCACTTAGGATTCAAACGTGTGCTGGCAAGAACTGAGGCTCCCTGCCCTCCAGCCACCGCGAGCTCAGAATGTGGAGCCGCATGCCTGGCCAGTTTCTCACTTTTTGTTTACCGTCATGAAGTGTGAGCAAAAGGTGCCAATTTGATGCCCAGTCCTCAGGGTTCTCTGAGGGGTGTTTCCTTAATTGGCTGCACAGCACTGTGTGGGATGAATAATAATTTACTGAGATCCTTTGCTAGTGTCCTGTTCACTCTGTCCCACTTCTAGCTGCTTGTATGCAGCCAGACTACTTTTTTGTCTCAGGGGTTGTTGCTGGGCAGAAAACAGAGTGGCTGAGCTTATTTAAGTGAGGATTTGGGGTGGGGGGAAGACCAGAGGAATGACTTCCCAGTCACAAAGTGCCCAGGGCAGCCCGGAAACTGGAAGCAGAAGACTGCAGGCTCCTGATTAGCTGTATACTCCCTGAAAGCATCAGGGTGTCTGGAGAGATGGGGGGCCCTTGGTACATTAGCTGTCAGGTCCCAAAAGTACACTCAATGGGCTGGGAAGGACCTATCCTTGGAATAGGGGTTCTCAGTAGTAACCAGTCTGAACCTTGGAAAGTCCAAGGGCACTGGCAGGCCTGTGCCCATGAGTTCCCAATAACGAGGGAGTTCTGCATTTTCTTGTGTTCTGCAAGATAGAGCTCTGAATTTGGAATGGACTTACAGAATACCTGAGACTAAGAATCACACTTAGCTGCTGCAGTCAAGTACAAAGTCACCCTTTCTGTCCCTAAATGATTGCATAAGTCCACAAGTAAAGTAATTCAAACAGTTATTAAGATAAATTTCTTTTTTATGTTCCCACTGGCTGTGTGCATTTCACATCACATCCTTCTCATTGTTTGGATTTATCTTTGGAAAAATAGATTATTAACCTTTGGGAGGTGGGGCTGGGCAGGCCTCAAGGATTCTGTATTTGAAACAGATCTGAGAGTGACAAAGGGACTACACAAGTGAACTAAGGAGCCTTGGCTCTTGGAGACTCGGGAAAGTGAAGGTCCATGAGCTCATGGAAAACAGCCCAGTGGAAGCTACACATCTGGAACTCCAAGAACACCTGGACACTGCCTTTAGGTCTCTGCTCAGGACTTTTCCTTTGCTGCAGACACCACACCTCTGCTTGGGTTATTCCAACTCTGCTTTGTGTGGCAGCTTCAAAAGAACTTTGGTGATCCTGTGCTTGAACAGTCTGCATGGCACCAACCCCTCTCCTGACCAGTTACACTCTGCAGGAGAGTTACCTGTTTACCACTAACCAGAGCACAGACTCTCACAAGGTGAAAACTGCCTTGTGCCTGCTTTGGTTCCACTGGTTAGCTCAGTGCCCATACACAGCAGACACTTCTCAGTGAATGAATTCAGAATTACAGATAAAACTCTCCTCTTCCCTGGGCAGAACTGACTCCCTTAGCATCACCAGTGGGGAAGCCATTAAAAATAGACAGTGGTATGATGAAACTAAATGGAAAGTGAATATAGCTTGGTAAGCAAGTTTGTCTCATTAGAATAATTAAAGGCACTATTAACCCAAAGTAAACCAAATGCAACTTGAAATGTGTTATGAACTATGGGAACAACCATTATTAAGGTAGTAACCTCAGTATAATTCTACACATTTTAAACTTTCCCACTTATGTGCAGGTGTTTTATACCTCTAATTGGAATTCTGAAAGGAATGCTTCAGAAATGACTTTTCTTTGAATGCAAATAGCTATACTGACCAAGTACTCTTTCAAATTGCATTTGAATTTCTCCAGGGCCCTGTCCTTTGACTGAAGGAGAAGTAGTTCGTGCTGCAAAAAGCATAAAGATGTTCTGGGATATAACTGCAAACTAGGAATACGGCTCTCAAATATCTTTCAGTATGCAATCTATGTTTTGCAAACTTTCAAAAAAGGTTTTTGATTGTTCTAAATCGTATTAGAATATGTCTGCCTGAAGCTTCTACAGGAAGAAATCAAAATGGTTAGCTATAAAACAGGATACTTTTCTGTCTTTATATCCTATGTTCTCTCCCTTTTATCACTCATAGTAAAATAGTGTGGGCTTTGTGTAAGGCCTTGTGGTCTCTCTCAAACTTCTGAGTGATCCTATGTAGACAGGAACCAGAGGAAGGCAAGGATCTGGGAGAATGTGGTTGCAGTGGCAGAGGTGAGACAGGTAGTTACTGAGACAGGCAGAGCCTTGGTGGCTGCTGTGAGGAGGCTGAGACTTATTCTGTGAATAGACAGCAGCTGAAGGCTTTAAGGAAGGTTAAGGATGTGATCTGGTTTTTGCTTTACGAATATCAGCGTTGCCACTGGGTGGAGAAAGGATTTGAAGAGGTTCAAAGCAGAGGTGGAAACCGCCAGTTGAGAGGGAGGATATCACAAGAATCCAGGACCAAGAGAGTAGTGATCAAGATGGAGAGAAGTGGTAGATATGTTTTAGAATTGCATTGACAAGACTTGGGGGGTACCTGGATGGAGGTGGAACAGAAAGGAAGATTAAAAAGGATGATGCTTAAGGAATTTTTATATTTATTTATTTGTTTTGGGTATCCGGTGTTGAACTCAGGACCTCACACTTGCCAGGCAGGCACTGCACTGCTGAGCTAAATCCCCTGTCACCTAAGGAACTTTTAGAGTTAGATCATTTACTAAGAAAACTTTTGTTCTTGTATCAAAAAAGAGCAAAAAAGTGGGAAAAAAAAGAGGGAAAAATGCTTGCTTCTCTGGTAAACTCTGTGTCATGTAGATGGTTTTTATCCTGAACTGAGTGAGACCTGGGACTGGGAATTATAGCTGAGAACATGGTTCAATATTCCCAAGGTTTCTTCTCTTGAAATCCATCCATGGTCAGTCGATTCCTCTTTGACTTCTAGTTGTTCTCCAAAGACTGTTAATGCGGATTGGAAATCACTGATAAATTAGTGGTAACAGGGGAGATTTCTGTTCAATTACATGAGAATAAACAAAACAAAACAAAACACTAAGTTGTTGGTGAATGAGTGGAAAAGGCCGATGTTTTGTGGTGGCTGCCCCCACACTGAATTCACACGGCTTCACTCAGTTTGGGATAAATACCATCTTATCAGTCAAATGGCTTAGTTTTTAGAAGCTCACTGAGAAATTCTGAAAATGAGCCCCTACCATGCCTTAGGGCTGACATTTCTGCTACATATGCACAGGTCATTACACCAGTTCTGTGCCAGTTAAGACTCTGACCCTACTATTCCTTGCGGATAGGTTGTGAGAATGGTAAGCTTTGGCATCAGATTTTCAACAAGTGTTCTAGTCTACTCAGGACCCTAGTGGGGAATTCCCCCCAGTATCTTCTTCACTTGTGTGAGGTGACATCCTTGGGGAGTCAGGGAATTGCACAGAATCTGCTATAGCAGGGGTGCAGGGACCCATACTCTCCGGACACAGTGAGACCCTCATGATTACAGCCACCTGTCGGACTCAGGCTGTTTCATTCTCAAGTAATAAAATACTTTGGATCTCTATCTTTATGGCCTTACCTACCAATCAAATTGATTATGGTGAGTACGTAAATACTTATTTTAGAAACTTGGCCATGTTTGAACTGAATTTCACTTTGTTCTGACTTTAGTAGGCTTCAAACTCATTCTCTACCTATAAAACACTTCATACCTCATCGCACTAGTTGAGTCTGTTCATCTTAAAAGTTTAAAATGCACCCAAAGACTTGAGTATGTTTAAAGGTCTTTCTTATTTCTTCCCAAAGCTCTGGGTTTTCATTTGCTTGTTTTGGACTCTGTTGGGTGTTCAAAAGTCAGAAAAACAAAACGCCTCACTCTTTTTAAGCAATCTATTTTTCTTTTGGCACTTGGGAATTGAACACGTACTGAGCTACATGCCCAGCCCTTTTCTTATTCTTTATTTTGACACAGACCCTAAGGTGCTAAATTTTCCAGGCTGTGCTTGAAATTTAAGATCCTCTTGCCTCGACCTCCCAGAATGCTAGTATGATAGTCCTGTACTGCTGTGCCCCAGCTGCACTTTAAGAGGATGAGACTGGAGTCACCTTCATGTCAACTCCAAGGTCTTCGTCATTCTTGTCAGATGAAAACAATAGAAAAGAAAGCTCAGATTTTCAAAGTCCTGTCCAGTGCTGTCTCTTGGCAGGATGAGAGTGAGTCCCTTGTGAGAAACTGACTCAGTAGCTCCTTGGTGATGAATTCAGGCCATGCTCTTTACCCCTACTTTACAGATGGAGAAATTAAGTCTCATAGAGGTTAAGAACCTTCACTAAAGTGCCAAGTGTCAGAGACGCGATGTGATTTCCATGCTGTGCACTCCGATGTCTTTCCACTTTCCAACACTAACATGGCAGCACCCCAGGACCTGACACACACACACACACACACACACACACACACACACGCCATTGTTAGGGCATCTCTAACAATATCTGAGCCCATTCTGAAAAATTTGTACATCTAGACAAGTTTCTCCCCATCCCTGCCGCATTTTTGATAGTTTGCCATGGAAGTTACTGCTCTGTAGATCTTAATCAAACTGCTATATTCCTAAATCAGAGCACACACTGCCCTTTGTAAAGAATGCCAGACCTATTTTTATAAGGACAGAACTTCTCCTTAAATGGCTGACCTTCAAGAAACCCTGTAGTCTGTGGTAGCCTAAAGGTATGAGAGCAATTTTAATTACCTTCTTGGCACTCCCCCACAATATAATATGGGAAATTCCCAGAGTCACTCAAAGATTAACATTCAAGTAGGCAGGTCCTCCTTCATCCTATGAAAGCAACTTTGCTGGCTTTTTAAATAATTATTACATGAAAGCAATTATTCAAAAAGGAGGCTCACAGCCTTGTGGTTACAGGTCAACTAGCAACCTAGAGGCACAGGAATTTGAGTCCTGGCTTTGGGGGAGTCTTGATGTGTGGCCCTGAAAATCAGCCATCTCTGCTGAATCCTTCAGCAGACGTCTGGGAACTGAGCTGCTTTCCAGTGATCGTAACAATAACCACGCACCAACCACTTCAAACACCTCTATAAACTATTTTTTTCTTTATCCAAGTTGAATGTGAACTAATTTTAAAAACAGAACATATTAAATTATACAAACAAATAAAACCCTCTGATGTTAAATCAATACAAGGATACCTTCCAAGATTTTTATTACATACTGAAGAGAGTACTTCATTTTATACCTTCTTTTCAAGAGTTTGGTCACTGTGTAATGACTTTGAGGGAAAAAAAAGACAGAATAAACCTCAAGACAGCCTTGGAGGTACACTGAGGCAGTGATTGTCGTTCCCTGTGACAGCAGAGGAAAATGGGGCCCTGCGTATTAACTCATGCTGTCCCAGCAGGGCCTGGCAGGGGCCCAGCTCGCTGACAAGATGGCTGCCGGCTTCTGAGGTGGACGTAATCTGTGTAAGTGTCTGTATTCCTGTGAATGTGTTGCTGGAGCATCGGCCTCTTCTGCTGTGACTACGGTGAATCGCTATAATGCCAACATGTTTCTCAGATAAAACGGACTTGGGAATTGTGAGAGGTAATCTGGGGAGATAACTTAAGTGATTAATGTAGTACTGACTCACAGGATGAACCAGTTCTTAAATAAAGAATTCTCCAAATAAAGAAAGAGTTTAAAGAGTCATCACAGGAGCAAGGAATGATTTTCAAGGGAAATAACTCAAAGAAGAAAGGAGAGTGAACCATGGGACCACAAGAGTAGACATGTCAGCGGCTCTCTTCTCTCAAGCCTGTCCAAAAAAACAAAGCAAAGCTAATGTAGGGAGCCAGATGAGTAAGAACACAATAGGTTGAGATAAAATTTGGTAGAGTTTCATTATTTTTTTAAAGCAATCAGCCTGTGGGTCTGTTACACACCTACATAATCATGAAGGGTGTCACAGAAAATGTCAAGCTTTTCTCTAGTAACGACTGAGCAAGCTGACTCTGTGCTGCAGGATTCCACACATTCCAGTGTCAGAAAGGAAATGAGAAAAAGAAAATACACCTTTAGGGAAAGAAACTGTTACCTTTTTACTTTTGTGACATTGGAATGCACGGACCTTGTCAAGGCACAGGGCTTCTTGGTTTAGCATCCTGGACAGGATGCAAATTCCCAAGGCTCTGGGTTGCTATTTTACCTATAGTCACAACGCTAGGGAGCCTCTGGTTCTGTTCACTTTATTGACAGATGGCCAAGACCTCGGTTTGGAGGTCCGTGGAATGTGGAGCAAAGGCTGAAAACATATGCTGAAGGACTGGCGTGTAAGGGCACTGAGTGCCACGGAGGTGGTGTCCCTGAGCTTACAGAGTAGGCTTGTAGCCTCACAGCGTCTGCTTGTCATGGTTATATTATTTTGTTACTTGGAAACTCCTCTCATGATTTGAGACCTGAGCCTTCCTGTGGTTTCATTAGAAGAGCTGGCCTACAGCAGGAAAATGGTTGTGGGGCCTTGGTGAAAAGAGAGACGTCATCGCATATTGGAGCAAAGATACATGTGATCCTAGAATGAATAACCAGAGCTATTCACTCTCATCATTCATTCATGGGGTTGTCATTTACCGAGTCTGTTTCGATTGTGGTGTGTGGCTGACACTGATTTTAAGGCAACAATAAAGAATAAAGAAATAAAAAAAAAATGACTGCCTGCAAGGAGCTGCCGTTGCAGTGGTAGAAAGGCAGACAGTAATCAAGTTTTTCTTACATCCTACGTGGTGGTAATGTGTACTATGAGGAGAGGAGGAGGTGGCTAAGAGAGTCGGGTGTAAAGGGTAAGGTGGTGACTAACTGGACACAGAACCCAGTGATGGCCTCTCTGCTAAAGGGGACACTTGAGCAGGGCTGGACCAATGTAGGTATCTGGGGGACATGTCCAGGGAGAGAGATTAGCGAAGACAGAGGCCTTGGATGGAATGAGAAACACCCAGAGGCCGATCCTGGACATCTGGGGCTACCTGGCAAACACAACATGATCAAAATAAACTGTTTAAATTTTTAAACAAATTATCATGCTAAAAGACATTGCCATTGATCTCCCTCAAAATACTCCTTGCCTAAAACACATTTATCCCATCTTTCTTGCCTCTTTCTTTTTTTCATTTTTCTGAGGCAGGGTTTCACGATGTGGTTCTGGCTGGCCTTGGACTCACTACGAACCCCAGGCTGGCTTCAACTTGCTCCTCTCCTCCGGCCTCAGCTTACTTATTTCTGGGATTACAAGCATACACCACAATACCTGGCTTCCTTGCCACTTTCTGTAATAGTTCTGGAAGCCCTCTTTTGTGTCCTTTTGAGGTACGATAAAAAATAAGAACGTTACTGTTGCATAAATGAAAAAACATTATGGCGTGTCCTCGTCTACCTTATTCACCAGGTCTTTTACTGTGCTGTTATCAGCTTCTGGGGTTCTGGGGTGCTCCATCTAGAGATGTTTTCTAGGTTCTTGAGGTTCTGAGCAAAGAATTGGTCAAGATAAGTGAGAAAGCTATTGTGGTTTTACATTAATTAAAGGTAGAAAAGAAATTCACTTTGCAGAGTGAATGTGGGTCGATTAAATAGGAAAAGAAGAACACAGCTGAATGAGAATGGGTCACTGAGGAAGCTTCTAGTGGCTTCCAGCTTAATGGGGGCCATCTTTTGTATCTCCCCAGATCTCAGATCTAGGCCGTCTTGTGTTCCTGAGACAACTGAAGACAGCACTTTCTGACTGGATATAGTTTTGCTCCCATGTCTTGGCATGCCCAGTTGCCCAGCAAGCTGGCCTAATCTGCCTCAGTGCGCCTTCCTGGCTCTACCTCAAAGTCCAAATGACCACAAAAAGTCAATGTTCTGAATTGATCTAGGACACTGAGGCAGTCACAACAGTACAACTAAAGACATTCACGAAAGAAGACTCCTGGAACTTCTCAGAAAGGGACAAGAACAACAGGATAAGTGTGTTGGAAGTGAGAGGGACTATTTTGAGGGAGATCTGAAATAAATGTTTTAAAAATTTAAATGTTCACTGTGCTTTTTGATCATACCTTATTAATGGAGAATAAACCCACTGATTCAATGTGAAATCAGTCTCAAAAGTGTGAAGGGCAGGAGCCACAAAAGGGCAGTTAAAAGAGTGACCAAAAACTGGAAGAAATAATGTGTAAATAAGGAAGCTAGAAGGGAGGGGCGGGATACTGCTCTCCTGTTGTCCACCCTGACAAGGTATTTCCTGCTGAAGGAAAAGAGTGACTTTTTAAGAGTGACTGTAGCATGCAGATGAGAAAATACATGTTAGATCTCCCAATGCTCTTGAAGGTAGCATATTTGTGGAATTTAACTGAAAGATAAAGCGGAGCTTGTCATGCACTGAGACACGCTTTCTCTTGTTTCTTTAATGTCCTCTCAAAGGTTTTCCCGGACCCTCTGCAGCTTTCTCTCTGTGTCAAGGTTTTTCAGAGAGTGGTTCAGCCCCGCCATTTCTGGAGGTCAGGGACATTCCTGGTCCTCCACCAGCTTTCTAGTGGACGTCCTCCTAGCTCTGTCCAGTTTCCTTCTAGAGAACTGTCACAGTGGCAGTGCTGGCACAAAGCAAATACTCTGTAAATGTCAGCTAGTTGGATGAATGAAGGATAAAATGAATGACTGAATGAAAGTGGAAATTTGAAGGCCTCCCTTGCATACCCTGTGGGAAATTACACACATGCATGAAAATGTTCACTTGAACTTTTTAAATTAGCAAGATTTTTCTGCTAAGACTTAACATCTCCCTTATTTTACTGCAAAGGCCTCTTGCATAGCTCCCTGAACACTCACATTTATCCAGTACCTTGGTGAGCACTTCCTTTTAAACTCCGCTTTCTGTTGCGTGGGATGTCACCGTCTCCTCTGGCAGCTATCTGTCTCTTGCATGCTTTCTTGAGCGGCTTCTTGATGCATTGTTTTCAGATCCATAGGTGTTTGTTTGCTTCCTTCCAAAAAAGAGCCAGTTTACATTAGTTTAAGAGACATCAACGGTTCTTGTTGCCACGCCCTGAGGTTTTTACCGGAAGAGAAAAAAATTCTATTGTGAAGAAACATATTTCTCTATCTGCCATTGGCTGTGTCTTTGGTCACACACACAAAGAAGTCTACTCCTTTATTTTATTTTTTTTTCTTTTCTGCTACAGATGAAGGTAAGGTTTAGTTACATGATGAAAAAAGACTATATTCAGAATCCTTAAGGGGCCCAAATCATTAAAATAAAGGAAAGGGCAGCAAAGAATGGTAAATATGTAAAAAGGAGAGAACTGCAAAAGCTATGAAGGTACTCTAGTGTGAATGAGAGATGCTATGTCTGAAGGACAGGTGTATGTGTTCCTGTAATTTCAGGGTATGGGACGGGAGTCCCAGCTGTAATCAATGAATCTGCTTTAGGTAGTTTAGCAGAAAAGGGGGTTTACTTAAAAAGTGTATTAGAATGCTGAAGAGGGCCAACACGTTAGTCCTAGGAGCTGTGCAGCCGAGAACATCAGCTAAACCGTGGGCAGGACCGTTGTCTGAAGGATCTGCTATGGCCTCTACTGCCCACCCTGCAGCTTGCACTATGGTGCTGGGCCTTAAACACTGCTGCCTGGCCCTGCTGGCGCCTGAGGCCAGATGCTTCTTTGCCACTCTCCCACTGAGTAGGGTCTATAGTGCCTGTTCCCCAATTTAGCTCCCTTTGGACTCAGATGATCGTTTATCAGGTCTGGCTACCCTCTTATCTAAACTAGATTGGGAAAGCTAGTGTTTGGATTTCTGCCTTGGAGAGGTGGAAAATCCCCCAAATGTTGGAAAAGTGTTAAAATGTGTGGGATAGCTTGAAAACTTAATTGACCATTATAATGCAACTTTTGGCTGTCTACCATAAACATCCATTCTTAGTCCATATTTCAACTTGCAATGCGACATGACACAATTATTCTTCATATGAAGAATTCACCCTGTTCATGGATGGGCCTGGTGACCACGCCTACCACCCTACCACTCTTGGAGGTTGAAGCAGGAGATGTATGTAGCTAGTGCAAGGGCCTTAGGGTCAGTGCTCAGTATTGGGTGTGGGGAGAAATGTGCTCATCATCTCTGTTTTTGATGAGTAATTATTCAATAGCATGATTTTTGAGTGGTTCCTTTCCTCCTCCATTTCCATTTTACATTATGTAAATTATGTATTAAATTATGGAGGTGAAATCCTAAAAGTGGGAAGGAGAACCAATGGGGAGTGAGGGCTGGTGGATGCCCTGTTTTTTGTTTAGTGACAATTCTGGGGTACATTTTTTATAGCTCTTCAGAAGGGCCCTACAGGATCAGACCTGCTTTCTACGTTGGTGTCAACTCAACAGTGTGTCCTTAAATTAACTTTCCCTCCTTTAGTCCAGCAGCCCCACCTCCACCCTCACACCAAATTATCTATAAGGAAATCTTTGTCTCAGCTCTGGTCTAGGTGGGAGCCTAGGCTGACCCCTGAGTTCTAGACATAGTATCTGTGATGTTTACTAGAAACAAACACCTCAGCCCACATAGTTACCTTCCTTTGTGCCCTTCTGTCCAGTGGAAGCAAGAATCCAATGGCATCATCGTTACATCTGCTGACAGAAGAAATCCCTTCTTGGGAACTATTTTGAGAAAACAGGATCATCCGTGAATAATCTGGGATGCTCACATTGGATTACATGAACAGTAGGAAGATGGGAATTTGGGGTGAGGACTGCAATATTTCATGGGCCCCTAAAGGCCTTATGTCCATCCCCCAGTTTCTCAGCTACAGGAAAACTAGTCTTCTAGGCAATTCCTGTAAAGAATTGGAAGATCAAATCCAGACTGCCTGGCATCAAGAAGCTTAAGTATTTCCTCACCGAAAAGGTTCTTTTCTCATGGTTCACCTATAAGAAAGAAGACCTGGTAATAGAGGTGGTGCTGATGGCGGCGGTAGTGCAATGATTGCTGTAATGTAACTGACCTTTCTGTGGAATGATGGGGGAGGCCAAGGGAAGGTACGCATACGCCCTGCAGTGGGGGACGGCACTAAAGAGTCCTACCTGGGACAAGAGGCATTATGATTTCTAAACCAGAAATCTCAGATGCTTCAGTGATGAGACACAAAGGTTTTAATAGGGTGATTAGGAGCAGTTTGGTAATACCTGCCTCTCACGACCAGCTCTGGTCTCTACTCTGACTATACGAGAAGCAACGCCATCTATTGGTAACTTGTTCATGGCACACACATCTCATCCTTTAAAGGAGTTGAGCCTCCTTCTGGAGCAATCATCAAGTGTCCAGTGGGTCATCACATCCAGCCAGAGCCCCTTTGGCTCCAAATGGGGTACATGATCAGCCAAGAAATCCTGAGGGTCTGCTGTTACACTCTCATCATTGTATAAAGAACACTTTGGAAGAAACATTATTGGATGGAAATAAACTGGAACAAGGCAGTTTAGGGCATCCGTGGAAGGTGTTGATGGTACTGGGAAACCAAATCCAGAGCAAACAGTTATTCCAGTGAAGACTAATCATTGTCTGTAGTATAATTCCCTTCCCGTCTGAAGTGTCTAAACAAAGCTCAGGTTTGGTCCCTCACTCCAGCCGATATTTAAATGACAGTGGCAGTTGCCACAACTGCCTTGATGAGAAGTCCTCATTGGTCCAGGGCCTTGTCTCCAACTCCGCAACTGTGGCCACCGAGAACCTACCAGGCACTCTGGGGAAGGAGCAAACTGCATCTGCAGGACACAGGGCGGGCAACTTCACACTGCATACTTAGAACTTTCTCTATCATGGGGACTCCTGTGACCTTTCCAGAGGGACAAAAGTATTTATCTGTACAGGGCGCTATTCTGAGATGCCCATCCACAAACCTTCCTTCATGTCCACTTCTGCTTCACACTACCTGTGACAGGATGAGAATGTCCTCTCAGGCTATTTCTCCTGGGGAAAATGTACCTAGAGGACCAGTCCAAGTTCTGTTCCCTAGGAAGGTTGTCTTTTCCTACTGTGCCTCATCTGAGTGGTGCCGAAATGCCCCAGAAATCATTCCCAGTCCATACCAACAAAACCTGCAGAGCCTTGTGTGAGCCAGACTGGACCATTCTTCCCCCTCGCTGACTGCTAGCTGGGAATTTCCCCCTGTGATCATATTTGTGGGGGAGAGGGAGAAGCAGGCGGAGTGGGCCATGTGGAGCTCAGTGGTGATAAATACCCACTTCCATCCTAGAGTGTGTGCTGCTGGGTTGGGCCCACAGGATTTGGGGCGTGGGAGTCGAGTCACCCCCACTTCAAGATGGGCAGTTTCAGTCATGTGATCACCGACAGCCCTGCAGTCCATCCCCAACAGCAAACCAAAAGTTATTTCCAAAAGCAGAATAATTACTGCCATAAGGAAACTTAGCTTTTCTCCAGAAGCTAAGAGGCTGCAACTGTGCTTGTTATTAGGGTTTGTCACAGGCTCCACGTGTGTCATTCTGTCACAGACAATCTGAGCACCGCTAGACCTCCTGGGTCATGAGGGCATGAATGCAGAGCTGCTCACAGGGGTCCTGGGACCAGCTGGGGAGTCCTGTTTTACCCAGGTTTCAATGAAATGAGTCAGAGAAGTAACCCCAGTGACAGATGCCAGAGTTCTGCCAAGCATCTGTGCCTTCCCTATTGGTGGCCCTGGGTCTGGGGCTCCTACCGTGATACAGTTTTCCCTTTGTTTGGCTTTTCTGGTAGGAGGTAGATGCCAAGGAGTGTGAGCTTGGCCCTTCTTTTAAGAGTCAGCCTGTGGCTAAGAAAGCCATTATGGGGATTCTGCTACTATTGAGGAGACTCTTTCAGCTATAGACTCAGGGACTGGGTAAATTATCAGTTTTTTTTCTTTTTCACTGAGATCGCTGAAGCGGAAGAAAATTTTCAGTCTACCACTGCCGCATGTGCCCTCCGTCAGCATCTGCTCCCGTGGAAAGTCTGCTCTCCTGCAGTCCGTGTTCTACAATGGGCCCCGGCTCAAGTATTACTGCTAAGTAGGAGGATGACGTCACTGCGATGCGGAGCTTGGTTTGGCTCATAGTGACTTTTGTCTCTTAGCATATTCATGTTTGGTGTCACTAGATAAGAGCAGCTGACTATGAAGGGCACCAGTGGAAGGATCTGGATGAGCACGCGGCAGAATGAAGTGCTTTCTGTCGAGCCCATATCACGTGTGTTTCTTGGTTCAGTTTTGCTTCAGTTTTTGCCTGAAAATGCTTGTTGTAGGGCTGGGGGTTTAGCTCACTGGCACAAGTGCTTGCCTGGCAAGCGCAAGGCTGTGAGTTTGATCCCTGGTACAAAAAAAAAAAAAGAAGAAAGTGTTGTGAACTCATAGCTCCTACCCTTACTTATGCCCAATTCTATTACTGTGCCTTTGTTCATTTCCTGGAAAGGCGAAGTCCATTGTTTATTTTTTTAGTACTGGGAGTTGAACCCAGGGCCTCTGCACAAAATTATGTACTCAGCCCCTTTTTAAATTTTGAGATGGGGTCTCTATATACCTCATTGGGCTGGGCTTGAACTTAGGATCCTCCTGCTTTAACCTCACGGAGCACTTCCACCATGCCTTGCAGAGTTCTTTATTTACTGATGTATTTATTTATTAGGAATACTGTCTATCTTTTTAACTGTGCTAATATAGTTTTTCTTTCCCTCTTCAGAGATGAGGCCTTACTTAACTGCTCAGGCTGGCCTTGAACTCTCGGCTCATGAAGCCATGCCTCAGCTTCCCAAGAACCTGGGACTGCAGGTACGCGCCATCTTGACTAGATATTATGTTTAGTAAGGTTAATGTTTTGTTGTTCAGGTTTCAAAAAGCTTTGAGATGGTCTGCCCCAGCCAAGTATTTTTAAGAGCATGAATTTGAAAATAAAACAAATTGCAAGAGCACAATATTTATCATATTATAGTAGAAACGTCTATATGCTGCTTGCCCACCCATAACTATGGATAAATTTTTCATGCTCTTACCTAAAGCTAATTTCTTCACGGAGGACTACATTCTATCCTTTATTCAAGGACATTGCTCAGTTTTATCAGTTTTTCCTATTTTATCAAATGTTCATCTCTCCAGATATATCTCTTTTGCATTATATGTATGTTTGCTGCTACTCTAAAAAAAATTCTTTTGATACCACATTCCTTAGCAATCTACTACACTTGTTTCTTTGCCCCTCTTCAAAACTAGCCATAAGAAAAAAAAACTAGCTGTAAGCATTTTATATATATATATATATATATATATATATATATATGATAATTATACTACTAATCTCTGCTAGTTCATCAAAAATGTTTGTGCTTTGTTTGATCATTCTCATGCCCATATCTTATAATTTGAGCAACTACTTTGAAGATAACAATATGCAATATACTAACCATTGTTAATCTCCTATTATGTTGCTTCGAAATTCTGTATTATTGTTTTTATTTTTTTCATTTAAAAAAAAGTCATCTGTGCTCACTGCCTCCAGTCCTTACCATTTTTTTTTGAAGGCGATTGCAGACTGGTTTTGTTCCATTCCTCTTACCAGAGCTTTCACTGTCCAAGTCATTAATGAAATCTCTCGTGGTAAACCCAGTGGCCAGTTCCCATTCCTTCTCTTACTGGGTGGTCAGCAGCATTTTGTAGGGTTGCTTTACCACCTTCCTCTAAACACTTTATCTGCTTCCAGGCAATAACACCCTTGTTTTTTTCTTAGCTCACTCAGTGCTCCTTCTCAGTTTCCTCTGAAAAAAATTACATCTCTTCTTTCAAACTCAGTCCTGGAGGAATCCAGAGATCAGCCCTGATCGTGCTCTTTTTTCCCCTATACAATACTCAGTCTCCAGTGATATCTGTGAGTTTCAAGTAGCCTAAATACGGCCAATTCCCTAATACATATACATATGTACATATATGTATATCTATCTCCAGAGCAGACCTTTGTTCTTAAAGTGAAGATGCACATATTCAGTTGCCTTCTTGAGATCATCACTTTGCTTAATGCCTGTTTCAAAATTAGCAAGTCTAAAGCTGTCTGGCAAGCTAGCAAATCTAGTTTAGACTGTCTCAACTAGACAAGTCAAAATTAGACTGTCTAGGCCATGAAGTCTAAAACCAACCTTCCTAGCCAACTCCCCCCAACAGATCTGTTGTTCTAGGTGCTTGGCCAAAAGTTTTGCAAGTCATTTCTGCTTCCTCTGTGTCATATAAAAAACCCAGCACATCAGTAGGTGCTGCTGGTTCTACCTTCAAAATTAGCCAGAGCCTATGCACCTCCAGAACCTATGGCATCTACTCCTGCCATCCTGGTGGAAGCTATCATTTCCTCTTGCCTGAATTCCTGCAAAATTACTGGTTTATTTCTATATTTTCCTTCCTATAATCAATTTGTAATGCAAGAGTTAGAGTGATCCTTTCAATGTACATTAGATAGATCTTTCAGATACCACTCTGGCCTAGCTGCCCAATTCTCTCATTATTTTTGTCTCAGGCCATTACATGCTGATTCTTGGCCTGTCTCTGTCTCACTTTCTCAGGGACTTCACCTTCCCCTCTGAGATCAGGAGGCCCCCTGCAACTGTAGACTCCTACCTGCCTACCCAGCTGAAGAGCCATTCCTCTCACCTTCCATGCACTTCTCAATGCTGGGGTGAAGGGAAGGTCCTTTGGGCTTTAGGGGATCATACAGTTAGAGGATAGGTACCTTAGATCTATTGCAATATACCTACCTCCTTAAGTCTTTTGGATTTCTTCCTCTGAATATCCATAGAGTTCTGACATTCAGCTTGAAGGTACTATGGGCCACCACTGAGTCCAAGTTTCAGCAGACTGGTTAAATCATTAGGACTCCTCTCAGTTGCTCATCTAAGCACATATGACCCGTATAATTGGTAAGTGTCCTTTTATCAACAAACTCAATTTGACCTAAGACCATCAAATCCATCTTTCTCTGTTATGCCATAACACATTGCCTCATGTTTGCTAAGAATTTTGTACCAGCAATTACAAATGTGGAATTTCAATGTGCTAGATTTTTCTTCCCCAAGCCCTAAATCTGCTAGGATGTGATCTTAGTTACAGTCCTAGAAGCAATGAGCCATTGAAGCATATGAAAAAATTTGGTTTCTTCTTACAGGGATCCAGGCTCATTGTCAGGATCTTCTAGCACTTGGTCAGTCAAAGAGGCAGAACTGCTTCTGCTGGCACAGGAAGCTGAGTGAGCTTGAGGTATTTAAGTTACCTGTGTTCCCATTCTAATTCCTAAGGCCCCACTTTCCTTATTCAACACTGATTTTCACCTGAGAGACCTAGCTAGGCTTTGAACTCAACTGATACCCAGTAATTCAGCATTCATAGGACCAAACTCTGGATTTTTCTTTCCAGCTCTCTCAGTCAGATGGCTACCTGAAGTAAGAGGATCTCTAGGCAGTCATAAGAAATTCTTGGTGTCTTCTACTAAGCCTTAAGCCAATGTTTCCCAATTGGGGCATTGTTGAATTCAGACCAATTAATTCTATGTTGTCAGGGTCTGTCCTGTATATAGTGGAATGTTTAATGGCATTTAAACCATTTATTTATTCACTAGACTCCAGTTCTCTTTTTTCTAAGTTATAGCAGCCAAAAATGTCTATAGACATTACCATGCGTGTATGTGTGTGCGTGTGTGTGAACATTACTCATGGCTGAGGCACTGTATTAACTCAAAGAATAACAACTGAGGAATCTTGCTCTTTTTCTTTGAGCTGTCAAGCTCTTTTGCTAAAAGCAGTTTACAGTGCTTGTATTTCTTAGGTTCTGGCTACTTCCTATAGCACTGGGAGATCATAGGGATAACGAAATGTTTTATCACTGTTGCATGTCATAAACTCTCTATAATACTAGCCATAACCTGTCTTTAACCCACCTAGGTCTGATGACCAATAACAAATTCACACTTCTGGGGCTTGCTGCTTGAAACCCCTTAGAATATCTATTACCGTATTAAAATTTTAGCTGTTAACAAACATAAACAATTTTAGCAAAAATAAAATGTATTCAAGATTGGTAGTAGCTGTCAGCATTCTCTAGGAAAGCCAGAGAGTCCTGTTTACAGGTTATCCAGCCAAGAGTACTGCTGAAACTCCAGAACAAGGGTGTCCTGGTGACCACTTTGCTGCTGTTGCTGCCAGGCACAAATGACAAAAGTCATACAGATGAAGGTACCTTGTAACCAGGTGCTATGGTTTGTGTTTAAATGTTCCCCCAAAGTCTCATGTGGGCATGGGGGTGGCTTTCAAAGGCAGCTGAGTGTAATGTTTGCGATTGGCTCATTGTCTAGCACTGGGACTAGTGCTGCACCCACCCAGGGATTGGGAGCTGGCATACAATAAAACGGAGGGAAGGTGTGCTTTTCCCTTTTTTTCCTTTTGCTCTTGTTGCTTGTGGCCACCAGGAAAGGCTGCCTCTTAGCCATACCATCCTGCCCCAGAGCCAGCTGAATATGGACTGAAAACCTCCCAAAACTGTAATCTAAATAAACCTTGCCTTCAGTTTGGGTATGGAGTATTTTGTTTCAGCAACGAGAGAAAAGTAACCAAGACAGCACAGATGGAACGAACACCAGACTCTGGTTGGAACGCAAAGTTTGAGGCTTCTGCTTTGGAGAGGTAAGGTTTACAGGACACAAAATTTCTCAAACATTGAAATGCTTAAGTGGTAATAAATCAGCCAAAAACTTGAGCCACTGGATCAGAGTATTGAAAAAATAATTAAATCAGAACATAGATTTTAACCAACATTTAATTTCTTCAAATGAGAGTAAGGGGACAATTAATGCTTTTTGGAAGAAAAAGTGCAAATTTCATTTTCTATCATGCTGATATTATTCTCACTGATTTTTTTTTTTAATCGGTACTGAGGATCGAACTTACGACTGCATGCTTGCAAGGCAGGCACTTATGCCGCTGAGCTAAATCCCCAGCCCTTCTCACTGATGTTTTTATGTAACATGTCATATAAAATGTCTTGCCACTAAAATTTACTTTCATTTTAATGGAAAAGAAAATTATAGGTTCATAAAATCAATTTAGTATCAGAAGAAGTTATGGATTAAGATTTCTACAGTTCTAAAAATATGATAGGTAAAATACCTATCATACTCTCATGTGAAACTCTGGACACTTTTACTCGGAAGCTGAAGCTTCTACTCAGATGCAGTGCACGGTGGAGCAGGTCTTTTCACAATCCGACAGAACTTCAGCATCCTTACAAGGTATTCATCACCTGTTCTCTCTCAGGAACATAAGCACTTTAAGTGCACAGTACTAAGGACTGTGTCAGTCGCCACTTCTTGTCTTCAGGAGAATCATGCTTTGGAACTCTGGTACTGCAATGAATCCAGCAGACAACAAGATTCCCACAAAGCTGACATCTAAGGACCTGCACCTGCCTCAGGGCAGCAAGTCCACTACAGTCCAGAAGGCGATGACTTCTTGTATTTACATATGAAGGCATTTGTTTTTCCAAGGCTAACTTTGTAGCACCTTACTGGCACCAAAGAGCCAAATGGCAACAGTTTGTCAGAATGCTCCTGGTTACTGGTTTCACCTGAAGATGTCACTTTCTCCAATATGGCAGTTTTTCCATCAGGAGTCAAGCACTGCTTAACTCCACATTCATCAGCGTGGGTGCCTTTGGGATCCAAAGGCGTGTGGCTCCCTCCACCATCTCTAAGGAGCCTGCAATGGTCTTCGCTCAGCAACAATACGATGGTTCCACCAACATGCAGCACTCTGGGATGAAAAAATGATTAACTGGGATGAATATTTCTTTCCTTTTAGACAACAAACAATCTTGCTTTACTTAAAATAGT
Source organism: Hydrochoerus hydrochaeris (assembly GCA_004027455.1). NCBI lineage: Eukaryota > Metazoa > Chordata > Mammalia > Rodentia > Hydrochaeridae > Hydrochoerus > Hydrochoerus hydrochaeris. The sequence continues at coordinate 90,147 of PVLA01000093.1, forward strand.
TGTTTTTAATTTGAAATTTAATTTTATCTATTTAAATACAAGGATTTTTAATAATTAGGTAGTGTCTTCCATAATGCATATTCATTATAGTAATTATGGAATCTCTAGTACGAATCTGCTTTAATTATCTATTTTTACTCTACTTAAAAGGCAAGTCTCAGAGTAATTCATAGTCACATTCTAATAAGTGATTCCAGAGAGAAAGCAAGTGACAGAAGCCTGCAAAATCAGCATATTCAAGTAGACAAGAGGCTGATAACAGAGAAAAGTCACCAGGGAAGGGTTAGGATAGAACAAAAGGACAGGAAAGGGAAGATCCTTTTGATTCGGACAAAGCAGGGCAGACCTTGAGATGTCAGCTTTCGAGAATTCATTTACTCAGTCACTCAACCAAAGTCTGGGAGCACTTGTGTGGAAATGGAGAGGAAAGATCCTACGTCCTGAGGGTGCTAAGGTTTTACTGAGCAAAGGAGAAGTGGCAAAATATACATTAGTGTTCAGAAACAAAAGCAGGAATAAGAATTATAGAGACTACTAATGTTCCCAAGTTCAGGGCCTCAAATGTCATGCCATAAATTCAGTTGTATAGATAAGGAAACAAGGTAACAGCAGAAGACCAAGAGTTAAAGAGAAAGGTCTGGTAGCTTTTGCTCAGCTGATCCATTAGTGACCCAGACGGTTCTATCTCCAAACTGTACCATATGTTCATCAGTTTCACTCATATTTCGCTTGGGCTGTAGCAACCACCTCCTGATAGACCGGTCTTGCGTCCATGCCTTGCACCGTTTCCACTCTCCATTCCCAGCTTCCACACAGAAGATGGAAGGGAAACTCTGCCGACTCCGCAGCTGCTTTAGTGTATTTCAGATAAGCTCTAAACTCCTTCCTAGTGCACTGAGGACTCCCACATCATCTGACTCACCTACCTGTCCATCCTCGTCACCCGCCTGCTGCCCTCTGCCAGGGCCCTTCCTTTAGGTGCTCACACTGGCCTTGGGACTGTTGGTCTTGCCGTTCGCTCTGCATTCAACATTGATTCCCTTGTATTTTCATATCATTTGAGTTGTAGAGTTCAGATATCGTCTCCATGGAGATGCCTCCTGATACTTACCTAAGGTAGCCACTGCTTTTCTCTAGCACCCTGTAAACACATCTTTTATTCCCTGCATTGTATCAATCACGATCTGCAAGGACCCTGTTCTCTTCCTCCTGAATGACCTGCCTTCCCACACAGATGGTCAGGCCTTGCCTGGCCTATCTGCTCCTGCACAGGATGTACAAGCAAGGTCAGCGCATCTGGAGAACAGCCACTGAACTGCGCTGAAAGGCTAAGGATGAGAAGTAGAGGGCAAAGTACAATTGTGAAGGAGAAAAATGAGAGGGACACCTGGCAAGGGAAGACAAACTTCTTCCACTGAGATAGGGAGGTGGCAGAAGACAGATGTTTGCACGCAGTGAAAACAATGAAATATATCAGTGTCTCCAAACACAGAAAAGAAAATGTATTTACAATAATAAACGAGATGTAACCTCTATTCTTACTGTCTAAGCAAAGATAGAAACACTCTGTTACTTAGGAAGGCAAGATTATGAAAAGATGAGTATTCTTGAAAATCGGAGATTGGTATGACATTTTTGGGGTAGTACTTTAGCAATAATGCATCAACTTTGTACCAATAATGTGTAACCTCTGACCTAGCAATCTACTTCTAAGAAAATATCCTAAGAAGAAGAATGACGGCAGCTAATATTTACTAATCACTTATGTGCCAGGCACTGTTTTAGATGCTTTATTTTGTCATTTAACTCCCAAATTATTCCTTAAAGTACACTTATTAGCACTGTCATTTTGCAGGTGAAAAATTGAGACACTATGGTTTTAAACAGTTTGGTCATATAAGTTTGAAAAACTGTGCAAATCTGTTCAGGACATTGTTTTCTTTTTGGCATATTATTCTTCACTACAATAAAAAATTGAGATTTACACGTTCATCTGCACAGACTGGTTACATAACAGTACATAAATATGATACTCTGGCAATCACTGAAAATTATGTGCAGTAAAACTGATCAAAAAGGAGACTATAACATATTATTGGTGGGAAAAAGCAGGTTACAGTATAGTAAATTAAGGATGATTTTAGTAATGTACAATTGAAAATATGTAACTACTAATGTGTGTATATATATGTTAAGATATCTAGTAAGACATTCATCGATTTATTTACTATAATTTTTTCAAATGATGGAGAAAATACTGCAGTAAAAGTCACTTTAAGTTCTGCATTTCAAAGATTAATATTTTTGGTCCAATGATATAGCTCAGCGGTACAAGTGCCTGCTTGGCAAGCACAAGGTCCTGAGTTCAAATCCCAGGACCAAAGAAAAAGATAAACATTTTTAATTAATATCCTCCTAGGTATCTTTCCATGTACATACATACACACATAATTTCTTGCTAAGAAAGCTATTCAGAAATTATAAAATAATATTTTCCAAGCTATCTTTCTCTTAACACTAGTGGATGGGTGTTTTACAATAATGATATTACTGCTTGAAAAAAAAGTTTACAGCCAATCTGTTGAAGAAACTGCATCAAACAACATGAAAAACATTTCTCTTTTGCATATGAGCCTGCAAGACCAGATGGAGGGTAGATGACACAATCCCTAAATCGTTTGACCATGGAGCACATTAGGTCTTGACCATCATAACCACCTACAAATCCCCTGCTTCAGGCAGCCTGGTTCACTCACTGTTCTCTGAACACACCTTTGGGTCCACTCGTCACTCAAGAAACGGACATTTGTAGGTAGAAAACAGGAAGTGGTGCCCCTTTCAAAATTCTCTCTGAACTACCCTGAAACTGTGCTTCTTCTCTGCACCTAATCCTTTATGGCTCACAGTGCTTTGTCCTTCAAGTTGAGCAAGATGAATTCCTGTTTCTGCTCATGTGTTTTACATGGCTATGTCTGACAGGGAAGCTTACACACTGTACTTCCCTCAACCCTTCCTAATGCTCTGTACCCATGAAATGGTTCATCTTTAAATAATTCAGCAGAGAAAATAACTGAGTTGGAGTGCAGAGCTCATACCACCAAGGTAATTACTTGTCTGAGTATCTTTAATTCTGATTCCACGTTCTTGAAAAATCCACAGAACTAAATATCTCCACTGCCTATTATGAACACGTTTACTACCTGTTGTTTTTTATTTTTTATTTTTACTAACGCAATTCCCCATCCCTTTCAACTCCTAACTACAGCCTTAAACTATCAGTAAACCATTGGGGAAAAAAGTTATATTTGCTTAGATACTTGTATATACCCTCACCTAGTTCTCAAAAAGACTTGAAGTGGTTTACACTTAAAAACTCAGGTAAGTGCTAATATACTGTGCATTTTCTAGAAGTCCAGCACTGTTATAAGAACTTAAATCAACTGAATCTTCTGAACAATGCTATGAGGTGGATGCTATGATTTAAAGATCATGCACAAAGTGGGTAAGCAGTCTGGCTGTGAGTGAAGGACTATTTAAAAAAAAATTTTTTTTTTTATTGGTACCGTGGATCAAACTCACGACTGCGTGCTTATAAGGCAGACACTTACGCCGCTGAGCTAAATCCCCAGCCCTGAATGAAGGACTATCAAAAGTGATAAGCCAAGACAGAAAGCCAGGCAGCTGGGCTCCAAAGTCTGTTCTCTTACCACTGTAATATGCTGTATTGCCTACATAAAACTCCAAACTACTAAGAGTAGAAAATCAGGTCATAAAGGTTGCAGAAAGGTGGCAAAGAACACTGGCCGTAGGAAAAGGAAGTCTCTTACATTCAAATACTTTTCACCTGGAACTGGTCCTATAGAGGTACTGTAACCACTGGAATTCTTGACTATTTATTTTCATAACTCTAGGTAAATATTTAAATTTATTGCTAGGTGTGAGGGCAGACAAACCTATCACTGTCTCACTTTCAATTACTTGTAGTAAAAAACAAAACCAGCTTAGAGAGTCAGGCTGGTACAATTTAGTAGTGCTGAAAGGCTACGCCCCTCCGCCCCTCCCCGTGACTTGTGGCAAGGTCAAAAACAGGCAGCACTAGATTTTAAGTTGGGTTGAGTTACTTTCTCTGGATGTTTCCAGGTTAAACACAGGTCAGTGCTCCTACATATTAGCACCTCACTGTGAACTGGTTAATGGTATAGACGTAGATTACCTAATTAAGCTCAAAGGCTGTGTTTATTAACTCTGGCAGCACAACAGAGTCACACTCGGAGTTTTTAAGAAATACTGACCCTACCCCTTACCAATGAAATACAGAGTCCTGATGGGGAGAGGTGGGGGAACTGCATCAATATTTGTAAAATGATCCTGTTTTAACAGGAAGTCAGGCTGGCAAAAGTCTTCACAAGGGGCACAGAAGGGGGATGAGACATTTGAATTATAGGTGCTGCCCAGAAGAAAGAAGTCCAGGTAATATAACGAAAGTTAGGTAACTGGACAACAGGAAGAATGGATTTTACAGTAATTCAAAATGAAGTGTGGAGCACCCAGCTCACAAGACGCACTGGATAGTTCTTAGTTGGGCTTAAGACTTTGAGCTATGCTTTAACTTTCCTCACAGAATGTTATCCTTGACACTGAACTGTCTCTACCCAATACATATGCTCCTTTAAAAACAAATGGTGACCTATTATTTACATAATAGGCTCATAAGATATTATCTGATTCTTTCAAATGCCCTGCTGAGACAGCTTAACAGGAATTGATCTCTTTTCCCCATCTATTCCCTCACATATGCATTCTAGGCTTGCTCTTTTATTATTTCAAATGATTAGAAAAATATACCCTCAGGCTTCACTGATTCAACCTCTCAAAGAACCACTTCCATCAAATTGTATTCTCTTTGGTCAACATTAGAAACCCAGAGATAAGCCATATTCTGCATTTCTATTTCATGGCCAATGCTAGTCTTGGCCATTCTGAGTTACCTAATGCTCCGCAGGTAACAGATTCTGCTTTGGAGTTAGCCATTGTGTGAACAAGAGGAAGTTAATTTTTCCTCAGTTTATTATCCATAAGGGAGGTTAAAGTTTTGGGAGGATTAGCAGATGTGTAAGCTACCTAGACCTGTGACTAAAATACAATTTTTTTCTGTATAGAATTTAAAAAGACACAGGAAAACATTTATTTCACTATAAACTTCATACTTAAAACCTCAGGAAATTAAATTCAGGACTAATGTAGGAAATTACTGCAATGTAATCAGACCTTAAAAGCTGTAATAGATTTTGGTTAAATGCTTGGTGGGTAAAAAATTTTGAGAAAAAAATTTAACAATTTACCTCTCCATTTCTTGTAGAATGGTTTTGATGTCTTTTCCTAGTTTAAACTTTTTCCCAAATGGAATGTCAGAAATAATAATGTCAACACTTTCTGAAGGCAGTGGCAATTCTAAAATACAGAAATCAGAGAATCTTATTATAGTAGGTCAAATATTTACAACCTAAAAGGAGAAAATTGAGGTATATGGAATAATCTTTGCATATGAAATAAAACCTAGGGTTACTTATATTATTTCTAGGAAATTATAAGATCTGAAATGCTTTCACAATCACTAAAGATAAATGACACAATAATTATATTCTGTCCTTTGAAAAATGTTTTTTCAGGTATGGTAAAATATGATATAAGTTGACAAAATTTCAAATTAACCAGAAAACTCAATTTTCCAAATGTATTACATGCACAGAGTTGCCAGATCCAGGAAGAAATAAATTGTCTAGGAAAACATTACAAAGTTATATTCTGAAATTTTCATATGATTATATATAAAAATTTGCATTTTGATCTACTTGCTTTTAAGGGAGAAGATCCAAAGCTGTCTTTTATATTTAAAAGGAATTCAAAAGGTGAAGAATGTTTATATAAGTCCTAAAACTACAGTCAATATTATCAACACAGTATTATCACTTATCAAAATTAAATATAGATACGATTCTTAAATTAAATTTTTCTTCTCAGAAATTATCATAGGGTAGTAATACACCCAAATTTTCTGGGTGTGCTATTTCCTTTTTTTTTTTTTTTTTTTTACTTTTGACTCATCATCTAAATTAAGTTAGATATTCATAAGGTAGATGTCTCAGTTTTCCTGAGACAGAATCTCATTATATATTCCCACCTGGCTTCAAACTTGGAACTGTCCTACCTCTGCCACCTGTGTGCTGGGATTAGAGGCATGAGCCACCATGCTTAGCGCAGTTTTCATTTTGAGTAGTATCTAATGCTGTAAAATGCAATAAAGTTTGAATAATCTTTGTAAATACAATATAAAAATTTGTTGGCAGGAAATTTAAAAACAGCAAAAAGATCCTGTTAGCTGGGAAAGTCTGATGACCACTTGTTACTTCTTTCCTGATTTTAATCCTTATGCGAGATTAGCAGAAGAGTATATTGCTAGAAAGAGAGTAACAGGATAGTATTCTTTTGTTTATTTATTTATTTGCGGTACCGGGGATCGAACTCATGACCTCGCGCTTGCCAGGCAAGCACTTAAGCCACTGAGCTAAATCCCTGGCCCGATAGTATTTTTTTAAAACCAGGCAGGAATTCTTATTTATTATACACCAATTTTTGTTTGTTTGCTTGTTTTACAGTGCTGGGGACTGAACTCAGGGCCTAATGCACACAAGCCAAGTGCTCTACCCCTGAGCTACAGCATATCCAAGTTGGGTGTCAACTTCATGCACTTGGTTTCAGAGTGCTGATGTAGGATGCATCCATGTAAGCACAATTTCTATGCTTTCTGCAAAAATAACTAAGGATATTAAATAGACCATGAAGGAATTATAGTTAACAAGTATTTTTTGTCTGAGGGATCATAAAGTAATTTCTTTGATTTTTGTCTAATCCCAAATCTTTCTTTTGCCTTATTACCCCCACACGAAATTCCTACTCATAAATTAGTTGTCCGTTTGTCCAGATGTGGAAACATTTTTTCTTTGGTCTGCTATCTACTTAAACCTACAACTTTATGCCACAATTTTCAATGCTGCTTTATAATTTTAGAAGTCGAAGGAATAAAATTCACATAAATAGAAAAGGTTAATCTTTTTTTTTAAGTTCCAAATGAAGCAGTGTCATTTTCCAAGTGAGTACAGAATAAGCTTGATGGTTCTCAAGGTGCGTGTCCCAGGCCTACACACGGACTCAGTGTCGTCAGGAACTAAGAATCAGTGTATACGAGAAGGAATCAGAAGCTTCAGCAAAACACTGATTGCTGGCCCCATTTCCAGAATTTTTGATGCAGAAGCTCCTAAAATTGTGAGAACTTGACCCATAGGAGTCAACACATGATAAAACCTTTTAAATTATTAACTGCTTTGAATTTCCTGCAAAGTTTGCTCGTAGTTAAGGAAAGAAGATTCTAAAATAGAAACAGATCAGAACAAATAAATAAAAGCTATTCATTTTTTACATCTTTGCAGTCCTTCAAAATTTATTTTTAAATTTAAAAATAGTTTTAAAATACTGGTTGTTTGAGTAAAATAACTACTCTATTTTTCCTGTCTTCCAGTAGAACAATGGGTAAAAAAATGTTTAAGGTTCAGATTTATGGTCCCAAGATTTCTTCCTATAGATTTGAAGGGCTTGTAAGATATTCTTTTGTGCATATATTTAAAACCAGACCAAGTTGAAGACTTTCTAATTTTCTTTTTGATATACATTCTTGCTATGTAGCCCAGACCAGCCTTGAACCTGCTATGTAGCTAGGCTAGACTTAAGCTATCATCCTCTTAGCTCAATCTCTTGGGTGCATTTTGAATGCCTAGCTTTAATTGAAGGATTGAGGACTTTCACAGAACTGGGCATAGCCTTCTACCTGTGTGCTTTCCAGTGTCCAGGTTTCTAATACTCACATCCTGTGATTCTGATAGTTGTTTAGAATTAACTTTACATTTAAGTTAACTCAGCCCTCCCCACCAATCATATTGCCTTGACTTTCCTCAGTCTTCAGTCGGCTCCCCTCTTAAATGTCTGGATTTCATTAAAGATTCTGCCCTCCACCATAGGCTTAGTAGTAAACTGCTACATGAACTCTTCCATATTTGAAATATCTGTATAAAAACTGCATTTTTGGTTGGGCATATTTCTGTCACAAATAATAACTGTGTAAATACCATCTCAAACTTTGTAAGTAAACACTATTCTATTGCCTGTAACTATCTTTCCATTGTGGACAAAATAAAATTTGAAGTGTATTGAATTAAATAGTTTATTGAATTAAATATCTTTCCCTTAGTTGCTGCTGGTAGATTTTTTTTCTTTTCTTTTTCTCATTTAAATAAGTGCAGGAAGGGTGCATATCTTTCCTTGACATTGTCATCTGCCATTTTAACCCAGAAATACGTTAATGCTTTACACATACAAAGTGTAGTCTGACATCTGGATTGGGTCACCATATAATTTATCGTCCAATCAATAACACTGCTGAGAATGACAATTAAATAAAACCATACATTTTTGAAATATCTTTCCTACAAACTGGCTTATTTTGGTGGACCTAAAAATAATACCAGTTTCTCCTGTTTTTATTTTCATTTTTCTAAGCATAGGAGGTGCCAGGGGTACTTTACTTTTTCTTTTTGATGTCTTGTTCTGCAGATTCTTTGACCAATGAGCCAGACCGTGAGGCCATAAGAAGATGAGTGGACACCCTGAGCTCTCCTCCTCCTCCTCAGTGATGACTCTGGCTTTCCCTCACTGCAGACATTCTAGATGGGTGTGGTGGTGGTGGCAGCTGGGCAGCCAATCTCAGTTCTCAGCAGACCAGTCTCCCTTCTTGGGTGCACGGATGCTCAGATTCATACTCAAGTCCTTCTGAGCTGCACACAGCTTTGTTGTACCTGGTTGACTCCACAGAGACACCCATGGGCTGGGCCCCTTCCTGTGGGTGCTGCCCAGCCGCCCATAATTCTTCCAAGCTAAGGTGCCTATCAGCTTGGACTCTGAGTGACACCTCGCTGTGGAGCACCTTACTGGGGGATGCGTAGGTCTGGGCGCAGGGCAAGGGGGATGTGACAGTTTCCTTGGCAGGCCTCATGGCTGTGGATCTCCAGGCCCCTGGTTGAGCCCTGCCAGTCCTGGTGGAAGTGGGGACCCAGGATCACACACTCTCAGGTGGGTGGTCTAGCTGCCTTCTGCATGGGAGAAGGACCATGGGTATTTTTTTTTCAAACCAAACTAAAAAAAAATTTTAACAATAAAAGTGTAATTATTTGTGGTATGCATTCATATGCTGACCATCTTCTTAGATGTATAAGTCTCTAATCCCATGTCATTACTGGTATTTTTCTTAAGAACAGAGTATTTTTAAAAATAGGGACTTTACACAGTTTTTAAAAAACTGATCTTCAAAGTTCCCTTTGAATGTTTAAAAAAGTTCTCTTAACTACATATTTTTTGAGAAAATACTTTTCCGACAGGACACAGAAAACTCTGCTAAAAGATTCTCTTAGTTCTTAATTCTATTTCATTTGGAAGCTGTAAATATTTTAGCTTTCTAGTTCATAGGTCTTCCAGAGAATCTTTGACAAATACCTTCACAACACAAAATGCAAATAAGTTGCCTCTATTCTTTTGCTTTACCAAATTTAGGGCTTCTGCATTTCATTTCATTCTAGTATACAAATGTCCAATTAAAATGAAGAAAGTCATCAGATGATCACTGTTATAAGATATACAACTATGTTATAAACTTTCAGAATTAAATTTTGTGTGGTACTGTTATGGTTGGTACATTGTGTCAAATTAAGAAGTTTTAAAGTTTAACTGAGACTCAGCAGGGAGCCAGGGTTCCTACTTTGAAAATACCCTCATCCTGTGCAAAGGAGGACAGGGAGATTGTGAGTGCTGCACCCGCCCTGGAGCGGAGGTGGTGGCCTGCGTACAATCTAAGGGAGGAGGAGAGGTCTGTTTCCCTCTTTTGCTCTGGCTGCTGCCTTGAAGTGTTACCCCAGCGCCATGCCACCTTCCTTAGAGACAGCTGATTATGGACTGATACCTCCACAATGGTGAGCTAAATAAACCTTTTCTTCCATCATTTTGGTATTTTTGTCCCAGCAACGAGAAAAAAGTAACCAAGACAATCACTGAGTTCACTGTACTTTGTTCATGTCTTCTTTTGTATTTATAAGGATAGATTTCAATATCTTCCTAGTGTCAACTTTGCTTTTAATAACTGCAACTCACCAGAAAGTCCAAAAACCAAAGTTTTCTGGTATTCCACTTATGGAATCCTTTGATTATAGATATACAATAGATTTGGAATAAAATGCAACCCATATTAGGCAAATTGTGTCTATTTAAAAATATCGTATGGTAGGTATGTTTTGTGAAGTTCTTCAAAGGCTTAAAGTTTTAAACCCAACTGATGATGGCAAGCAAAAAGAGAAAGGCATGCTGCAATACATATATATATATATATATATACACACACACACATATTTTTTTTTTTTTGTACTGGCATCAAACTCACAACTGTACGCTTGCAAGGCAGGCGCTTCTGCCACTGAGCTGAATCCCTGGCCCTCCTTCAGTATGTTTGTGCATTTAGGTGCCTTCCTCACAAATAGCCTACAGTTCAGTTACATTGTATGTATTTTAAAAATAAAAAAGCTGATTATTTTGTCATTTTAGGTTTCTATTTTAATTGCTTTGGCCTGTTTCGAGGTAATTATGAGTTATACAGCTACCACATTAAATTCTAGATGTTTCTATTCTGTGGATTTTAGTAGGAATATTAATTTTTATCATGTTGTGGTCTGATGAACTAATACATAAGCAGAAATGTGGACTGTTAAACTAAACTTTTAGCCACATTCACATATGTTTCATCTTTCACAGATAAAAAAAACCTCCTATATTTCTAGGAATTCAGAAGAAAAAATGCTAACCAGTACTGGAATTGACTTAATTTTCTTTCTAAAGCAACTGATAAATCTGATTAAAAAAAACTGGCAGTGCTTAACTGTTAGCATGGGTTTTCTAATGGAGCCAACATATCAATAACTATGGTTTCATTTTTCTTTATGTGCATGAAAAAGCTTGGAGTTGAATATGAGCAAAATTAATTTAGAAAAAGAGCTATTTAATCTAAATGAAAAGCCATGCTTCATAGAGTGATATTTAAATGCATTTTCTATGGTTTCATGTGATAAATAGTTGGGTTTGGGCCAAACATCTCAAGATAACTACCAAGTTTGAAAAGAACACAGTAGTAAATGAAGTTCTGAAGTAGATACATTTCATTTGGTCAGTGACAGCACCATGGCTCTCACAGTAGATGTTAAATGTCAACAAATGATTTATTCAAGTCATGCATTTATGGTTAGCTTTCTTGAGAAATGAAAATTTGATGCTTACTATGGCATTAAAAGTGCAATTTAAAAGACTTATTGTTGCTGAAAGAGGCTATGACAAATAAAAGTGTTACTAAACAAATGACACCCCACCATCGCATACAATGTACAGTAAATGTAGCAAACCCCCTCCTGTTCCCCACACGCACGGCCTCCATCCACACTAATCCACTGCTTCCCACACTTCCTCTCATGTCCAAGACTGGCCAACCGACACCTTTATGAATCTCGCAGGCTGGCATGGCCATGACGCAGCCTGCTGCAAGCACAGGGCCCGAGCAGGCAGGGCAGGGCAGGACGGGCATGAGAGGAAGTCACACGTGTGTGAAGGAAAATGCAGCCACTGCAGGATGGAGCACGGACGGATGTTCTGGAAGAAAGCAGCCCTACTACTAGCAGGGAGTCAGTAAGTGAGGCCTGAACACAAAGCACAGCTGTCACCAGTAATCTTGTTATCACCCAAGCGATGTCTGGCACAGGCTATAGAATATTTAGCTGGGAGCAAGGATAACTTTTTCTTTTATTTAGTTATGCTTTTGGCATTTAATGAAATCATATACGCGTTTCTCTTGTTCAGATTTGTATGCTATAGCTTCTATCCTGTACTAGGAATATAAATATATTTGTACATTTAAAAAAAGCCTGAGCAGTGACTAACTGTTATTTCCTAAGATACTGTAGCTTGTAACATGATACTGATTTGATTCCACATTTTTACGATGATTTAAACTCAGGAATAAACACATGCAATTTCTGCATGTTAAATGATCATCTATTTTTACACTAGTAGAGGCTTATAAAACACAGTGAACACACTAAAAAAAAGAGTGGAAAAAAAACCATTAAAACACAATAAAGAATATGACGAGGATATAGAGACAGGTAAGTCACGACACGGGTATTACTAAGTTACTAGACCCATCCAGACTTAATAGGAATCTGTAATTCATGATCTCTTCTAGGCTTTTTACTTCATGTGTTAAAATAATAAATTCTCACCAAAGCCTCATGAAATAGGTATTATCTTCATCTTATAAATAAAAAGCAAACAGAGACAATCAGTTTTTTGCTAAAGGCCGCACAACACAATGGTAAAGCCAGAATTTATACTTTGTCTGTTGGACTCTGAAGTCCATGCAGGTGCTTAACTGCTGTAGTAAAAAGACATGAAATACTGAATTTGAGAATGTTGAAAGAGCCTCACAGGTTTCAGCATTCTAAATTGTATTTATGACTAGAGCTATTAAAGGTAAACCTGAATTAATTAAGAAAATGAATACTGTAGCTAGAATGTCAGATATGCAGCAAAGGGAAAACATTGAACTTAAAAACTATTTTCTATCTTTAAAAAAATTCCTGCTTGGCTAGGGATGTAGCCCAGCGGTACAGCACATGCCTAGCATGCACAATTTGTGGGTTCAGTGTCTAGAACTGCAATCAATCAATCAATCAATCAGTGATTAAGGAAGTTAAGACATAAACTTCCCATCTGCTCAAGAATCTACTCCAGGCGGAACTTGCTCCTGCTGCTCCATGGAAACAGCCCTGGACCTCTGCAGCCTCTGGATTGTTTACTTTCCATTGGCAGCAGGCTGTATAGCTCTCTGCCCCTTGGATTCTCTCTCAGTTACTTGCTGTTCCTTTACTCAGTGCTCATCTTCCAGGACTCTTAAGCATATGAATGTGCTCCAGGACTCAGTCCCATTTCCCTCTGTAGTTTATAGTTATTCCCTAGGTGAGCTCGGGAATTTACCTCTACTGTTGATACCTACCCTCAACCCCAAACTCCAGATCTGCCCCTAACCTGGTATCGTCTCCACTTGGTTTCTAACGATCATGTGAAATTGAACAGGTTCAGACCCCCAACTTTCCCCTCCAACTTTCCCTGTATCAGTAAATAGTAACTCTGTTCTCCAGCTGCTTGAGCTAGAAAGCTTAGCTGTTCTTCTTTTCATACATCCACTCCAACAATACAGTTTTTTGGCTCTACCTTCAAAGCTGTATCTGCCCTCCTACCAGTACCTCCAAGGGTTCCACTTTGGCGCAGGCCATCATCTTTTCTTCCCTGGATTATTCCACTAGTCTGTTCTTGCCTTTCCCTTCCTACAGGCTAGTCTTTCTGTGACAGATCCTTTCAAGAACTAGGACTGATTTGGTTATGTGGTGCCACAGAGAAGCCCTTTTGTTTTAAAAACAATGGAGTACTTTTTGTTTCTGTTTAAAACTTTGAAACTTTGTGGAAAATGCCTCTAACATGAAAAGTGATAAAAGTCAAGCTGGGAGGGTGGCTGAGGACCCAGGGGGTGATGCAGCCCTTCCTCCCTCAGGTCTCCAAGGTGCCATGGAGCAGGGGAGAGTCCTGAAACCAACTGCTCAGAAAGACTGTATGAAGCAATTCCAGCCTCCTTCTCACAGAAACAGCATTCTTAAAGAACTCAGGGTTCCCGAAAGCTTGATTTCAGTCTAATCACACCTCAGTTTGCTATAGAAACTTGTGTCTCATGTACAAAGCCCTATTAAAAACCTCGTTAGGTTAAAAAAGCAGTCACTGGCGACAAACAGCTATGAGATCTCAACCACATAAACTTTTTTGGGCAGTACTTTATTATGCTTTTATACAGATGTTATCCTAATATTTTCTTCTGTTGATGCTCATCTTTACTATTTTCCTAAAATATAAACAGTATTTTATTCTTCTTGATCATAGGTTTGATACTATTTACTGCCAACAGAATAAAAAATCCTTAGCTGGAAATGAAATGTGCTAATATTTTTAAGGGAGAGAGATGTACTATGGGAGCATCAGAGAAACAAGAATGCAAGGTTTCCCTAAAATAGCCTATGCCGGGTGTGGTGGTTGCATGCTGTAATCCCAGCACTCAGAAAGCTGAGGCAGGAGGATTGCTGTGAATCTGAGGCCAGCCTGGGCTTCAAAGTGAGTTCAAGGCCAGCCTGAACTGCATGGTGAAACCATGTCTCAAAAAGATCCCCACTCCCACCAAAAAAAAAAAAAAAAAAAATTATGGGTGTTAAGGAAATTTTATTTTACCTGGGGTTTATAGACTTGGTTCTTAGTCATGTCTGCCACTGCTGATTCCCAATTAGTAAACAGGGGTCATGGTTTCCCTCTACCTCACAGGTGACCAAATGTCCCTGCTTGCTCCACATCTTGCTAGCTTCTGAAAGGACTACTTTAGAAGCTGGTGCAGGTGGTTACCTCACTCCTGTGTACACCAGGGATACTGCCCAGTGTGAGGCAAGAAAGTGGTCATATAGTTTATCTGAAATAAGTTCAAATTATTATTATACTGCTCTTTTTATGTTATGCTTGTATTATGTGATCCCTGCTTATGAAACGAGAAATGATCCAGATACAAAAAATATCCCTTAAAATGGCACGCTTTGACTTAAATGTTAATGGAAGAAACATATAAATGTTGCCTCCTAGTCAGAAACCTTTTGAAAAATAAAGTTATAATATTGGAAGTATTAGTCCCACAGATATAATACAGGGATAAACAATTAAACCTTCAAGTATAGGAAGTGATTCTTGGTTTTATTTCTTACCTATAACAGAGACTTTAAGCAACTCAATTTTATCTTTAAGGCCTGCAGATTTCAGATTGTCACTTGCACCAAGTAACTGTGAGTCGCTGACATCAGCACCCACATAGTACCCGTCCTGCGGAGGAAGAAACTTGCGGTTTAAGTAGAAATAAAACTATCAAATATCTCAGTAATTAGAAAAACCTACTTGTATTTTCTCAAATGGTGAAAGTTAACAGATTTTTAAATTCAAACAAAAATAAATTTACAGGTATTCTTTAAAATATTAATAGCAAAATTAAAAGCTTTTGTTAAAATTTTAAAATCTGTTTATATTTTACAATTAAAAATGCCTAAGGAATTTGGACATTTGTATATCTAGGTTGTGACCAATTGCTTGAATTTTGTCACATGGAAAATTTTGCTAAAATTTTCACACTGAAAAGAAACAGTAGCTTCAATAATCAACCACTTTAACCTATTTTAACCATGGTGAACAGTAATTTATAATATTAAAAATAATAATTCCATCATTGGTAAATGGATATATACAAGTTTATTGCTTAGTTTACACTATATAATATACATATATAAATATATGTATATGTATAAATATATATACATATACATTAAATAATATAAATATAGATACATATATAAATTTATTGCTTAGTTTACACTGAATTTTACCACTTACTGGCCATTCTTTAGCTGCTTCCAAAAGTATTGTTCCAAGTCCACACATTGGATCTAAAACAAACATGCCAACCTACAGACAGAAACACAAATTTTTATTGTTAGGTCTATCATAAAGGAAACTTAAGCCTGGAAGAACCAATATTTTAAGAGTAAAAACTCCCTTTTAAAACTACTTCAATAGTAATTTCAGGCCAAGTCTAACGGCATGGACATGCTGCCCTGCTTAAGGAGCAGGAGGATAAGTCAGTGAGGTCAAAACACAGTGAGAGGGACAGGCAGAGGGGACACTGGAGAAGCCAGTGGATAACACCAGATCAGCGGGTCACACTGCCCGTACAAAAGAAAGGATCTTAGATGTCAAACATAGGCCTCACTCTGCGTGGTTACAGGGGGGCACTTGGTTTTTCTGCTCTTCCCCTGGGAACCCAGGCTGATGAATCTGGCACCATCCAGAGGGGGCTGTTATCATGGCTAAGGCAGATAGAGCACGACAGGTCATACACTGCTCTGGGAGGCACCACCTGGTAGTGACTCATGCCTTCCACCAGCATTTCATTGGCCAGCGCATGTTAGTTGCCTGGCTTATGCAATTTCAAGGATCCAGGAAACTGTGTAATCCTACCTATGTTTGGAAGGAGAATAGAAATATGGAGGAAAAAAAAATCAATCACTCCCACTCCAGAGAATCACATCGTATCTTCCACACATCTAAACAGGTGTGGTGGTGCACTCCTGTAATCCCTGCACTCAGGAGGCAGGAAGATCACCATGAGTCTGAGGCCAGCCTGGGATTACATAGTGAGTCCTTGTCTCAAAAAACAAAACAAATATCTTCTGTGGTTCTCTTCTGATGGATGGGCAATTACTGGATGGGCTGGATAAAGGAGTCACGTGACATCATATTTTGAGGGGACTGCGATGGCACAGACCAGAGAGGGGT
Organism: Hydrochoerus hydrochaeris; assembly: GCA_004027455.1. Classification (NCBI taxonomy): domain Eukaryota; kingdom Metazoa; phylum Chordata; class Mammalia; order Rodentia; family Hydrochaeridae; genus Hydrochoerus; species Hydrochoerus hydrochaeris. Next base: position 106,752 of record PVLA01000093.1, read on the forward strand.
CAAAGTGTTAACAGGGAGGCTACTTAGGAAGTGTGAGTAGGAGATAAAGGGGGTTTGAATTAAGAGAGGTGCTGGTGGAAATGGCTGGATTAACTGGATATATTTTTAAAAGGTAGAGCCAAGAGGAAGAACTGGATGTGAGATATTAAAGAGACAATCATCAGGAATGACTCAGATTTTCCACTCGAGCAATGGAAAAATTGCTGGTACTGAGATGAGAAAAGAGGTGGGAGGAAAAAATTTTGAAAGTAATATGAGTATATTTCTGGACATTGTAAATTTGAGATACTTCTCAGACTTCCAGGTATGAATATCAAATGAGTCACTGGATATATGAAGCTAGAGTTCAAGGGTTCAAGGTTCAGGCTATGGACGTAAATTTTAGAGAAACTGGTGCGAGTTGGTTTATAAATGGTGTTTAAGGCTTGGAACTGAATGAGATCACTTAGGAAGTGAGAGATGTTAAAAAGAGGCAGGCTATGGACTGAGCTCTGGTGGTTTCTTAAACACAGATGTTTAGAAAGTGAAGATCCAGATATTCATCCCAAGAAGCAGCACATATGCTATAGAAGGAAATCTAGAGCGCTGCTTGTGAAAAAGGATGGCGGAAAAAACCAGTTTCAGCGAGTGGCGATGCTGTCATGGTGCTACTAGGAGAGACCAGCAGAGAGTCAGTGGGCGGAGCCTGGTGGAAGTGGGTAGAATAGAGATTGGGAAGAAAAGACAACACATATGGATGACTGTTTTAAGAAGTATTTCTTATTTATTAAAAGGAAGCAGAGAAAGGGAATAGCAGCTGAAGGAACAGATGGGCTCAGGAGAGGGATTGTGTTTCTTCAGTACACAAAATATTGCAGTAAGTGTGCATGTGGATGCCACTGACTCAGTAGAGGAAACATCCTTAAGTAAGAGACACGAAATGGAATGTACTACCCAAGTCCTGGAGTGAAACACACAGTTTATTGCTATGGTGATGACACAGAATATGAGGGTACAGATTCTGATACATTCGTGGATTTGCATTTTACTTTTTTGTTTTTAAAAATGTATTATTATTATTATTGTTATTTTGGTATTGGGAACTAAACTCAGGACCTTGTGCTTGCCAGGCAGGTGCCTGTGCCACTGAGCTATATCCCCGGCATGCTAGTGGATCTGGCAAGGAGGGAATGCCAAAGTTTTCTTCCTGATTCTAATATTTAAAGTCAAACAAGGAAGAAAAGAGTTAAAAGTATGGACAAGCACACAACTGTAATAACAGAGCATAAAATCCAAGCTGTGCAGAAAGACTGAGAATGGGTGGTGAGAATAAACAGCAGGTCAAGTGACTAGCAGGTCCTGGAGAATTGTGTGAGAGAAGGAGAGGAAGAAACGGCAAAGAGAAAGTAGTTCAGAATTCTTTTGTTTTCAGATCGCATCTCACTATGTGGTCCAAGCGGCCTCAAACTCCTCTCGTCTCAAGCCACTTTCCTGCCTTAGCCTCTTGAGACTAGAGGTGTTACGTCATCACGTCTGGCTAAGACCAGGAGTCTGGAAACTGAGAAATCTTGAAGAGATACCCTTTCGGGTATGACCAGATCTAGGAAGTGCCTAGGTCAAGTCATTAGGTAGGGAATCTAGCTCAGTAGTAGAGCACTTGTCTTTCATGCAAGAGGCCTTGGGTTTGATCCCATCACCACACACACACACACACACACACACACTATGACAGGAGTAAGGGCCTATGCGCTAACTGTATGTGACTGGCATAATCTGAGGACATGTGTTTCAAGGACACTGAGGTTGAGGGCAGAGAGGACAAACTGATCGTTCTGATGGGCAAAGAAGAGCAAGCAGGACACCTACCCCACCTTCAAGCCCAGTGGTACTTGGATGTGGGAGGAAAAACATCCACCTCTTGATATGTCTACTGAGGAAGTAGGATCCTCAGTGGACAGACAGGTATCAGTCAGAGTCAGGTCACCTAATGGAAAGAAGAAACACGTTCTTCAGGACACAGAAACTCCTCCTGGCTCCACATTCTAAGTAGATCCTCCACAACAGGGCACTGAGCAACAAACTAAAGAATTACATGGCAATTTTGTTCAAAATATGTAACAGTATGAAAACTAAATTTTATTTCAGATCTTAACATTTTATGAAGATCTACTACTGCATTCTTCCTTCCTTAGGTTCAGTGAGGGGATCTAACGTTAAGTGCATTTACGTATCTTTCTTTGACCCTAGGATCTCTTCCACCCATGACATTCACAAACCTAGAATGGTTCCTGGACAGACAGAAGAGTCGCTGCATGCTTGTAATAGCAGCGAAGATGCACAGAACTTGAGTTGCCTTGCTTATGGTGTGTGGAGAGGAGAAATTCTTACAGAAAACGTTAAAAACGTCTGATGGTTTCACTTTAAAGTTGACTCCTCAGTAGCCCTGGCCTGCCCAACGTTGGGCTGTCCATGCACCTCTCTGGGCATCAAACTCCAAAGAGGGCACTGGGCTCTCACAGCTGGCATCAGGACCTTCCATCAGGGGCATCAAGTCCTTCCCTGCTACTTATGTGTTTTCCTGGACTTTCCTTGCCAGTGAGCACATGTGGAGAGACATTTCTGACTCGTGGAATAAGAAGGGCAAACTGACAGTAAGGAAAACTTTTATCAAGTACTACCTCTGAATACTTTTGATCATTCATTTTTTATTTTTCTGAAAATTGTATGTTTACATCCAGACAAAGGTAACATTTCAAATATGCAGGTAGCTTATAAATTTATATTTAAACAGGCTATTGAAGCCACTGGCAATTTTGAAAAAAATACATTGTAATCATACCTCTCCCTGTGTACTAAAAGCAACTTGGAATAAAGATTTAAATCAAATAAAGAAAAGCATGAGTTCTGGGTACACAATCATTTCAAAGTAAGTCTTCCCTTTATGTCCAACTCTAAGCTGTTTACTTCTGCTGAGCCGAGTGAGGCTGAGACCGAGAGGCAGTGGTGCTAAGAAAAGCCCTTGGGTCTGCTGGGTCTCAGAAGGACCTGGCGGGGGGCCTCCTTGCCAGGTTGGATTAGTGATTAGAGAACAGCACTGGGGCCAAACAGGGAGGTCCAGTAGGATCAGGGAAAAATCTTGGTCTTCAGAGACCAATGGGCCTGAGGGGAGACAGTGAACAGACACACTCCCTCCCATCTCAGCAGGGCTGACAGATTCTCCTGACATGGCCGAGCCCTGGGAGCCAAAGGTCCTCTTCACTCCCACTCTTTATAGGATTCCAGCCATCAAAAAATACTTTTAACAGCTACACGATGGACCTAGTGGGCCAATGGGGGAAAATCATGACACCTCCAACGGGAGGGGGACCCTTCCGACAGGACAGCTGGTAACCACTGGACAGGGCAGATAAAGATTGGGATGAAGGGAGGAAGAGCTGTCGGACACTCAGATATCAATGTGCATCTTTCTGAAGCTGAAAAACATGATTTTTAAGCTGAAAATATCAATAAATGAAAGTAGAACGTATCTCTGTGACTCTTGCTGGAAGCTAGATGACAGTGTTTGAGAGTAACTCAAGATGCAGAGCCCAAGTACAGACATGAAACCATGTGAGAAAGGATGAGAGGCTTGGAGGGTGGAGTAAGGAAGCTGACACGCTCATAACAGGAATTCCAGAAGTGAGACAGAAAAAGAGGCAGTTAAAGTTAAATTGACTAGACTGTTGAGCAATGACTAAATAAATAATAGAAAAAAGAGTGACTGGCTGGCAAAATAATGATGATGAATAATAATAAATAACAATGAATAATTATATGCTTCATATAATTATTACAGCTTTAATTATTATTTCCATAGCAGCAATTAATACATATTTTGCACATGCCAGGTGCTGTGTTAATTGCGTTATAATACTAACTTGCTTAGTCATATAAAACTATGAAATACTATTTTTAGCTTGAAAGAGAAACTAAGGCACAGAGTTTTTACATATTTTGTCCAAACCTTCCCTGCTAGTAAATGCTGGAGCCGCGATGAGGACTTTGGCAGTCAGACTCAGGAAGTTATGGGCTGAATAGAAAAGACACATGTAGAAGGAGATGCTGGTAATATTCTTGAACATTAAGATTAAAGAGCGAACTCCTCCAACCTTCTAAGCAAAAAGAACAAAGCACCTATAAAGGAAAAGAAAAGTCACGCTGATGGCCTGCTCATCTTCAACATCATCAGCTAAAGGACAACGGAACAGCATCTGCAGGTATGCCGAAGGGCTGCATCTCAAGAATTTTCTCCCCAGCCAAATAGGCAAACCCAGGATGAAAGGGAGAAATCCACAGACAGAAAAGAATCCACACAGTATCTTACTCAAATACCACATGTGAGCAAACACCCAGAATAAACTTTAACGGAGCAAGAAATAAACGCAAGCAGAGGTTTCAAATGGGGAAAAAAGATGGGAGCAAAGAACACAGATGGGAAGAGCAGTACGTCTTGCAGTGCATTGCTGTGTAAGCCGCAGAACTTTATTTTAATGACTAAGAATGAGCTGTACAATAGTGAAAAGAGGCCAGGCGTGGTGGCGCATGCCTATAATCCAGCACTCAGGAGACCGAGGCAGGAGGTTGCCCTGAGTTCACAGCCAGCCTGGGGGCCACAAAGTGAGTTCAAGGCCGGCCTGAACTGCACAGGGAAACCCTGTCTCGAAAAGACAAAAACAAAAAACAAACAAAAATTAGTGAAAAAGAAGAGGCAATTTCAAGGAAAGCTCTGATACATGATAGATAACTTAGTTCAATTTAGTAGCCGGGGATTGGGAGAAGGGACTAGAATGTTTCAAAGGTCTCCTTATAGGTGGAAAAGAGAAAAGAGTTGGTTGAAAGTCTTATGTCCTGTAAACAGGGGGAAGGTAAGGAAAATAAGTGTTTTGGCGGTAAAAAGAAAGAAAGGTGTGTGTCTTTGCAGAGGAAATAGTTGATGTCCTGTTTCACAGTACCTAGAGATGGCTATGTTTAAGAAAATGGGAAAGGAAGTTTAATGAGTTAAAACAATGAAGCAAGGTCTCCAATATGAGGGAGAACAATGGAGTGATAAGCAAGCAGGTAACCTGGTCATGGTAGAAAATATTTAAACATTTACAAAGTAAACAAAATTACTTTTGACATGAACAGAGTAAAACAGACCTATCAAGTGGGGCTATCATACCACTTCCTGAATGCTCTTACTGAAAAACAGAGAGTGTAAGACTGAGACAGAAAGGATCATAGCAGGTGTATTTGTATGAAAATACTTATGTTTGAAAATAGTAGGGCTGGGGATATAGCTAAGTGGTGTAAATGCCTGCCTGGCAAGTGTGAGGTCCAGAGTTTGATTCCCAGTACCAAAAATAGTAGCAAATAAATTTTAGGGAGATGTAAACTAAAAGATAAGAGTAAAGATATTGATAATACATGGTGACATTGAAGTTTAAAGTCGATAGACAAGGTTAAAAGGGCTTTATGTAACGATAAAAAGCCACAATTTGCGATGTATAATGTGCATATATACCAAACTGCACAGAAGTTGAATGATGCATTAACTAATAAAAATGGAAAAACTCAATTAAAAATATAATAACACAGATTTTAAGAGATCTTTTAGAATGGAGTAAATAGGAACATGGCAAGTAAAAATAATAGAATACTTTAAGTTAGGAAATAAATTTTTTTACATTCATTGAACATGTGGGAAAATGGATTAAGATCTTGGTTATAGAGAAAAACAAATTTGACACATAGAGGTTTAACAGGCCACTTTTTATTATGCCACAAAATAAATTAGGAATAATAAAATGTAGTTAACTTTTAACAGCACTTTTGTGGTCAACAAGCTCTTGAAAATTCAGTAATACATAAAAACATCACTTTAAAAGTTTTTAAATATGATTGCAACAGAAAACAAAAGAAAGCAAGCAATAAAGATGTTCATGAGTAAGAGACTGAATAAATTAATTATAGGGCCTTGCTTTTAACAAGAATAAAAATACTATCTTTACCTTAATTTCTGCAAGAGATGCCATTGCCCATGCTATGGTAGACCGCAGTCCAGCTGTTCTAATGTAAGTTCTGCTGGCTAACGGCACCCTACGAAGAAAAGACGCTGATTACATAGCAAATATTACTAGATGTTAACAGGACATGAATAAAAATGATTCATCTATTCATATCTGAGACCCATGTCAACAAAATCACTTGACATATACTTTAGGAGTCCAAGAACACTGACGGCCTTCCTGCAGTCTGTGGGCCGTACAGTCCGTTCTACATACTTTAGTGTATGTCAAATACAGAAAATCTTAATCTTATTACAAAACACTTTCTCTAATGGGCACTTACTCTAATGAGCCAGTGTGGTGTTTCAGAAAGGAAAGTTTTTTACAGAACTGAAATTTAAACTCTCCTGCCAGGAGGATCACTGCAGGTTCAAGGCCAGCTAAGCTACACAGTGAGTTCAAGACAAGCCTGAAATACCCAGTGAGCTCGTCTCAAAAAGACCAAAAACAAAACAAAACAAAACAAAACAACTTAACCACAGATGAGGCAAGTCTTTCTTATTTAGTTCTTCCCACACAGAATAAACCTTCTTTTGCTATCCAGAGTTATCAAAAGGAACACATCACTTTGTGACTTAAATGTAGTATGGCAGGGACAGTTGAATGGATGTTAACCTTAAAATTTGTTTTCTATTAAATAATTCCTAGGTGTGGATGGTAAACAACTATATTCCCAGCACTCTGGAAGGCTGAGGTATGAGGATTCCAAGTTGAGTCCAGCTCAGGCAACTTACTGACTTAGCAAATTAATTTGTTAGTTGTCCATTTTTTTGAAGTGGAAGTATTAAAAAAAAAATCTTCACTGAGGGCTGGGGAAAGTAGCTCAATGGCAGAGGTCCTGCTCAGCATGTGCAAAGGCCTGGGGTTCTTTCCCAGCACTGCCCCACTGTTTAGCCACTTTATGAATTCTTTTAAAAATATATTTTATATATTGCTTATTTTGCCAGTCTTTTCCTACTTTTGGTGACCATCAATAATTATACTGATTTCAATGTGGCCATTTTTTATTACTGCCTATCATTATTTCTGTTTGCTATTTTATAAAAATCCACCAGTTTTATGAATCATTTACAGGGGTTAAGACCTGGCAGTCCAAGATTAGGACAGCCTGGAAACCTGACAGAAGAGCATGCTAAGTTTGGTCTAGAAGAACCTGTAAGGTATTGTGGTGGGTGGGGGCCGAGGGAAGCCAAAAGAGCACTGGGGCAGATGGAAACCCGAGTCACGATCCTCGATGATAGAGATGCTGGTTGAATCCACCATATGGCCAGCGGGCAGCAGAAAAGCCATCATTCAACATTCTCGGACTCCTACAAGCTTCTCAGCATTGAAAGTCAACTTCTTGAGCTCAGCATTAAATAAGAGGCATCATGATAAATGCAAGCATTGTTTAGGTCACAGTTTAAGAATGCAGATGTATAAATAGGAACTCAAGGCAAATGTGTAGCACGAAGACTTTCTTGATCTTTCAAATAACCCATTGCCCAAATTCACCTGGAAAAAGGGTAAGTTGCTCTATCACACACAGAATTAGGAATATAAAATATTTTTAAGATGCCATTAATATTTACATCTTCTCAAGAAACTAAAAGTCATTCTTTTCATTCAACTAGATCTTTCTTTTTTATACACCTACTAAAAGTACCAGCTACATTGCATAAACTTGAGAGATATTTTTAAAAAGAAATAAATCATTTGTACATATTATTAGTAGTACTCTGCATGACTAGGGAGAAACATCTGAAGAAGATGTTAAAAACTAGTGACGACCTCTCCCAATAGAAGAAAAATGGCAATAAAATCTGGAGAATATTTGATGAACTTAAAGAACTATATTATACTTTATATGGACTAAAAATTGTAGCTTAAATACACGCCTTTGAAAATCACTTCACAATACAGAAATACTTAGATATAATTTTCAGGGTTAATCATGTTATTAATGGATCTGTATGAGCAGCTCTATAAACTCTTAAGGGACAAACTTGAAGCTTAAAATACTATAGTTACCTGAAGATAGGAATCCCTGCTACAGTGTAAATGTCATTTAGATGTACAAAGATCTGAAAGAACAAAGAAAGTTAGAATGGAACAAGAAATCACATTGTCAAATTACTGACAAATTCAACTTCTATTCTGAATTTGTATGACTTACATTTCAAGAAGAAGTTCTAGCCCTATTTGTCATATCTTGAAAAATGTTCCATATCTGTTTTCTTAAACAGAGGCAAATTAAATTTTCAGTGTATTTCATAGACAAATTTTGAGGTGAATTTCTTATATAAGTTACATGGAGAATCAAGTTGTAAAGAACTCAAGATCTTTTCCTCAGAGATTCTTTAAATTATCATACCTGGATCAGACTTCTCAACACTTTTGGTTAGAGCAGACTTCCTGAATCCATCCCGTTTTAAACCCCAAGTAATACTGAAGGTCACACAAGACTGTGATAGGCTATGAAGATCTTCATGGTAACAACACACTTTTTTAAGGTCAAATATGTGGTAGGAAGCATACTGCTTTCTTTCTCTACTATCTTTGTGTCAGCTTCTGCCTCTGTTTCCTTTCTACTCTTTGGAATATAGAGTTTACATGCCTGAAGTTACTTTTAGTAGCTGCCATGAATTTTAAAAGGTAGAATCTTACATTTGTAGTATGACAAGGCTTAGAGAACATTCTAACTGCCATTTTGAACCTTAACATTTGAACCTCAATACTTTATCCTGAAGATTTTGTTTTGTTTTATTTGCAGTACTAGGAACAGAATCTAGGGCCTCATACATGCTAGAAAAGCACTCTACACTGAGATATATTGCCAGAGCCCTAAGTTATTTTATTGTATTTTATTTTTTGGTACCAGGGATCGAACTTGGGACCTTGTACTTGCCAGGCAGGCGCTTATGCCACTGAACTAAATCCCCAGCCCCACCTAAGTTATTTTTAATATAAGCAGCTAAATTAAAATATTTTAAAATTGATATATTTTCATCAAAAATTATCTGAAGCGACTCCATTTAGACATGTAATTCCTTGTTTAAACATCCCTGCTAAAGTTTCTAATCTTTAATACTACACATTTTAGGAAAATATTTATTGAGATTATTTTCTATTTATGATTCATGCTGAAGATATGACATACTGACCTTGCTTTTACATGTTGTTAACAATAGCTTCTCCCAATATAAATTTTTTCTTATCAATTTTGTAAAACAAAAATTGTTAAGTGACAAGTTTTCCAATTTGTCTATCAATTTTTAGTGAGAATTTTTATTATATGTAATTTTATTGTTATCAGTTTTGTTTTATATGGCTATTTCTACCAATTATTGCTATTGTTAATTGCATGAAATGGCTGGTAAGAAGTTAAATTTTCTATTTTTTTTTTATGAGCTGATCTGTGAGAAAACTGTAGCTCTAACAAGATGGAGGCTAGAGGGGGAAACCAGGAGAGAAGAGAAGAGATGAGATCTAGCAAGGTGGAGATGAGAGAAACTCTTAACATAAAAAGTATTCAGGAGTCATAATATTTTGCATAAAGAGTTGCATATATATCAGGCATTACTCTTTAAAAAAGAAAAATATGAAAAAATTAGAAATAAAGCAACACAAAGTATTCTGATTTATTTTGTTCATTATTGTATCTGTGTAATCCATGTAAGGCTATATAACAAAGAGTGAATTATGAACCAGCAGGATCATGAAAATGACTAGCTACCGACTTTATAAGATGGTTTTCAAAATTAAGTGAAAACTATTTTGCTTCCTTGTGTTTTGCTTATTACCATGAAAAGATAAACATAATCTCATAACCCTAAGAAAGCCACTATTAACAATACCAATTGAATTTTGTGCCGGGACTCTTTTATTATTCATTTTTTAAAAAACAATAGCTGGAAATTCTTATTAAAGAAATTTGTTAAGTGGGACAGAGATTTTAGAGACCGTTTATGAAATGAGTTCCACAGTTAATGTTTTCCTTCAACTTTGACCAAATGGCTCCATTCCAATTGAGTGTGTGTATACTTAGACGTTTTCCAAGTGAAAACTAATAGCAAAATTACCCATAGTTTTACTTATAAAAGGGAAAATAGCCTAATACACGTGACATGCCTTTTAAAACTCTAAGTTGAAAAGTATAATAAAAACAGATGATACTGTCTTTAAAGAATTGGGTTACAGTTATACAGATTAAAACAAGTATTCATTACCTCTAAATCTGGATTTCTCAAATCTGCTTTCCATCCAAACTGCTTCATAAGAGCAATTCCAATTACTCTTCCTACTTCCTAGAAAGTACCACATTATAGAAATGAATACATTAAAAATAAAGCTTAAAGCTAAGCAAAAACTAACAGCTTTGTAGAAAAACTGAGTCAAATTATGTGATAATTTAGCATTTCAGTATTAAAATATTACTCTAAACCATTTTATGTTCAAGACAGTAAGGTTGTATTTAGCTCTTTCATTCCCCAGTTTTAACCCTTGGTATTAATGTCTACTCATGTGAAATCCCTATTGCAATTCTAGGTATATGAATTTAGAGATTAGGTCAGCTCATGACCTGATAAATGTGGTCACTTTAAACTATAGGAAATGAATACAGGTAGAAATATGAACTATTTTAGCTATTACTATTCTCTATGTTCAAAAATCTCCAGATCATTATATTTAGTCTCAACCTTCAGGGCATATTTTATAAACCTCAGAAGGTTCGCTGCAGGACCCAGACCAGCCCCGTGTAACAATGAGAATTCTAATAGGTTCTCTGATAGCAACTATGATGTCTGCTGTTCCCTAGTGTGTGGGGACCTGTTTATTTCTAAGCTTAGTCCTAGTTTCAGTCTTCCATACAGTACCTGGTGCAGAGTAAGCACTCTTAGTAAGCACACAACAGAACTGAGAGAACTCCCCAAATGCTTAGGCCCATGATTATCAGGATTTCCAAATGCAAAGGACATCTACCAATTTAATGAGACTTTCTTTTGTGCGTGTGGCAGGGAGGTTTAGACAGGGTCTCGCCATGTAGTTCAGACTAGTCTTGAACTTGCAGAGATCCTCCTGCCTCAGCATCCAGCATGCTGGGATCATAGGCATGTGCTACCTTGCCAGGCCCTTTAAGGAATATTTTAGATAAAAAGTAAAAGGAGGTTATTATGTGGACTGGTATACCTTCCCCTCAAGTACCTGAGGCAAAGTCAAGCAAAATGCAGTTTTAAAGGGAATTTAATCATATGAAATTAGGGCTAATTATATATCTGGGCCTGGTTGTTGGTTCTGTGAGAGATTAGCATCTCATTTTAAATCTAAAGAGTGAGTGATTCTTTTAGAAAACAGGAGCCCTCTTTGGCAGGCAGGCGTACCTGTGCAGTGAAGACCTTTCCAATGCTTCCGCTGCAGCGACAGGAAACCCTGAATGTCAAATCCTTCTGGCTGCCAGTGGCAGCTGCTTCCTCTGCCTCCTTCCGAGTGTTTCCTTTTCCAAGTTTCTCTCTTCCAGCAGCAGAATCTCTCTGCTCCAGTCTGTCTTCTTCCGTTTGTTCTTCCGGCTGGCATTCTCCGTGATTGTCTTCAATCCTTCTCATTTCTTCTGTCTTTGATTTCTTAGCAGTGATGCTTTCATCTTCTCCCCGTTTTCTTTTTAGTGGGTTGGCAACACTCTGAGAAAGCTCTTCCCTGTTTACATCAAGTTCAAGATTTTTCCAAATTGACATAGCATCCAACCAACTTCCAGGATCATCATTTATAAGTCGTTGTACTTTGTTAAGTATTTTTCCTAAATAAATAAAATCTGAGATTATCTTACCTTGACGCTTTAAAAACACATAATTTTATATTCTGTGCCTCCAAATGCCATTATAGTTTTCAAAACAAATTCTGTTGAACTTCTACATAAATAAAACTTTATTTTCATTTGAGAAGTTGTATGATTTTTCATAAGAATACTGTACAAAATAAAGTTCATTCATTTATATTATACACAGCATTAAAATTGTCTCAAAATTCCCATAGCATCATTAGGTAATTCTTTAACAAATCATTTTTCTTATGTCTTTCACGAACATATGCACAGACCTAGAGTGTATATTGATTTTTACAATAATGATGATCTTGTCTATAAATATTAAGGTTAAGAAAAGAATAAATTATAAAACACAACTCAGCAATATAGTAGCAGACTCTTGTGCCTATTTCATTTTAGATCATATAATATTAGCATAAATCTTAAAATAAATTGCCATAGAGTGAAACCTCTACTAAATAATCCATTGATGACTTAGGGACTACCAGCATGCTCAGTAAAATTCAATCTTTTCTTGATGATCAAAGGTCATCAAAATGATTCAAAAGTAATTACTGTAGTAGTTCCCTAAAGATAAGGTATATGAAATGTTGTGACGAAATTATATTGACCCCACAGTATAATACCTTGGGATTTACTTAAATTTTCTTGCTGGTCTTGATTGCTTGTCATTTGTATATTTCTTGAAATAGTTGATTACAGGCTATATAACTATATGATTGATCTCTTATGCACACTGGCACTGGTAATCAGACTGAAGTTTAAGGCAGCGATTAATCCTGCAGTGCCTGACCCTTTTTTTGTACTTTAATCAAGATCCTTAAATTATTTTCACAGACTATTTATAAAGTTAAGGTGTGGATAAGAAATATCATAGGCCCCTTTCTACAAATGAATATGAGTTTATTGAAAACATTTAACGTCTAGAATTAGGAAATTTTATCATGCAGTATTCTACAATTATATCACTCAGTTAAGCTTATGAGGTGATAGTGTTTTTTTCCCCAATTTATTGATAAAATAATGGATTTTGGGTTATTACATACTTCTAAATACAAATAAATGAAACTGACCACATTTATCTCTAGAGACACTGCTAGATCTTAATTCATAATAATAACCTAGGACAGTAAAATCTCAGAAGGCGGGCAGCAGATCACAAAGAAGAGAGAGAGTCCACTACAATTACATGTTAGTAGTCAGGAAATACAGAAAGATAAATAACTAATGATGCCGCATGTATGCATGCATCATAAAAATGTGAAATGGAGACCATATTATTATCCAGAAAACTCAGACTACAAAATATCATGTGGGTATAAAACAACAGGAATACACCATACCTTTACTTAGAGAAGACACAGTAAATGGAAACTGCTTTTTAATCAGCAAAAATAATCTTTCAGCAGATTTTAACTTTTTCAGCATATTCAAATCAGAACAGGTTGTGAAAAAAACCTTCCCTGAAGCATACTCAACCTAGAGACAGACAGACAGTAATGTAATCCAGTGTCAGAATAAGAACCACTGTCTTCTCCCTTAATGGATTAAGCCATATCCCATATCTAGATCAATGATGACGAACCTTGTAGAGCTCTCAGTGACACAAACAACCTGCTGTGACATGTGTGCCATAGATTCACCATAACTGCTCTAGATTAACAATAAAAAATGACCATTTCTGTATAAAGCATCTATTATTTATTAGAGACCTACACTAGATACTCCAAATATGTACCCCTGCCATCCTTATTTACCACCCATGAAGACAGATTTTATTATAGCCATTTTTCACATCAGGAAACTTAAGTTTATGTTAGTTTAATTTGTATAAGGTTACACAGTGACCAAGATCATAGTCTTTGTATGTTATTCTACATCTTATAAAGTACTGCTAGAAAAATAGAATACAAAATACTAAGTAATTATATTACCAAATCTCACATGCAATTTAAAAGTGGGCATAAGAAAGGTATAATGCATAGCACAAATTAGGACAGATTAGGTATCTAGCCCAAGGTAGATATGCATTAACCATCTGCTACTAGTCTACCAGGAGGCATATAGCTTACATCCTGAAAAATGATGTAACAGATACACAAATTAAAATTTAAAATTTTAAGACAACGTCTTGAATTAGTCTCAGAAAAAAAACCAAAAAGTTTTAATATTAGAATGGACCAATATGCTGTAAGTTCTATAAACCTGGAAGCTACTGAAAACAAGGCTAACATTACTCAAATTTTGGGGGGAACTCCTGTAGGATTTGAGAAGAGAGATTCGAAAAAAGAATACATTGCAGATGTGGGAAAGAAAACCTGGCTGAAGTAAATTGTAAGTTCGCTGGGCAACGTTTGCTGTATTATGTTGATTGATAATGTTGGGCGGATGGATCACGTAGCTGAGGCCAGCTTAATATATGGTCATGAAATTTTGAGTACCACAGATGGTAATGGTCAGCCATTATAGAATTCTGATGAAAACTGTGACAGCACTGAATTAGCTGGCAGAAAAAATTACTTTGGAAGAGGCCTAAGAGACGGAGTATAGAATGTGACGCTGGAGGGAGAAGCTGATTACTGAGGAAGACACGATGAGACACCTGGCTGCAGGAACTGGAAAATGGATAGAAGCAAGATAAATGCATCGAACAAACCAGCTTTAAAGACAGAGGAGTATGTGGTTAAGGCAGAGAAGACTGGAAATGCAAGGAGCACTGACTTACAGGGAGCCTAATAATGTGTGTGGTAAATGCTGCTCTATACTAATGGAATCCTAGATCTTTTAAAACCAATCCAGCTTTCTTAAGTTCAGGATGGATGCGGTTTGTCTTGAAATTCTTCCTTTTAGCAGAGGCCATGGTCTGAAAAATGTGGTTCTAAATTATCTCCTAGAACTAAGTTATCAGGGAATGTGGGACATCTCACAGGCTATGGTTTGGATATGGATTGGGTCCATTCTCCAGGGCTGCTGTGCAAAAAGCCTGGTCTGTAGTGTATTATCTCAAAATGCTGTAGAAACTTTAAGCCAGTGAGAAGTGACTAGGTAGGTCACAGACACCCTTGGAGGGGATTATCGGTGGTCTCTGGGAGTGGGCTGTATCTCATGGGAGAGTACTTCCCAGCAAAGAAGGTTGTTTCAGAAAAGCAAGTGTGGACCTTTCCCACTTTCTCATTTGCATACATACAGGCCCCTTCTCCATACAGCTGGTTCCCGTTCTGCGTCTGGACCATGCTGTGATGCAGACAGGGCGGCCCTTGTCAGGCATTGCCAACGTGCTGCTTGAACTTTCCAGCCACCTTAACAGTGAGCCAGATAAACCTCTTTTCTTTATATACTTCCCAGTATCAGATATTTTGTTATTGCAAAACAAAACAGGCTAAGATACTATGTGTTTACATAGTTACCTTTTAGGGGAACTTGAACTCCAAAGGATTTGTTTTGTTTTGAATCTGGATATGATCTAATTGAACCTTTGAGATGGCAGTTTCTGGGGTTACTACTTTAGGTGGATGAAGGAGAACTGTCTGCTGAGGAAGCCCTAGTGTGACATCAATTAAACTTAGGCATTAGTAGTGCAGATGATCAAGACAAATGGAGGAACAGATGATGACATTATGGGGGAAAATAGGGAATGAGAAAGTTTCAAGCCCGGCGTGGTGGCTCACGCCTGAAATCCCAGCACTCGGGAGGTTGAGGCAGGAGGATCGTTGAGAGTTTGAGACCAGCCTGAGCTACAAAGTGAGCTCAGGGCCAGTCTGAACTGCATGAAGACCCTGTCTAAAAATAAATAACTAAATAAAAATAAAAAAAGAGAAAGTTTCAAAATCAGTATTTAAGGGGATAGTGAGTAACCCAAATGAGAACTGATTTTTAGAATTTACTTTTTTTCATTACATGGGTGATATTGTCTAAACTGAATATACACCTAAAAGTATTCAGTCCATGAAACAAATTTTTACAAAGTAACTTTTTAAAAATTCAGATTTTGTTAACCTGTTTAAGAATATAGCTGATACCACACTCATCACTGAACAATTTAATGAACAAACAATACCTTGCCAAGATCCTGGGGAAATGGAATTAACTATTTTATCGAAAATGTATGTTTTTAACATTTAAGCTCTAAAAACAAGTATAGTGATACAAGCAGATTCTAGAACAATAATTTTATCTAGTGATCAGTGATAAAGACCTATACAAAGATTTTATTGTTTTAATTTAGATATTAAAAACATTTTATAAATTTTCCCTAAAAATATCCTCTTTTTAAAAAGAAATAGTCCTACCAAGAACATGATTAGTTAAGAAAACGTAGAGTTCAATGTATTTAAGGCCTCAAATCATCATGATAGTATGTGTTGATGCCCTAAAATACCAAATGCAGTCTCAAACCCAATTTAGCAACATTTTACTCTTTGAAAATTAACACAGGCCTACACTCTTTTTAGAAGTAATAAGCACATAATCTGAAGTAGTTTACTAAATTGTAAGACAGTCACTGTGAGAATCACATAATCACAGAGATGAACACATATGGATTACACTTTATGAAGACTGTATCACATCTGAAAGAAGCAGGGAGATTGAATTTTGGTAATAGTGATTCTGTCAGCTGCTGAAGCTGTATTTCCCCCTTTTTTTGTTTATTGCTTATAACTGATCATATTCAGTTACAGTCCTTAGGGAGATAGCATTTTAAACTATTTTATTCTAATATCTGTTACTTGAAAAATTATTTTTTTTTTCCATTTGGAATTCAATTATAATAAAGTACCTAAAACCGGCTGTCTTTATGCCTAACACTTTATTTTTTTATTTTTTGGTGGTGCTGAGGATAGAAGCAGTCCTTGGGCATCTTAGACAGCTATGCCTAAGATAGGCAAACAGTCTGAAGATGAAATAATAGTTCCATTAGCTGTTAGCATATCTAAGTAGTTAGCGTTTTTTTTCTTCCTTTTAAAATTCATGGTCTCAAGTTTAATTCAAAGTTTAAGCTTTAAATCTAGGCAAAAACATAGCATTACTAGGAGATGCCGGTGCTCTTACAATTCCACAGATGTCATTTAGTTTTAAAACAAATTTTAAATTACCAAGTGATACATTAATGTGGTGCTTACATTTTAGAACATTTGGTTCAATGGAATGATACTGTTTTATTTGATTTCCCAAAAGGCATTCAATCTAAAGGGAATACAGAAACTCTTAAAAAAAGGCAATTCTTAAAAAAGGGAACTTTATGCAATCATTCCATTAAAGAACAATGACTACAAAGTAACTATTTGCTTAGCTTTAACCCCCTATCTATTCCTACTGGCATGACACCATTAAAAAACTAAAAATTGTTTGGGCTATTCAGGACAAGTTAACAGTCTTTGATATGTGGATTTATAAAGATCAATGAATCAATTGACAGGATCTTTGTGGTATGCCAGCATTAGAGATAACCATTACATTCAATTCTACCTTACATACAACTATTCCTGTTACCATTCTTATAATAAACATTACTTAATACAATACTGCTTTAAAGAAAAGCTTAATTTTATATATGTTTTATGTATCATTTATAATACATAATTTAATATAATTTTAAAATACATAATTTTTGCCAGGCATGATGGTCCACGCCTGTTATCCCAGCACTCAGGAGGCAGAGGCAGGAGGATTGCTGTGAGTTCAAGGCCAGCCTGGACTACATAGTGAGACTCTGTTTAAAAAAAATTATATATATATATACATATATATATATATATTCCTAATATAATTTAATATAAGTAATTTTAAATAAAATTTTAAAAATACTCAGGCACCTATAAAGAAGTTTGCACCAACACTGAAGGGTAGAGATCAAATCTCAGTCTGAACAAGTGCTAGACTCAACTTTCAGAACTCTAATGCACAGAAAGTACAGAAGATAAAGTACAATTGCATGTGCACCTCTCCCACCCCAATCTCTGTGTTAGAAACTTAATCACCAGTGCAAAGTTGGGAAGTGGGACCTTTAAGAGGAGATTAGATGATGTGGTATCTGCCCTCCTGAATGGATTAATGGTGTTACCATGAGGCTGGGTTAGTTCTCTTGAGAGTGGGCTTGGTACAAATGTGAGTTTCACTTTCTCTTCTCTGTCCTTGTGTGCTCTTGTTTTTTTAACAGGTGATACCTTTGGCCATGTTACAAAGTAACACAAAGGCCCTCAGCAGATTTAGTGTCTTAATCTTGGACTTCTCAGCCTCCAGGACTGTAAGAAATATGTTTCTTTACAAATTATTCAGTCTACAGTATTCTGTTATAGCAATATAAAAGGATGAGGGCATAGAGGAACATGTTAAACTGCATGATGGAAATGCAACTGGCAAATCTACACCAGGGAAAACTATGCTGGGAACCTTCCATAGTGATAAAAATGTTTTATAACCTGTGTGTTCAATAACAGGTGTGATTTCTGAGCACTTAAATGTGACTAATAATACACCTGAAAAAGTGAAATATTATTTTATTTGACTTTAGTTTAAATGTCCACTGTGGTTGATGGTAACTCTACTGAACAACACAGTCATAGATCAGGAGTCAGACAACTAGTTGTGGTGCAGACTAGCTATTATATTTTTAAAAAGATGTAAATTCAACAACAAAGAAGAATATATAACAGAAACCATATGTGATGTACAAGGCTTAAATATTTACTATGTGGCCTTTTACAGAAAAAGCTTGCTGACTCATGGTCTAGACTATAAAACAAACACAGCTTCTTTAATCACGATTCAAACATACAAATTTAAAAACAAAAGTGACATTTATGAGACAAGTTGAAATTGGAATACTGAATAGGTATTTGATAAGAATTAGTTTTAGCTGCAATACTGATAATGTGGCTTATGCTTTTAAGAGTCTTTATCTCTTTTATATATACTATATATTGTGCTATATAAAAAGAGTCCTTATAACTTTGAGGTATGCACATTTTTAGAGATGAATGATTCCTGGAATTTGGTACCAAAACATGGGGTGAATTGTGGCATGAATTGACTTTTTTACAGTTAATTGATGAGTATGTAGAATTCACCATACTATTCTGTTTCTGTATATACAAAAAGAATACATTGGACATTTTCTATTGTAAGCTGTGTGCTGAAGAAGGTATGAATCTCAGAGTTACCCATGAAAAGAGCAAATCCTGTTCAAATGCAAACACCTGGATTCATTCCTGAAAGAAAAGCTTTTGGATCTGACACCCAAGAAAATGCAATTTCTACAAGCTCTCCTGGTGATTCTTACATTCACTAAAATTGGAAAACTACTGATTAAAATTGAGTAATTACTTCATAAACAATCACTTCTGAATTAATTTGTTTTGTAAATTCAGATTTTTGAATATTCATTTTCTTAAACCAAAGTTTTATTCCTGTGCAACTCATTCTGTAAGAACTTTTATTTAGTACAACTGTGCACCTGTGCTACCTAGCATGATTTTAATGTCCAAAGTCACGACTCTACTAAAGGACGACGTATAATTTGAACATGTCTTTTGACTCTAAAGCCCATAGGCTCTTCACCATGGTATTACAGAAATAACCTTTATCCAGTGTTACAGGAAAGTGTCCCACACTACAGTTGGTTATCTTCAGGGTCCACATGTGTGGATGCAACTAATCTCAGAGGAAAAATATGTGGAGAAAACTTGTATGCACTGAACATGTACACACTGTTTTTCATCATTGCTTCTTAAACAATACAACATAGCAACTATTTACATAACAGTTACACTGTATTAGGGATTATGAGTAATCTAGAGATGATTTAATGTATTTGGGAAGATATGTGTATATTGCATTGAAATATTACACTTTTATAAATGGTACTTTTATGGATTTGGGTATCGGAGGAGGGTCCTGGAACCAGTCGTCACTCAGATACCAAGGGCCAACAATAATTTAGCTTGGTGGAACATACAAGGTCTTCAAAAGCAAAGGAAATTCAGATACAAATCGTCATATGGTCACTTGGTTTCCTTTTTCTTTGTAAAACAGAAGCCAAAGTGACCTACCCATTGCAAGCCTTTGAAGTTTAAATTATAACATGTACACAAGTGCTGAATATTTTAAAACTTAGCAAACTTGCTGTCATTATTACCTCAATTTTTTTTCCGTTGTTGTTGTTTGGTTCCAGGGATCGAACTCATGACCTCGTGCTTCCCAGGCAGGCACTTATGCCACTGAACATTACCTCAAATTGCCTTAACTTTGAGCAACAGGGATGGAATTTGAAGAGTTATCTGTTCAGATCTCATTTCCAGGTAAAACACACAAGAACAGAATATGGAAATTCTCTTGACATTTAACTACTTGCATTATCAAGGAGTCCTTCCATATGCTAGTCTGAATTTTCTTGCTGTTACAACTTTCCTGCATATCTTTAAGCAGAGAGGATCTTTTCCTAATAATCCTACAGATCAGGCAGTCCATTTGTGTATCAAACGCTCTAACACTTACACACTTACACACACACGCACAGACACACACACCAGTGTGATATTAGTTTGGTCACATAATGTGGACTGGACATGACTATACACTCATATGTGATTTCACAGCTTGGATTTTAACCTCACTTTTGCCATTTTCTGGTCGCACAACTTTAAATAACATTAGATTTATCTGTGCTTTATTTTCCTTATCGATTAAATGTGGAAAACCTACTTATAGCATCGTAAAGATCAAGCAAGGAATGTAGCATAAAGATCTAAGTGCATGGGCCTGGCACATAAAACACTTGATAAATTATTATTATATAATGAGACTCTTTTAGATGAGTCCTTAGTTATCCTAATTCCCTACTCCTGCAATTGCAGAATCTCCTCTGTGGAATTCCAACATTAGTGGCTCCCAAAGGGGAGTGATCAATTTGGTTTATCAAGTTTTCCTTTTCCACAGATACTATCCACACTGTCACTTCTACTCTACTCAAGATACTTTTTCGGTTACATCTTTTTCTTGTGCTTTCAAGAACCTGTTCAGCCAGTGCTGGCATCACAACGGACGTTTAAAAACGGGTTCGTTTCGCTACAGTTAACAAGCAATACTCCCGAGGCTGGCAAGAGTGTATTATTTTTGTAGCTACTGTTACTACAGCTTCCGGTGTGCTTCACATAGCCCGTAACACTTAAACCTTGCAACGATCCTACCAGGTAAAGCTAGTCATTGTCAGAAAACTAACACTGTTCATGTAAGTGAACTTGAAGATTACCTAATACTTGTTCAAAGAAGAATCCAAGAAAAACCACTCCTAACTTTGGCTCCTCCCCGCCCTCGGGCACCCGCCGCTCACACTCGGGGCGGGGATCCTGGTGGCGCTGGGATCCGGAGCCGGACTCGGGTCCCCAGTGACAAGGCGCTGGCGGGAACCGGGACGAGGACTGGGAGCCGGGCAGGGCCGCAGCGAGGCCCACTCACCTGCGTGGCCGCCAGCCGTGCCCGCACCTCCTGCATCACGAACGGCTCCAGGCCGCGGCCCGCGGTGCAGAAGAACCGGGCGCCCTGTGCCAACCCCGAGCCGGGCCCTGCGCGCGCGGTCGCCATGGTGCTCGGGCGCGGCCCCGCTGCTCGGTCACGTGGGCTCGGCGCGCGCTCCCGTGCTCTCAGGGACGCGCGCAGCGCGTGCTCGTGGCCGAGCGCTCCTGTCCGCAGCAGCGACCTCTGCGGGTTCCTCGGTGAACTACACCGAGCCTTTTTCATGATCTTGGTGGTGTGAACGTTTCGAAGGTTTTAGTCCTAAATTTTTCTTTGGATCCTTTCAGGTTGCAAAATTCTTTCTTTTTAGTTCCAGACTGTCTTATTTTATCTGTTGCCACAGCTCATTCCAGCGTCTGTATACTTTTGGGTCCTGGCCTCTCAGGACTGTCCGGAGAGCCGAGGAGTAGATGGTCATGGTGGAGAGGAAGCAGAGACGCCGATGTGCGCGCTGCAGCTTGGGGCTGGCAGCAGCGTGAGCTTCCGGATGGAGTCACAGCTGGGCACAGGCTGCGGTCTTGTGCACCACCCTCCCCTTTCCTTTCTCTCTTGAGCTTCTGTGTCCTCCCTTCTGGGGCCTGTGTTGGTCAGCAAGGTCAGGGCAACTTTTGCTCCAGCCGTGGAACCATCCGCATTTGTTCACCTTGGACCCGGCTGCAGAGGTGCATATCCAGCCCCCATTACTCAGACTTGTTCCTGCATCATTTCTTCTTCTGATTATTTTTAAAAAAAAAGTCTACAGAAAGAAGAATCACGGATCCCTGTAGATGGATTTAGCATATCCAGCTGTGATTTCCTCTATGAATATTACATATTCAATGTGCAGGAAATTGGCAGTCAACAGAAACCAGCGATTTTAGAACAGACTTAAGGGAGGGGGGTCAGGAATATAGGGCAAGACAGTTGCTTCAAAATGTCTCCCTATTTTGATGCCATTGACAATTTCTTCAGTTCTTAGAAACCCTTGGCACTTAGATATTAGAATGCAGTTGCTTTAGATTGTGAACACCTGGCGGGGGGCGGGGTAGCCATTCACCGCGGCATCCTGAGTGACGAGGGATTCCACCCCCAAGGCGCTGGCCTCCACACCCACTGGGTGCTGAATTGGGCAGGGCACGATGAAAGGGAAGAACAACACCCGAGGTCTGTCTCAGCTAAGAGGATTAAGTTATAGCCACTATATCAGCAGGGGGCTTTACGAACAGGATGTGGGAACAAGGATGAGGTCATGAGGCCAATCAGGCAGAAAATTAGGTCATTGCGTGGTTGGAGAACCCCAAAGATAACCTCCTTCGCGCCTCGACTTACTTCTCTTCCTAGTCCTCTCTGTCCTCACACACTGGGTGAGAAATAGTATTTCTTACCCGGGGATATTCCTCAGAATTCCCTGTGTGTCGTGCTTGCCACTGCCTCTCAGATACAGCTGGAACAGTTGAGTGGGTTTGGTGACAAGCGTTGGCCAAAGAGACTAAGACCCACTGCTGTCTTCCAACCAGTATCTACCGTTGACTTCTTCAGAAGGCCCGCACTTTCCCTAGCCCCGTACACTGTTGCCCTTGACTGGAGCACTCTTCTCTTCTGCTTGTTTTTCTTTAAGGCTAAGCTGGAATAACACATCTTCCGTGATGTTCCTTCCTGCTTCTCTTATATACTTTTCCTTGTACAGTATTTTGCATTTTGTCACTTATTCATCCGTATGTATTATTGAGTACACAGCAGTGTGTCCGCTCGTAGGACAAGGTCCCAGCCTGGAGGTAATGGAGATGGGGCTGGGTGGCAGAGAGAGATATATAAAGGGTATCAGCACGATACGGTACATGGTAACTAAGGAAAGCACCCGGGTCTGGCATACAGTAGCCAATTAATAAATGACATCGAATAAATGAGCTTACACGGAAGTTCAATGATCCTTTGTCTCTTCTCCCTTTAATGTTTTCCGGGTCTAGGGTATTGTCTATCCTGAGGGGTGCACCTCTTCAAGGTAGTCAGGGCATCTTCATGTAACCTAGGTTTTATCCATGAGGCTCATGTGACTCACAAGTTAGCAGCTTGAGGGAAGGCTCTTCCCAGAACTCATTTTGTGTCCCTGGGATTTCTTCTCATCAAAGACAGCCTCATTAACTGAAGGTCAAAGTAGTGCTGCTAGGAAGGTGGCAGGGGCATCACCTTCTGAAAGCTTGGCCTCTCCATTATTTTTTACCCAATAAGAACTAACTAACTTCCTTTGCTTCTCTCCCTGTAGTTTACATGCGTCTACATCTCTTCTCCATACATTTGTCAGCACTGTGTAGGTACGATAAACTTCTGCCCACACAAGTTCTCAGTGACTTGTAAGCAGTAGAACTTTTTGTTGGTGTTGTTAGAATTCAATTGCATTGTGACATTGTGGTAAAACCCTAGATGCAGGCAAACAAATCTGTCATACAGTACATTGCAACCAAAGTCTGAGAAGAAAAGCATCAACATACCTTTATGACTGCGACTTCAAACCTTTTGGAAAAAAACAACTTGTCACACACTGATCATTAAAACCATTTATATGCAATATAGTAGTCACCTGGAGTGATGCTTTTTTGAACATTCATTCAGAAGAGAGAAAATTCAGCAGAATATTGTTGATTAGTATATGTAAATACTATCTTTAAAATGTTACTAGCTGATTAGTGTTTATATCACTCTAGGTGTAATGTAGCATTGAAATTCTAAAGATGCTGTCTTTATGCACTGATCTAGAGAGAAAATTCTTTTTATAGGTTATTTGGCATTATATATTCAGTGTGTAAAAATTATTTTGATGTACAAATACAGTCAAGTATTTCCAGGACCTTTTATAAAAAATGTGCCATATATTTAATGTATTTTTCAAAACGCTAGGCTATTTGATGTGATTTTATGTGTTGAACTATATTTTGAGACTTTAAATTGTATCTATCAATTGTATCTACCCTTATAGTTTCCCAGTTGAGAGTGGAAACTGTTGCTTTGATACATTTGCCCAGTGATCAAATGAGTGAATCTGTAATTTTCAAGTTACTTGAATAAACTATATTGCCTAAGTAGAATAGTTATTTTCTTCTAATAATTATCTGCACCATACTCAGACTCCTGCTGCATTTGTCATTATGTTAATATGAATTATTTTTCTTTAGAGCTTGTCTTACCCCTTTTCTCTGGCCTTCCCTATTCTTTTTCCTTTTTCTCCTTCCCCCCCCCCTTCTTCTCTGCTCTCCTTTCTCCTGAAATGGTGCTTACTGTATTGCTCAGGCTGGCCTTGAACTCCTGGGGTCAAGCAGTTCTCTTGCCTCAGCATCCTGAGTAGCTAGGAGTACAGGTGCCTGGCTCTTTTTCTATTTCTTTGTCCAAAGAAAACCCCAGAAATGCCCCAGGCCAGCAGGGACACCCATATTTTGATATTTTCCTCTTTCATTTCCCTGTAAATTCTGTTTATTTCTAGTAGATGGTCATTTGGTTTGCATATTTTTCAATTAAAAAATCACTGTAAATCTCAAGCAGATGTGATCTTCAAATAAACAAAAACAATCAAGAGATAGGTTTTATTTTATTTTTTAAAAATAAAGATGAAATGTCCTGTTTTATGGTATTTGGTAGACTAAAATCTGAGCTGTTTATTACAACATTGGCTTAATTCACTCAACTTTTCTCCCATTGAACTTAAATAAAGGGACAAACACATTATCATTATTATGTACTTATTCAACTCTTTGTAATTTTTTTTTGTTGTTGAATAAGGTAACAATCCCTTGCCATCCACAGATGTTATTGGCTGTTTTTTTTTTTTTTTTTTTTTTGGTGCTGGGGATCGAACTTGTGACCTCACACTTGCCAGGCAGGTGCTTATGCCCCTGAGCCAAATTCCTGGCATTATAGGCTGGTATTATAAGCAATCAATTTTAGCATTCTCAAATAGTTTTCCTTGATGTATATTCATATATATTCAGGTTTCTAATGATTTTCTGTTTAAAAATTTGAAATTTACCAATTAAAAAGAGTATATTTATAATCAATACTTGTTTACATGAAGTATGAGTTACTTGGTTAACCAGAAAAACAACTTAAAGACATAAAACCCCACAACCTGCTATATGATCCAGGCACTTGTTTGGTTCTTTCATAAGATACCTTTAGAATAACACACAATATTATAGACAGCTAAATTAGGTAGCAATATTGTAGGCTGTCAGACAGGGCTGGGCCCTTCTGGGAGTCAATGCAGAAGGTGAGAACACATCACAACTGTGGCTGGAGGTGCATTCATTGAAGGTCAGACCTTAAGACCAAGATGAATTGACTATGCCTACTTTCCTAGGGATAATCAGTAACAACTGACATTTGTCTAGGTTACTTTTCTCATTGCTGAGACAAAATACTCAACACACAAAGTTAAAGGAGAAGAGGTTTACTGAGCTCACAGTTTGTAGAGTTTACACTTCACAATTACCTTCAAGGCGGGTGGAAGACAGCAAAAGCAGCAAGGGAGGGAGAGAGAGGACAAGCCTCCTTTTGTCCCTTATTTTGAATCCAGGCTATCCGCCCTAAAGCAGGTGTAGCACTTACACCTTTAATGTCACCAATTGGCCATGAGTCAATCACAAATTCTAGGTCAACCACCTCCAAAAAGCCTGTTGACTATGGCATGTATGAGGCTTTGGGGGGACATCCAGACACAAACCATAACAATATGCTAAATAGGCATCAGTATCCTGGGTGGGGGACCTAGACCTCCACCCAGCCCTTTCAGGAAAGGTTCTTGTTTTTTCTATGCGTGCTTGCTACATGACTCATTTTTCCACTAGATCATATTACTTAATTGACTATACTTATAACCTTATTGGTTGATCATAATTTTGTCCCATCCTAGAGCCACCTCATGATTTTGTACCTACCCTGTGAGTTTGCTCTATAAAACTTCCCATGAAGTATGTTCATGGGCAACTTCTTTTACAGTGCCCCCTCTCTTTCTTAGGCAGAAGATATCTTTCCTTCAGTAAGTATTTTCTACTTTTAACCTTTGTTGTTTCTTAGAATTCATTCTTTGATTTTAGGGAACACCAACTCTACTATCAGACATATAGCAGGCTGGGAATTATACTATTTCCCTTATACCATTTGGAGGTTCTTATATCATTCCTATATCAATAATACCTGACATTTTATAATACCAGTTGAGCTTCTAGACCACCAACAGATAATATCTTTTATCTTTGATCACTGTTGAGGCTCTGTTGCCTTGTCTTGTCACTCTAATCAACCTAGATGGTGATCTTAATCCTCTGCCTCATAAGCTTCAAAATCAAAATGTAGCCAGGTTGGGAAAAAGAATATTAAAAGCTGGCCCTGGAATTTATTTTAGGTACACAATTGGCTTTCCTTAAGAAAATTCCTTGGTGGAATTCAGTAAGGCTCTAAAGTCATGCAGCAAAGAAATATAGGTAATCAAGCTGCTCTGCCTAAGGAGTCAAAAAGAGATCATGATCTCTGGAAGGGGAAGAGCAGAGGAGGGAGTGGTAGAGAGCCTTTGTGCAGAGCTGAGGTCACTGAGGATAAGTCACCAGCAGGAGTCCCTGTGGGCAGGTAGCTGATGAAATTATAAGAAGAAACAAATTCAACACTCAGATTTAGGAACTGATATATTAGCTATGGATTTTCTGTATAGTGAACATACTTATATATAAATTTGAATTTTTCAGCTACTTTGGAAGGATTCCTATGGATTGAAACTGCTGGAGCAATGTATATGCAATATCTACATTTGAGTAAATTTTTCCCTAGTTGGAGTAAGTTCTTCCAGTATTTAAATCAGAGTTCCCCAATTCCCCATCGTAAAACATTAGCTATCAGTGTTCTTAACCATCAATAATGAAATATTACAAAGAATGTGCTTTGTTCTTTTTAATGATAAGCAATATCATCTTCATATACACTTATTATTCATTTGTGCTGTTTTTTTGAGTGCATATATGATGTCTTTGGTATGGTAGCCATTTTACAACCAGGAGTCTCTAAGCAAGACGAAACAGAATAAAATAGAGCAAGAAAACTCTTAATGAGTTAACAATGGGGAAACAAAATTGGAAAGGACCTGAATCCTTAATAACTTTGTTGAACCCTGAGACTGTTTACCCTCTCTTGTTAAGTAAACAGTACATGTCTATATGGTTTAATCTTTTAAAGTTTCTGCTTTCTTTCCTTACAAAAAGCATTCTGAATGGAAACAAAGAGCATCCGGGGCTAAACTCATAAACTGGATACAGATAAATCCACAAGTGAAATGGTTTTCAGAAAATCTGGTTAAAACTCCAAATCAACTTACTTAAATGTATAGCTATGGTTATTATAGAATTATATGCTATTTCCCTTAAATAATCTGATGCAACTATCATAACTAGACCAAGGTTGGAGACATTATAATTCTTCCTGAATTTTAGATTTGTATTTTCATATTTCTAGTGTGACTGGTAATCCCAGGTGCTAACTTCGTTGGATTAAGGAATGAGTAGCAGATCACTCCTGATCTTGTCTGGGTGGGTCATGGAGGTTTGACTTTGGCACTAGTGAGATCTCTCAACCATTTCTGTCTGGCACTGTTACCCAACTCTGTTTCCCATGAACCGAGGAGCTTTGCTCCATTATCCCTTCCACCATGATCTTTCTATCTTGGAGTGATCCAAGATAGATGATATCTTGATATGGACTAAACTTCCCCAAATTGTGAACTAAGTTAAACCTTTTATCTTTCGAATTGTGAGTGTTGGATATGGTGTCTTGCTGTTGGAAAACGTGGCTAATATATCCATCTATTAATATAACCCTGATAGAATGACATATCTAACTTTAAAAAAATAGCACTCATTCATGCTTTGAAAAATTACTTACTGTTCATCAACTCCGTAGCAGGTGGGAAACATCAGGGAACAAAACGAGTATTTCTAGGCTTAAACCCCTGTTTTAGGAGGCTCCAAGTATAGCTCAATGGCAGAGTGTGCTTAGCAGATGCAAACAGAAAATATCTGTCTGGGCTCGTTTTGCGTTGCTATACATGACACCACAGACTAGATAATTTTAAGGAAAATAACTTTGTTTCTCAGTGTTCTGGAGGCTGGAAAGTTCAAGATTGAGGGGCCTCATCTGATGACGGTCTTGCTGCATTATCATGGCAGTAGAGAGGAAAGGTACAGACTCCGGTGTCTCTGCTTCTTCTTATAAAGACACTGATCCTATGGCGGTAACCCCAACCTCATGACCTCAAATAATCCTAATTACCTCCTAAAGACCCTACTTCCAAATACCGTCAAAATAGGAACTAGGATTTAGCTTCTAACATGTGAACCTTTGAGTACACATTAGTACCCAAAGCACTGTAGCATTGTATTTTAGTTGGGAGCAAGGGAGGTGAGAAAATTATCAACATACTAAAT
The DNA here is from genome assembly GCA_004027455.1 of Hydrochoerus hydrochaeris. NCBI lineage: Eukaryota > Metazoa > Chordata > Mammalia > Rodentia > Hydrochaeridae > Hydrochoerus > Hydrochoerus hydrochaeris. The sequence continues at coordinate 135,563 of PVLA01000093.1, forward strand.
ATACATGTGGTGTGTGAGAAGATGAGAGTGGTTTAGAAAAGTAGAACGGGCTACACAGGAGTGGGACAGGACAGAGCAAGATTCAGAGTCTAAAGTGGAGGAAACAGGCCTTTCCCAGCAGAGAGCTGACTTGAAATATTTAGATGAAGTCATGGCTATGGAAAGTGAAATGATGTAATATTCAGTACTAGACTCATTTTCAGAATAGGTAACATCGGTGATATATGTTCTCTGACGGGGAAAATCAAGTTCATACCTGTAAACAGATAAGGGAGAAAAAGTCAATCCTCGGTTGTGTTGAGATTATAATCTTCCTGTCTATTTCATATTCTCCTTAGACATTTTACAGTGTCTAAGGAGTGTCAAAACCAGAAAGTGTTTTTATTTTCTGAAGTTTGAATTTATAGAATTAAAACAATGGCTTTTCAAAATCATAATTGTGTGTATTCTAGATACTGGAAATATTTCTATAAGTAGAAAGTTCTCTTACAAAAAACTTTTAAAACTTTCTATGGAAGATCTTTTATGTATTAATAAGCATGTGAATTTCCCTATTGCCCTTGTGCCTTATTTATTTTAGGGCCCAGTAAACATTTAATGAATCATTGCAGTGGTTGCATATATTGGAAAAGATCATCTTTGTTCTTACAAATCAAGGCAATGAAGATCCAAGACGTTAAATGACTTTTTCCATATCAGCACATTTAAAAAGAGGGCCAGTTTGCACCTGGCTTTCTGATTTAACCTGGTGATTATTTCCCGCTTTCTTTTCTTTTTTATTGAGATAAGACCACTTAACATGAGATACACCCTCTGAAGAAATTTTTAAGTGCACAGCACGCATTGTTGACTATGGACGTCACCTTGTATCACAGGTTCCCCAGCACCTTCTCACCTGCCATACATGAGATTTCCAATCCTCCCTTCTCCACATCCCCACACAGTCATCATTTGACTCTCTGTTTCAGGGAGTCTGTTTGAGATATCTCATGCAAGTGCAATCATAGTATTCCTTCCTCCACGATCAGCTTATTTCTCTTAGCATAATGTCCATCAATGTGTTTAGGGTTGTTGCATATGGCAGAATTTTTCAAAAGACAATTTGAATTTTTATTTATTTTACTAACATTTCACATAGCAGGACATCACAATGGCAAGATGTTGCTCTATTGGGAGACAGGGAAGGAAATAGCTGGTAGCTTGTCTATGGCAAGTGCCACTCTGCTTATTTTTGGCTTTCTTGCTTTGACAGATTTAAAAGCAGTTTTATGTGTTCCCAAATCCCACCAGCTATGAATACAAAGCAATGGGAAAGAGACAGACATAGAAATGAGTCTTTCTGTAGGTGGTTCCTCTGCTTTTAATTCTACTCATTCCATTAACTGTTAAAGGTATTTATAAAATCATACACATAAAATGTATCTTTAAGGAGGGAGTGCTGGAGATTGAATCCAGGGCTTCATGCATCCTGGGCACATGCTCTGTCACTGAGCTATACATCTGGTCCATAGGTTATTAATTTTTACATAAATTATTTTAAGAGGTTTTTAAAATTATTTTTGAGGTAATTATAAAAACTTGATATTTAAAGGTTTGGTTATTGTCGCTTAAACATCAACCTTCTTTAGGGAGCTCAGTGGCATAATTCTTTGTTAGCTAACCGTTGGTATATTTTTCTAAATAAAATGCCTTTTTATCAGCGTAGTTGGAGTATAAGGAATAGAACAAACATTTAAAACCAATAAGAAGTCTGCTCTTTTTTGGAAAATAACCACAAAGAGGTACACAGCTTTACCTTCAGTCAGATCACAGCACTGTGTAAGAATCCTTCTGTCTTCTTCAACAGCTGATAGTCACACGATTTTGCTGAAAAAAAAAAAAAACCAAAAAAAAAAAAACACGCAGAACATCGGGAGTGTGGACATCAAGGCTTTCCAGGGTGTGGTCTGAGGCTGATTGATGTTTTCCGTGTGTGTTTTCAGCCCCATGAAGTGAGAGGAGATTGAGAAATGTTTGATTTGGACTGATTTGTGTTCTGGGCTTACCCCTGAGTTATTTTGATGGCCTTCTGGTTTGAAATTTTATGGCACAAAATGAAAACAGTTTATTTTACTCAACCTTCAGCGTCTGACAGAGGCAAATCATCCAATCTTACATCCTGGATAAAGTGTAAACAGGAGTGTGATAAGATACAACCCAAGGAACAAGTTTGAAAAAACAGCAGTCACCCCTGGAAACAGTTTTTTTTTTTTAAGTAGACTTTTTCCAGTTTATTACATTTGATTGTATTAGTAATAGCTGTACCTATAGAAATGAGATTTTATGGAGTGATTTTTTTTTTACAGCTTAGAAGATATTTCATTAAATAAATATTAGAACAAAATCTGTGTTAAATTCCAAATTGCCCGGTGTTTCTTCTATGATTTTGAAAATGAACATAGCTAAACATTTCGTGCATGGTTAACCCCAGATCAATAAAAATGGTTAGAAAACAAAGAAAATACTTTTTGTCATATGTCCTACTAGAAAATGAATCAGGAGATGGAACATTAAAATGGAATAGTTTTCATTATTTTTCTTTTGGAGTCGATAATATAACTTATGGAAAATACAGGTTTTTTTTTTAACACAACCAGTGTAATAGTTGAAAATAATGCTAACTTTGAGTCAAGCATTACTATATATAGTACTATACATAAGATGATTATAACAATACAGTGTATATAAAGATAATAATCTCACAAAGAGAAACACAGCCTTGTAAGACACTTCACATAAAATAATGAAGTATTCTAATCTTCTCTAGGTATTCCTTATTACAGAGTTCATGCTTATTCTTTGAATTTGGATATTCCAATTAAAATGATTACCCAGAGATCTGTAAAATTAAATCCCTACCAAGGTGTCATTAGTTACATATGGTGAGTCAAGCTCTGGTCTTGAACCAGTTCTTTGAGTCATGAGCTTCAATATTTCTTGCTCTAGTTTAATTTTTGATGCCTGGATAATAAGAAATGGATCCTTTGTGTTTTGGTAAAATTTTGCTATTTTGAAATCTGCTAACCCCATTTTCTGTTGCCTTTTCATCCCTGGTCAGAATGAGACATGAGATATAGTCTTTTGATCTACAGCATCATTGTTAGGGTTTAAGAGAAAAATTCTTTTCACTTTTATTCTTAAAATCGATTTCTCACTAGAGAGAACATCAGTACTAAGCTCTTGCCCTTCTATAGTATTGATCTTAAAATGTTTCTGCCTTTTCATTTATGAAAGTCATTATTTGGAGGTATTCACAAAACTAAACCCAAGATAGCCTCCTAAACTTGGATTTCTTTACATTTTGAGCTCTATTCTTCCTTTATCATGATGTCAGCTTTTTCAACTTCCCCATAGTGTTCTTGTTTCTATACATAGATATTAATGAACAAACAGTGGAGAGTGATATCCTGTACTCTCAAAATATTGTTGGTTCATCTGTGATATCAGGAAAAATATAATAAAAGAAAATAGTCTTATAATACATTGTTCCTGAAGTCATATATCTCTAATATAGCATATATCTCAAAGTATCCCCAATAGATGTCAGTAGTATCTGCAAAAACTTTCTGTGTTCTAGACATGATGTTAAACTCTTTTTATTTATATTATATCACTTATTACCCTCAACAATTCTATTATCAGGTTGGTATTATCATCAGCCTCAATTTACAAATCAGGAAATGGAGACACAGAGCAGTTCAATGGCCTCCCACCAAGACAGACACTGATAAGGGACAGTGTATGCTTTGCTGTTGCTCTCAAAGCCCAAACTCCTCTTTGCTATATTTTATGTTTTCTTCTTTAAGAGATATGCAGTAAATTCTTCTAATAACCGTGCAGCAAATGGTTATTAAATTTGTTAACAAACGTTCACAGTTGCATTGAGATAATTTACTAATTTAGACTTCTAGCATCAAAGATCCATGCATTTATCTCTCACACTCAAATGCATTTTTTTAAGGCATGGTTTTCGTCTTATTTATTTGGTGCTTGTCTTAGTTTTAGTCTCTAATAGTGTGACTGGGGTTATATTTTGGGTAGTTTGGTATTATACAGTGGGGGTGAGATTAAATGTTAAAGGAAGCACATTTTGGAAGATGTTTAAACTCTGTTTGTAACATGTTTCTTCTATCAATGATGAATTGGTAAATTTTGTTGTTTGTGTCTTTTGCAGCAGGTGCTGGAAGTTTCTTTAAAGGACAGAAAGTAAACATTTTAGGCTTTGAAGACCATATAATTTCTGTCATAACAACTCAGGTCTGCTGTAGTACTGAAAGAGCAACCATAGAAGATATGCAAGTGAATGAATATAAGCTGTCTTTCAATAACATTTAATTTACAAAAATAAGTGGCTAGCAGGTCATAATTTGGTACCACTATTCTATTATTTCATTGATTTGTTGTGTATCTGTTCCATCAACTTTTGTAGGATGTGCTAAAGCTTCAAGTAAATTCATAATTTATTCTTGATTTATCTCCTTAAAAACCTGCCACTTGATACGTTATAGTCTATAACAGCAACAGAAAGCAGATGGCGAATGTGTCTTAGATCATTTGAGAGCATTCTTGCGTAAATCAGTTAAGCTTTTATGCTTCTATTTTTTTCTTTGTAAACTAGAGAATAATATACTATTACCTTACAGGGTTATTGAGGATGAAATGAGTTAATACATGTAAAGGTCTTAGAACACTGCTTTGGGTATGATAGACACTCAGTAAAGGTTACCATTACTTGAGATATTGTTTGGTATATTAAGTATGTAATCATTATACCTTTTGATTCACATTCTTTTTATCTGTGTATAATATTCATATTTTCCCATGTGACTGTTTTCGAATTCACTCTCATCTGATATTAAAATGCTTCTCTGGCTTTCTTTTGGTACATATCTGCCTCTGATATCTTTTTCCTTCATTTTTAACAGTTCTGTATTGTCTGTGTGAATAATTTATTTTTTCATTTTATTTTTTGTTTTTAAGAAAATCTGATATCCTTTTTTTTTTGTTAGCTTAACATTTAAATTAATTTTAATTACTGACATACTGGCTTTCACCTAATTCATATGTTCTCTTTCTCATATGTTAATTTCTTCAATTTGGTTCTCTTCTTTGTCCCACTGAATACATCAAATTCTCTGAGGTTTTTAACGTATAGATATACATTAAAAAATTTTAATCTGGTGCCCACCTAAGATTACTTTATTTATGTCTATGATCCATTTTTCAGTTTCTAATTTTATAATATTTGTACATTCTTTCTGAAGACTGTGGTTTTTGAGTTGAGAGTACCCTCTTTCCTGAAGAAGGTCTAGTTAGTATTATTCATTTTAATTTTGGATTATTATGTGTAGTCTCACGTATGTGCTCTCTTTTCTGGTTAGACTACTGTTTTCTGAGTGTTTTCATAGCATCTCTTGTGTGATTTTTACCTTCTAAAACTCTGTATACACAGGATGTATTTAAATCATAGCTGTACTGGACATACAATTCTATGTTCAATGTTCTTTTCCTGAAACACTGTAAAATATTTTTCATTATCTCAGGATACTGAAAACAATCTAAATTTTATTCTGTAGAGTTAACTTGCTCTTTCTTTCTGGAAGCATTTAGCTTTTTCTCTTAGATTTTGAAGTTACTGAGTTTTCTTCACTGATGTCTAGAATCTGTATTTCTTTTCTTTCTCTATCTTTTGTTTGCAATTTGGAATTCTATGAGTATTTATAATTTGAGGTGTTTCATCTTTAGTTCTAGAAAATTGGCAATTATTAATTCTTCAAGTATTTTCTTCTTTCTGTTTTCTTTGTCATCTCGTTCTGGTATTACTATTTAGATGTTATCACTCTATTTTCATTTCATAATATTTATAATAATATATCATAATATGATATTTATAATATCCCACATCAATTTCATCTGTCAATTCACCCTGAGTACTGCTGGGATAGTTTCTTTTTCTTTCTTTCTTTTTTTTTTTTTTTTATCGGTACCAGGGATCAAACTGACGACCACGTGCTTGCAAGGCAGGCACTAATGCCGCTGAGCTGAATCCCCAGCCCCCTGGGATGGTTTCTTTTACTGAGTTTTTCAGCCACTTACGTTCATTTTTCTGCTGAATCCATGCTGTATTTCATGATTCTTCTTTAACATTTAAAAAGTTTTGTTTCTGTATCATGTTATCAATGCTTAGCTTAAATTTTTAATGTTTCTTTCATTAATTAATCTCTGTATTATTTCTTGTCTTCTTTTTTTTTAATTAGCATTGTTCCCTTCAAATGCCATTTTCTCTTATAAACTTATGCTCCCTTGAGGGTACTGCTACCTCAGCAAGGAGAGAAGTCCAGGGAGAGAACCTTGAGTTCAGGGCCTAATTTGGAAACTGCCTGGTGAATTTGGGCTGTGATTTCCTCTAGGCCTTTCGAATCCCTAAGGATCTCTGTGGGTTTTAACGTTAGCTTCCTAAAACCATGTGATTCTTGGTTTTTGTCCTTGTTGGTCTTTTTTTTTTTTTTTTTAATTTGCTTTTGTTCTTTAGGATTGGATTTAATGTAGACAGTAGTGTGGGGCTAGTTCCATGCCATTCTACAAGGGTATATTCTGCACTCTTGCCAGTTCTCAGGTTTCACCGCTATATTTGAAAAAGACAGCCCGGTTGCTTTCCAAATTTCAGTAATTTTGATAACTGATACATATCACTATTTTTTTTTGACTTGGACATTCCAATAAGTATTTTTGGGACTACTGACACAAGTAGAATGCTGTACTCAAGTTTAGTGTACTTGTGGTGAATCAAATTGGCTTAAATATTCTTCCCCAAGTCTGAAAAGGCCAACAGTCTAGTTGCAATGGCATTAATGCATGTACTTGAATTATGATTTTCTGGTTCTACCTTTAGCAATTCATACAAGTCCTGATGATTTACTATGACAGGAAAGTCACATCTTACAATTTATGTTATTTTAATAAAAAGTTTAAATTGAATTTTACCTTCATTGATTTCCACTAAGTCAAGCAATTCACTTCAGCATTATAAATCTTACACCCATACCGGATCTGTCTAGCAGTAATGATGCAGAGCAGTATTTTCCCCCTTCTTTTCATTTTCATGTAACCTGCTATTTTTTGTAAATTTTCTTGTGACAACATTAAATAAAATTCAGTGGGGTAGATTGGGGATATAGCTCAGGGGCATAGCACCTGCCTGGCAAGTACAAGGTCCTGAGTTCAAATGTAGATAGCAAAAAAAAGAATTTGATGGGGCATCTTGCGGCCAGCCTTATGACTCTTATATAAAATTTATCTACTGGGAAGAAAAATTTAAAAAATAGATTTAGGCTGTAAATTAAATGAGAAGGTATTAGAGTAAAATCATATTAAGTTTCTGAATGATAGTTTAGTTCATAAAAAGAGACAGTGTTCAGTGCTGATGTCAACCATCAGGATGACATGCAAAATATTTTCCAGTGGTCTTTAAACATAGGGTATGTTTTTCTCTTTCTGAAGTCACTAATTTAAAGGTATTTTAAAAAATGAACACATTAAGATGATTTCATTTTTAGCTCTCTGAGTCCTTTGACTGAAATAGCTTTTCAGTGTTAGCTGAAAAATGCAGTCCTTCAAAATGTGATTTTATGCAACTGATATTTTTCAGGAAAATGCAGGTTAAGATAGTTCTAAAACCTTGGAAGAATAATATGTCATCTGAAATTTTGTATTAACCAATCATTTTTCTCTATTTCTTTCTCATTTATCTTCTATGATCTTTATTTTTGTCTTAACAGCTACTGGAAATAGTTCAGATATTCTCTGTACTCCTCCTTAACTAAGAATTTTAGTCAGTTTTCTACTGTTGGTTCAAAATACCTGAGAAAACAACATGTAAAGTTAAAGATTTGTTTTGGCTTATTTCAGAAGCTTCAGTCCATGGTCAGCCAAATCCATTGGTTCTAGGTTTGTGATGAGGCAGTGTATCATGGCACAAGTGCAAGGAAGAGCAAGGCTGCTCACTTCATGGTGGCCGTGAAACAGAGACAAAAAGCCATGGAAAAGGTGCCCGGGAAAGATACATTCCCTAAGGTAATACTACCATTGCCTGCCGCCATCTCCTAAGTTTCCATCACCTCCCATTTGTGCCATCAAATTAGGGATGTAACAATGGATTAATCCACTGAAGTTAAAACCTTAATGACTCATCTCCTTCCAAGAGCTCCACCTCTAAACATTGCAACATACGGGACCAAGCCTTGAACACATGAGCCTTTGAGGAAATTCCACATCCAAACCATACACCACTTAGTATTACTTTCAAAAAGATTTGCCTTAGATACATACTCACCTTTAACCTTTCCTTCCTACATGCCTCAAATGCATCACAACAGTGTATACTAGAACACTAAATATTTCAATTGGAGTGTCCTGATTTTGTCTTAGCTTTAACAATTATTGTAATGTCTTTTATCTCTTTCTTCTACCATATTCCTCTTATTTAAAAAGTGAAAAAAATGTTTGTATATACTTTGTAACAAGAAATGGCCATGGATGGACCTAGATGCTTCCCCTGCTCACTTCTCATGAAATCCATCTGACTAAGTTGCTTCGAGGCAGCTTGCATTTTGCTCTGTTCTGCCAGGTAATCATTTTCTGCATTGCAAATTTAAAGATATTCCGCCTTTCGCTGGCTTCCATTGTTGCCCTTGTGACGTCAGTCATAAATATAACTTTTGATCTTTTGAAGGTCGTTTTACACTGGTTGCCACTGAAATTTCCTTAGTACCTGCTCCTTCTGCAGGCACCTCTCCCTATGTAGTTGAGGTTGGTCTTATACTCACTGTGTAACCCACGTTGAACTTAAACTTATGGCAATCCTCTTGCCTCAGGCTTCCAAGTACAGGAATTACAGGTCTGTACCACTGTGTATTGGTCCTATTCTTTTTTGATGTGCTGTGTCTAGGTGTGGCTTTCTTTATCTGTGTCTTGCTTGAGATTCATTTGTCTTCCTGAATTGGTAGATGAATGTCTTTCATCACTCGTTAAGCTTCTTTCCCTTTTAAATATTGCTTCTGATGTATTCCTCGCCTCTTGGAGCTTTAATGAAATATTTGTTGCAAATTTTCAATATATTTCCTAAGTATCTTTCTTTTCTGAATTTTCCATGTTAGAGTCTTAATACTTTCTTTTAACTTATGCTTTAAGTTGCTAATTTTCTCCTTATCTCTAAGATAGTATTCAAATCATTCATTGACTTCTTTCCTGATATTATGTTTTTAAATTCTAGGCTTTTACTTGTTTTTATTTTAGTTTTGTTTGTTTTTCTATAGTTTTCAATTTCCATCTCAAATTTCAATCTTAGCACTCATCTCATTACATATAATAAATGGCAGGGTTTTGAGTTGTTTTGATTTTTCAAAGTTGCTTGTGTTTGATAATTTTAGTATACCATACTTTAGTGGTCATTACTGTTAACTCTTGTTTACATTTTTTCACTTTGCTTTGGTTATCTTTAAGTCTGTGCTAGATTATTGTATTTAAAAGATATTTAAAGAAGCAGTTTGTCTGCCAAGATGATTGTGCCTTCTCCCAAGAGCATTTCCATTAGGTTCTCTAGGTGTTTTTGAATGCTACTGTTCTGGGACCTCCTTAAGCTTCATTCAAAGCTTGATATTCCTGGACATCTTGATAATGAGAACCTAATTTACAAGTCCATGATGTATTTTCGGTTTACCTCTACTCTGAAAACATACTTTTCATGATTATATTTTAAAATATTAATTAATTTATCACAGTTATATCTTCATTTTGATTCTTGATCACATTAGACTTGATCACATTTTGATTCTTGGATCACATTGATCTAAGAAGACTCCAAGGTCCAAAAGCTTCATAATTTTCTTCCTAACACAAGCATATACCTCTGGAAAAGGCAGCCTGGAATGGCTGTGCTTATCTTCCTTGTTTATTATCTTATCTTCCTTGTTTATTATCTTATCTTCCTTGTTTATTATCTGCTAATCTTGGTCTACCAAGAGCTCAATACCTGTAAGCTTAGTTTTCTTTTCACAGCTTTATTGACTGTTCCCAGAGAAAAGTCAATTCAAATGATCTAGTCTGCTATTCCTTTGTTTCTTGAAAGTTTTCTGTCTCTAATGATTAGAAACTTTGGCTTTAAAAAAAATGTTTAGCTTGTTTTTGACTATGAACTTTGCTTGAGATTAAAGGCTGTGGTAAGGCTAATAATTCTCTGGTGTGTTTCTTGTGTCACAATTGTCCATTGACTATATGACTAAATGTGAAAAACTCTTTTGGATCTTTCTGTGAGGTATATGAATCTACTTTTTCTAAGCATTTGTTTTTGAAATTAAAGAATTTCTTATAGCAGAAAATAGTATAGAAAAAGCATTTGGAAGAAATAGTCTTTATCCTTACATGTTATTCTGGTGGCAGAAATTTTTATAATAAAATCAATGGAGAGTCATGAAAAGATTTGAAAAGCTACAGACAGAAGGAGATAAAGATATTTAGAAAGCCATGGTAAGGTATTAATTGAATTTGGTGGTTAAGATCATTGACCACCTGAGCAAGAATATTTAATTGGTATAAGAGGAATTAATAGGGTCTGAGGAAACAGTGTTTACCTAGGGAGCATGCTTTATTAAAAACTTGGTTGTAAAGGAAAAGAAAAGAAAAGTAATAGGAGTAGTTACAGAAGCCAAAGAAAATTTAAGAATGGAATACAGGAGCACATTTCTATGCTGGGAAGAAAGCTAGTAAGGAGAGATGGGGAGATAAGTGACAGAACTACTAGTTCTAACAATTATTAGATTGGTATGGGCTTAGGAGTAGAGACGAGTAGATTCTCTGACTAGAGTTTGAACGTGCTTTCCACTGAACTTGTTTGATTTTGTGTTAGAAGTCATTCTAGGATTTGGTATGAGTGTCATCTCCTGGGATATGTCTCTTTGTCTTGAATGCTATAACAAAATACCATAATTTGGGTAGTTTATAAACAACAAAAATTTTTTAAAACATTTTTTAAGGTTGAGAATTCCAAAATCAAGGTGCTTATAGTTTGGTGCATTGTCAGAGCTTATTTTTGGTTCATGGACAGCTATTTTCTTCTTGTATCTGAGTTTTTTTTTAGGGTATGCTTTTTAAGGGCATAATTCCACTCATGATGGTCCCACTCTTATGATGGAATCATCACCTAAAGGTCCCACCTCCCAATAGCATCACATCGAATGTTAGGACTTAACATATGAATTTTGGAAGGAACAACATTTATTCTATATCAGTGATTCTTCTAATATGCCCAAAATAATTTGGACTCCATCCTTATTCTACTGCAGTACACATATTCTCCCATTGAACCCTAACAAAAGGTTAGTTATCTCTTTATCTCACTGTAATCTGAGGTTCTTGAGATCAGTACCTGCCCTTGCATTTCTATGACCGTTGCTCTGTGGTTTACTGAATGAATCACTGCTATCCCTTTTGTATGTGTATATATTTCAAAAGGATGGATTAGAAATGGCATTTTCCCTGTGGTGCAAAGCTTTTTAGTGTATTTTTAACCCAACTAGTGAGGATATAAATGGCAGCCCTGGAGTGATTTGTCAACTGATTTGTGCTTTCATTCAGATTTTACTTGTGGTAATACATCCTTTGGAGTTCTCTTTGTTCTTGCAATAACTGTATAAAACAATGAATTTAGCTACTTCTTTCTTATGTAAACACATTCTATTTGGCATTGAAAACTATTGCTTTAATTTGTGGCAAAAATAATATGATACTTCACTTCCAAGTATGTTTTCAAAATACCAGAACAAAATCTATAAATTTTTATTATATTTGTTTTTTGAACTGGTAATACATTTCCATTGTTTAAAATTAATGAGGCACAAAATTTACACAGTGAAGTTTTCCTTCCCATTCCAGCCTTCCATTCTATTTGCATTTTTGTTCCCAGAAAACATATTTTGTTTGTGTTTGTATATTTTTATATTCTTTTGAATAAATTTTATGCAACTGCAGTTATATATATTTATTATTCTTTATCCTCATTTTTACACAATTGATTGTTTGCTTTATACACTGTACTTTGTTCTTTTCATATAATATATTTCAACACTAATGAGACACTTTTTCTTTTAGAACCTTAAATTGAGACTTACCTTCCATGGCATCTTAGTACTGTTATCAGTCAGCAGAAATTGAGGCACAGTTTTTTCTGTTCATGTATATGAACGGGAAAGTATATGGACTCCTTGATGTCCAGTTAACAGGACATTCAAAGACCACTTCAGAAGTTTGGTTTAGATTAAAAATGTCCTCTAAAGGCCTCACATGTTGGGAAGGTGATTGGATCCTCAGGGTTCTATAGTAATCATTGAATTAATCTATTGTAAGTTCAAAACTGAATGTGCTTTTAGGAGGTGGAGCCTGGTTGGAAGAGGTAGGTCACTAGGGAACATGACCTGGAAGGGCATATATTGCTCCCTGGCTCTTCCTTTCTCTCTCTCTGCTTTTTGGCTGCCATGGAATGAACTGCTTTTCTCTGCCTTGTCTTTCCACCATGATGCTTCTATCTTGGTGCTAACCAACAATGCATGGACTGAAACCATGAATCCAAAGAAATCTCTCCTTTTTAAAGTCATGGGTGTCAGATATTGTATCCCAGTGATGGAAAAGTGGCTAAGACAGATGTTGGTACCAGAGAAATGGATTTGTTCCTATGAACAAATGATCATGTGGTTCACAAGTTTTGGAACTTGTTCATTGGAGGAGTGTGGAAAAATTTGGAGATGCTGGCTAGAGAAGCCCTAAAATGTTCTAAGTTCAGCCTGATGGATCATTCTAGGGGAAGCTCAGAAGACCAGGGTGCTCATAAAACTGAAGACAATAAAGGCCATGCACAGGACATTTCAGCTGAGGACAAAGGCTCCACTGAAAGTTAACTAGAGGTCATAGTTTTTCTCCACATTCTTTTCATGTCCTTAAACTGTGCAGGAATCTGAGATTACATGTGGCAGTCTAACTGGTAGAGGACATTTCAAGAAAGCTCACTGTTCAGGTTGTGGTTTGGATACTGCTGGCTGCTTTTAGCTAGATTTACAGTGAAAATCAGCAAAAATGCAGAGCCAAATGATTTTATAAATTTGTTGGTGGTCTGAAAGAAGGTATGTGTAACATTGGGGATGAGGAGAGTATGGTTGCTGAAAAGACTAGCATCAAAAATAAGTCAAGTACTCTTAACCAGAATTATAGGAAAAATAGTTTGAAGGCATCCCAGAAACCAGCAAGGCTGCACCTGTTACAGGCTCAAGTGTGCAAAACTGTAAAACTTTCATGTGAGAAGAGAGTAGCTGGGTCCCTGCTCAAGAAGGACTGTTTCCCCAGAATTCACTTCATCATGACCAGCCATGCAAACCTTCAAAGGCCAAGGGGCCTTGGCTACTGCTTGCCATTTTTTGTCTTTTCAGTCCCACTAGTTTCAACTGTCTGTTGTGTGTGTCTTAGGGTCCTACTGTATGGCTGGTGTTTGCTGGGTCCCACAATGAAGGGAGGGGCCAGTCACCTGAATTCTTCCTGCAGGGCCTGTTGGGTGAGTCCTAGATTCTTTTTAGGCTGACTATTGATGTAAGCCAATCGTTCATTCTTATTATTATTGCAGCTTCAGGCTGTTCTAGGCTGCCAGATCTATCTGGCTATCGTGTGCGCCTCAGTTGGGACCCTGCTGTGTTACTGGGGGACTTGTAGGCCCTTTAAAATTCCTCTGTGTTGGGGGAGGCCTTGTTGGCACTCTGCTCAACCTACCCGGTGTTGTCTGTATGGAAGAAGGACTCACCCGACTCTTGCTGGACTCCCCAAATTCCTACAGCTGGAGGAGAGGTTCATTGCTGCTTCTGTTTACCCACTGGGGTCCTCTGTTTGAGGGAGAAAACTCACCACACTGTCATAGATCAGCTGAGGTCCTCCACGTGGGTGAGGGGTTGCTAAGTCTCCCATTAGCCCACCAGGGTTCTGCAGCTGGTAGAAGGGAGTCACTGATGGTCCATGGGCTGCTGAGATTTTTTGGGTAGGAGGGAAGGGTGACTGACAAGCCCTGAGGTCTCTGGGGTAAAGGAGAAGTGGTGACGGACCTGGTTACTGCTTGAAGTGGCAACAGATCTGAGCATCATTCATGTGGTGCTAATTTTACAGGAACATAGAATGCAAGAGTTGTGAAGGTCAAGAAGGTTTTCATTTGGATTTCAGAGGCAGGCCCAGAAGGCTAGGCAGTGTGCCTCTGAGAAGGCAGTGTAGGAAGTTGTGAGTGAATGTGAAGACTCCAGAAAGTGGAACCTTGGAAATTCACAGTCATCTGAACCACCCAACAGCAGAGACCATAAGTGCTGCAAACAGCAATGCCACAGGACTGTGCCTGCCTAAGCCTTTTGGGATACACACCACACTGCAAGATCACCCAGGGACTGGACATTGGGGTCTCTGGATTTAATGTTTGTCCTGTTGTGTTTCTGTTTTGCTCTCATGTAATTACTATATCTTCTTTTATTCCTCCCTTTTGAAATGGGAATATTTAATCTATACAATTGTATGTTACATATGTTAACTTTATGTTTGATTTTTACATTGGCTCATAGTTAAAAATTTCCTTGAGTATCACAGAAGACTTTGCACTTGGACATTTCAGCAATGCTAGGACCATTAAAATTTTGGCAAGCCTTGGAAATGGACTAAGTGCACTTAGCATAATGTGATGAACATGAGTCTTTTGGAGACCAAGGACAGAATGTTATAGTTTAGATTGAAAATGTATCCTAAAAATTTCTTGTGTTTGGAAGCTTACTATATCATGGGGATGGTATATTCATCACCAGTGCTATACTCATCACTGAATCCATCAGTGGATTCATCCTTTGATGAATTCAGTAGCCAATTGTACTGTTAGGAAGTGGACCGTGGTGGAAGGTAATCACTGGACATGTGATCTGGGAGGGTGCATTCTCGTCCCCTGCATTTCACTTCTTTCTTTGCTTCCTGGCTTAAAAATATGTCTACTTTGTGAATGGCTATGTTGACCTGATTATTATATGGATTACTTTGAAAATTTACTGTTTAAAACTTTATTCTGGAAAGTTTTTTATTAGTATATAGAAATGTCATAATATATATTTTTTAAAATGTTGGCGATTTTTGTACATTAAGTTTGTATCCTAAAACTTCACCAAATTTGTTTTAGTTTAAACAGTTTTTTTTGGTGGATTATTTAGGGGTTTCTATATATAAGATCTTATCATCTGCAAACAAGGACATTTTAACTTCTTCCTGTGATTTAGATGCATTTTCTTTTCTTGGCAAATTGCTCTAAGATTTCCAGTGCTATATTGAATAGAAGTGGTGAGAATGTGAATTTTAGTTTTGTTCTTCATGTTGGAAGAAAAGATTCTTCAACTTTTCACAGTGAGCATGATGTTTGCTGTGGGTTATCAGACTTAATTATGTTTAAGTATACTACCTCTATACCTAATTCATTGGAAGTATTTCTTTTATCATGGAAGGACATTAAATTTTGTCAAATGTCATTTTCTTCATATATCGGGATGATTGTATGATTTTTGTCTTTCTGCCTTGAAATTACTGGTTTGAAAGTTAGGCTTCAAAAGAAGAGAGAAAGGATTTCTAAATTCTAAAATATCAAGAGGAAACTTCGGTGTTGGAATGCTAATTTTATTGCTACAGTAGAGAGACACTTGAAGGGAAGCCAGTCAAAGAATTTGCCCTCTTTCATGTTCTGATAGGGAAGTAGGGAAGAGGGAAGTTGAGAGGTGTGGCAGTGCCCAGTGTTAGGACAGAACAGTTCATGATGCCAGTGGTTAGCACGTGGGGAAGTCTTAAGGTCACAGGGAATTGCTTCTGGCTTTTCACAGCATAGAAGAAAGGTAGCGTATTTTTTTTTCTACTTCTGTTATTAGATTATCACAAATTTAGCAATTTAGAAATTACAAATTACATTTCCAAAGGTTAGAAGCCAAAAATGAGTCTCTGGTCTGAAATCAAGGCATTTATAGTGCTGTGTTCCTTTCTGGAAACCCCATGAGAAAATCCATTTTCTTGTCTTTTCCAGATCCTAAATCAGTGATGGTGAACATTTTAGAGCTTTCAATGATAACAAACAACTCGCTGTGGCATGTATGCCACAGGTTCACCACCACTGCAAACAGTGTTTTTGTTCCTAGGTAATAAGAGCATTTGAGGGAAGGGGAGCTTTGAGAGGCTTCTTGAAACTACTTCCTGTAATCCACCCATCGCAGTGGACTGTGAGCCATCCAAAGGTGAGCACCATCTTTCAGTACTCAGCTGTCTCGTTATTAATGTTATATGTAAATTACTTTATGGGGGAAGAAAGTACAGATTGTCTCAACCATACAAGATGTATAATTTTTATTGTAAATCAGTATTTCCAAAATTTATTCAGAAAAGTCCTTTTACTTTAATATAACAACTTCAAGTTAATATAATTAGGAATTCATTTTTGAAAATCTATTGATTTGGGCTGGGGATTTAACTCAGAGGCATAAGCGCCGGCCTTACAAGTACGCAGTCGTGAGTTTGATCCCCGGTACCGATTAAAAAAAAAAAAAGAAAATCTATTGATTTCATATCTCTAGCAATGGGCTGATTGGGAAAAATCAACTATTTTTTAAAAGTGTTCATGTAGTATTCCAATCCAATAAAATCTTGGTTTGAAAATGAAACTATCTCTGATAATAACATTATATTCTCTGATGAGATTTATGTTGCAAGTTACACAGCTGCCTAAAATGCAATTGGATAGAAGTGCAGATAATATACTAGTGCAGAAATAATGAAATTGGTGTCAGATAAAAACTTTTGGAAAGTAAAGTCTTTTTGTTACTAAGGCATAAAAGAATTGAAGAAACTTGGTAAATTCCAGTCATCAGGTTATGGGTTAGAATAGTAAGGAATATTTCATCAAGCAACCCATTTTCAACTGAGAACTTGACCATGTAGTCATTTTAAAGAAAATTGCTAGTATGTTGAATGACATTTGTTGTCTTTGTCTTTTTGTGGTAATTAACTAATGGTTAACTTAGCACGGTTCTAGGTGTGAAAGGCCACCTGAGGACCATTCCCAACAGCATAAAAGGAGAACTGGAGAAGAAGATGGTGTGTTGTTGATTCTCCTGCAGAAGTTTGTCACATTGGTTTTCCTGATATGAACCCGGCTGTTCTCATCATTGGAGGAGCTTGGGTCCTTGCTGTGGCTAAGGATGGTTGTGGTTCTTTTTGGGGGAGCTCTGGTCCTTACTTTGAATGTTACTTCCTGGTTCCAAAGCAGTTCCTTTAGGCTGTTGACACAGATATCTCATCCTGCTAGTGCAGACTTTCTGGCTTCCATCACTGGTCTTTACATTTTCCCAGGGCAGACCCTTGAAACAGACTTGCATGACACATTGTCATGGGCTCTGGGCCTCCAGATGGACTCATGGAGGATATTGCATGGGCTTTAGGTCTAGGCTTTAGCTGGATTCTTTGGGTCTATAGTGTATGGATAGGTCTCTTGCACACCTCTGTATTTGAATTTTTGGGTAAATATTATAAAATAATCCTGTAAACTATGTGTCCTGTGTTAAATCTGTTTCCTTACAAACCATGACTATGATGTCTTTCTTTTCTTTCTGCTAATGTATGCTTCTAGTTATATTCATTTTTTGATCACTATCTGTAGTATGAAGTTTATTTTAGGGACTATGGAATGACTCTGTAATGGTCTATTTATAGTGATCCTAAACCTACTGAGGATTGGTTACTGGTTTCCTGGTGGTTTCTATGTGGTTTAAAGGATGAATCTTCTAGATCCCTCTGAAGCTTGGTTCTTGGTGGGATTTGTGTTTCTCTGAGAATCTAATTATTTCACTGATCTGACAGGTGGTGAAGCTCAGGCAGTAATGCAAGAAATGGGGAGCAACTGTAAATACAGATGAAGCTTTGCTCCTAAGCTATGCAACTTTTGCTCTGCTATCCAGGTCCTAATGGGCCACAGACTGGTATTGGTGCATGGGCCCAGGGTTTGGGATCCCTGAACTCATGACAAAATGGGGGTGGCAAGGAAGACCTTCCCCGAAGAGGGAACATCAAATCAGAAGTAAGGGAGAATGGGAAATGAGGTACACTTGGTGCCCTTTATGTGGGGTGTGTGTGGTGTAATAGACATAGCAAACCCTATTTGGTATAATAGCTTATAAACTATAATCCTATGTTAAATATTCTATTTAATGGGAAAAGTAGCTCAAGATACAGCCTGGTGTGTTCAACAAAGCAAAATCCTTAAGAAAATTTTACTACTAAGGGAAACTGGGTTTGAGTGGAATATAGAGGTATACATGGTTACTTAAAATGCTTTTTTATTAAATTGTAAGATATTTTACTGACAAACTGGTATCTGAAATGACAAATAATGAAAATGGAGAATAAAATTATTACTATAATAAAATACGTTTTTAGTAATGTAAAATACATGGGTATAGATATATCATACTAAAATCTGAAATTTGTTAAAATAATTTTCAATATTTCTTTGAACTATTTTCTTAGCTTCAGATAGAGGATTTGCTCTAGATAATACAGGGTAGAAAACTTCACAAATTTGGATTACAAACTTGGTTCAAAGGAAACAGTTTCATTGGTAAGTGGAGAAAAAGGAAATGGTAGAGTGGGAGTGAAACTAAACATTTTCTCTAGGGTTTCAAAAAGAAAGGGCCAAGAACCAAATTAACATCATGTTTGCACCACACTGACTAAAGTAAGATGTATCTTGGGTGATCTGAGGAATACTGATGCCCAAATGCGGGTATGGCAATAGTACTGTTATAGCTTTCATTACCTCTGGTATTGTTGCAATGAACTGTTAATTGGTTTGCAATTTCTGGACTCTTTCTCCATAGGATACCCATTCTTCTCAAATACTAATCTCCTACATATTACCCAGAGATCTTGGAAACACGCAGATTCTGAGATGTCTTCTAACAAGCTGGCGTAGTTATATATAAATGTTGCTGGCCCTGACACATATTTTGAGTAGCAGAATCTATGCAATATTGTTAGACCTTTTCATTACCAACCATTCTGGTTCTGCTATTTTCCTCCACAAAAATCCCTCTATATCTCTGAAATGTTCACCTTAAAGCATTTTATGATGATTGTCTTCCATAATATGGCCCCAAACTACCTTTCCAGTTATACTTATCATTAATTCTCAAACATGCATTGGCCAGTGTGAAGTTTCTTGATCTTTTCTTTACTGGTATATTACTGGACTGCCTTCACAAACCACACCTTTTTTATTTTTCTTTCTTTTGCATGCTTGACCCTAACCCTCCTAGTTTGCCACTGCATAGATTTATTCTATTTATATCTTCCCTTTTGGAAGTTTAGCTTGTTAGCAAATGAACCTATGTTTTATGTTGTTTTGAGTAACTGTATCATTTGATTATGTGTCACCTATTAACTTATTTAGAACTATTTTTTCATAATAATCATATATTAATTGTGGCATTTCACTGTTTACAAAGATAAGTGCTATCAGTAGTTGTCATATTATTTAGATCATTTATTTCATAATTGATAACTTTTTTTCCTTATAGTTACCATGTACTAGTACATTTCAGTTAACATAGCTGTCTTAGCTGCTTATAATTCATTGTCTTTAATTATTAACCAATGGATTCCAGTTTACATAATTCTAAGCCATTCTCTGGCCTAAAAGTGACCACGGACTTCTTGAACAGTAAGGTGTAATAAATCCTCCTTTCATTTATTTTTTTGTTATTATATCTGTGGTAGATACTTAAAATTGCTAGAAGTTAATCAACTTTTCAAAAACATTTGATAGTAATGTATTGAATAATGATCTTGACATTTTTACTTATAGCAAAAGAAACTTTTAATAAATTCCATGAATGTTAATTGGACGCCTACTACGCACAAGTCACGATGAGTGATACAAAAATAATTCACAGTTCCTGCCAAACTGGAAATTTCATTCTGTGTAACCACTGAGAGCAGCTCACCTGACCGTCTTCCTTTTTATGTTTCCTTCATGTAAAGGTGAAAGCTAGATAGCAACAGATGGAACTTTTCAATTTATTTTTGAGTTTATGGTTTTGATAATCATCAAATATGCTAATTCTATTTTACAGGATAAATTGTTGCATTGCATCCAAGTCTTATTAAATAATGATTGACTGATTTTGTGCAGATGGTAGCATTGTAGAATGGGCCACCATATTAAAATGCAAATTGGGATGAAAGATCATATTTACATATGATATTCATTATTTTTCACATTAAAATTATTTTAAACACCAACTAGTTGAAGTTCCTAAATCCTGATTTTAATATTTATTGATTTACCCTCTAGCATTACATAATGAATTGAAATGTTTATAAATGATCCTATTACTTATAGTATGTACAACCTTAGGTGTTTAATAGACGACTGAGACTGAACGAGCTAAAATTTCACTTTTTATCTTTATTAATATGTGTTTGCAATACATAATGATTGCATTCATCATCATGTCGAGTCGGTACATGTATACAATACATTAATTCTTTTGGCTTCTCCTTCCCCTTTTCCATCTCTTGGTTTCCTTTCCATTTGCAAAAGACCCATCTCCTGGTCTCCTATTATCTATCTTTTAATTTTCTCTTTAAATTTTTTATACTTTGTGTTTTTCATATAAGAGAAGCAATGAAATGTGTAAGCTTGCGTGTATGATTTATTTCACCTAACATGGTCCCCAGATACATCCACTTATCTACAGATGCCTCAATTGTATCTTTCTTTATGGCAAATAGTACTCTAGTTTGCATAACTATCACATTTTTATTGATTCATTTGTTGATGGATACACAGGCTGCTTCTAAGATTTAG
The DNA here is from genome assembly GCA_004027455.1 of Hydrochoerus hydrochaeris. Taxonomy (NCBI): domain Eukaryota; kingdom Metazoa; phylum Chordata; class Mammalia; order Rodentia; family Hydrochaeridae; genus Hydrochoerus; species Hydrochoerus hydrochaeris. The sequence continues at coordinate 156,552 of PVLA01000093.1, forward strand.
CTATTGTGAATTGTGCTGCTACAGTATAAATGTAGGCTGTATGTATCACTATAATATGATAACTTTAATATTTTTATGAAGACAAACTAGAAAGAGAATAGTTGACTTGGGTGGAATTTCTGTTTATGGGCTGTTTTAGGTATCTCCATACTGATTTCCATAGTGATTCAACTAGTTTACATTCTCATCAACAATTTAGAAGGGTCCCTTATTGACCCACAATCTCACCAGCATTTGTTATTTGACTTCTTAATTATAGTCATTGTTTCTAGAGTAAGAGGTTCCATCTTACTCTGATGGCCAGAGATACTAAACGGTTTTTCATGCATTTATTGTCCATTTGCATTTCTTCTGAGCAATGTCTGTTCATGTCAGTTGCCCATTTTTGATGGGTCTTTTATTTTGAAGGGTCCAACGTTTTTTGAGCTTTTATAAATTCTAGACATTAGTCCTCTGTGCAGGGTAGTTGACAAAATTTTTTTCCCATTCTATCTCTTCATTCTGTTTGCTTACTTTGCTATGCAGAAGATTTTTAATTTGATATAAGGCCAGTTGTTGATTTATTGATGTTATTTCTTATGCAGTTGAGGTTCTTTCACAAAGTCCTTCACTATGCCATCTCTTTTAGTTTTACCTATTTTATCTTCTAGCAAGTTATATATTTTTGATCTTTGATTTTAATTTATTACATTGTGTGAGATATGGGTAAAGATTCAATCTACTTCATGTGGATTTCTGATTTTACCAGAACCATTTGCTAAAAGGCTATTTTGCTTCCACTATGTGTTTTTGCTCCTTTTGTTAAAGATCATATGGCTGAATGTGTTTGGGACTGTTTCCTCTATTCAATTCCACTGAGCTGAATTACTATTTTCATGTTAATACTATATTGTTTTTATCACTGTAGCTTTGTAATATAACTTAAAATCCAGAATTGTGCTGTTTTCTACTTGGCTTATATTATCTAGGATTGCTTTTGCTATTGTGGGTCTTTTCTTCTGTTTCCATATGAATTTCAGGGTTGTTTTCTCTAGTTTTGTGAGGAATGCTGTCAATATTTTTATTGAGATTGTGTACACACTTGTTCTTCTTCATTTTTAAGGTATCTCTGACTAAATCACTATGTGTTTGCATTTTGTCCTCAAGGTCTGAGATCCTTTCCCTGCATCAGTCATTTCTGAAGTTCATGTATTCAATAGAATTCTTTATCTCCATGATTTCTCTTTGACACCTTTTCTTAGAGTCTACTTCTTAATAAATTTGTTATGCATTTTTAAAATAGTTTTAGTCAGCTCTTTTAGTTTTTTTATTTGTTTCTTCCATATCTACATTGGTCAGTTTGCTTTTTAGTTCCAGGATCTTCTGAGCTATGTCCTTTTTGGGCTTATTGAGTTTATTTTTTTTCTCTTTAATCTTCTTGTGCAACTTGGTTATTTGGTGTTTGATTTCCTCTCTGTCAGTGCCCCTTGTATCTGCTTTGGGAGATTTAGGAGTCTTTGGAAGCATTTTATTGCCTTGTTTCTCATGCCTCTCCCCTCCCATGGTGTGTGTTGAGGGCTGGCTTAGTTTCCTTTTTCTTGTTCCTGACACAAAATACCCAAACACCCAAGGTTAAAGGTGTACTTAGCTCACAGTTTATAGTTGTTTCAGTCCATAATTGGCTGGCTCCAAGGCAGGGTGGCATATGACAGAGGGTGACTGTTCATGGTGGTGGAAGACAGCAAAAGCAAAGAGAGAGGGGGAGAGGGAAAGGGAAAGGGAGAGGGAGAGGGAGAGAGAGAGGGGGGAGGGAGAGGGGGAAGGGAGAGGGAGAGGGAGAGGGGGAGGGGGAGGGGGAGGGAGAGGGAGAATAAATCTTTTTTTCTCTTATGTTAATGCAGACGATCCATCCTAGGGCAGGGGTAACACTGACACCCTTAATTCCATCATTGCACTATGAATCAATTATGCATTCTAGATTTAGCTACCTCTGAAAAAGCCCTGTGACCCCATGAGGCTTTGGGGGGATATCTAGACACAAACTATAACAAGGGTTGTGATCAGATAGAGTGAAGAGAATTTGTTGATGGTGTGAAGTCTCTTTCTTATGCTCTGTTTTCCAGTGATGTGATCTTGGTTTTAATTTTTGAGAGACACTGTTTACCATGTCAACCCATGCAATTCAAGTTAGACCCAGGCACATGTCTACTGTAGGCTACACATCTCAGCTTGTTGAACCATGGTTTTTTGTTTTTTTTTTAAAGCAGAGACACTTTGAAGCTCAGTCAAATAATTTTCATCACATGATAATAATTGCAGTCCCATCTGGAACTACTCTGAGTGCTACCACCTTGGTTTTCAAATCAACTGAACCAAAGCTGTCCTGAGGCTCTCAAAATCAACTCTTGATTCTTGCATTTTTTTCTCTAACTTAACTACTCTGGTTAACTCATGTAAATTGAGTCACATAGTACTTTTCATGACTAGAGTATTTTAATGCTATTTATTTTTAATATTGAAAAACTAGAAACAACCTAATAAACAACAGAAAAGTAGTTACATAAATTATAATATTTTCATACTGTTTTGTGTGGTGGTACTTGGGATTGAATCCAGGGCATTACACATGCAAGGAAAGTACTTTAACACAGAGCTATGCTTAATTACTTTATTTTTTATTTTGATACAAGGTCTCGCTAAGTTTCCCAGGCTGGCCTTGGATTTGTGATACTTCTGCCTCAGCTTCCCCAGAACTGGCATCACAGATATTTGCTCATCTCTGTTCTTTTGATAATTCATCATCACTTGTTTTGTAAGATAAATGTAGGGGTACCAACCAGGCAAGAGGTAATAATGATTCAAAAAAAGAACATAACCTTGGTGAATGAGGCAAACACTGGACAGATTTGGGATGTATTCAAATCACAAGTAGACTGGACAAAGGATTTGAGTGGAAACTGACAGAAGCTAGTATTTGTGGCCAGTGGAAAGGAAGAGAAGAGAAAACATTTCCCAAGATTGGAAAGATGGTGAGAGGAATAGGTTGAGACATTCTTTTCTTAGATGATCAAGAGTTGATTTTTCTTAAAGTATACCAAGATGATGAACAAATATTATTCTAATAAGCTAATAGAAAAATGAACAAAGGGTTGAATAAATAAAAGCAAGTAATAAATTCTTATGGAGTAAAGATGGAAAAATATTCCATGTGATAGAAATCATACAAATTCATATTTAAGTAATAAGACATCAGTTTTTACATACCAAAATGACAAGATATAAACAGTAATAGAATTGAAATTTGTGTGGAAGCATTGTCAAAGGAACATAAACTGGTATAATGTTTTAGATTATCAATATGGCAATGTATTTAAAAACTCATAAAATATACATGTTGTTTTACTTCATAGTATAAATTTTAGGAAAACTTCCCTGAGAAGTTAGGAACATTCACAAACTGTAAATGGTGTTACTTACAAAGAGAAATATCTATATGCTTAATAACTGAGATTTTAAAATAGTTTATATATCTATATAGAAATCCATGTGTTGACATTATATTTCATGATATGGGGAAATGTCACATGTAAATGATGTATACTGAAATGATCTGTTGATGAGACAAACTATATACTGATGACATTTTTATAAAGGAGAAATTGCAAACTACCAATATTAGTAACCATGGCTTAAAATACCTTTGCAAGACTTTAGATGTTTTCATAAGCTGTAGGCTTTGATATGAGAAGTTAAATCGAGCTAATTACATGACTTACTGTATTGTGCAGTTGTGTGTCTGTTTTATTGGGTGACATGATGTCAGGATGAGGAGAAACCTCAGTGTGACCTCCATCTTCTGTGTTATTGATAAGGTTAAAAAAAATCTAATTTACAAACAAGGTCTTCTGTGAAGCCAAATGTTTACAATTAAAGTTAACAATCACCAAAGTAATAATTGTGTCACAGTTCTTGCTTTTGTTTGGTATCAAATAAACATTTCCAGAACAGTTTTTCTTCCCTTATGGCTCCGAGTATGTAGTGCTTTTCTCCTTTCCGGCACTGTATTTAAAATTCTGTCATTAATGAAATAAATGTGTGAAAGAGACATCTGCACTCCCATGGGTACTGTAGCAGTTTATTGTTTATTTACTAAAACCACGATAGGGAATCATCCTATGACACTATCAGCAGATGAATAGCTAAAAAAATGTAGTATCTCTACACAATGGAACTCTACTCAACCACAAAGGACAAAATCTTGCCATTTGCAAGAACATGAGTGAACCTAAGGGACATGATGCTAAGTAAAACAAGCCAGGCACAGAGCAACAAATTCCTACAATGATCTGCTTCTTATGTGAAATCTAAAACCATGAGTGCCATAGAAGTAGAGAACAGAATGTCAGTCACCAAAAACTGGGGAGGAAATGGAGGAAGAGGGCTGAGGAATGGTTGATCCACAGGTACAAAATTCTATTTCAACAGCGGGAATAAATTCTGGTGTTCTATCAGGCAGTAGGGTAACTATACTTAACGTTAATAGATTATATAGTTCAAAAGCTAGAAAAGAAAATTTTGAAATACGTAAAATTATGTGTCATTTAAAAGATACATAGAATTTGAAGAAAATTGCTATCACTAAAGTTTTACAAACACAGCAACTGTTCTCTATTCCAGAAGTAGGTGAAGAGTTTTAAGAAGGAAAATACCTGTGACTGTAATTATAGGAATGAATGGTTGGTGGCTTAGGCTGCCTTAGGGAGGAAAGGAAAATAACAGGACATCTGAAAATCAGGGCCTTCCCTCTTCCTGAAGTGCAGTGGAGAGGAGAGCTTCCTAGCTGTGCAGGAAGCTTCTTGTTCTAGGGGTCTGGCTGTCAGGTTGTGTTTAAGAAGCCAAGAATCTTCCACCCATTGCTTCACTCTTCTGACAGCAACTGCAATCACCAAAGGGCAGGAGAGGGGCTGGTTCCAGAGGCAAAAGTATGTAGAGTTGCTCTGATCCAGAAGTCATTTTCTAGAGTGTTTTGCTCACAGGGTGAGTAAAGTTACTGAGCAGGTTGTATTTGTGCCACAAGATACCATCCTTCCCTTGAAAAGCCAACTAAAGTTACCAAAATACAATGCAAGTGTTTTATGAGTCTATTTCTCATGTTGATTATAGCAGGTAGTTTTATCTGGGATGAAGGAAAAGTAGTTGTATTTTATTCTATAAAATTTTCAGAAGCCATGAAAGAAACTAGCCAGTGGTTCATACATTCCAGAGCTCTGTTAAACTACTAGGAAAACATTACTTTTCCATTTTACCTGACAATGGATTACGATTTTATGTGCAAGTTCTTTTTTTTTTTTTTAACTTCCAGTTCTTCGTAATAGCCTAGCTTTCGATATATAGTTAAGCTATTACAAAAGGCTACAAAATAACACTGTCACTATCCACCATTTTAAGCTTCCATTTTTTTTTTCTAAGACAGATGTTTAAATCTCTTTGCTTTCAGCTTTTCCAGCTGATCTTTTGTGGAGGCAAAAATAAAAATAGATAGGGGATTTATTTTTGCCCATTTTTTTGATAGGTTACTTCTAATTTTTTTAAATTAAAAAATTAAAAATCAGACTTCTGTCTGCATCCATAAACACAGTCACTTGAAAGCAAAGCTATAGGATACCTAAGCAAAATGTTACTGACTTGTGAAATGGAAATCAGTGTAATTTATAGTCAAATATTTTTTCTATTCTCAACTGAAACCAATACATATTTACTCATTATAACCCTTCAATCTTAAAAATTGCTAAACTGAAATGTTAGACTATTGAAGTGTTCTTGTCTTTTGCCTTTTACCTGCCCTGAATCTTCTAGTCCCACTAAATCAGTCTGCTCTGTTGTTAGTTGGTCTTTAATCACGTTTCTGCACTGGTAAGAAAAGTAAAAACTGAAAAAAAATTCATTTTTTTTCTAAAGGGAAGCCAGGAAGTTAGATGTCAAAGTACAACTTACTTAACCTGTCAGTACCTCCATTTAATTTGTAAAACGAGGCACTTTATTGGCTGGTTTCCAAGTTGTATGCTATACATATTTTTAGGTTTTTATGATTTCTTTCCATTAAAAATTCTGATAAGCTTCTGAAGGGTGTGGTGAATGATGAAAATATTTGGAATTTGAAGAGATGCAAATATTTATATTATATTCAAATGTTGCTCTGATGATCCCATTTCTGCAAACTGCTCTGCCTCCTGTAGCAATGTTGTAAAGTATAGCTACAAAGAGCCTGTTTTTATACAGATGCACTAATTTTTAAGGGTGACATGACAGAAATATTCATATTTTATCTTTATGTTCTCCACTTAAATTTGTGTCATGGAACAGAGACCAAAAAGTCTCAGCACTTGTTACTTGTCATGTGAGGAAAACAGTTCAAATTTTTCTTTCTTCCTAAAGTCTCTATAATCATTTCTTCACAAAACGTCCTGTTTGTAGGACAAAACCATTTATTCTACACTAACCATGTTTAACCATGCTAAATATCAAAGTCTCAGTCGAAGGTATTCCTGAGCAAGCTGGCCTTGGTGTGAAACACTACCAGGTATAAAGAATTTCATAAGGATCATGACAAGCCAGCTTCAACTTACCTTTGCCTATTGGTACAAAGTAAGAAGATAGGCCGTAGAGTTTAAATACTTTCTCTTTTTAAAAATTACTCTCTTTTTCCAGTTCTCTATTAGATTTTTTTTCTCAGAGACTAGTTATATTTGAATTTCAAATAAAAAACAAAATTTTGGCAGGATATAATCGACCTATGTGTCAATTATTACATACAGATAATAGTAAACTCTTATACTAAATTATTATATATATATATATATATATATATATGAGAAAGATTATTTTAATCTTAAATTTAACAGGTATATACATAATTTTTGAAGGAATGCAACCCTAATAAACTACTAAAGAAAATCTGAGGATGCTGAGACAACCACTGTACTACACACATCTTCACAAAAATAGCAATAAATTCCTAATACCTAAAACAATGTATTATTTATAAGTAAATATTACCTAGTGATTTGATTCATAACCAAGTCTATCTATCTATGTATCTATCTATCTACATGTTCTTTCAGAGTTTAAATATTATGTGTTTTGTCTTATGTTAAGTATATGTATTATTTCTATCCCTATATTTTAAAAACTTCTATGCAACTTTATGTTGTGACAAATTACTTAACATCTCCCTTTTATCAACACTTAGATATTGTTCATGTTAGAGTAACCTCTTGCTGTGTATAGTACTTGGTTTATTATGCTGTCTTTCTAGAATAAGTTTCTTAGAGTGAGATCAGTGAATTGTCTGCATTCACCAACCAAACTATATCTGTGGATCATATTTTAACTCTCTGAAAGGAAGCCATGGCTATTTTCATCACTGATAGTAAAATAACAGGCGTGGAAATGAGTTTTTAAAAATTCAGCTGAACACTAAATATTTTAATAACCTATAATTTCTTTCTGTCTTGCATTTCCTACCAGTGTATAACCAGGTTCTCCGATCACCATGAGTTACCTCTTTGATGCACCAGACTGGTGTGATTTCTTCTTAAACATGTTTTTAGTGGCTACATTATCTGAAGAAGCTGAAGTATGTATCTGTTCATAAACTTTCCATTTGCTTCTTCTTCAATATGTTGGAGATAGGAAATAGAGATGGAAAAATTCAAAAAAATTTGCCTAAATGATAAATGTTTTACCAAAACCCAGTTAATTACTAGGCTTATCCAGAGAGGAAAAGGAAACATATAAAAATCAGGCAAAAAACCAGAAGGGTTAAGAAAGGAAGTATAAGGTGATGGGCCTAGGAGGCATAATTGTAATTTATCCTCTTTATTTACCTCTGAATATCAATTAAGCAATTTCAAGCCAAACTTATACCTGTCTCTATCTATCTATCTATCTATCTATCTATCTATCTATCTACCTATCTATCGTCTATGTATCTAAAATTCAGTTTGATAGATAGATATCCATCTCTAGTTGTTCTCTAGTTGTTTTATCTGGCTAACCTCAACTTTATCTATCAGAATTAAACCACCATTATGAAATATATTACTCTTTTGAGCTCCCTAGACAAGTTCCCTAGGCTGATAGGACAGATATGGTTTAAAAATCATTTGCTGTAAGAAATTAAACTTACAAAAACATCAAATATTTTGTATAGAGATAAAGTAGAGAAGAAAATTCTGGTTACCAGGGTTGGGGTGAGGGGCAGGAAATGGGTGATATCAGTCAAAGGTGACAAAGTAGAAAAACATATAGGATGAACAAGTGAAAAGGCCTCATAAACAACATGAAAACTATAGTTAATAATGTTCTCTATATTGGATTTTTGCTAAATGAGTAGATTATAGCTGTTGAATAGACTATGGGAAGGAAAACTAATTACGTGTGCTAGTCAGTTTTCTGTTACTATAGCTAATTCCCAGGATAAATAATTTATTTTAAAAAAGGTTTATTTTGTCTCACAGTTTGGGAGGTTTCAGTCCATGATCATTTGGCCCTGCTACTTTAGTCTATGCCAGCACACAATGGTGGAGCATGGCAGAGCAGAATCACTCATTTTATGGTCAAGAAGTGAAGGAGAAGAATAGGAAGGGTCGGAGTCCCATTATCAGTTTCTTGGGACACATCTCTGTGACCTGATGACCTGCCATGGAGCCCGCCTTCTAAAGACTCCAGTGCCTCCCCTCCTGGGGAACATGCCTTCAACACATGGGTCTTTGGGGTACACTGAAGATCCAAACTATACCACATTGTGAGACAATAGATATTTTGTTTACATATATATGTTAATATGTTGCTACATATATTTTATTTATATAATGTTATATATAACATTGTTATATACCTTAAATATATGTAACGCTATATATGACATTGTTATATACCTTACGTATATACAATAACATTTATTTAAAAAGAAAGTAAGCTTTTATGGGAACTATGAATTTAAGTCAACAGTGAAACAGTATTTCAAAATGAGAGCTAATGATGTGAATACAGTTCAACGAAAGTCCTATTATGGGCTCAAACGTCTTCTTTAGTCACTCTGCTGATAAAGTTCTCCCCTACTCTCCCCAACCTGTATTGGGGTATTCTATCAACATTTAACAAATTGTTTTCACAAGGTCAGAAGTTCATCAGTATGTTAAGAACTGATTTCCAAATTTAAGGTCAAATATGTGGTGTGGTTAAAAAAAATATATGGTGAGTGCCATTGGTTTCCAGGTGCCATCCAGCAGAAAGGCAGTGACTTCACTCTGAGAAGCAGTGGATCAAACTGTAGTGAGTGACATGTTTCAAGTGATTCAGGGCAATAATATGACTTTTTATTGCAAACTGAAAAAAGCGCTAAAGAATCACATAATGTGTTAAAATAGTTAATGTAGATACTACAGTGAACATGAAGGCAGTGTATAAGTGGCAGTGTATAGTTGTGAACTGGTTGAAGATGATCAGCAATCAAGGTGTCCTTCAACATCAAAGACCCAAAACAGTGCTGAAAATGTAAGTGAAATGATTCAGCCCAACAGGTAATAGACTATTGAAGGAATTTCTGAAGATCTGAGCACTTCTTATGGTTTCATTTAAAGCACTTTAACAACAGATTTGAACACAGGTAAGTATGGAAGTTCACAGTTCTCAGTGGAAATCTCTCAAGTTCTCCTTGTGTGAAAAAAACCCATCAATCAAGATTCAACAAAAAACTGATGTAGATTGCATTTTTTGACCTTGATGGACTTGTGTGAGCTGAATTTATATCCAGGAACACTATAGGGAACTCCAAATGATGTAAAGGCTCATTAGAGTGTTTAGTAAATGATATGCATAGAAAATAGCCTCAGAAATGAGTAAGTGGTTTTATCTTGCTCTGTGTCACACATCCATTCTTGCAGTGCAATTCTGTCAAATAAAAGCACTGTAGTATATGCTCAACCACCACATTCACTGGATCTGTCATTCGTGAAACCTCTAGCTCTTCTCTAAGGTCAAAGTGACTGTGACTTTGAAGTAACTCAGGACATTGAAGTGGCCATAACAATGCAACTGAAGACAAGAAAGAGGACTTCCAGAACTGCTTCAGAAAGTGACAAGAGCGCTGAGTAAGTATGTTCAAAGTGAAGACGAGATGTTTTGAGAGAGATCAATGGCAATGGGTCTGTTACTGTAGTTAATTTTAAACATCTCATCAGTCACTCTACTTTTTGATCACACCTTATAAGCTTTAAAAGTTACTTGGTTTGTTCTCTTCCCTTCCAGATTCATAATACACAATAGTGTTTTGAAGACTGAGAAATTTTTCACTGGAAAAAAAATTAAATTTCATTTAACTTTTAATTTCTCAAACTTATAAGAAGTCATTTTTACATAACTAAAACGAACATTTCAAAGAATCCCCATGCTCTAAAGAACGATTTATTCAAAGCTTTGGGTTAAGCATGTATCTCAATGACAAACCAAGAGAAACAGAGTTGGAAACTGTAATGGTTGACACATTGTGTCACTTTGAGAATTGAGAAGTTTAGAAGCTTAGCTAAATGACTCAGCAGGGGGCCAGATTCCTCATTTTGTAAACATCCTTAGCCTGTGCAAGCCAAAGGCAGGGAGATGGCGTGGGTTACAATGTAACAGAGGAAAAGAGGTTTGCTGCCCTCATTTTGCTATTACTGCTTTTGCTGTCTTCTGCTGCCTTGAACTGTTGCTCCTATGCCACACCACTCTACCCTCAAGTCAGCTGATTATGGACCGAAACTATGAGCCAAACAAACCTTTATTTTCATTTTTCTAATGAAAAATTTCTGTTTTCAAAATGCAAATATATATTATGAGTTTTGGGTATTTTGGGTGTTGGGATTTTGTCTCAGCAACAAGAGAAAAGTAACTAAGAAAGAGACATATTTTAAGACTAATTTTTAATGTATTTGTAGGTTCTCCTAACTTCTCCTACCCATCCCAAACTTCTCTACACCTGCTGAGTCATTTGGGGCGACCCATCTATAATTTTTTCTTCAGAATTTGAGTCTCTGGGCAGAAAAATAAAGGATAAGAATAAAGTTGACCAGGTTTGATACTGATATTTACCTTTTTTACTATGTTCTATGGCTTTAGAATGGAGAGGAAGGTATGAAGTGAGCTGGCTATAAATATATTTAGCAGAGTTAGAATTTATTGACTCAATCATGACTGCTGAACAAAAAGGAAATCCAACATGAAACAAAACAAGATATGAGAGAGGATATGTTTAGAAGGAGAAATGTTTAAATGATGAAGAGATCTTCAAATGGAATCAACTGGTGGAGCAAGCAGGAGACTGGTTAAGAAGGAAACAGCTGAGGAAGAATCAGGTCAGCAGAGGTGGTGGTGAATTACTTTCAAGCAAAATGATTTGGAGATAATATGTACATCAGGTGCCTAACTGCTAATATTCAGATAGTGGAAAAACAAAGAATGTTTTAAGGTTTTCTAACAATGAATACATTTTTTATTCAATTAAGTGAATAAGCATTGATTTACCTATTATGAGCAATACAGTGAAAGAGAATTTGGGAATGCTAAAGATAAGTCATGACTGCAAGGAAGGAATACTGTAAATGCTTTAATAGCAAGATAAAAGGAATACATACAAATTACTCATATGTGGCAGAATAGTGTCATTTTGAACAGAAGAGTAATGAGGTTAGAATTTTGTTTGGGACTACTAATTCATCCATGATAAGTTGGACCACAGTGAGTTCAGGTAAAGAGACCTGAAAAATAGGAATGAATAAAACGCTGGGCTTACAAATTATGGAAGTGACAAATTTTAGGAATTAACTTAGGCAGTCAGCAAATTCTCTGTAAAGGGCAAGATAGTTAATATTTTTGGCTTTCCATGAGATATGGTCTCTGTAGTATGCAAGTAGCTATAGGTTATAGGTATAAGAGTGTAGCTGTTATTTTCAAGGAAAATTTAATTTATATATACATATGCAGGTCTGATTTAGTTCATGAACAATAGTTGAACAATACCTGAATTTAATAAAGGAAATTTCATGTCAGCTGTTGTTCCAAGTCAAATTAAATTATACGTATATCTTCTTTTGTGTTTGGCCTATTTATTTCAATAGAATATTTGGCCTACTTTTTTCAATCTTTGTAAGTACAAAAAGCTTGTTGGAATTTTGACTGAAATTATACTCATTTTTAGATCACTTGAATACTGACAATGGTGAGTCTTCCAATTTACAAGCATGGGATTTATATAGATTTTATTAATTTATTTCAGGAAGGCTTTCTTTCATTTGATTTATTCTTATGTATTTTATGATGCTATTATAGATATATCACAAGGTTTTAATTTTCTATTGTTTTTGGCTAGCATACAGAAATTTGATTAATTGTTATGGTGACTTTCCACCCATCAACTTTTCTTAATTCCTTTATTGCTACTGTTGTGGATTCATTTCGATTTTCTATATTCATAGTGATAGTATATGAGGGGTTTTGCTCTTGTAAGTTTTAATTCTATAAGTTACTTTATTTCTTTGGATAGGCCTCCTGTATACTGTTAACAAGAAATGGTGATAGGAGATATCCCTTTACGTTCTTCAAATCAAAGGAAAACATACACTATTTCTCTGCTAAATGTAATACCAGCTGCAGGAATATTAATTCTTAGAAAAACTTTCAGATATCAGTGTATAGACAACTTTGAAATTTGATCATATGAATGGGACTAAATTTGACTCCAAAGAGTGATATAGCTGTTTCTTTTGTTGTCTATTTGAAATAATTTATCCTTTGATTGCTGATAACAAAATGCAGAACATGGAAAGTAAAAAAAATATTTTATGCTCTTTTGAACATATATAAAATATTTAGCATTATGTGTTGCATCTTATGATCACTAGCAAAGTGGAGTGACTGCATAGAAAGAAGGAATCAGGACACAAAAGGTTTTATAAAGCATCTCCAGTGAGGACTTACTGAAAGAAGGAGGTAGGATCAACACACAGTTTATTGGGTGGAAAAGAGTAAACTTGATACCTCATTATGGTAAAAATAGCATGCAAAAGTGTAAGTTGCAACAAATAAAGTTAGATTCAATATAAGGAATGCTTAAAATAATTGGAACTTTCTAGAAGTAGAAATGTGTTGTCTCTAGAGAAAATCAGCAGAGTAACTTGTACTGTTTCTCTATAGTCTGGGTGGTGCTGATGGGATTCCTGCCATGGGAAATGAGTTGTGTTACTTGATTCCTTTATTGGGAAGAAAGTCATACTAGAAAATTCCTGGAAGTTATTTTAATATTAAAACTGTAATTTTTACAGATATACTGGTTATTTTTACAGAAATATTGGTTATTTTTGCATTGGAAAGATATGTTTGAAAGTTGAACTGCAGATATGTTCAAAACATAGTAAACATTGTTGACATTTGATCTGTAAGACCCAGAAAGATTCTGGGGAAATGTGTCCCCATAAACAAGTGATAATACAGTGAATGACTGACTTAGAGAAAAGATCGAAGAAGCTTAATTTTGCTTCATGTGCTAGTTTCGGATTAACTCAAAAGTGGTACTCTTTCTAAGAGTTTCCCATCATTTCATGACACTATGATGGCTAAAAGAGGCAAAAATGGAAATCTGAAGCAGATTATTGCTCATTTTAAATCTGACACTGACTAGACTGTTATCACATTAACTCCATAAGCCACAATTTCCTCATCTATAAAAATGAAGAAGACAGTGGTTAACTAAAAGATTGTTGAAGCATTTAATGGAGGATCAGTCTCATAAAGTGCTTAACCTGTTTCTGGGTCATAGAATGGATCATGAAATTATTTCTTCCCTTATGAACCAGATAGTTCAATAGAAAAAGAAAGATTTTCATGATAGTTAGAATAGCTACTGCTTAACCTCACAAAATTTGTGATAGTCAAGAGAAGTAATAAAGGATTATAGAACCATGTAGTAGTTTTCTTAGGATTTGAGTGTTAGGAAACACTATCCCACAGTCCTTAGATGACAACTCAGATTGTGCATTTTTTCTCTGTCCCTGTCCTCACTTCTGCTGGACTAGTGCTGCAAAACTAGTAACTTTCAAGCATCTCTCCAATTGTGTGAAGAGACAGAAACTGTCTTTGGGAGTGAATGGCACACTTAAAATAAAGGCAAGAAAATCAAAGATGTAAAAGCTACATAAATTGACAACAGTACTCATGCACGATAGTTATAACACACGCGCGCACACACACACACACACACACACACACATACACACACAGGCATGTGCACTAACATACTGATTTAAACCAATTTTTCTGACCAGAAGATGAAAGAAACAAAAAACAAAGGGAAATATCTATCTTCAATGTGTTGATGCTTTCTGTGTAAGCCTGGTGTTCTTACACATTCTTTCATGGAGGAAAACAGCTCAGTGGTTATAAGTGGTGCCTAGTATTAATATGGACAAGGATTTGGGTTGCTCCTATAATTCCTTACCCATTGTAACCCACTTTGGAGTGAAACTGCCTAAGAGAAACTAGCTGAATAAGTAGAGTTCCTCTTCAATTAGTGTCTTGGTTACTTTTCTCTCATTGCTGGGACAAATACCTGACACCCAAAATGAAGGAAGGAAAAGTTTATTTAGCTCACTGTTTGTGGATGTTTCAGTCCATAATCAGCTGGCTCCAAGGCAGCGTGGCATGGTGTTAGGGCAACACTTCAAGGCAGCAGCCAGCAAAAGCAGCCAGAGCAAAAAACGGGAAAGAGCAAGCTCTTTTCCTCCCTCCAGGGTTGATGTAGCACTCACAAAATCTCCTTGCCCTCATCTTGTACAGGATGAGGATGTTTACAAACTAAGAACCTTGGCTCCCTGCTGAGTTTCTTAGTTAAACTTCTAAACCTCTCAAGTTGACACAGTGTATCAGTAACAGTTAGGGTTACTCAGGAGTGCTGAGTTCCTCCCACCCCTGCAAGAGGCAGCTGCCCATGGCTCCACACAGGTGCTGGGTTGCTCAGGTCAGCTGCCTTGCTGTGAGGAGCAGATGTTATTAGGGCTGAACCAGCCCTTCCTTCTCCCTAAGCATCTTTGCTTTTTGAGGGTTCCTTGCCAGAGATTGATCAGTTTTAAGAAACTCAGAAACACTACAGAGAACCCACTCTACTGTGAAGCCAACCTCCTTCTCTACCTTTGCAAATATTACCCAGGGAGAAATGTTTTGCTTCTAAGTAAAGAGAAGGGGTTATCTCTGGTGACCTGAAGGACCAGTGAGTCCTTCACAGATTTGTAATCCAAATATGCTATGAAATTATAATCTCAAATGTGTTTGGTCTTTTGTGTAGCTCTTGGTACAAGGCTAGTCATTTTGGGTCAGTATGACTTTGAGATATAGGCAGTCTCAAACTCTGCCCTTTTCTGTTAATATTTCCCTTTAAATTTTCCATAAAAAGCAGAGAAAGCAATATTATTTTATTTTTCCAAGGTGGTACTTACACCTTTTTTGTTTCCAGGACAGAAGAACAGAGCATTTCCAGAGGCTGGTCACAGGAAGGTGTGGATAACTGGCAGATATTTTCTGCCTTCATTTCAGGCTTATGCTGGAGTGAGATGAATCCATATGAGTTTACTTCTTTTTGACTACATTAGTGCAGCTTGTATAATGTGTATGCAGCAAAGTGAGTGTGTGCAGCCTTAGAGAAGGGATGGGAGTCAGTCACATGACTGTAGATAGCCCATTGTTGAGGCTTTTGGAATCAAGTCCCAGTATCACAGAGCACTAAAGAGACCATGCTGCCCATGTTCATAGCACAGTTTGTAATAGCTAAATCTTGGAAACAACCAAATGCCCATCAACCGCAGAGTGGATGAAAAAGATGTGGTATTTTTACACGATGGAATATTACTCAGCTATAAAAAGGATGATCTTGAGGCCTTCATGGGTAAATGGAGGCAACTTGAGACTATCCTCATTATTGAAATAAATAAGAATCATATTTATAAATATCACATTGTGTTGCTAGTGTAAAAAGTAGTAAGAAATATAGGATTAATAAAACCCAAAATGTATAATTGCTATTGTAAAAAAGAGAGGAAAAGAAAGTGCTCTAAAGGATATAACTGCATGTATGTTTAAGTGTGTAGGATTGATAACCATATTACTAAATTTTTATTGGATAGGGGAACAGAACTGTTTACAGTCTCACTGTTTGAATGTCCACTTTGTATCCTTTACTTTTGTAACTTCAACAACTACTTCTAAGAGAACAATATGTAATTATCAACTAGTGTTTCTTACTGTTTATTTTTTTGAAATTATGTATTATTTCTACCCTTTTCTGTTTATTTTTTTCTTTAAATAAAATAAAAAATTAAAAAAAAAGACCATGCTGATCTGTGGATACCCAGACATTAAGGAAATGTAACTATCGTGTATGTGGTGGAGGATAAATTGATCCTGGAAGAATTAGAAGTGGCATTATGTGACATACAGATTTCAGACAGTCTAAAAACTTCAAAAAACAATCAATAAGAGTTGTAGATAAAGAGTAAAAAGTTTTTGCAAATATCAGAAAGGGGAAAAGCATGGGTGAGGAGGCAAATATTAATTTCAACTTTAGGTGTGATAATTTTCTTCTTGCCTTTTGACTTTTAATGAACCTTCTGAACAGCAGTTTTGGAAAAATCATTGCATTTATTTGGACTCTGAGCCCTCTCTTCATTATTTGGGGTCCTGGTGCTACAGGTTATACTATCTTTGGGCTGTGACTGACTCACTAACGTGAAAGTCATCTATTCATGTGATTTCATGTACTGGATAGGTAGAGTTGGTTTCTTTGAGACTAGATTCTGTTTATGTTGTAAGAAGCACCAGAAACTATTTACACATGTTGAGGCTACGTAAGATTTTAGGTATACAGCAACTATTTTGATTCTTTTTTTTATGTGTTACATAGTTTATAATAATTGTGTATTAAATGTAAAAATCCTCCACACTGAAAACTATAAACATTACTGTAAGAAAACTATACAAACATATACATCACGTCTACAGATTGAAGCATCAACATGGTAAATGCGTCAATTCTTCTCCAACTTACCAACAGGTTTAATGGAGTAGCCATCAAAGTTTCAGATTTTTAAAAATTTTTATTTTGAAGAGAATAAAACCAGATGAGGAAAACCAAAATGGGGTCACTCAAAACAAAAGGATGGACATAGTGCATGACTTAAAACAAAAATGCAAGGTGATCTACAATGGTTACCATGATGTCTCTTGTTATCTTCAATAAAATAGCCCAAATCATCAGGCACAATAAAATTGAACATAGAAGTACAGAACAAAATCAATAAAAACAAAAACATAAGTAAAAAAAGAGGGACATAGAAAGTGGTTTTGTCTTCAAGTAAAATGTCTGGCTGTGCCAGAATGTGAAAGAAGATAGGAAAAGCTCAACTTGAGGGTGTGTAGTAAGTTGTAGAAAGATTGAAGGGATGTGAATATTATTTGCCTTGGTTTATAGTACCTGTCACTAACATGTTTGAAAAGAAACAAATCTGTTCAGAATTTGACAGTATTACATAAGTTTTGGTAGATTTATTCATAGGACTGGTGAAACTTTACTGCAAAATGTTTCCATTAAAATGAGATTATACTCTCAGTATTGTTCATGCTCACCCAAGAAGGAATTCTTCTGTTATGCTTGAAAATGTGTTGCTTGGAATTGAGATGGCTGGATCAATAGGATTAAAGTATATCTAGTTTCATAGTAAAAGACCAAAACTATAGACACCTCACTACACTCATTAACCAAGACCTAGCTAGCCTTGACAACTCTATATCTAGATTAAAAGATTCTCTAAGCTCCTTAGCTGAAATGGTTTTACAAAACCACCGAGGCTTGGACCTTCTTTTTCTAAAAGAGGGAGGTCTCTGTTAGGCCTTAGGGAAAACCTGTTGTTTATATACAAACCAATCTGGAGTGATTAGACAAAATATGGCTGCCCTTAAGAAACACCTACAGGAAAGGGAACAAGCTCAACTGATAGAACAAAATTGGTTTGAACGTTGGTTCTCATTCTCCCTTTGGTTGTCCACCCTCATATCAGCAGCCATAGGACCCCTAATAGTGCTTTTAGTGGGTGTAACTGTTTTGGTCCCTGTATCATAAATAAACTGGTATCTTATGTAAAAGGTCGAATACAGGCTGTCAAGATGATGATCTTAGCTACCCAGGGTTATGAGCTAGTACCTGTGGATTCAACTATGAGCCAATGATTTGGATCACTGACAAAAACCAGTGGGGAATGTTGTAATCTAACTCAAGCGCAGCCATTCTGTTCTGTATGCGCCATGCCCTTTGACCTAAACTGCAACCATTGTCCCAAATCACACTTTGTACTTTTCGTGACTCCAGTAATTGTGTTCTTCCCTTAATGCCCACTGTCTGCATGCATAATGTATCCCTGGAATAGACTAGCCACAAACCTCTGTACTTTGACCCTAGGCAAACAACAGGATGTCCTGTTTTCTCAGGAATGCACAGGTGTGGCTCCCCCCACCTTTGCGGTTTTTCCTTTTATAAACCACCCAAAATCTTAGCCTAGTTGCACAGCAGTGTAAATTCCACCCTCATGCTGTGTCACTAGATACCAGCCTAAATAATAAAGCACTCTTTTCTTTTTCCTCCAAAAAAAAAACCCCCAAAACAACAGCAACAACAACAAAAAAACATTGGAGACATTATAGGACTTCAAAAGAAGGTAATAGTCAAACCAGAATGGGTATTGTAGTGAATCTTATTGTCTTCAGAGTAGTTACCTATACTCTCAGACTTGATACTATCAAACATAACAGATTTAAATAAAATCAGTCAAGACAAGACAGTGAAAGCAATGCAGGGCTTCAGATTAAATTAATAGGAAATTAAGAATGGTTATCATAGTATATCCTGCTATCTTTGGAATAGCTTTTCATGCCATCAAATCTAATACAAATAGACAAACTGGAACAGAATATAACAAAACTAAACAGAGCAATGAGAACAATATGGGTTTCAAATCATGATACAAGATTACCAATGCCCTCTACCTTCTCTATTTAGACAATTCCTCCCCTTTCACTTTCACAGGGTGCATTGTACATTTTGTATCCCACTAATTCCTTTAGCTTTTAGATTATGGAGGCAACCCGTTATTTACCTAAGTGGTTCTGAACCTTTTTACCCCTGAGCTTGGTCTCAAGTTGTATTCATTTACCTATAAAAGGCTCAAGGTTTTCCTTCCTTATAGCTGAGTAGTTCTCCATTGTATAAAAGTGTTATGTCTTTCCAACCAAACTGCAGCTAATGGGTGAGCAGCCCCCACTTGTTTCTGGTTTCCTGTCATATAGAGCATTATTTTCTCATCTTTGATTTTCATTCCATAAGCCCTCTTTCAGGTTAAATATATTTGTTATACAGAGCATCTTGATAGACCCTATCTCCTGATCCACTCTGTCTTTGTTTCTTTTTATTAGTGTATCCAGGCCATCCATATTAGTAATTATGGCCAACCCTCACTGCCTCATCTCTGCCATGCTATTTTTCTGTCATTGTTTGTCTACTTCTCCCCTTTGTTCCACTGTCTATCCTGTGCAGTGAGCCCCATCTGCCACTGTTCCTGAGGCCATGTCTTTTTTCTCTCTCTCTAGAATGTCCTTTAGTATTTTTTGTAGGGTTTTTGTAGGGTTGAATTGGTGGTCATGAACTCCCCCAGTTCCTCTTTGTCATGTTAATGTTTCTCCATTAATTTTCAGAGAGAGTCTTGCAGTGTACATCAATCTGGGTTGGACATTATTTTCTTTCAGGACTTGAAATACTTCACTCCGAGCTCTTCTTGATTTGATGGTTAGTTTTGAGAAGTCTGTCATGATTCTGATGGGTTTTGCTTTGTAGGTGATCTGTTTCTTTTCTCTGACAGCTTTTAATATTCTGTTCTTGTGTTGAATTTCTGGGATCTTGATTATTATACGACTGGGTGTAGCTCTGTTTTGGTTGTAGCTGGTTGGAGTTCTGTATGCCTCATACATCTGACTATCATTTCCTTTTTCTATGCTTGGTAAGTTTTCTTTAGTTTTGTAAATAGCCTTTGTATTTCATTTGTGTTTACCCCTGCTTCTTCACTTACATTTTTTATTCTTAAATTATAGATATTATTGTCATCTTCTAGCCTTTGTATTGTTACTTCCTGATTCCTTGTTATTTTAAAGAGTTCTTTCCTTTCAGGATCACAAGTTCAAATCTGCCTTCAAGGTTTGATTGTCTATGTTTAGTTTCTTTCAAGCAGTTTTGCCAGCTTTCAATGGAGTTTTTAATTTCCAGATATTCTCTTTGAATCTGTTTCATGTATTCTAGATTTTTTTTTATATTCTCCATCAAAGGTTTCTCTCTTTTTTCTATTTTTAAATTATTTTTCTTATATTTTCCTTTACTTGTATTAGTATTTCTGTTTTGAGTTCTTTTATAATTTCACAAAGATATTTCTTTATGTCAGATGCTGTTTCTTCAGAAACTGCAGGTGTGCAACCCCGGATCTCTTCTGTGTTTACCTCTCCTGGGCCAGTACTGCTTGGGTTGGAGTCTGGAGACTTTCTTTTGTTTCTTCCTTTTGTCATATTTCTGGTTTCTTCCAGACAAGTGGATAGTTGGAGTCCCTGGCAATTCCTGTATTGACTATGATTATTCTGAAGCATGCTGGCTAGGTATTGCTGCCCTCCCCAGTCTGCTGATGACCACTGTGGTACAAGCAGGGGAGGGGCATGCTGACCCCCTCCTTCTGAGCTGGTCAACCACTGGGAGTCTTCACCACATTAGTGTGTGCCACATGGTTGGGACCAGTTAGGGATAACTTTAGGAAAACCTCCATCTTGGCTATTGGATTGTGCACAGGGGTGGGACTCAGTCCAAGCAATTCTCATCAATCTGCTCTGTGCTAGGAGTGGCTGACTGAAACTGGCTGCATTTCTGGTTCCTGGCTTATCCTGCCCGACTACAAAATGTCACCCGGCCAATCGCCCACTCCTGTGGGAGGACTGAGTTCCCTGCACTCACCACGAACCAGTGCAGTTCTCTGGTCCATTGCTCCTCTCCACAACCATGTCCTTCTGCCAAAGCCCTCAGGCTTTCCAACCCCCGACTTCACCTTGACCATGTGTCTTTGTTTTCCAGTGGCATTTCACATACAGTGGGACCAGCTCCAGTGACAGCGTGTCTGGCTAAAGCCTTCTGTCCACGTTTTTCTTTTCTTTTCTTTCTTTTTTTTTCAGTTTGGTTTCTTCCTGGGTTGAGAGGATCCATCTTCTCCCATCTGTTCTTCCACAGGATGCTATATTCCAGCATCTGAGCGGTTTCTGTCATCTTCCCAGTTTCCTATTTTGATTTTTATTTCATTCTTTCCCTCCCCTTTTTACTACTAAATGTTTGTGATACATAGTAAATACATCCATCATGGGGAATTAGTATGTATACATATTGCTACTGGTCTTGATGTTCTAAGCAAAGAATTGAACAGAGCAGGGTCAATGGTTTATTTGAAAGAGAAAAGATAAGATACACTCCCAGGGTGGAAGCAGGCCAGTGAGAAGAGCCCACCACACCAAGGATGGGGGCTGGTATTGAGGATTTTAAGCCTTAGAGTTTTGAGTGGGATTGAGGGTTGTGGTCTGAGGTATGACTCCTGCCAATGAGTGATTTGACTTCAGCCCATCTATAAGGTGGTGGAGTTTTGACCTTTTATAGCTCTTTAGAGAAACTGTCATAATATCTAAAACCCACGGTGAGTTGGCACAAATCTTCAGTCAATGATCTAATAATTATATTTGAGGTTTGCCGAGGGATGCAGAAGACTACGAAGTGCTTGCTCAGGGATTTGTTGTGCATAAATTAAATTACTTGGTTACTCTTTTCTATTGCATTTAAACTGGTCATTCTAGTCCTGAGCTAGTCCCAGAAAGTAGGATCTAAGATGGACCCTTCTTTTTTTCTTTGGTCACCTTATGTCTCAGAAAGTGGGTTCAAGGCAGACTGGCCTTCCCTTCCCTCTCTAGCTTTTTGCTTAGCTACTTTCTATCTCACAGCTCAAACTTTTTTATTTTCTCTTCCTTTTCCCTCCCCTCTCTCCCTAACCCAGATTTTTATTCTGGTTGGGAGAACATAAGTTGTCTAGCTAGATTCAACGGTTATTTAATATTCATGTCATTTTGATTCATACCAGTTTGCTGTTAGGTAAAGGGCAGAAAACTCCTGAGGTGGTTTACTTCTTTCATTTGAAGGGACTGAGGACTTAGGTTATGTCCTAAGTTGGGTTTGATGTTCCCATATGCACTTCATGTAGTCAAAAGGTATAAAAACAGTATCCTGAGAGAAGTGATCAGTGTGTTTTTCTGTTTTGGAAGAAGATTTACACAGAGTTAGGAGATTTTAGGGTGGTTTTTAAAGGCATTAAAAAGGAAGATCACAGGGATGATGACTTATTTGTAAGCATTATTTTGGGGCCCATTGTCAGATGAAGATGACATCTCTTCCTTCTGTTCACTTTGCTCTGTCCATGAAATAATTTCATGATAGTATGTGCTTAGGAAAATATAAATTACTTCTTATTTTCTCACCTTAAACTAGGACTGGATATAAAATTTGGATTAATAGCTAGGCTTAGAAGTTACAGAAAATATATGAATCCCCTTGGCTTATTTTGTATGGTCATTGTACCCATTATTTTATAATTGTGTTTTTTATTGGTAGCCTTTACAGTCATCTTTAACTAAGTATATACATTGTCCTCAGTCACTGCAAATGTTTAATGAGTAATTTGAGCGTAGTGTTTTATTTCAGGGATCTGCTTTGATGTCCCTGTTTTCTTAATTTAACTTAGTGAAGAAAAATAGGCTGTGAAGACTAAACACAGTATCTTAACACTCAGTCATCTGGGTACTAAAAGTAATGTATATTTTTCTTATTTCTTCTGTTTAAATATTTTACCAGGCTAATGTGATCTTCATGTCATATAGTTGAGGAGGTATGACTTTTCATTTTAAATCTTTATCACCTTAAAGAACTGAGTTTTCTCTATATATTTTGGAGATTAATTTGAATGCCAATATTAGAAAACTGAGGATTTTCCTGATACTTAATTCTCACACATGTTCCAATGTTTTATTGGAAATATACCTGGAAGAGATTTGGAGGTAAGATATTTATGATACCCAAGCTTGAATTTGCCAAAAAAAATTATAGGTTCCTTTCTGAACTTCTTAGAGAGACTTCTTTACATGTGGAAAGGACATTGTGCTGAAGGAAAAACACCTGTCTCTTTACTCAGAGAAACAAATTGGGTGGTACATCAGAGACTGCACTTCCTAACCAGTGCTCAGATATCCTAGATATTTGCCTCTCAAGAGTCATTTCTCAGAAGGCACAGTTGGAAAGGGGTGGCTCAGTAGGGCCTTAATGAGGATGTGAAACATCAGTATATCTCAGCAAGAGACCAGGAGTCACAATGGCATGCCAGGCAGATGAACTGCTGCACTGAGCTGCTATAGGGTGGACCCGCTGGTCTGGAAATTCCCTTGGGAAATGCCAATGTCCTGATTGATGTTTTAAGATTTAGAGAAAGGGCATAAATCCCTGAGCTTTCATTGTAGTAGTCACCAAGGAGGAAGAATAATTATTCTCTAATGTGGTGGAAAGACTCAAGATGTGAAAATGAAGGTAGGGACTTGAGCCATTTACAGTGTCCCTGAGATTTTTGGCTATGTGAATGCACATTGTACAAGAGACTTTTTCAGAGAAGGTGACTGTTCCTGATGATGGTGACATACACTTCTTCTTTTCAGTTGAGTGGAAAGTCTCTGTAAAGCTTCACCTTCATATGGTACACTTTAATGTGTGTATATTCATAAGTGTGAGTGTGTGTGCTCAGGATGTGTTGT
This sequence comes from Hydrochoerus hydrochaeris, assembly GCA_004027455.1. Classification (NCBI taxonomy): domain Eukaryota; kingdom Metazoa; phylum Chordata; class Mammalia; order Rodentia; family Hydrochaeridae; genus Hydrochoerus; species Hydrochoerus hydrochaeris. The sequence goes on from PVLA01000093.1 coordinate 180,528, forward strand.
ATGAGCTGTATGTGTGTGTCCATGTATGCAAATTAGATTTTCTTAGCAGTCTCTGAAGCCCCTCCAAGGTGCCCTTTTCCTAGTTTGTTCACAGAGGCTGCAGTAGGGCTTTTCATGCAGGTAATCAAGAAACTCATTTACAGCCAGAATCTGTTTTGCCACAAACACAGCCAACAAAATAACAGTAACACTCTGCCAGCAGGAGACAATCATTGCTCTAAAATATTTTAGAATGCTAAAAATGAAAATGCTGCAGTGAAGCTGCTGCCCCAGGTAAGCCTCCAAAACAAAATAAAAAACAACCCCCCCTTTAGACCTGAAATGTTTTGCAGGGCACCTGTACAGTTGGAACCTGCCATAGTTCATGGTGATAAATGATTCTGCTCTGTCATTTCATAGTTTCTGTCTATTCTCTTTCTTATGTGCACCATACTACTTTGCTCCACAGCTGTGTGCCAACTTCCCCTCACCCTCTTGTCTCCTTTATCTAGTCAGGCCATTGCCTTTGTCAACGTTTGCCTGGATTATACTTTCTTGCCTGTTCTCAACCTATCCACCAAAACGTTCCTTCCTGTATAACTTTTGTTTATTATCTTGATAGATGATTTACTTTCCTACTAAGAATATTAGCCATACTTAGAAGTTATGGGAGGTATGTTTGTTTGCATTAGCCATGAAATGTGAATGTTAGGCCATTTTTTGTTCTTGTTCAGCTTAGCCTCATTTTAATGCATTTAGTGACTGTGCAGAGAAGTTCATCATATATATGTAAAATTTTAGAGCATCAAACATATTTAAAGGTTTGATAATACATAGTCACTGGTATGTTCAATTCTCTAGCATATTTTTGTTGTGCTTTTGTCACAGGAGAAAAATGAGATCCAGTTTTTGTTTTCATGAAGCTTTTAGTCTAATAAGAAAAAAAGACATTCAAATAATCACATAAGAAATTAAAAATTAGACATGTCCCCTGTACCTGGAAGACCTCAGCAGCTGATGGGATCATTGACTTCCCTTCCCCTGAACCTGGAATAACTCAGCAGCTGAGGGGAGCCTCAGCTGCCCCTTCCCCTCTACCCAAAAGACCACAGCAGCCCTCAGACTGTCAGTGACCCCTTTCCCCATCTACAGTACCTTGATGGGCTGGAGGAAGTCTTGATAACCCCCACAACAGAGGACTTTGGTGGCCTGGCAACAGTGTGGTAAGTTTTCCCCTCAAGTAGCAGACCTCAGTGAGTCAATGGGAGCCTCAGAAAACACTTTTCCCTGCTGTAGGAGCTTTGTGAGCTGATAAAAGTGTGGGTGAGTCCTTCTTCCATACAGAGAACCCCAGATGGATTGCCAAGAGCACTGATGTGGCCTCCCCCCACCCAGGGGAACACTAAAAGACCTATACGACTCCCATTGACACAATAGGGTCCTGGCTGGGGAGCATATTATAGATAGGTGGATCTGGAAGCCTGGAACAGCTTGAAACCACAGTAACAAGAGGTGCTAAAGGTTGGCTTACATCAATACTCCTAGGTTAGTCAGCCTAGGAAGAATACAGAACTCACTCAACAGGCCCTGAGGAGGAATTCAGATGAATGTACCCTCACCTACATTGTGAGCAACTGGGTTAACATCAACCATACAGTAGGACCCTAAGATACACATGATGAACAGTTGAAATTAGTGGGATTGAAAAGATCAAAATATTAACTTAAGAGGTGAAAATGACAAAACAAAAAAGGAAAATGCAACTGCAGATGCCAAATTCATCAGGAACAAGTACAGGAGACAATGAAATAGAGGACATTGGAAGTAATACCCTGAAATTTCTGAAAAGATAGTAAGTGAAATAAAGCAACAAATCCATGAGGCTATAGAGGAAATCAGATTAGAAATAATCTCTCAGGTAAAGAAAGAAGTGACAACCATAATAAAAGAGTTGCTCAGCATAGCTAGAAAAGACATAGATTTAAAAAAAAAGTACAGGAACATGGATGGGAAAATGATGGAAATCTTGAATCAAAAATACAGGAAAGAAATAGAATGCATGAAATAGATTCATGAAAGAGATATCCAGGAAATTAAACATTCCATTGAAAATTGGCAAAATTGCTAGAATGAAACTGAAGATAGATTTTCAAACCTTCAAGACAAGATCACAGCTATCATGAAAGGAAAAAGCTTTAAAAAGTAACAAGGGATCATGAAATAACAATTTAACAGATGCAAGATGATACAAAGAAAAACAAAATAAGACTGATAGGTGTCAGTGAAAATGCAGAAATCAAAGCAAATGACATAAAAAAGTATTCACAGAAGTAATAGCAGAGGTCTGGGGATTTAGCTGAGCAGTATAAACACCTACCTGGCAAGTGCAAGGTTGTGAGTTCATTCCTTGGTACAAAAACAAACAAACAAACAAACAAACAAAACCCCCAAATTTCCCAAACATGGAAAAAGAACCTGATATACAGATAAATGATGCATATAGAACTCCAAACAGTATTAACCAAATAAATCTATATCCAAACATGTAATAATCAAGATCCCAGAAATTCAGCTAAAAAACAATGCTAAAAGCTGTTAGAAAAAAGACACAACTCACCTATGAAGGAAAGCCCATTAGAATCATGGCAAACTTCTCAGCACAAACCTTCAAGTGAAGATGAGCTTGGAGTGAAGTATTTTATGCCCTGAAATAAAACAACTTTCAACTCAGATTGATGTACTGTGCAAAACTTTCTTGAAATTAATGGAGAAATAAGATAGTTTCATCACAAAAAGCATCTGAAGAAATTCATGTCTACTAAACCAACCCTAGAATGAGTACTGAAAGACATACTAAACAGAGAAAAAATGACTACAATTCTCAGAGCAACAACTGAAAGAAGTCACCAGACAGGGCAAGCAATTAAACAAGGGGGAAAAATAGGAAAGCAATAACAGGAAGATAACATGACAAAATTAAGCAAGTACATATCAGTTGTAATCATCAATATAAATGGCCTAAATTCACCAATTAAAAGAAATAGAATGACAGAATGGATCAAGAAACAAGATCCAACAATATGCTGTATACAAGAAATACATCTGACTTGAAAGGGAACTCATAGACTGAAAGTCAAAGGATGGAAAACTACATTCCATGTGATGAGAACCCAGAAAAGAGCAGGTGTAGCTATTGTGTTTTCAGACAATGTGAATTTCAAACCAAAAATGATCAAAAGATATAAAGAAGTTCACTATATACTGATTAAGGGAAAAATTCAAGAGAAAAAATAACAACCATATATATATATACCAAAATACAGGAGCATCCAACTATATAAAACAAACAGTAGATATGAAAAACAAAATATGCAATAACACAATTGTAATGGGGGCCTTAATACCCAATTGTCACAAAGATGGACCAGCAAAGAAATAACAGAACTAAGTCAAACTTGTGGACAAATGGACTTACTATATGTTTACAGAGTGTTCCACCCAACAAAATCAGAATACACATTCTTCTCAGTTGCATATGGGACATTATCTAAAATAGATCATACACTGGCCCATAGAACATTCTTAAGTAAATGCAAAGGAATTGAAATTATCTCATGAATATTATCTGACCATAGTGTAGTGAAATTGGAAATTAATGGCAAAAGAAACAGCAAAACCTACATAAACACATGGAAATTAAATAATACCCTCCTGAACAACCAGTTGGCTTTCAGAAGAAATTAAAGGAGAAGTTAAACAATATCTACAATTCAATAAAAATGCAGATACAACATACCAAAACCTGTGGGATGCAATAAAGTGGTCTTAAGAGGGAAATATATAGCAAGGAATTGCCACATCAGGAAAACAGAACAAGTACAAATAAACAACCTAATGCTACACCTCAAGCTTCTAGAAAAATAAGAGCAAGTCAAGCCCAAAGCCCATAGAAGACAGGAAATTATAAAGATCAGAGTAGAAATCAATGCAATTAAGACTAAGAAAACAACACAAAGAATTAATAAATCAAAGAGTTGGTTCTTTGAAAGAATAAAAAAAATATGACTCTAGCCAACCTTATCAAGAAAAAGAAAGAAAAACTCAAATTCATGCAATGAGGAATGAAAATAATGAAATTAATACAGATCCTGTGGAAATTCAGATCATGAATACCTACTTTGAAAATCTTTCTCACGTAGGATGGAAAACAGAGGAAATGGATAGAGTGCTAGAAACATGTGAATTACCAAAGCTGAATCAAGAAGTTATAAAAATTTTGACTAATCCAATATCAGTTACCGAAAATGAAAACATTGTTAAAAACTTAACAACAAAGAAAAGCTCTGACGGACTCATAGATGAATTCTACAAGAAATTTAGAGAAGATGTAACATCAGTACTCCTCAAACTCTTTAAGGAAATTGAAAGGGAAGCAATCCTACTTAACTCATTCCTGCAGGCAAGCATTACTCTGATACCAAAACCAGAGAAAGACACAACCAAAAAGAACTGTAGACTAACCTCCCAAATGAATATCAATGCAGAAATTTTCAATAAAATACTAGCAAAGAGAATGCAGCAGATCAAGATTATATATCATGACCAAGTGGAATTTATCACAGGAATGCAGGGATGGTTCAGCATACCCAAATCAATAAATGTAATACACCACATTAACAGAGCCAAAGACAAAATCACATGATCATATCAATACATGCAGAAAAAGCTTTTGATAAAGTCCAATACTTGTTTATGATAAAAACCTCACAGAAACTTGGAATAGATAGTATCTACCTCAATTTCATAAAGGCCATCTATGACAACCAACAGCTAACATCATACTAAATGGACAAAGATTTAAAGCTTTCACTCTAAAATCAGGAACAGGACAAAGATGTCCACTATCAACACAACTATTAAATATAGCTCTGAAACATTAGCCAGAGCAATTAGACAAGAGAGAGAAATAAAAGGAATAAGGATAGGAAAGGAAGAAGTTAAATTATCACTATTTGCAGATCACATGATACTTTACATAAAAGACTGTAAAAACTCCATCAAAAGACTAATAGAGTTAATAAATAAATTTGGTAATGTAGTTGGATAGAAAGTCAACACTCTAAAATCAATAGCATTCCTGTACACAAAAAATAAACTCACTGAGAGACCAATTATGGAACTAATGCCTTTCAAAATAGCATCCAAAAAAAAATACTTAGGAATCAACCTAATGAAGGATATAAAAAAATCTATACATTGAAAACTATAGTACTCTAACAAAGGATATTGAAGAGGCTGTCAAAATATGCCAAGATATTCCTTGCTCTTGGATAGGCAGAACCAACATAGTAAAAAAGGGCCATAATCCCAAAACTGTTATACAGTTTAATGCAATCCCAATCAAAATGCCATTAACATACCTCACAGATATAGGGAAAACATTCCCAGAATTTATTTGGAAACATGGGACTAGGGATTTAGCTCAGCAGCATAAGAACCTGCCTTGGAAGCATGTGATTTTGAGTTTGATCGCTGGAATTGATTAAAAAAATTCATTTGGAAACAGAAGAGCCCTAGAATAGCAAAGGCAATTCTAGGCAACAAAGGTCAGACAGGAGGCATCACAATCCCTGACTTCAAACTATACTGAAAAACTACTATGATAGAATGAGCATGGTACTGGCAAAACAAAACAAAACAACAGCAACAAAAAAAGAAACAGACCTGAGGGACAGATTAGAAGATGCAGACACAACTACAAGGACACTCAGCCACCTTGTCTTTGACAAATGGGCTAAACATGTTCATTGGAAGAAAGACAGCCTCTTTAATAAATGTTGCTGAAAAAACTGGCTTTCCACATGCCAATGACTCAAACTAGACCCATGTTTATCACCATGCCTAAACTAAAGTCAAAATGGATCAAAGATCTAAGTATAAAAATAGAAACTCTAAATCTACTGGAAGACAAAGTAGGTAGAAATCTTGAAGACAAAGGGCTAGGCAAAGAGTTCAGGAAAAAAATGCAAACTGCATGGGAAATACTTTGAAGAATCAACAACTGAGATCTCATGTTATTAAAAAGTTTTTGCACTTCAAAAGAAATCACCAACAGAGTGAACAGCAAATCCACAGAATAGGAAAGAATTTTAGCCAGCTGTCCCTTAGTCAAAGGACTTATATCTAGAACATATAAAGAAATGGAAAACAATTTTATACACACACACACACACACACACACAAGATAGATAACTATACTACTAATCTCTGTTAGTTAATACAAAACAACAGTTTGTGGTTTAATTGTTTGATCATTTTTTCCATGCCTAAATCTTGTAACCTAAACAACTACTTCTAAAATAACAATATATAATATGTTAACTAGTGTTAACTTACTACTATTTTTTGAAATTCTGTATCATTTCTATCCTTATTTCTGTTTTGCTTTTTAAAATAAAATAAAAACAAAAAAATTAAAAAATTAAAAATTAGAGATGCAATTACATAATTATGTAATGAGCATATATTTTAAGAAGAATTGACATAATATAGAAGTGGAGAAGGCTTTTCTATGTGTGAGAATTGATATGAGGTCTGATGGAAGAATACATATTAAATAAAGGATAGGCAGATAGTAGACTAGGAAATATTTTGCGCAAGATCACATGTTTGGAGAATGGCACATTGAAAGAACTGAAAGGACTGTAAAAGATCAGAGACAATTACCAGATTTCCCAATATACAGATCAAATCACTGACATATTTTAGGTGGAAAAAGGATATGATTTGCATTTCAGAGAGAATAATGATCAGACAGGCCCATGATTAGAGGAGACGAGAAGCTGGAGGTAGACCAGAGAGGAAGTAGTGGTAGTGATACAGAAATCAAGAAGGAGGGACATAAAAGGGAAGGTATAAATTTAACAAACTTGTTAATAGAATGGACACACATGTCAGGCATGGGTGTTAGATTTCTGGATAACTCTGGAGGGTGGATGAAGAACAACAGAAGAGAATGTGGTTTATGGTGGAAGATCACCAGTTAGAGTCCTGCTACACTGAGGTCATTTTTTTTTTAAGAAAAAAGAAAGAACAACAAGACAAAACAGAAAAAGGGTAGAAGTAATACAGAATTTCAAAGAAAAATATTAAGATTAAGAAATTACTAGTTCCCCCAGCCAATGCCACCTGGAGGAAGAACACCCAGCTCTGCCCCGGCTTGGACTGCTGGGCATGCCTGCACAACTCAGCAACCCCCACCACCCTGCTGTTACTACCATGAAGAGGAAGACCACCAAGCTCCACCCCAGCTCAGGCAGCTGAGCCTGGCCTGCATGCATCTGCACCCTCCCATTGCCGCTGCACAGAGGACAACTGCTGTATTCCATGCTGGCTCAGGCCGCTGAGCTGTGCCTGTGACCCAGCATGCTCCTCCCACGTGCTGACCCATAGGACTGCTGCACCCACCCTGGCTTGACCCACTGCTCTGGGCTACCCTCCCCATCTTTTAAACCAAGAACTGCTGTGAATGTTTGGCTCCCACTCTCCCTCCCAGAACCTTGAACTGCGGTAGACTGGCAGTGCTGGTTTGATGGGAGACTTGGTGGCCCCTTGCCCAGACAGAAGACCCCAGTAGGTTCTGGTCACTATATGCACAACAATTGGGCAGACATCAACCACATAGTAGGACCCTAGGATATACACTGAGGAAAGTTGTGAATTTTGGGATTAAATAACCAGAGATTGGCCCAGAAGGTGAAAGTGACTAAATGAAAAACCAAAATTCAATCTAGAACACCTAGTCTATCAGGTGCAAGAACAGGCGACAGCAAAATAGAGGACTTTAAAAGTCATACACCAAAAGTCTCCAAAAAGATAGCAAACAAAGTAAAGAAACAAATCCATGAGGCTACTGAGGAAATCAAACTAGAAGTAATGTCTTAGTAAAGACAGAAATAGCAACCTTAGTAAAGGATTTGCTCAACAATGCTAGAGAAGAAATAGATAAAAAAATATGGGAGCATGGGAAATTGACTGAAACTTTTAATGAACAATGTAGAAAACAAGCAGAATCTATTAAACAAATTCAGAGATATCCAAGAAACAAAAAATTCTATTGAAAGCTGGAAAAACCATTTAAATGAAGCTGAGTATGGAATTTCAGACCTTGAGGACAGGATTGCAGATAGCAACAGTGAAAAGATAGAACTTATAAAAACAACAAAGCAGCATGGAACAACAATCCAGCAGCTTCAAGATGATACCAAGAGAAACAATGTAAGACTAACAGATATCAGTGAGGATTCAGGAGACAACACAAAGGACAAAATTAAGCTGTTCAAACAAGTAATAGCAGAAAATTTCCCAAACATGGGGAAAAATCTGACATACAAATAAGTGAGGCATACAGAATGTCAAACAGTCAAAAGCAACATAAAGCTATACCCAGACATATAATAATTAAGATCTTAGACACATAGCATAAAAACAGAATACTAAAAGCTGTTAGAGAAAAGACACAATTCACCTATCAAGGAAAGCCCATTAAAATCACAGCAGATTTTCAGCACAAACTCTGAAGTAAAGATGAGCTTGGAGTGAGGTATTTCAAGCCCTAAAAGAAAACAACTTTCAACCCAGACTGATGTACCCAGTGAAACTGTCTTTCAAATTTAATGAAGAAACAAGATACTTCCATGACAAAGAACAACTTAAGAAATTCAAATCTACCAAACCAACCCTAGAAAGAGTATTGAAAGACATACCAGAAAGAGAAAGAAAGGACCACTATCTCCAGAACAACAACAGAAAGAAACCATCAGGCTGGACAAGAAATTAAACAAGGGAGGAAAGCTGGAAACCAACAACAGGAACACAATATGGCAAAGTCAAGCCAGTACATATCAGTGATATCCATAAATGTAAATGGGCTCAATTCAGCTATCAAAAGAAACAGGTTGACAGAATGGATCAAGAAACAGGAACCCATAATATGCTGTATACAAGAAATACATCTGAATCAAAAAGAAACTCATAGACTAAAAGTCAAAGGATGGAAAGCAGTATTCCATGCAACAGGAACCCAGAAAAAAGCAGGGGTAGCTATTCTGTTTGCAGACAAAGTGAACTTCAAGCCTAAAATAATTAAAAGAGATAAATAAAGTCACTACATACTTGTAAATGGAAAACTACAAGAAGAAGAACAAGCAATTATAAATATATGCACCAAATACAGGAGCATCCAACTATATAAGACAAACACTAATGGACATGAAAAACCAAATACACAAGAACAACTTGTAACAGGAGACCTTAAGACCCCATTGTCACAAAAATATAGATCAACTAGACAAAAAGTTGGCAAAGAAATAACAGAACTGAATCACACCTGTGAAAGAATGGACGTAGTGGATATTTACAGTGTTCCACCCAACCACATCAGAATTTATATTCTCAGCTGCACATGGAACATTCTCCAAAATAGACCATATATTAACTTATACATTATTCTTAAGTAAATACAAAGAGAGTGAAATTATCCCATGCATAATATCTGATCATAATGCACTAAAATTGGAAATCAATGGCAAAAAACTGCAAAACCTGCATAAATACATGGAAATTAAATAACAACCTTCTGAACAACCAGTGAGTTACAGATGAAATTAAAGAAAAAATAAAGCACTACTTGCAATTCAATGAAAAAGCCAATACAATATTCTTTAACCTATGGGATGCAAAGAAAGCAGTCCTAAGAGGAAAATATATAGCAATAAATAGTCACATCAATAAGACAGAATGAGCACAAATAAACAACCTGATGCTACATCTCAAGCTTCTACAAAAAGGAAGAGCAGTCAAACCCAAAGCTCATAGAAGGGAGGAAATTGTAAAGATTAGAGCAGAAATTAATGCAATAGAAACCAAAAAAAAAAATCATGAAATTGAGGTAGATACCATTTATTCCAAGTTTCTGTAGGGTTTTTATCATGAACAAGTATTGGACTTTGTCAAAAGCTTTTTCTGCATCTATTGATATGATCATGTGATTTTTGTCTTTGGCTCTGTTGATGTGGTGTATTACATTTATTGATTTTGGTATGTTGAACCATCTCTGCATTCCTGGAATAAATCCCACTTGTTTGTGGTGTATAATCTTCTTGATGATTTGATGCATTCTATTTGCCAGCACTTTATTGAGAACATTTGCATCAATGTTCATCACTGAGATTGGCCTATAGTTCTCCTTTTTGGTTGGGTCTTTCTCTGGTTTTGGCATCAGTGTAATACTTGCCTCCAGGAATGTGTTAGGAAGGACTGCTTCTCTTTCAATTTCATTGAAGATTTTAAGGAGTGTTGACATCAAATCTTCTCTAAATTTCTTGTAGCATTCAGCCATGAATCCATCAGGACCTGGGCTTTTCTTTGTTGATAGGTTTTTAATCACATTTTCAATTTCAGTAGCTTATACTGGGTTATTCTAAATTGTTAGATCTTCTTGATTGAGCTTTGGTAGTTCATGTGTTTCTAGAAATCTGTCCATTTCCTCTGTGTTTTCTACCCTATGTGAGTAGAGATTTTCAAAGAAGGTATTCATGATCTTTTGAATCTATGGGATCTGTAGTGACTTCTCTTTTCAGTCCTTAGTGTGTGAATTTGAGGTTTTTTCTTTCTTTTTCCTGATATAGTTGGCTAGAGGTTTGTCAATTTTGTTTGTTATCTCAAAATCCAGCTCTCTAATTCATTAATCCTTTTTTTTTTGGTTTCAATTGCATTAATTTCTGCTCTAATCTTTACAATTTCCTCCCTTCTATGAGCTTTGGGTTTGACTGCTCTTCCTTTTTGTAGAAGCTTGAGATGTAGCATCAGGTTGTTTATTTGTGCTCATTCTGTCTTGTTGATGTGACTATTTATTGCTATGTATTTTCCTCTTAGGACTGCTTTCTTTGCATCCCATAGGTTAAAGAATATTGTATTAGCTTTTTGATTGAATTGCAAGTAGTGCTTTATTTCTTCTTTAATTTCATCTGTAACCCACTGGTTGTTCAGAAGGTTGTTATTTAATTTCCATGTATTTATGCAGGTTTTGCAATTTATTTTCCCATTAATTTCCAATTTTAGTGCATTATGATCAGATATTATGCATGGGATAATTTAAATACCTTTGCACTGACTTAAGAATATTTTATGGGATAATATATGGTCTATTTTGGAGAAAGTCCCATGTGCAGCTGAGAAGAATGTAAATTTTGATGTGGTTGGGTGGAACACTCTGTAAACCTCTACTGAGTCCATTTGCTCACATGTATGATTCAGTTCTATTATTTCTTTGCTGAATTTTTGTCTAGTTGATCCATTTCTTTGTGACAGTGGGGTGTAAAGGTCTCCTATTACAATTGTGTTCTTGTGTATTTGGTTTTTCATGTCCATTAGTATTTGTCCTGTATTTGGTGGATATATATTTATAATTGTTAGTTCTTCTTCTTGAAGTTTTACACTAACAACTATGTAGTGACCTTCTTTATCTGTTTTAATCATTTTGGCTTTGAAGTCCACATTGTCTGTAAACAGAATAGCTACCTCTGCTTTTTTCTGGGTTCCTGTTGCATGGAATACTGTTTTCCGTCTTTGACTTTCAATCTATGAGTTTCCCTTTGAGTCAGATGTGTTTCTTGTATACAACATATTGTGGGATCCTGTTTCTTGATCAACTCTGTCAATGTGTTTCTTTTGATAGCTGAATTAGGCCCATTAATATTGATGGATATAACTGATATGTACTGGATGAACTTTGTCATGTTATGTTCTTGTTGTTTGTTTTCTGCTTTTCCCCCTTGTTTAATTTCTTGTCCAGCCTGGTGGTGTCTTTCTGTTGTTGTTCTGGGGATTGTAGTCACTTTTGTCTGTTTCTAGTATATGTTTCAATATTGTTTCTAGGGTTGGTTTTGTGGACATGAGTTTTTTTAGTTGTTCTTTGTCATGGAACTATCTTGTTTCTCTATTAAATTTGAAAGACAGTTTCACTGGGTACATCAGTCTGGGTTGAAAGTTGTCTTTCAGGGATTGGAGTACTGCATTCCAAGCTCATCTTAACTTGAGGGTTTGAACCAAAAAGTCTGCCTTGATTCTGATGGGCTCTCTTTGATAGTTGAATTGTGTCTTTTCTCTAACAACTTTTAGTATTCTGTTTTTATGTTGTATGTCTGGGATTCTAATTATTATGTATCTGGGTGTAGATTTGTGTTAGTTGTGACTGTTTGGCATTCTAAATGCTTGAATTATCTGTATATTGATTTTTTCCTTCATGTTTGGGAAATTTTCTGCTATTACTTCTGTGAATAGTTTGCCTATGTCATTTGCATTGACTCCTGCATCTTCACGGATGCCTATTAGCCTTATATTGTTTCTCTTTGCATCATCCTGATGCTTATGGATTGTCATTTCATGCTGCTTTGATGTTTTAAAAAGTTCTACTCTTTCATGATCGCTAGCTGTTGTCCTGTCCTCAAGGTATGAAATTCATTTATTCCTCAGCTTCATTTAAACTGTTTTGTTAGCTTTCAATAGAATTTTTTGTTCCTTGGATATCTCTTTGAATTTTTTAAATAGATTCTGATTGTTTTCTATATTATTCACTGAAGGTTTCAATCAATATCCCATGTTCCTGCATTTTAAAAATATCTATTTCTTTTCTGGCTATGCTGAGTAACTCCTTTACTAAGGTTGATATTTCTGTCTTTATATAGGAAATTATTTCTAATTTGATTTCCTCTATAGCCTCATGAATTTGTTTCTTCTTTTCATTTTCTCTCTTTTCAGAAATTTCTGGGATGTGACTTTTAAAGCCCTCTATTTCAATGTTGCCTGTACTTGCTCCAGATGGATTAGATGTGTTTGAGATTGCCTTTTGCCTTTTTGTTTTGTCATTTTCACCTTTTGGGCAAATATTTGGTCTTTCAATCCCAATGGTCTCAACTGTAGGTAGTGTGAATCTTTGTGACCTACTGTGTGGTTGATGTTTGTCCAGTTGCTGGGTACCACAATGAAGTGGAGAGCCAGTCACCCGAATTCCTCTTGCAGGGCCTGTTGGGTGAGTCCTATATTTTTCCTGGTCTAACTAGCCTGGGAGAATTAATGTAGGTCAACTCTTAGTTCCTGCTGTTGCTATGTCTTCAGGTTATTGCAGGTCACCAGATCTCCCTGTTTATAGTGTTTGTGTTGGCTGAGGCCCTACTGTGTCACTGAATGTTATAAGCCCTTTTAATTTTCTCCAAGTTGGGAGAGGCCTTATTGGCACACACTGTCTGATGTTCTCTGTGTGGAGGAGGGGATCACCCACTCCCTTGCCAGTTTTGTCAAGGTCTTACAGTTGGAGGGAGCTGAAGTTTCACTCCTGTTTACCCACTGCAGACCTCTATTTTAAGGACAAACTCACTGCAGTGACTGGAGCCTGCTGAGGTCTTCTTTTTGGATGAGGGTTTCCTGAGTCTCCCATCCAACAAGCATGGTAATCCACTGTAGTTCAAGATTCTGGGAGAAGGGATTGGATCCAAAGATCAACTGCAATACTAGGTCCAGGAGGAGGGTGGGTTCCCCAAGGGGTGGTCCCGTGGTGGTGGTCCAGGCATTGCAGTTGGTCCAGGCTACATTGAGGTCATTTAGAGATCATTTGGATGATGGGTGGAGAAGAGTACTAGTCAGCTTTCAGTTACTATGACAAAATATCTGAGATAATCCACTTACAAGGGAAAAGGTTTATTTTGGCTCACATCTGAGTGACTCCAGTTCATGATTAATTGGCCCCAATTGTTTGGTCCTGATCGAGGGCACATCATGGAATATAACTACAAAGTCAATGCAGTTATATTGTGAAACAGCTGGCAAAGGAGAAGGAGAAGGAGACAGAGGTCCCACAATCCACACCCAGGGCATGTTCCCAAAGACCTGTAGGCTTCCAAGTAGGTCTGTGCTTCCAAAGGTCCACTACTTATCCCTAGCACCACCATGGGAGCCAAACTTTTAGTATGTGGAACTTTGGGGAACATTCAAAATCCAAATATTGCAAAGCATCAGAAAGACAATTGGATTTGCATGTCTGAAAGTCTATAGAGGCCTCAAAAACAGTTGTTAATGAGGAAAACAAAGTCCAAAAATTTTTTGTTTAAATCCACATATATCGTGGTAGAGCCAAGATTGTGTTTGGGTCTTTTTCTAGATCAAGCATGTCCCTCATGCTATTAAAAATAAAAGACAAAAGCAGTAAGATGAACCTGTGCAATAGATATTGTTCCCTTCCTCCATCTCAGTTCTGCCACTGTTGATGAAAATGTAAGATTAAACTATTAAATGAAAATAGAAGTTTTATGCTTTCTTTTAAAAGTCTAGCTGCACTGCAACATTTGAGAGTTATTTTCACATTTTATTTTATAGCTCCCTTCCATCTATTAACAACTTGATGGCAGATTGGATTTGATTGCCTGTGAGAACCAATACTACTTCAATGATTTAATGTAAAAATTTGAATTAGTTGCAACTTATGGTTATGTTTTTAAAAGAGAAAAATATGTGGTATGTCTGAAGGATGCCATACTTTAGTCCTGCTGTGGTCTTTAGTTCAGAAGTCATAGAAAAAAATACTTTTTGGGAAAAATTATTGGAGAACTACAGTATTATTATGATTGTATTAGGCTATTGGGGGAAGCTTCTTTTTTGTGTACATTATGACAAAAAAGAGTTAATATTCCCCTTCTTCAAGTTTATGTGCTTTGTCTATATGAGAGCAGGGCATACAGAAGCAGTCAGCTGTTAAGTACAGGAGCTTTGTGGTATTATAATTTTCTAGTATGTGCGTTCAGAATAGCACTTTAAAATGTTGCCAATACCATTAATGCCCAAACTTATTTTCATATTTACAATTGCCTATTCCTCTATAAGTTTGAAACCTGTCTTTCTATTTTGTGGCTTAAAAATGCCCCAACTCTGATTTGTTTTGCAAGGAAAAGATGATTTAAATGTTCTCAGTGTCCTTTCCCTTCTCTCAAAGATAATAAAAGAACTTTTATACACAAAATTTCCATTTCAATTAAGTCTGAAGCTGCAGATAGAAAATTGTTCACAAATTCTCACTTCTTCTGTCTCCCTCTTCCCTTCCACAGCCCTTGCTCCGAAAGTCTGTAGAAATAGCCAGGTGAAGTGCTTTGTTATATCCGCACAGGGCAATTTCTTCTGTGTTCTCTTTGCTTTGCCATGGCTCCTTCTGTCTTCCACTCATTAAGGTAGCTTTGAAATGATGAAAAAATGTCATTTCAGTGTAAGGGAATATAAGAACATGACATTTTTTTAAAGTCATAAGAAGTGTCTTTAGCGAGTACCTAAAAATATCTTCCTTATGAGCTATAGCACAGTGGTCCAAAATTCCATGTTAATTGTTGAGCTAAAGCATTGAAGTGTGTGTCTAAAATGTAATCATCTTCCAGGGAAAGTTCAGATCTAGGAAAAAATGAGCATGGTTGTTGCTGTAGCAGATGATTTTGTGTAAGTGTGTGAAGTGTTATGGTTGATAATCTGGGTGCCCTTGTCATATCTAGGTGTTATAGCTGGTGTCTAGATGTACCCCAAAGCCTCATGCAGTCATGGTCAGGGAGTTTCAAAAGTGTCTGGATTCGAGTTTATGATGATGGGATTAAGGATGTGATGCTACAGTTAAGAGTGTAATGCTGGGATTAAGGGTGCCGCACCCTGGGTGCAGGTGGCATTGCCTAAAACTGCGTAGCCAGGCTGGACTGTAAATGGACAGAAAGAAGCAGTTCTGCCCCTTCATTGCCGTTTCTACTGCTGCTGTTGCTTGCCGCTTGCTTCTTGCTTACTCCTGTTTGTTCTGCCATGGGCATTTTTCCTCTGTGGTGCCCCTCTGCCCTGCAGTCCTGCCTTGGAGCCACTCAACTATGGACAGAAACCTCTATAAGCTGTGAGATGAAATAAGCCTTTTCTCTGTTAACTTTGGGTGTCAGGTATTTTGTCTCAGTAATGCAAAACTAACTAAGACACCAGCTATGCTGCTTTATAGTAAGACATAGGCCTAGCACTTGGAAGTCTTTCAGAGTGTGATATACAATTGTGCCTTTCATACACTGTACAACTAGACTTTGCGCTTTGTGTTAGAAGGAGAAAAGTTTCCATGCTCCTTCCTCATGGCAATAACGTGGAAGCAATGGCGCTCTTTATGGAGAATAGCAGGATGTACACATTTCAAAGGAGAGGGAGACCTACTCCATTTGTATTCTATTTTCACTTGCAATAGCAAGGAGTATGTTTTTCAAATTGGGAAAGCCAGAAAAAACATAAGTGATAGAGAAAAGGATACCATCTGATATTGAAAAGTGAGTTGAAATTTACAACCTTAAAAAAGGAATTTATTTATATGATCCTGTAATATTTTAGCATCCTCTGTAAAATCATTGAGAATGAGAAAAGTGCCAGTATAAAGAGAGAATATACAAAGACAAGGCAAATGGTAGATTTGGGATGAATGTGGGAACTATCTGGAGGTTATTTCTTTTGTCAAAGTTAGGAGACTATATTCAGGGACACTGGGTTATATTTTTACTTCTGGATTAAATTGTTGTTTTTTTACCTCCTTGTCTGTTACCAAAGTGTTCCTTTAAGGTTGGCAATTCTTTCGGTCTCCCCACATACTTTCTGGGAGAATTTGTCTTCTCCAAACCAATTTGCTTATGTGTAAAAGGAGTTTGCTCCATTTTGTTATGAGGACAAATGCCCTTGGTTGCTTTAGGTTGCTTCTGTCTTCCCCTGGGATGGGAGAGAAGGGAAACTGAAAGCCTTTGCATTTGTTGAATCTAAATTTGGGATTCTCAGTCCTCTTGGGAAGAATTACAGTTTCCTATGCAGTAGCTTTTCCTGTACCTTTTTTCCCTATTGTCCTGTTTCCAAGTGCTTTCCATCTTCAAGCATTGCAGATATGATGATGATTTACATTCTTGCTTTTAATGATGATATAGCATATTTAAAAAAAAGATTATGGTTTAAGTCTGTCTTACTTGATTTTGCACTCTTGTATTGGAATACATTATATTAGGTCATTTATCATGAACACAAATATATTGTCTCACCGTTCTGGGGATTGGGAAGACTTATATCAGGGTACTTGATGAGAATATTCTTTCTGAGTCAATCCATGGTAGAAGGGGCTGGAGAGATAAAGAGGGGATGAACTTAAACTTTTATAAGGAACTCACTCCTGTAAAAAAGATGTCTATTGATGAAGGCTTTGCCATGCCACCACTTGAAAGTCTCATCTTTTAACACCATTATGAAGACCATTAGATTTCAACATGAGTTTGGAAGCCAGACAAACATTCAAACCACAGGACTATTATTCCAAAAATCTAGGCAAGAAAGAAGCCTGTTAAAGGATAATTTCAAAAAGATGAAGTTATGGCTAGTTTATCAAAATAAAAGGATACATGTCATAGAATTTTATTTCACTCATTAATTAATGAAGAAACTATACCATATTAAATATTGTTTGAAAGACAATCCAAAGAAACAACACATGTATAGATAATTGAAAATACTGAAATAAATTTGCTAATAGGTACAAAACTGGTCAGTATCCATAAGACAAGATAATATCATATTTGCAAATATTTTCATATAGTGGGAATAAAATTTCTCAGCTGGATATTTTTCATTTGTATCTTTTTGAATAAGAGGTATTTGTTCTGCTACCAGAGTAACTATGAAGGGAAGATGCAAGTAGAAGATTGCTTTAGACAGGGAACTCCGTAAAATTTTCAGATATTTCAAAATTTTTCAGATATTTTTCTGATACTTTGTTCATGAAGTTGGTATTCCTCATCAAGTTTTTGTCATCCTATCCCTCTATCTCCATGATACCTAAATAACTCCTTTCAAGGTTAACCATGAATCTTTTTTAGAATGAATTCTTTCACTTTGGACTATACATTTAAGATTCCTCCATATCTTTTCATGGTTGATAACATTTATTTTTGGTACTGAATGATGTTCATGTCTGGGCAACCAAAGTTTATTTATCATTATCATACTCAAGAGTGTCTTTGTTGCTTCTATGTTTTGGAAATCACAGATAAAGCTGTTGTAAATATCTCTGTGTGGATATAAATTTTCAATTTTTTTTCTAAAAAAAAAGATCCCCAATGGATCACATAGTCAGAGTTTTCTAAGAAACTTCCAAACTGTCTTCCAAAGTGGTTGTGTAATTGAGCATTCCCACTGGAAATGAATGAGAATTGCTGTTGCTCCTCATTCTTGTCAACATTTGGTGTTGTTGGAGCTCCAGATTTTGGCCTTCCTAATGGGGGTATAGTGTATTCTATCACTGGTTTAACTTGCATTGTGTTTATTTTCCTACTATTTTCCTGACTGCTTCAGTCTTGGCCCACATCTGATCTCCTAAGGTAAAGAATGAGACAGAACAATCATATATTTTACACCAGGATAGGGCTTAATTCTTTTAGTCCTTAAATTAGCTCTCTTCCCAATGTAATGTGATTTAATAAAATATTTATGTATACGGACATAGACTTGAAGGATCACATTTTCAAACTGCTAGATAAATTATGGAGCATTGTCTACAAGAAATTTATGCCAATGAAAAGGAAGTTTTATGTTTAAATTTGAGAAAAATTGCTTGCACAAAGAAAACTGAGTTTCTTCATTGCAGGACTTTTCAAGGTCTTTAATAAGCTATGTGCATTTTGTTACTTTAAGACAAAGATTTATTTTGCAAACTTATTTTACTACTTTATGCTTTATCTTACCCCATATGTTAGTAGCATCTCCCAGAAAAAATTATGGAATACAGTTTGGGAAATGCTTAAATATTTGAGGAGCAACTAATTCATGATACTGGATACACTGGAGACTGCAATGAATAAAATAGCTTATTTGATTAGGGGAAGAAGCCATAAATATATAAAAAGTGAAATTAAATTATGTGAATTCATTTAACATTCAACAACTGTCTTATTAATGTCTATTGTTGAACACCAGTGTTCTCTGTTTCAAGTCCTGAAGATAAAACTGAACAGAATAAATGAACTTCCTTTTCCTTTTGTAGTCTACTTTTAGCTCAAGGCAATCTTCATTTTTGTCTGATACTTGCTGTATGTACAGTATTATTCTAGATATGTGGAACAGACACGCTAGGGTCTGCACAATTAGTATGTGGGATTCATGAGTGATTTTTATGTTTACCATGCCCTGTTTGCAGACTGAACAAATAAGTGCATGATATAGTTGTTATTTTAGAGTTTGTATCACGTTTTCATGTTAAGAGAATGTTACTTAGATTGTTGAGGAGCTAGAGAATCATTGAAGGGGGATCTTTTTAAATATTGGCACTTGGGAGTTAGAATTAACAATTAGTTTATTTTTGCTATGGGCTTATTCAGAACAAAAATGAACCTGGCTTTTTTATGTTTCCCCTTTTCCAGAAGATGTTCCTGGAATTCCTGGAATTCACTAAACCCAATGAAGTAGGACAGAGTCATCTCTCTGCCTGCTGTTTACTATGCTAGAGACTTACTTAGAGAAGTTAAGAAATTATGAATGAATAACCAGAGTCAAGAATGTGCTAATGTAAAGAAGTCTAATCTGTTGCTAGGACAGATTATAGAGTAAGAGAGGGGCCAGGAAATGGAAATAAAGTATGAATAGTGATCCAGGCAAAGGTACAAAGATGAGAATCAAGCTGGATGTGTAATACCAGGCATAGTAGTCAATTTCCTGTTGCTGAGTCAAAGTACAACACTGACAACTTAAAGAAGGAGAGGTTTATTTTGGTTCACACAATTTTAGCAGGTTAAGTCCATGGTTGTCTGACTGTAAGGCAGAAATGGCGTAGTGAAAGAGCTTGGTGAGAAAAATCTGCTTATGCTGTGGAAGCTAGAAAGGAGAGAGAGAGAGAGAGAGAGAGAGAGAGAGAGAGAGAGAGAGAGAGAGAGAGAGAGCCAGGACAAGCATATGCCTGTCCAGTTCACAGCCTAGTGATCCATTTCTTCCCACCACGCTCCACCTCCTGACAGCATAGTCAGCTATGAACTCATTGATTAATTAATCCCCGTAAGAATCACAGCCCATGATCCAATCACCTTCCCAAAACACCAGCTGTGCAATATGAGATGTTTGGGCAACATCTAGAATGTCCCCCAAACATCTCAGAATACATGACTTATTTAAGTATGGCAGGCAGACCCAAGGTTCTAGCCTGACCTAATAAGAAGACTAGGGATGTAAGGATGTCCATACTGAGGGCCTGTCATGATGCTCCTAGTGTTGAGATGCTTGATAACTTGCTTCTATCCTCTAAGTCTCAGTATTCTTCTCAAAAATTAGCTTCATGTAGGTCCTCCATTCTCTCTTATACCTGGAATTCAAGCTGGACTTTGACAGAAGAATATAATTTAAATAGTTGGAGAGGAATAATAGTCTGATTAGACAGAATAAACAGTTAAAGCAGGAAGATGTTAGGTATTTGAGGGCAGGGATGGAGATCTTATTAGTTGAAACAAAAAGCTTGCCTTAGGAGGCAAAGTGGGAATTTGGAATTGCTTATGGCAATTTGTAAGTGTTGGATACTACATAACTAATGTCATATTTTTCCTATTTCTAATCATAGGACCTCTGATGAGTTTTGGCGAGAGGGGTAACAAGATAAAATTTGTGTTTAGCAAGTAGGTAAAGTGGTTATGCATGACTTTTTAGTTTTTTAGCTCAGAGACAGAGCACCAGATTTGGGTGAAGCTTCCACGGCAAAGCTAAAATGCACAAGATAGACTACAGCATTAACCCTGAGACTTAACATCAAAGTTTCTTATAAATCCTCCTGATTTGGTGCAAATCTTGCTTTTATTGTTTGTTCAGGATTGTCTCCTGTTTTCCTGAAGCACTCAATCTTAAGAGCAAATGTACTCCTCAGAAAGCAAGAAAGTGATCCTACATGGTCTGTAAGCACAACATACTCTCAGATATAAATGGCTATGTAGAAACCAGTTATTTTAGAAGAGAAAGGAGTGAAATTCAGGCTTCACTGACATAGCAGACTGCACCAGTCTCTTTTCTTCTCTGTCAGGGTCACAGGTCTAATAGAAGCTGTACTGCAGTTTGTTCCACAATTCATTTCTTTTTAAGAAGCTTCATTATTATATAAGAAAAAGACAAATGTGCCTAGAATCAGAATTTATTTGCCTCATAGAAGCACAAAGGGCAGTCCACCATGACACACGCTGCTGCGTGATGCTCATGGGTGGGCTGCTTGGTGGTAATGCCAGTGCAATGCAAGATATTGGCATTTTCTCCAGGATAATGTGGCATTCCCTCAGACACTGGTAACGTATTACTGTATGCCTAATACCAATATTAATGTAGGTGACAGCTGCAGACCAAGCATGTCACCAATAGAGAAGCACAGCATGCTGTTTAGTCTTCAACTTCTGTCCTATACTTACTCAATTTGTTGACCAGCGATGTACTTGACAATGGCTCTGCTGAACAGAGTATAGTTCTATGGCAAGATGGCATTTATTTTTGAAAGCCTAACATACCAGGAATCTCCTTTATTTACCTTAGTTCTTAGAAGATGGTGAATCATGAATAATGAAGGCTATACTGTCAAATCCTAGCATTTAGTAAGCATGCAGCATATATCTAGATAAAGAATAGATGCTGTGAGGGATTCTGTGTATTGGTGAGCATTTATTTTCTAAGCAAGATGAAGGTACAGACCAGGAACCATTCAATGCATAGCCCACTAACAGTGTAATAGAGATTGCATGCAGCTTGAATTCAGAGAAGTCATTAGTTGGGTGAAAAATTCAGGAATTATGAAAGACAGAATAGAAAGATGATATGATTCGACCATATCTCTGCTTCCTTTTGTGCCATTTGAGTCAGTGAATCTTCATTTCTTATTACTGAACATTTCTTTTAGCTAGAGAAGGCCATGAAGACTCTCTTATGCTAGCACTGATGATATTCAGCTCATTTTTAATGCCAAGATGCTGCTTTACTGTTCAGGTTGTGTTAGGCTAGGAAAGTCAGGAAAGTATATCAGTTGACTTATAATAGTTCCCTGTGACTCAAAAGACAGCCTGAAGTCCAATAATTGGGCATGAGGATGCTTCATAATAATGCTCTGAATAATATTCCTACATTAATTTAAGTAGGACACTGAGTGTGTGTGTGTATCATTGTGTGTGCTGAGGATCATATCCAAGGTCTTATGCATGCTACATAAGTGCTCTACCTTTGGGCTAGACTTCCAGCCTACAGAGTGTATATTGACTGTACACAGAAAGTGTCATGGTGTAGTAGGAGGTTAGGTCACAAAACATGGCTGGATCAGTTGGTCATAACCTATCAACGGAAGAGGCTTATTAACCATGGGCTGTCTGTCTGTGTACCTTCATTTTTTACCTTGGTACTTCATCTATTTAGATAATTTAGATTTTTTGAAGGGTCAATATCTATCTCTTCCTCAAGTTATATGCATTTTTCTTATATTTTGTGTCACTTTCTAAAAACTATTTTATATTTGCAACGTGGAATATGTAAATGAGGATGTAACCTCTGCCACTTTGTAGGTAAGTTTTGTTAAAATATCTTGGTCATTATAGTATTCACATTAATTTCCCTACAAATTTTCTTGGTTTTATTTGTAGAAAAAGTATTTTCAACATTTTTAAAAAGACACTTTTCTCATATTCTGAGTGCAAAGTCTAAGTTTCTTTAAATATTTAAAAAAGAAGTAGTCAATTAATTCACTTTCTCAATGGGTAGTGTACGTTTCAAAGGATAGTATAACGTAGTGTAATTATCTCAGGAAATTGGAGAAACACTACTTGGTTGTAGAGGCTGGATGTGCACTTGCATCGTAGAGCACTAGGTGGAGCTGCTGTAGTCAGTTTTCACTATGGCTTTAGGTTGATGTGGCTACTTAGTATCAAGAAAATTATATTTTTATTACACAAATAACATTGGGATGCTCAAAACAAAAGCTAAGAGAATACAAGAACATCATCATAATATTTCAGAGAAGAATTCGTGGGATCTTTAAATTTTGTTGTTCATTAAATTTCATTAGGCACTTGGTCAAGTAGGCCTTTCAGGGACCACACAGATGTATAACCCACGTTTCTTAAATACAAAAATAGACTTTTGTCAGTAAATAACTGTGCTGCCTCTGATTCATGGTCAATTTAGTGACTATGATATATTTAATTTGATATATATCTGAGAGAGAGAGGGGGTAAGACAGAATCAGAGAGAGAGAGAGAGAGAGAGAGAGAGAGAGAGAGAGAGAGAGAATTTTCATTTGATATACTTTGTCTTATATAATTCTCTCTGTAAATCTGTGATGTTGGCAAACCCATGATTTCCAAGTTGAGGAAATCAGGGTGAGAGACCAAGTCTCTCAACTGTGTGGACAAAGACTGTATTCAAATCCATTTTTGACTCTAAGCTGTACACTGTGCTCTTTCTTTCACTAACTCACACTTGTGTTCAGTGCATAGACTTCCAAGATGAGACAAGTATCTATCAGAGTACTGTATTTACATCTACCTGAGGAAGAAGGCTGCTGTTTTTAATATGTGCATTAGCTTATTCAAGTCATCAGGACCAACTTGGTTATAGATGTCATGTTTTCCAAAATAAAATATTCTTACTACTCAGCCCTAAAGAAAGATAAACTCGAAGCTCTTATAGGTAAATAGATGCAACTAGAAACCATACTCAAAAGTGACTTGCAAGTGTAAACACCATATTGTCTCACTAGTATAAAAAACTGAAAGAGTAAATAAGATCCAAAATTACAATAGATATAGGAAAAGGAAAGAAACCACTCAAAGGGAAATTATATTGTTTGGTCAGTCTTGCACGTCTGTATCTGGTAGCCTGAGCAATTACTTTGAAGATAACAATATGCAATGTAACAACCATTGTTAAATTCCTACCATCTTGTTTTGAAATCTTAGATTGCCATTTTTTGTTATTGTTTTCATTTTGCTTTTGTTGTTTTTTAATTGTTTGCTTCTTGATTTTTCTGTTTCATCTCTTTAAAATAAAAATAAAACATTCTTTTGTACTGTCATTTAATTTATAAAGTCATTTGCATAGCATGTAACTTTTAATTTGGATTTATAGTTCTTCAAAGTACTTGAGCTATCATAGGTGTATAAATGAAGAAGAAAACTAAGAAATCCAAACTCAATTCAGAGTATCTTATTCTAAGATGATTAGTTTTATTTTTTTAAATATTTTCTTATTTAAAAAAGAGAAAAGTCAGAAAAGAAAAACTAAAAGCAAAAGGCATAAACAACAATGGTAAACTCAAAACAATAACAATATAAGTTTTCAAAACAGAATGAAAGAAATTTAACAATGGTTCTTATATTGAATATTGTTCTCTTTTTTTAAAGAAAGAAAAGAGAATTAAAATAGAAAAACAGAAAGGAAGGGTAGAACAATGAAAAATTTAAAAAAATTATCATCGTAGAATCACTAGTTTATACATTACTCATTGTCATCCTGGAGAATAATTGCCAAAGTCATGAAATCAGAGCATAAAGAGTGGCTAGACACTCAAACATTGACAGTGCAAATCCTTCTGTTCAGTGTTCCAGCAGAAGTTCAGTAATATGGTCATCTATCTTACACATTATACTTACCATTTATACTCTTTAGAACACTTTCCTTCCCTTTCACTTTCACAATATCTATTATACCTTTTGTGTCCATTATTCTGTCAGTTTTTATTACTTTTTATACTGGAGAGACAATGTGATATTTACTCATGTGAGTCTTGTTCATTTCACTAATGAGGATATTTTCAAGTTGCCTCCATTTACCTATAAAGGCCTCAAGATCATCCTTTTTTTATAGCTGAGGAGTATTCCACTGTATCAAAATACCACATTTTTTTCATCCTCTCTGCAGTTGAAGGGCATTTTGGTTGTTTCCAAGATTTAGCTATCACAAATTGTGCTGCTATGAATATAGATGCACATATATCAATGTGATAAGACCTTTTCAGTTTTTCTGGGAAAATACCCAGGAGGGGAATAGCTGGATTGAATGGAACTTCCAATCCTAGTTTTTTGAGGAATCTCCATACTGATTTCCATAGTGGCTACAATAGTCTGCACTCCCAATAACAGTGGAGAAGTGTTCCTTTTTCCCCACAGCCCCACCAACATTTGTTATCAGTTGTTTTCTTGATGGCAGCCATTCTTTCCGGGGTGAGATGAAATCTCAATTTGCATTTCTCAAATGACTAATGATGGTGAACATTTTTTCATGTATTTATTTGCCATTTTTATATCTTCATCTGAGAACTGTATGTTCATCTCTGATGCCCATTTTTGGAGAGGGTCTTTGAATTTGGGAGGCTTGATGTTTTTCAGTTCTTTATATGATCTGGATACACTCCTTTGTCTGAGGGATTGTTAGCTAAGATTCTTTCCCATTCTGTGGGTTTTCTTTTTACTTTGTTGGTGATTTCTTTTGAAGTGCAAAAGCTTTTTAATAATATGAGATCCCAGTTGTTGATTCTTTGAAGTATTTTCCGTGCAGTTTGCGTTTTATTCGTGAATTCTCTGCCTACCCCTATGTCTCCAAGATTTTTACCTATTTTGTCTTCCAGTATATTTAGTGTGTCTGTCTTAATATTTAGATTCTTGATCTATTTTGACTTTAGTTTAGTGTATGGTAATAGGCATGGGTCTATTTTCAGTCTTTAGCACATGGAAAGCCAATTTTTCCAACACTGTTTATTAAAGAAGCTATCTTTTTTCCAGTGAACACGTTTAGTCCCTTTGTCAAATATAAGGTGGTTGAGTGTCTTTGTAGTAGTGTTTGCATCTTCTAATCTGTTCCATTGATCCTTGGGTCTATTTCTTTGCCTGTACTATGCTTATTTTATTACTGTGGCTTTGTAGTATAGTTTCAAGTCCTGTCCTGCCTTTGTTGCCCAGAATCACTTTTGCTATTCTAGGTTTCTTCCATTTCCAAATGAATTTTAGGAATATTTTTTCTAGATCTGTAAAGTATGTTGATGGTATTTTGATTGGGATTGCATTGAATCTGTATAACAGTTTTGGGAGTATGGCCATTTTCACAATGTTGGTTCTTCCTAGCCAAGAGCTTCCATTTTCTAATGTCCTCTTCAATCTCCTTTTTTAGAATAGTATAATTTTCAGCATATGGATCTTTTACACTCTTGGTTAGGTTGATTCCTAAGTATCTGATTTTTTTAGATACTATTGTGAAAGGTGATATTTCCATAATTTCTCTCTCAATGAGTTTTTGTTTGTGTAGAGGAATGCTATTGACTTTTGAGTGTTGACTTTATATCCAGCTACACTGCTGAATTTGTTTATTACCTCTAGTAGTCTTTTAATGGAGTTTTTGGGGTCTTCTATGTAGAGTATCATGTTGTCTGCAAATAATGATAATTTAACTTCTTCCTTTTTTTATTCCTTTTATTTCTCCCTCTTCTCTGATTGCTCTGGCTAATATTTCTAGAGCTACATTGAATAAGAGTGGTGATAGTGGATATCCATGTCTTATTCTTGATTTTATAGTGAAAGCTTTCAGTTTTTGTCCATTTAGTATAATGTTGGCTGTTGGATTGTCATAAATGGCCTTTATGAGATTGAGGTACATACCATCTATTCCAAGTTTCTGTAAGGTTTTTATCGTGAACAAGTATTGGACTTTATCAAAAGCTTTTTCTGCATCCATTTGGATGATCATATGATTTTTACATTTGTCTTTGTTGATGTAGTGTATTACATTTATTGATTTGTGTATGTTGAACCATCTTTGTGTTCCTGGAAGAAATCCCACTTGTTCATGGTGTATAATCTTCTTGATGATTTGCTGCATTTTACTTGCCAATATTTTATTGAGAATCTTTGCATCAATGATCATTAGTGATACTGGCCTATAGTTCTTCTTTTTGGTTAGGTCTTTCTCTGGTTTTGGTATCAGGGTAATACTTTCCTCCAAGAATCATTTGGGGAGGACTGCTTTTCTTTAAATTTCATTGAAGAGTTTAAGGAGTGTTGGCAGTAAATCTTCTCTAAATTTCTCATAGAATTCAGCCATGAATCCATCAGGCCCTGGGCTTTTCTTTGTTGGTAAGTTTTTAATCATGTTTTCAATTTCAGTAGCTGATGTTGGGTTATTCTAAATTATTATACTTTCTTGATTGAGCTTTGGTAGTTCATATGTTTCTAGAAATCTGTCCGTTTCCTCTGTGTTTTTCACCTTATGTGAGTAGAGATTTTCAGAGTAGCTGTTCATGATCTTTTGAATTTCCATGGGATCTGTAGCAATTTCACTCTTTTCAGTCCTTATTACATGAATTTGAGTTTTTTTTTCTTTTTCTTGATTAGGTTGGCTAGAGTTTTATCAATTTTGTTTATCCTCTCAAAAAAACAGCTCTTTAATTCTTTGTTTGTATTGTCTTTTTTTGTTTCAATTGCATTAATTTCTGCTGTAATCTTTACAATTTCCTCTCTTCTATGAGCTTTGGGTTTGACTTGCTCTTCCTTTTTTAGGAGCTTGAGATGTAGCATTGGGTTATTTATTTGTGCTCTTTCCATTTTCTTGATGTGACTATTTATTGCTGTATATTTTTCTCTTAGGATTGCTTTCAATGCATCCCAAAAGTCACAGTATGTTGTGTCTGCATTTTCATTGTTTTGTAGGTATAGTTTTATTTCTTCTTTAATTTCATCTGTAACCCACTGGTTGTTAAGGAGGTTGTTATTTAATTTCTATGTATATATCAGGTTTTTCAGGGTTTTTTTTGGCCTTGATTTCCAATTTTAGTGCACTATGATCAGATATTATGCATGGGATAATTTCACTCCCTTTATATTTACTTAAGAATGCTTTATCAGTTAATATAAGGTCTATTTTGGAGAATGTCCCATGTGCAGCTTAGAAGAATGTATATTCTAATGTGGTTGGGAAGCACACTCTGTAAACATCCACTAAGTCCATTCGTTCACAGGTGTGATTCAGTTCTGTCCTTTGCTGACTTTTTGTCTAGTTATTTGGGTTGCTAAGGTCTCCTATTACAGTTGTATTCTTGTATATTTGGTTTTTCATGTCCATTAGGGTTTGTCTTATATAGTTGGGTGCTCCTGTATTTGGTGCATATATATATATATAAAATTGTTAGTTTTTCCTCTTTTATTTTTCCACTTAAAAGTATGTAGTGGCCTTCTTTATCTCTTTTAATCATTTTAGGTTTGAAGTTCAATTTTTCTGCAAACAGAATAGCTACCCCTGCTTTTTTCTGGATTCCTGTTACATGGAATACTGTTTCTTTTTGGGTCAGGTGTGTTTCTTGTATGCCGCATATTTTGGGGTCCTGTTTCTTGATCCATTCTGTCAACCTACTTTTTTTGACAGGTGAATTGAGCCCATTTACATTTTTATTTATCACTGATATGTACTGGCTTGGCTTTGCCATGTTGTGTTCCTATTGTTGGCTTCCTGCTTTTTTCTCCTTATATAATTTCTTGCCCAGCCTGTGATGGTTTCTTTCTGTTGTTGTTCTGGAGATTGTGGTCATTTTTATCTCTATCTAGCATGTCTTTCAGCACTCATTCTAAGGTTTGTTTGGTGGACATGAATTTCTTCAGTTGTCCTTTGTCAATGAAGTATATTGTTTCTCCACTAAATTTGAAAGACACTTTTGCTGGATACACCAGTCTGTGTTGAAAGTTGCCTTCTTTTAGGGCTTGAAATACTTCACTCCAAGCTCATCTTAACCTGAAGGTTTGTGCTGAGAAGTCTGCCATGATTCTAATGGCCTTTCCTTGATAGGTGAGTTGTGTCTTTTCTCTAACAGCTTTTAATATTCTTTTTAATGCTATATGCCTGAGATCTTAATTATTATATGTCTGGGTGTGGATTTATGTTGCTTATGACTGTTTGGTGTTCTATATGCCTTACTTATTTGTATGTCAGATTTTTTCCCCATGTTTGGGAAATTTTCTGCCATTATTTCTGTGAACAGCTCAGATATGTCTTTTATGTTGTCTCCTGCCTCCTCACTAATGCCTATTAGTCTTACATTGTTTCTCTTGGCATTATCTTGAAGCTGCTGGATTGTCATTTCATGCTGCTTTTTTTTATTTAAAGAGAAATAAAAGTATGTAAAGGGTAGAGATAATACAGAATTTAAAAAAAGATAATAAGAAATCACTAGTTGATAAATTACATATTGTCCTCTTAGAAATAGTTGTGCAAGTTACAAAATTAAAGCATACAAAGTAGATATACAAACAGTGAGAGTGTAAACAGCTCTGCATTCATGAATCTCTACATGTATTTCTATCCTTTCTGTATTAGAGGGAAAAACAAAACATAGCAAGACAAAACAAAACAAATTCCTATAAAAACATGCAACCAAAAAGTTGTATAAAACCACAGTACAAGATGATCTACAATGATTAATGTGTTGTTTCTTATTATCTTCAATAGAATTGTCTATATCATCAGGCATGATTGAGTATAGCAGTATAATTGAATATAGCAGTACATAACAATATTAGTAAGAATAAAACATTGTAGACAGTATAAAACTTCAAAGGCAGGTAATAATCAAACCTGAGTGGATATTCTAGTGAATCTTGTCATCTTAAGTGCAGTTGCCTATACTCTCAGACTTGATACTATCAATAATAACAGTTTTGAATAAAATCTATCACTATAAAACAGCAATCTAACAAACCAGATTCGATTATGATCAGTCATGGTAAAACAGTGTAGGTTTTACAGAGATTTAGGTTAAGTTAATAGGAAATTAAGGATGATTACCATACTATATCCTATTATTTTTGGGATTACTGTCTGTGCCCTCAAATCTAGTACAGGTAGAATGACTGGAACAGAATATAATACATCTAAGCAGAATAGTGTGAGTAATGTGGGTTTTAAATCCTGGTGCACTATTAACAATATAGTGTATCAAGGTGATCTATGTTGGAGATTCTAGTTATCCTTCTCTGCCTCATTTCTGCTATGCTTTCTGCCTTTGCTTGTCTAGTTTTCTCCTTCATTCTACTGCCTGCCCCACTCATTGAGGCCTTTCTGCCACTGTTCCTAAAATCCTGGTATTTTTTTCTCTGTCTCTCTAGAATGTCCTTCAGTATTCTCTGTAGGGTTGGATTGGTGGTCACAAATTCCCCCAGTTCCTCTTTGTCATGGAAGCATCTTGTTTCTCCATTAATTTCTAGTGACAGTTTTGCAGGATACATCAATCTGGGCTGGAGGTTATTTTCTTTCAGGGCTTGGAATGCTTTGCTCCAAGCTCTTCTTGATCTGATGGTTTGTGTTGAGAAGTCAGCCATGATCCTTATGGGCTTACCTTTATAGGTAATCTGTTTCTTTTCTCTGACAGCTTTTAATATTCTGTTTTTATATTGAATTTCTGGTATCCTGATTATTATATGTCTGTGTGTAGGTCTGTTTTGGTTGTAGGTGGCTGGAGTTCTGTATGCCTCACATAACTGAATGTCATTTTCTTTTCCCATGCTTTGGAATTTTTCCTTAATTATTTCTATGAATAGCCTTTGTAATCTGCCTGTATGTATTCTTGCTTCTTCATTCACATTTCTTATTCTTAAATTGTAGATTCTCTTGTCATCTTCTAGCCTTTGTATTGCTACTGCCTATTTCCTTGTTATTTTTAAGAGATCTTTCCTTTCATGATCACACATTGTAAACTTGTCTTCAAGTTTTGATAGTCTACCCTTAGTTTCTTTTAAGCCATTTTGCCAGTGTTCAATGGAGTTTTTAATTTCCTGGTAGTCTCTTTGAATCTGCTTCATATATTCTATATTTTCTTTATATTCTTTATCTAATGTTTCTCTCCTTTTTTTGTGTTCCTCCCTTCTTCCATCTGTATCATCCTGAGAAATGCTTCCTGAGAGCATTTCTTTTATTACTCTACTTATATCTTGCTTTACCTGATTTAATATTTCAGTTTTGAGCTTGTCTACAAGGTCCCAAAGATATCTCTTAATGTCCATTGAAGCCATGTCTGATGTTGCATGTTTGCTGCCCTCTGTCTCCCTTGTTTTTCCCACTCCTGGATCAGTGCTCTCAGGGTTCTGGGCTGGGGGCCTCCTTGTGCCTCTCTCTCCTGTCATGGCCCTGGCTTCCTCCACACAGGTGTACAGTGGAGGTCCCAGCCTCCTTCCCTGTTGGCCATGTTTCCTCTGAAGCATGCTGGTGAGGGACCTCCATCCTCTCCTGACTGCTCTTGTCACTGAGGTATAAGCAGCAGTGGCATATGCCTGCCCCTCCCCACTGGGCCTACCAAACTTCAGGGGCCTTCACTCGGTTAGTGCATGCTAGGTGCAGGGAATCAATTTGGGATGGCTCATTGGGTCCCAGCCAGGGGCGCAGCCCAGTCCAAGCAAATCCCACGAACCTGGTCTGGGGAGGGAGCAACCAACTGAAATCACTGTCTCTCCCAGTTCAGGCTCCTCCTGCCCAATTCCAACATGTCGCCCATTTGGCCATGCCCTTCCTGTAGGAGGGGTCTCATTCCCAGGACTGACTGTGGATTAATGAAGGTCCCTTTTGCTGGCTCAGTTCTCTGTTGGGCTCACCAACCCCTGACTTCAGCGCTGTTGTGGTTCCTGTGAGTGGCAGTGGGAACAAGTTTGCGCGGCTCTGCTGGCTGGCACTGATTTAAGCCAGCACAAATTCAGGCCGGTGCAAACTTAGTGGGTTGCCGTGAAAACGCTGTGTCCCATAAGTTTTAGCTGTTTCAGTTGTAGTCCCAAAGTATTTGATGAGCTTTTTTATGTTTTAATTTCTTCCTGTGTCAAGAGGATCCATCTCTTTCTGTCTGGGTCTCTCCAGGGTGTTTTATTCTGGTATATGAGTTGTTTCTCCTGGGAGGCTTTGTATTTTATTCCTCACTGATTGGCCATCTTTGCTTTGTTGTTTTTATAAGTTCTACCCTTTCATGATTGCTATCTGAGATCCTGTTCTCAAGGTCTGAAATTCTATCCTCAGCTTCATTTAAATGGTTTTGCCAGCTTTCAGTAGGATTTTTTGTTTGTTGGATATCTCTTTGAATTTGTTTCATGGATTCTGCTTGTTTTCTACATTGTTCATTCAGAGTTTCAATCAATTTCTGATGCTCCTGTATTTTTTTTTTTACCTTTTTCTTCCCTAGCTATTTTGAGCAAATCCTTTACTAAGGTTGTTATTTCTGTTTTTATGTGAGACATTATTTCTAACTTGATTTACTCTATAACCTCACAGATTTGTTTTTTTTACTTCATTTGCTATCTTTTCAGAGATTTCTGGTGTATGACTTTTAAAATTCTCTGTTTTGCTGTCACCTGTTCTTGTACCTGATGGACTAGATGTTTGATATTGCATTTTGGTTTTTTGTCTTGTCATTTTCACCTTCTGGGCCAATAACTGGTTATTTAATCCCAATAGTCAATTCCAATAGGTTCTGGGAGGGAGAGTGGGAGCCAAACTTTCACAGTGGTGCTTGGTCTAAGAGATGGGGAGGGTGGCCGAGGGCAGCGGGTCCAGCCAGGTTGGGAGTGGCAGTCCTCTGGGTCAGCACAAGGGAAGAGTGTGATGGGTCTCAGGCACAGCTCGGCAGCCTGAGGCAGGAAGGAACACCCTGGGTAGCCTCTGTGTGGAGGCAGTGGGAGGGCGCTGAGGAGAGCAGGTCTGGATGGCTGCCTGAGCCAGGGGGGAGCTCTGTGGTTTTCCTCTGTGTGGCAGTTTTGGGGAGGCACTGAGGCACTCAGGCATGGCCAGCAGCTTGAACAGGGGCTGAGCTTCGTGTTCTTCCTCCCCACGGGAGCGGTGTCGAGACACTCAAGCAGGCTCAGTGGTGCAAACGGGTAGAGCTCAGCGGCCCGGTGTTCTTCCAAGCGGTGGGGCCTGGAGCAGCCAGGGGTGCGGAGGCGGCAGGCAGGCAGGCCCAGCAGCCTGAGCAGGGGCGGGCCCGGCATTCCTTCTCCACCAAGATGATTATTTTTAAAATTCAGGACACTTCACTTTGTTTAGAATTTGCCTCCATTTCCTTTTGAATTGTTTTGCATGATTTGACATTATTTTTCATACTTTATGGCATAACAGAAGTGTGAGATAATAGTGCATTATTAAAATCTTCTGTGGCAATTGGGGTGTGTAATTTCAAAGAGTAAATATGATATAAAATTATGTATACATAAATGAAGTAGAACATACTTAGAAAATGCTAAGAGTGTCTCTTATTTTTGTAATATAAACTGCCTAAAGGAACTGCTGGCAAAGTTTCTTGGATGGAGGTTTGAAAAAGGACTGAAAACCCCCCTGCATGCTGGAACTACAAGAATAGTGGAGTCAGAGATTCTGATTAGAATCCCAGCTCCACAGCATGGAAGTTGTGTCCCTGAGGCAAACTGCTTAATTCCTGAACTTCAGTTTTCCCTGTGGCAAAAAATGAGAGGTAATAATTATTTTATAGCTTTGTGTGAGTATTTATCCAGTCATGTATAAACTTCCCAGGAAAGGGTCTGGTCCTTGGAAGGTATTAAAATTTTTTTTGGCTTTTCTTTTTTCAAATTAATCCTTTCTTTGAAATACATGCTTAGCTGCTTTGCTTGTCACATCTAGTTTGGAGCCCATCTGACACAAAGTTGGGTAACCTCAGACTGATTAAAGCAATAGTGAATTGGGAAGAAGGGAGTCACTGCATACTTTTTTTTTTTTTTTTGCCTCAGAAATAGGAGGGGGAAGTGTTTCATTTTGCCTGGTTTGGATTGGGATGACTTTTCTCTCTGCCAGCTCCTCAGAATGCTGCATGGATATGCCAGGCATTGGGACAGTTCCAAGTGGGGAGAGGCCAGTAAATTACAGCTCTTAAAAAGTGCTCTCACTCTTCCACATTGCTGATGGGCATGTTAGCACTGTCTGTCTTCTCTCAGTGTTGTGCAATATATTTCCAAAGTTTGGAAACTGAGAGTAAGCTGGCCCATAATTCCCTGCTCTGTCCATGGTTTTAAGAGAAAGATATCTTTAAAAGATGTCATATTATAAGGGAGATATTTAAAAATTTATAGGACAAAGGTAGTGTTTTCTTGAGTGCCATGTTATACTGCAGAGGGTAGAAAGCTGTTTTACTTTCTAGGTTTTTTTGTAGTAGCGATTTGGGATCCACCTACGGGAAACACCAGGAGGAGACGTAAATTCAGAAGTTCAGCTTGAAAGGACAAATGTTGGGTGAAGAGCAGGAGCTGTTCCAGGCTCCTGGTTGTGGCACCAGTGGCTAGGCCTGTGGGTACCTGTGCCATCAGGTCCAGCCTGCTTCCTGTGCCTCTAGATCTCCCACTCATTTTTCAGGCTGTCAAATACCTGCATGAAATTTCTTTCTTCTTAATATGGCCTAAGTGCTTTTTATTATTGGCAACTGGATATAGCAGTTCTATTTAAAAAGATGTTTGACTCATCAGATTTTATCCTTCATAATCTGTGCAGGGAAGTGGTGGGAGTTTCTTCTGGGTCAAAAGAGGAAAGCAGGGTGACATAACAGAGCATGAGCCATGAGGTCAGGATGTCTGGCGTTCTCATCTGCTCTGCCTTTTCCCAATGTTAAAAGATTAACTGAGGCACATTAAATTTTGAAGAGTGGATATGAGCATATAATATGTTGGAAAGCAGGTAATTCCAGACCATAAATAATTTATTGGTTCTTGAGAAGGGGATGAAGGAGAAAGCTTTCATAGGCTGAACATAGAGGCAAAGGAAAACAGTGTTCATTCGGTTAAAATGGAGAGGAGTCTTATTTAGATCCTTCTGATGGAAAGTCCCTAGCTAGAGGTTACTTGGCAGATTACAACTAAGCTTAAAGTTCATTACTACTGTTGTGAGCATTGTCACAACCAAAAGGGAGTCACTTGTGTTGTAACAGAAAATGGCCCTTCCAGTCAGTGTATTTCAGTTTCTTAGTTGCCTGGGTAACAGTTCCTGTTGCAGTTCCTGTTGCTTCTGTCTTCTAGAAAAGGCTGGGCACTGTGATGCACATGTAAGAACTAATCAAAGACATTCAAATACTCTCCCTCTGTACTTCCCCTTGGCAACTTGTAAAACCCCCTTGCCTGAGCCTTCAAGGCCTGATAGTTTGGGATGATGCTGATCAGTGCCCATTGACATAAATAAATCTGCCTCCAAATCCTGGATGTTGTTTTGGTGTTTCTGTTTGCCCATTGCAGTATCAATCATAAAAAAAAATAAACAAAGCTAGGAAGCTATGAAAGAAGAATTCTCACACAATTACCTGATAAGTATTATCACAAAAGCTTCTGTCAGAAGCACACCTGCCATACAGTCTACAGCTACCTTACACAAAAAGCATTCCTGCAAGATTAGTCCAGTATCTTTGTGCATCACTGGCCCGGTGTCACCCCTGTTTATTACTCACTATATCCAGATTATGGTTTCAAAATATCTTAGGTAGTCCTCCTCATTTTTACCTTTCAAAACTTCTCTTTGCTTCAACCTCTTTGAATACGCTCATAGTTTATATGGCATGCATATTCCCATTGCAAAACCCTGCTAGTCCCAAATAAGAGTCATTTTTTTTTTCCTTTGGAGAATCTCTGATTGCTTTTAGGTTGACACTATTTGCACAGTCTTGGTTTGTTGTAGGGGAACCTATGGTGCTGGAGTCAACTCAGCCTAATCACCTATTATTGTTTTTATTATTATACTGGAGATTGATCACAGGAGCCTTTACACTGAGCTTCACTCCCAGATCTTTTAGAAATTTAAATTTTGTTTTGAGAAAGGGTTTCACTTAATTGCATAGTTGCTCAGATGGGGCTTGAACTCACCTTCCTGCCTTAACCTCCCAGAGTGCTGAGATTAAATATGTCCACCTGCTTCCAATTATTACTTTTTAAAACATTCGTTGTGGGTTCTTGAAAAAATTTCTACTTTGTGATTCCATTTTTTCTTGTAAAAGAGGAATAATAATAAATACTTTTCAAAGATGCTGAAAATTAAATGAAATATAACTATATTAAAAGCATCTTCTAAATAGCAGGAGCTAAATACATAGTAGTAATAATTTTGAATAAATACACATAAACATATGTGTTGTATAGAAGGTGATCTCCGTCTGTCTGTCTCTCAACATAGGAGTGAATGGGTGGGAATGGTAGGAAGCCTGGTAACACAGATGGCAGCAGGAAAGGATAGAAGCAAAGGGTGCGCAGTGAAGACTCTGCTAGATGGTGTCATTTCCCCTTTTTCACGTTGAAATCTAAATGATCCAAGCTTTAATTTCCTCCTCTAACCATTAGAAAACAAGCAAGAAAATGCATCTATTCTGACCAATATATGTTTGATTGAACTAATTTTTGCTGGTTCAATTTAATGGATTTTACATTTATTGTTTGTCATTGCTTGAATCCTGCACAGCTGGTTTAACAATCCAAGAAACATTTCCACTTTGGACACATACCAGTCCTCAAGTAAGCTTGGGCTAAGCCACTCCAGAGATCTTGGCAAGAGCATTTAATGGCAGTTCAGGGAAATTATGGGCCTTCAAATGTGGAACCAAATATCACCCAGAACACCACTTTGTACTTGCCAAATTCAGTTTTCATAAAATCATGGGATTTTAGAGCTCACTGCCTCTTCAGCAGGGATTTAAGTGTCCTCAGCCTTTTATTGTGGGTTTCATACTATTCATGTGTGCTACTAGCTTACCAGTAGCATTTCTCCTAGTTGAGTCACTGATACCGCGTCACAACCTTTTAACTAATTAATTTATTTTGGTGGTGGGAACTAAACCAAGGGCGTTTTGCAGGCTAAGCGTGAGGTCAAGTAATGAATTATACTCTCAGCTCATGATAACCTTTTAAAATGTATATGTGTCTCCAAGGTTTGAGTAAAGTAATTTTTTTCAAAATTGTACAATACTAGGTAGGGGTATGGCTGGGTCAAGAACTTAGTTCAGCCTTCACATTTACATTTGATTTTATTTTGGGTTTGATAGTTGCTAAATTTTCAGCCATAGATTCCAGTCTAGCATGGGTAGGCAGAGTAGACATTGCAGAGTTAAAGTCCTGATTGAAAGATGGTTCTCTGGGTGAGCTGGGACTGGCCCAGTTATTTCTGCTTGCTGCTAACACCCATTTTGAGATGGAGAAAGCCAGGCAGGGACAGTCTATTCCATCTCACCCTGAAGCAGCACTAGCACAGCACGTTAGCCCAGTGTATCCTGTTGCTCCTGAGGTCTAAAAGAGAAAAATTCTGGGGTCTCTCAAATGGATGCAAGTGGGGAGCACAAAAGTCACAAATCTACCTTCTCAGGGGAACTTTCACGAGGCTTAGGGGATCAGGTCATCATAAGTCCAAGCTTCTGCTGCACCCTCTGTCTTATTGGAATTAACAAACTTGCTCTGTGCACCTTGTGACATGTGTGAGTTTTCTGTCTCACCAGACTTAGATGAGTATTAAACTGCAGCTCGGGAGACAGTGGGTCAAAATAGTGATCAGAGCACAGTGAACCCACTCCACACAATGCAATCCTATATTAGCCTTTCTTCTATTGCTGTAATAAAATGCTAGAGGCTGAGCACTTTATGAGGAAAGTATCTTTATTTAACTCACTGTTTTGGAAGGTTATACATTCAACATTGGGTCACCTTGTTAATTCAGACTCTGGTGATGCTCCCCTGGCCATACATATATCAATCACATCATGGAAAATGGTAACACTGTGGTAGTGTGTGCAAGAGAGAGAGGTCACATGACCAACAAAAAGTCACAAAGACTGATGAAGGCAAGGCTTGTTCTTTCTTCTTTTATTTTAAAGAGAAAAAAAAGTAAAAGGAACAGTAAAACACAGTTTCTGAACAGGCTAGTAGGACAATAATAATAATACGTTGTGTATTTTTGTCTGCATATCAACTGAGGAATGGCTTGTTCTTTTGTAACAACCCTCTCTCAAGAACAAACCAGGGTTCCATGGTGAATGCTTTCAAAATTGTGTTAGCCAGATTTCTCTGTAACAAAATACCTGAGAAAATTAACTTGGAAGAAAGGTTGGTTTTGGTTCATGGCTTTTTAGGTTTCAGTTCATGGTCACTCAGCCCAGTTGCTCTGGGCCTGTGGTACAATGTCTGTACGTGTCAAAATTGTGTGGTGAAGGCTGCTTATCTCATGGCACCTGGGAATCAGACAAAAGGGAAGAGGCCAGAGAGGGTCCAAAATATCTTATAGCCCCAAAGACCTAATTTCCTTCCAGTAGGCAACCCCTCCAAATGTTTTCTCCCTCCACCAAACTTCCAGGAGTGTCGGTATGAAGACTAAGTCTTTAACCTATCTAAATCTCCTTCTGAGGATGCTTAAGATTCAAATAGCACAAGGAAAGACTATAGCCCTGTTGTTTTGTAATTATTTCCTTTCCTTTCCTCAAGATGCAGTTATTATTCTTTACATTGTTCAAGAGTCCTCTGTCTAGGAGGATCCCTCTCCTCCAATCTTTGAACTGAAAATCCAAGACCTCATTGTTTGAAATGGTTCCCAGCATGGACTAATTTTAGGTTCTCAAGATGTTTGGATAGAAAAATCTAAAGTGCCTGAACCTGACCTTGAACTTGTGTCAGGTTCAGAGCCCTCAGCTCTGGACAGCTGTGGCAAGTGACAGGACCGTGACTCATCACTATTGATGTTCAGCTTTGATTTGAAATATTTATAAGATGTGATTGAAAAATGTGGTGAGTTTTTACTTTTAAAAGATTATGACAGTAAAAGATGCATTGTCATTAATCTCATTTTCTTGCTTCGAGCACACTTATCTCATCATTTTTTTTGCCACTCTCAGAAGCAGCTCAGAAGTCTTCTTTTGTGAATGTTGTTAGTTGTGCAGTTATGGCTTCCTCGATGTCCTGAATCAATTATAAATGTTTACCTTTTAAAATCATTTTGACTTTGGAGAAGAGCCAGAATTTGTGGGGTGCCAGCCCCAGTGAATATGCACACATTTTTCTAGTGGGTGTACTCAGCAGCAGCATTCACTGTAGTTTTTGATCACACCTCATGAAGACCCTCATGAGAGAAGACGTGCAGAGCTGCTTTAGAAAAATAGCAAGAATGATGGGTAAATGCACTGAAAGTTAAGAGACGAATTTTGAGGGAGATTAGAGACTTGAATTTTTTACTCTAAAATACTTTTAAAAATGTAAATACTCATCATATTTTTTGATCATACCTTGTATAGATAGGGTGGGGACATGATGTCATTATTCACAGCAATGCTAAGCACTCATAGAAACTACTCTGAATCATCTCTTTGCCTAAGATATTTTAGCCACATCAACTGTTCTTAGCAGAAAGACCAAAGTCCGTGTCAGAATAAACCAGACTCTGCATGTCCACCTCCCCAAACTCTGTCCACAGTACTTGCCTACTTGCTTTGTTGTATACCTTCTTTTTTCATTTTATGGAAAAAAAGTAAAATAAAATTGTATAAAAAATAGGAGAATAACAGTAGTTATTCTCAGTAGCATAATTGCATTGCATATTGTTATCTCTAAAGTAGTTACTCGGGGTGGGTGTAAAAAAATCTCCAAAAGATATTAGCACAAACCTTTTTCTTCAGCGAACTAAGAGAAATTAGTTTATAACTGTCTTGTTTGTTTTTCTGTTTCCCTTCCTTCTTTCCTTTCCCCCTTTCCCCATCTTAATTCCTTTTGAAAAATTTCTTCCCATTTCACAATATCTACTGTACATTTTGGACCTTATTTACTCTTATAAGTTTCTCACACTCAGGCAGACAACATTATGTTTACACATGTGAGTTTGATTTATTGGTTTC
This sequence comes from Hydrochoerus hydrochaeris, assembly GCA_004027455.1. Lineage (NCBI taxonomy): Eukaryota > Metazoa > Chordata > Mammalia > Rodentia > Hydrochaeridae > Hydrochoerus > Hydrochoerus hydrochaeris. The sequence goes on from PVLA01000093.1 coordinate 220,438, forward strand.
TGCAACACATGTGCTGGCTTTGTTATAGAGCCTCACTGTGTATCTCTTTCTCTGTCTCTGTCTACCTCACTCTCTGGCTCTCTCTCTCTCTCTCTGAAAAACTCTTGTCTTGCTTCTCCCCTTGCAGAAATACTCTCCTTTGTGCTACTGGTATAGCTTTGTGGTAAGAGTGTTTGCTTTGTATGCACAAGACCATGGGGTCTGTCTCCAGCACTAGAAAACACACACACACACACACACACACACACACACACACACAACAAGTGATGAGAAATACTCTCTTTTTAGCTCAGTCTCCTCCGATCAGGCCACTTCTAGTCATCACTTGTCCTACTCTTTATCAACACTATATTACTACATTTATTTCTATCACTAATTAGCTCTTGTCTCCTTTATTAGGCCTCTCTGGTCTGTAAAGACAGAGTCATGCTGGGTTTGCTCCTTATTTTACCCTTGGCACCCAGTGCAAATCTGGCCTATAGGCCTTTCATAATTAAGTGATGAATAAATGAACAGAATAATCAAATTTGGAGATCTCATTCTATTATTTTTTTAATTTCTGAGTTTGATATAGTGGGTTTCTCATTTTCTCTCTGAAAGACTTCTTTTTGTCACCATTTGTTATGGCCTGTGGCTGGATGTCCATACAGAGCCTTATGCGTAATAGATGGGGCTTTGGGGAAGTGGCTGGGTCATGGTTGTGTGATAATGGAGTTTGTTGATGGGTTTGTAGCTTGGTGTGATGCTAGGACATGAAACCTGATGGGAGGGAGTGAATCACTGTGGTTATGGCCTGGAAATCTATATCTATATCTATACCTACATATCTATATCTATCTATACATATATTCTTCTTGTCTGAAGTACTTGCTACTTCCTGTCTGCCAGGCCATAGACTGTTTCACTTCTGCAATTCTTCTCTATCATGCTGCCCTGCCTTGGTGCCAACTGACTATGGACTGAAATCTCTACAAATTGTGGGCTGAAATAAACCTTTCCTCCTTTAACTTTGGGTGTCGGATATTTTGGCCTAGGAACATGAAAGCAACTAAGACACCAGTCAAGGGGGTATTCTATCCACCTTACCGGATTATTCTGGGAAACTAATTAGCCCATTGGGATGAAGGTATTTTGTAGATCACAAGCTACTCTACATGAGAAAGTTGCTATTTTTGCTTTTTTTTGATGACTTATTATTATACTAGAATAGATATAATTGGACTAGAAATGAGATACATTCATTTTTGGCCTCAAAAAGTCTTTTGCTTCTTTTCTATTACCTTTTTTTTCATCCAATGACAGTTTATTGCTTTGCTACCAAAGCATATATTAAATAAATGATCTGACACAAAACATTTGTGTCTAAATGTACTTCTAAACACTGGGACTATTTTCATTGTAAACATGATTGAAGAACAAAAGGCTTTGTCTATTTTTGGATGGATATCAAGTATCACTGAGGAGACAGACTGAGCGTCTGGGAGCCACTCACAGGAGACAGCCCCTGAGAAGCCACCCTACCTAGGCCCACCCTGCCAAGCTGTGTTTTGCTCTGAAGTGCCAATTGACAGCAATCCTGCTGTCACTGAGGATCTTTCTTTCTGGGTAGCAATTTCCCCTTTTGACAAGAATTCTACCATCTTTGTTTATTTCTGTTCAGAACTCCCCTACAAATGTAATGTTTGTTGATTTTGAGATTTTTAAAGGATGTTGTGATTGTTTCTAATGAAATTAAAGGCAGTTTGGAATTTTGCCAGGTAAGTACTACCTGTGAGATACTTTAGTGTCTGCCATGCCTCCCGTCTAGCATCTCCAGAGTCTTTCGGAGGACCAGAAAACAACCTTTCAGAGAGAACTGGATTCTGAGGTGTTGGGAGTTAGGAAGTAGGTGACAATGATGATAAGTGAGGAGGAATGAGTTATTGCTACTTTTTCAGGCTCCATGGGAGAAAACTATAATTGAGACTGGTTATTATTGTGACAAATTGGTTACCACCAACCAATCATAAATGCTTGTGATTGTTTTCTTAGAACAAATTCCATGACGGGAAGGCACTGCAGGGCATGTGCTAAAGTACACTTCATCATTGCTGACTTTAAGAGTTTACAGTTTAGTGGTGGAGGTGAAATATACACACAACACTACATGATATCACGAGCAAGTGTTAGACCCAAAGGAGAGCTAGGAACAAAAATATCCGTTGTAGGCTAGGGCAGCCGTGGGAGGATCCACTGCAGGCTGGGTCTTGCAATGACTTCAGAGGGTGACTGAAGGGTGAAGATCATCTAAATAGGTCAAGAGGGGATGGTAGGAAGAGACTGCTTCAAGTGGGCAATTAAAGACCATATGCTTCTGATTTCTGACATAATTCACTCTCTGTTACCTTAGTACTTACCCCTTAAGAGGTCATGGTGGGGTACAGAGCAAGTTCATCAAGGATAGGAATTACTGGTCCAGCTTAATAGCTTGCATTGAAAGGGAGGGAGAAGAGAATAGTGCCACTCTATACAGGTTACAGGTGAGAATAGGACAAGTCAGTGAGTAGAGGAAAGGGAACCCAAGCCCCAGTAATTTCCACCTCCAAGTGGCATCTTTTTCATTAAACTGCATTGCTTCCCAGTCTATAGTGCAGCGAGTACATAAAGCCAAGGAAATGAAAAAATAGCAAATCAAATGATGATCTGAAAGAATGAATGATCTGCATCCTCTCTAGCTGGTGCAAGCTTGTTAATGGCCCTAGTTAGACATGGTGGGGATCCAGGAACAGCCTGCATATAGTTACGTGTCAGCCAGAGAAGTGAGCACATTCGGATTCTAGTGTAATTCATTTCCTCCCCCCAGCTGGAGCACTGGAGTGGGCTCTATAGCTTTCAGCCAAATGTCTGTAGCATTCCAACGAGAAGTCACTGGGCTGGGCTGACAGCAGATTTCCCTTTGCCAGCCTTGCACAGGCAATGGAGCTTGTAATCACCGTGCTTCAGGCTTTTGGAGTGTCTGTTATGCCTTCCATTAGGAATCCACAGCCTTGGACGGCTCCAGAGTATGTCCTATTGCTAGTGTTAAGCATACAGCAACACCCTCGGTTCCAGAAAGGCTTTACTTTATATGGTGCAAATTGATTAAAGATCCATTTAATCACAGGACTAAAGGACTCTAGATAAAGAGAAGAAACCCCTGAAATTTAATAGCCAAAGAGCATCAGGAATGTGGGGGAAATACCTCACTAACTTTCTGCAAAGCTCCACAGCAGCGGTTCTGATTTCAGCAAGCACATGGACAGTAGCTGTGGAGGCTGATTCTGAAGCTGTCTGCTTCACTGTCTGCAAGGAAAACTTTGTATTGGTGTGAAGGTCTTGTTCATTTTAGGATGGCAGCATGCTGACAAGTCCACGTGTTTTCTTTTCTTTTTCCAGTACCAGGGCTCGAACTCATAACCTTGCACTTTCCAGGCAGGGGCTTTGCCACTGAGCTATATCCCTGGTCCACATGTTTCCTTACTGATTCTTTGTTGAACTACATGCTTCAGTAATTAAGATAGTAAAAGTCCAACATTTTTATTGGAAAAATATGTGTAAGTAACTAAAAAAAAATTCCAAAATACAGAGTTCAAGCTTTTCTCCCAGGAAGCACAGAATAATACCAACACAAAGAGCTGATAAAGAGTAAACCTTATTCTTTTTGGCTTAGTACTTTCCCCAGGGGAATAGCCACATGTATGCATGAAGAAACAGCTGAAATTATTTATTATAATATTTATAAGGGTTCTCTATTGTAAACAACCAAATATCAAACAGTATAGGATTTCTGACACTATAGTAAATCAACTGAAACGTTCCTCAGACTGTTATAAAAAACTAACATGACATATTAGAAATACTTGAAGAATTATAGTAGTAGTCATGCTTAAATTCTTCAAGGAAAAAAGTAGATTCTAAGATGATACATACCATTGGTTCTATTTGGAGCATAAATTGGAAGACATTTACAAAAATATGAGCAGTGACCAAGACCACTGTGTTGTATAACTCACATTGTGTTCTACAAGAATTATAGCTCAGGAGTTGCACAATGCAATGGTCTAGACTGGATTTTGGAATAACTGATATCTTTAATGTCTCCATTATGGATTATGGCTTTTTTTCCTTTTTAAATTTTTTTTTATTTTTAAAGAGAGTGATACTAAACATAACCAAAGCAGAACAAAGTGGATCAGAAGAAAACAATGTAAATAATACAGATTTCAAAGCAAGACAATAGGAGATCTACAGTGGCTACCGTATTGTCTCCTGTTTTCTCCCAAATAGTTGTCCATGTCTTCACACACAATGAATTCATACAAAACAAAATGGCATAAAACTGATCAGAACAGAGTATTGAAGGTATTACAGCCCTTCAAAATGGAAAATCAACAATGGCTGCCATAATGTCTCTTGTTCTCTTCAAAATAGCTGTCCATACCTTCATGTATGTTGAAAATAACAATACAAAACAGACTAAAACCACTCTGAACAAAGAATAAAAGCATTATTGGATTTTACAGCATGACGACATGGAATCAACAATGGATTCCACACTGTCTCTTTTTCTTCAAAGTAGCTGTTCATTTCATCACACATAATATAATCGAGCCTCATAAGCTGTTTAGGAGAAGTTCTAGGCATGTATACCTCTACACGTATACCTATACTTTCTGCATTAGAGGGAAAAACAAAGCAAAACAAAACATGTTACTAGAAAAACAAGAAATAAAAAAACGAATAAATACCAGTAGCAAAGAGTCCAAAACAATGATGATATAGACTTTTAAAACAAGGTGGTAGGAACCTAACTAAGATTGCTATTGGATTTTTTTCCTTTTTAATAAAACACTTTACTTTTTTCTTATTATAAAAATTATATGAAGTGTCAAGTGAATGAGCATTTCAGATTCTAGGCACCAAGTCATAAAACCAGATTTGCAAGCTTTCTGCACTGACTCTAGCATACACAGCAGTTCTCATCTGGAGCAGGTACTGGAATCACTTTGAGGTTTGCTAACCACAGATTTTGGGAGGGAGAGCTTATGCAGTAGGTCTGAGTTAGACCCAAGAATGCATAGTTGTAGCAGGGTTCTTCTACTGCTACTGGTGGCCCCAGGACACACTTGAGATTCACAGAAATCAAGTATTATCCAGTGGGAAGTGGCCAGCTACACGACTCTCAGTTCTGTTTAGGAGTTATTAGTATGACAGCGATCATAGCCTCAACTTCTACTTTCAGTCTTTCAAAATGTCTTGCTTTTCCACTCCTGGTAAATTTACATAATGCAGTATTTGAATTTCAACTTCTTTTCAAGGCTCAGACTAGAGAAACAAGAAATTCTAAAGCTCATTTTGAGTAATTTGTTTTATGCCCTTGTTTCCTTCTACATGAAGTCAAGACAATACAGCCTTGCTCTGTAGCAGGTTCACCATAAGAAATACAAATTCATTTGAGACGTTATGATAATAAGAGTTGTTTGGAAATATAATGTCAACTTCTGGTCTGTGTCTTTATGCATGCAGCCAATTCTAAAAAATTCAGTAAATTGCTTTTTTAGTACCATACTTTACATGATGCCTTAGACAAATGATTGCCGTTTTACTTAAATTTATGATACAAGCTGAAGTTTGGTTTGGATTTACATATATTACACACTTTGATATTTGTTTGTGTACCAACGTTCACTTATCTAGTCAGTCATCCTTCTGACAAAAGCATTCATGAAGATTTGGGATATTACAAAGGTGAGAATTCTTCTTTGGAGATGTAAAATAAAGAAGACATAGCAATCATGCTGGGGTGATTTGAAAACCCAATGGATGGTGCTTTATATTTGTTTATTGCCTTGGTTTTCTAAAACACTGTTTTTAAATGTTTCCAAATTTCATCTTTTCAACCAAAACAAGACTGAATAGATTGTGCATTCATTTTTGCCTATGCCCATAGATGAAGAAAATGAGGCTTGTAGTGGTTTTGTGACTTGCCTAAGACTGTATTTTCCTTACATAGCAGCAAATTGGGATTTAAGCCCAGCTATTTTGACCCTAGAATTTTTCCTGTCAACACATGCTACTTAAAAAGAACTGATTGGTCACCTCTTTTGCCTTTTTAAGTTTCCTAGGGGAATAGTAAATACAGAAGCATTGTCTACTCAGAAAGCTGTGAGCTTCTTTAGAACTGGGCTGATAGTACCACCTATTTTGAGAACAGCATTTCCTGTAATAGTCATAATTTTGTTTTATTCTCTTGCCTAAAAATCAAAGTTGGCATTCTCATAGAAAATTTGTAGTGAGGCATCCCTTTATAATAATAGTAACTGTTGGATGAAATAATTTCATACACTTGACTAGCAACAGTCTAATACTTTCTAACCCTGATGGAAAGTGATTTTTATGAGAGAAAAATTCTTTTAATTTTGTTTTTTGGCATTCTCCTTTTCCCATAAAATTTGTATCTTAAGATCTTGGGCGATTCCTTGGCAAAAGTTCTGCAAGCAAAGGCCAAGTTTTTGGCTGGGGAAAGAAAAGTGGAGGAGGCAGCCAAGGGCTGTATGGATCGCTTAGTCATAGTTCATGAAAAGTGTGTTCAAACTTGGGTAGTCACGCAAGCTAAGGGAGGCATCTTCTTGGAGGAGAGAAGTCAGTGTTCGAGGGTGCTTTGACAAGAGATGCTTTGGCAGCCCCACAAAGCATTTCTCGAGGATACACAGATGCCAGGTGCATCTCAGGAAAGAAATATTTCACAGTAGATACTTTATCCTTCTTTGTGTTTTGAGAACTGAAGACATAGAAAGTTTTGATTTTAAGATGCCCAAAGGACTGATGTTCAAATACTAAGAATTAAGTGCTGAAGTGGAGATCAGCAAGCTCTAGACAAAGGCATTTTGGACCATCTGAGATCTCAAGACTGTCTATGAGATAAAATCCCTGGCCAGCTGGCTGCATATATGCCAAACCCTTTCCTCTGGGAGGCTTTATGAAGCTCATGTCTTAGTCAGAGGCTTAAGACCTTGTCAAATAAAAACAAATCTGGACTTAGGTAAGGAGACACTTTATTCAAAGAGACTGCTGCAAAAAGAACTCTGATTTTAGGATCTGCCAACATTTCAAAACCAACCAGAAAAAGACTTTATAAATAGGTAAGCATGCATAGGAGGATCTTTTGAGGAGAAACTGGGCAATCAGAGGGGAGCAAATAAAAATGGGACAGTGGTTTGCCTGAAGATAGATAGTTCTTGCTGTTCACCCAAGGCTCATGATGGGCTGTTAAGGTCAGAGGTTCTGTGTTTCAGGCTGAGGCAAGCCAAAGTTTAGGGAATCACTGAGAGAAGAGAAGCCAAAGTAAAGCTTAGAAAAATGAAATCAGGGGTAAGTAAAATGAAATCATGGGCAGCTAAGAGAGCCCAGTGCACCTGGAGATCTCTGGACAGATGTGATGGAAGCTAGTCACACCTGCAGCCATTCTCGAATGTGGATCCCATGATTAGCTCACCCAGGGCTTATTAAAAACACAAATTTCTTGATTCCATGCTTGGCAATGCATACTTTAACAAGCTTCTTGCCTGATTCTGATGCATACTAAATTTTAGAATAAATTGAGTAACAAATAATGGATTTAATCAGAAGACCTGGTTTAGAACAGGCAATCTGCTATTCTTTGGTTAAATAGTACACAAATCACACAACTGTACTTAGCAGGAGTTGTTATTGTTTAAACCTAAAATGTCGCCTAAACGTGTCATGTATTTTGAGATGAGATTTTCAGACAGTGAGTGGATCACAGGGACACTATACCTCATCAGTGAGCTGAAGATTTCATAGATGAATGTGCCATTAGGAGATAGGGCCTGGGTGGAGAAGAAGCGTCATTGGGGTTGTATCTCTGTTCTCTGGCTCTTTCCTGCCCTCTCTCTCTCTGTCTCTCCTGTCTCTATCTCTTTTTCTCTTTCTCTCTTTCTCTCATCTCTCTCTGTCTGCTTTTGGTTGCCAAGACTCTCAGAGTTTTCCTTCACTAGGTCCTTCTACCATGATGTTTCTGCCTTGGAGTCAGCCATTTGTAGACTAAACCCTCTGAAACCATGCAGTGAATAAGCCTTTCTTCCTTTAAATTGCATGTTGCAGGTGTTTGGTCCCTATAGCAGGAAAGCTGACCAATACAGGAATATTATGGCATATTCAGATAATCATTGTGATTTTTGCATGATGCCAGCATGAAAAGTTCCAGCAGGCAACAGGGAAGAAAATTTTGAGTACTAAATGACTACCATCAGATAATAACCATAAGGTAATAACACATGGTAGCAGTCACCTATCAGTCACTGCAGTTTGTTGGTTGGGTTTTTGTTTCCTCTGATTTAAAAACAATCTTATCCCTTTCAGTTTCCTTGCCTCCAGCTGTCCATTTAATTCAGTGTGTATAGGAATATCATCTTCCCATTCACTGGGATAGGAAGGGATTGAAAATTTAAGTTGGACATGTCCCTGATATTTTGTGATTCTAGATAAGTGTAGAATTAGAATCTATCTTCTAGTATTTAGTCCAGTGACACAGAAATTCAAATCCTTGTAAAAGATCATGCATAGACTCAGCTTAGCTGAATAAAAAGATATACTTAGAGTTGTATTTTCTCCTGGAAACACAGAGAAAAACCTGAGCATTAACCTTAGTGGTCGTAAAATGGAAGTAGGGCCCCCATTTTTAAAAAAGGGAAAATAAAAATGACAAAAGCAATACAGAATTTCCAAACAAGATGATGGGAAATTAAAAATGGATATTATATTGCATATTGTTGTCTTCAAAATAGTTGATCAGATTGCCAGATATAGGTATGCAAAATTTTTGCTATTGTTTTTCTTTTTTATGAATAAAAGATTTCTTTTTTTTATTTAAAGAAAAAGAAAATGAAAGAGTAGATATAATACAAAATTTCAAAAAAATAAAACCAAAACAAAACAAACCCACAAATAATAACCAGTAAGAAATCACTAGTTGATAATTAGATATTTTCCTCTTAGAAGTAGTTGTTCAAATTACAAAAGTAAAGCCTACAAAGTGGACATTTAAACAGTGAGACTGCAACCAGTTCTGTTCAACTATCCAACAAAACTTAGCAATATGGTTATCAATCCTACATAGTTAAACATACATACAGTTATATCCTTTAGAATACTTTCTTTTCCTCTCTCTCTTTTTTTTTACAATTACTATAATCCATTCTTGTAAACTGTTTAGAAGTTCTACACATGTATAAGTCTCTACATGTATACCTAGTCTTTCTGTATTAGAGGGAGAAACAAATCAAAACAAGTCAACAATACAAATTCCTAGAAAAACACAAAATGAAAAGGACAAATAAAACCACAATACTAGGTGATCTACAGTAGTTACTATGATGTCTCTTGTTATTTTCAATAAAATTGTCTATATCATCAGGTATAGTATAATTAAACATAGCAATACATAACACTATTAATAAAAACCAAACACTGGAGACATTATAGGACTTCAAAGGCAGTTAATAATCAAACCAGAATGGATATCCTATTGAATCTTGTCATCTTCAGAGTAGTTGCCTCTACTCTCAGCCTTGATACTCTCAAGCATACCAGATTCAAAAAAAATCAGTCAAGACAAAACAGTGATATAGCCAATCTTCTCTGCTTCATCTCTGCTATGCTATTTTTCTGTCATTGTTGTTTACTTTTCTCCTTCATTCCATTGTCTGCCCCTTTCTTTGAGGCCTTTCTGCCATTGTTCCTGGAATCTTGGTGATTTTCTTCTCTCTCTCTAGAATGTCCTTCAGTATTCTTTGTAGGGTTGGATTGGTGGTTACGAACTCCCCCAGTTCCTCTTTGCCATGGAAATATTTTATCTCTCCATTAATTTTGAGAGACAGTTTTACATGGTACATCAATCTGGGTTGGAGGTTATTTTCTTTCAGGGCTTGGAATATTTCACTCCAAGCTCTTCTTGATTTGATAGCTTGCATCAAGAAATCCGCTGTGATTTTGATGAATTTTCCTTTGTAGGCAATCTGTTTCTTTTCTCTGACTGCTTTTAATATTCTGTTCTTGTGATAGATTTCTGGGATCCTGACTATTATATGTTTGGGTGTAGATCTGTTTTGGTTGTAGCTGGCTGAAGTTCTGTATGCCTCATATAACTGAACATCACTTCCGTTTCCTATGTTTGGGGAGTTTTCCTTAATTGTTTCTGTGAATAGCCTTTTTATTTCATTTGTATTTGTCCCTGCTTCTTTGTTTACATTTTTTATTCTTAGGTTATAAATCCTATTGTCATCTTCTAGCCTTTGAATCGTTATTTCCAGGTTCCTTGTTATTTTTAAGAGATCCTTCCTTTCGCGATCATACATTGCAAATCTATCTTCAAGTTTTGAAAGTCTATCTTTAGTTTCTGTTACGAAGTTTTGCCAGCTTGAAATTATATTTTTATATTTAGATCTTTTTTGTCTCAGAAATAATCCTATGAGATGAGTATTATTAGAGGGTCAAATGAAGGATTTTATGGAAATCTGTGGATTTTTGGATTTTTAAATTTCCTGATATTCTTTTTGGATCTGTTTCATGTATTCTAGATTTTGTTTATATTCTTCATCAAAGGCTTCTCTCCTTTCTCTGGGTTCCTCCATTCTTGCATTTGTGTCTTCTTGAGGATTACCCAGCATTTCTTTTATTAATCTTCTTATATCTTGCTTCACCTGAGTTAGAATTCCAGATTTAAATTCATCGATGAGGTCACAGAAGTATTTCTTTTTTTCTGATGAGGCTGTGTTTGATATTGCATGTTTGCTGCCCTCAACCTCCTCTGTATTTACCTTTCCTGGACTCACTTTCCCTAGTTCAGTGGTGGAGGCCTTTTGCTGTTTCTCTGTCTTGTCATATTTCTGGTTTCTTCCAGATGGGTGAGTGGTGGAGGTCTCAGGCACTTTCATATTGCTTACAGTTTTTCTGCAGTGCACTGTCTAGGGAGGTGCCACCCCTCCCCCAGTCTGCTGCTGATCCGTGTTTTTGCTTTTCATATTAGTTTTACATTTAGAGAATGTGTTTGAGTCGTAATAGAAAGGAACAAAACAAAGAAAGAAAGAAACAAACAAGAAAACAGGCATACTGCAGGCTATGGCAGGAACTTTGCAGAGTGGGGTGCTGACCACAGTGCTTTCTACCACTAGTTTTTCTGTATTTCTGACTTTCTGCAAAGCTTCACTGTTTCACGTTCTCAGTGGATGGAAAAGGGACACAGTGATTGAAAAGCCACGGGAGCAAGGAAAATCTTTTCCTTGTTGTAACTCTGTGAGTCTGCTGGTGTGAGTCCTTTTCTTCTTTTCTCTTTTGATTCTCATTTTCTCTTCCTCTTTTCTCTCTTTTCAAACTTGATTTTGGTGTTAGCTCTGTGCTACCAGCTAGACACTATCTCTGATGCTAGGCTAAGACAGTGAAAAAGCCATAATTCTACTTTTTAATTACTTGAAATTTAGTCACAGTTTTGAATAGCTTTTGGAGCAGGCAATGATTGTTGGTTCAATTTTGCATGGTCCCAGCTGCCCAAGGAAAGTTGGTCCCAGATAAAAATAAGATGGTTAAGAAGGACCAGCAGTCTTCCTGTGGGGGCACAGAGCTCTCTTTCAAGTGTTAAATGACCTGGGTTAACCAGTTAGTGAATGGGTGACTTGAAATTACATTTTTATACTTAGATATTTTGTGTCTCAGAAATAATCCTATGACATGAGTATTATTAGGGGGTCAAATGAAGGATTTTATGGAAATCACTGAATAGTATCAGGTGCTTTATTGATATAAAATATCTATATTCAGAATGAGGGTCCCAGTAGGTAGTAGCAGTGATCACAATAGTCCAAAGTGGCAACAACTCAAATGTCTATGAACTGATGAATGGATAAGCAAAAATGATACATCCAGACAATGGAATACTATTCAGGACAAAAACTGAAGTGCTGGCATATGCCATATCATGAATGCACCTCAAAAACATTATGCTAAGAGAAAGAAGAGACACAAAATGTCACATATATGTTCCCATCTATTTGAAACGTTCAGAAAACATAAATCCATGGATACAAAGAGGCAAACTAATAGCTGCCAAGGAATAGGGTGCAGGGTAGAACAGGAAATAAGTGCTTAATGCATACAGAGTTCCCTTTTATAGTGATTAAAATGATTGGAATTTGACAGAGGTGACGGTCACACAGTATTGTAAATGCACTAAATGCCATTGAAATTTATCTCCAAAATGAGAGGATAAAAATGAGGGTACTGGGACTATTTCTTTGGGTTCCTGAACATGCCATGACCTCGAATAACTTGCTGTTGCCCTTAGTGAAGGACTTATTGTTACTTACTTGTCTCTTTTGCCTCGTGTTTTGTTTTGTTTTGTTTTTCCCTTTCATACAGAAAAGATAGATGTATATGTATAGGATTGTACATGCCTAGAACTTCTCCTAAAGAGTTTACAAGAATTGATTTTCATACATGTGATGGTATGAATAGCTACTTTGAAGAAAATGAGACATTATGGTAACTATTGCTGAGTTCCTATCATCGTGTTGTGAAATCCAGTAATGATTTTATTCTTTGTTTTGAATGGTTTTAGTCTGTTTTGTATTATTTAATTTCAATATGCCTAAAGGTATGGACAGCTATTTTGAAGAGAACAAGAGACATTATGGTAGCCATTGTTGATTTTCCTATTGTCTGGTTTTGAAGGCCTGTAATGCTTTCATTCTTTTGTGTTGATTGATTTTATATTATTTTATTTTGTTTAATTGTATTGTGTGTGAAGATATGGACAACTATTTCAAAGAAAACAAGAGACATTATGGTAGCCACTGTTGATTTCTTGTTGTCTTGTTTTGAAATACTGTGTTGCTTGCATTGTTTTGTTGTGATCTGCTTTGTTCTGTTTTCTTTCGTGCATTCTCTTTTGAAAAAATTTTTTTAAAAAGTCTGAGTGAAGGTCATGGGAGTTCCTCATCAACTGGAAAACTGGATTTTCCTTATGTGACTTGCTCTATAGTTGCAAGACAAAACTTACCCTTTGCTCTTGCTGTGGCTTCTGGCCCCAGCCTCTATTTCACAGACTGCCTTTCTTTACTAAGTCTGAAAAATCTATGTTTCTTCATAAAGGTAAATCTTTTCAGCAGCATGGGTGTTAACTTGACATCAAGATTTTTATTTTTGAATTTGGGGTTTTTGTTTTCTTCCTTTTTTTCTGGGTTTCTTACCAGGTGACTTATTCCCTGATAAGGTAAAAATAGCCTCCTTAATTTCATCTCCTGATATGATGTGGTGTTATTTTTTACTCTGCATTGTAGATGAGGAAGTCATTCTCCAAGGAGCAAATATAATTTAATGGAGGCTTTACCCGAGGTTTCACTAAGGTGAAAAATTGGTAAAATGGTCCACTAAATGATGGCTACACATGCTCCCAGAGTACCCCAGGGAGTAAAATGTTCATCTGGAATCCAGATATCTATTACAGAAACCCAAGTCCCTGCTGGATTCCCATTATCAATCTTATTTTTTTTAATACTTTGGAAGGAACACATCATATATATAGTTTATTTTTCTCCCTCGGTAGCTGATCATATTTTATTGGAATTTTCCTTTTTCTCTTGAAGTTTGCTTTAAGAAAGCTAATGTCTAATTTCTGGTCTTTTGTTAAAAAATATTTGTCTTGCCAAGAAAATGTATCCAACATTTATTGGAGTTGTGGTTAGGGGCAGAATTCATGGGGAGGATGAATCATACAAGAGAGGACTTTAGTTATTTTCAAAGCAGCAGAAACGGTGGTAGAAAGCTGATTTGCTCTTTCTGTAACTTAGATAAATCCCAGGATCTCAGATGATTCAGTATATATTGATACTGCATCAAAGATATAGCAGTCCAACTTAAGAATTCCTGAAGAATAAACTCTTTTCTTTAAAAACTGTAACTTTCTTTAGAAGGGTAGTGTAGATGCTTTATGTGGCATTCAACTCAAAAGGCCTCCTCAGAATTAGAGTTAGCATTGTTCTTTTTTTCAGGGCTTCCAGTGCAGGGCAATTGCACAAAACAGCTCCTGTCTCTGTGATTGCTCGCTGCTACACCGAACCCAGAACCTGCCCAGGGCTTCTCCCGTGCTGACCACCACCTCTGTCCTTTCCTTCCAAACCTCTTGGAAGGAAATGACAGATGCCTCTTCACCAGGGTGTGACTCACTGGAAAGAGAAAAGCAGCACCTTTACAGTTCTATCCCAGGTTGCCAACCTGTCCTCTCACCCACTGCCTCCTGTGTTCCCAGATTTTCTTTCCTAGCAACTGGTTAGACATTCAACCTGGGATGGGAGAATGCAGTGGGTAGAGCAGAGGGACCAGTACTCCTTGTTCCCATGTATTTGTTTACACACCAGTGATAATTTTTAGGGGATAATAAGCAGGCACTGCACAAAGATAAGGGTCATGAAAATGGGGTGGCAGAGAGGACTGTCTGGGGCTGGCAGCCTGAATTGGAGTCTCCACTCACAAGCTGTGTAGCACCACATAGTTTGGCTTTTTAAGCATCTGTTTTCCCTTCCGCAAAACGGCTATAGTGGTAGCATGCTTCCTCTAGAACTCTGTGAGCATCACCTGGGCCCCAGGTCCCACACAGCAGAGGCCATCAGCTGAGTGAGCTTGGTGATATTGCTTTTGTGTCTTTGTGGAGACAGCCTCCAGAAACAATGCTTCAAGAGTTGCTTTGTTGGAACTAAAGGACCTGAAGAGACAGTGCCACCCAGTCTGTTAGGCTACAAAAAAAGACTAATTACTCAAGTGGCTTCAATTCATTTGTGCTTCACTCTTCAGCCTGATGGAGTGGATATTGTATTGTTCTACCTCTAGGAAAAAACCAAAGCAAAGCAAAGCAAAGCCAGCCAAACCAAACCAAACCAGACTAAAACAAACCTAGTGAGCTAAAGTATAAATGGTCTGCTGTTTGCTTTGTTGGTAAAGTTAGAACACCTTCATATGCAAAATTACACCGCTGGGCTCAGCTAAGAAACAGAGAGCACATGTATTAAGCGTCTTTCTAGAGTCAGTTTAAGGAGGTGGTGAGTTCCAGGAACAAAGAATGCACTGTCATTGGAACCTGTTTCAAAGAAAACTTCGATGTTGGACTAGGTTAGAGAGAAAGGAGGGCCCACATCTGAGTTTTGGGTGACAGTTGGGGTCAAGACTGGCCGCCTTGCTTAGGCCTCAGAGCAGTATGATTGTGCGTTAAAAAGTTAAAAATTTACTGAGAAGTTCAAGATAGAGACGTGAGAGTGTTAATCCAAGCCTGAGACCTCACTTGGCTACATGAGTTGCATCCACACACAACCCATCCTGAGGGTGGTGAACACTTACACTGGTGCGGCAGAAGTTCTCATCTGCAAGCACTGGAAGGGTACAGACTGTGGTTATTTTTTCCCTGCTGCATCTAAATGCCTAATAAAGAATCTGGCACATGGGGAGAAGGAGAAAGAGAAAGGACATCAGAATGGTTGCTTGATGTATCACATCCTCTCTGGACTCTTGCACCAGGGCACTGGGAGAAGGAGCAGAGCTTCTCATACAGTTAACCTGGCTCAGTCTCCCAGGACTTTAGTTTTCTACAGCTCCCAACAAACATTTTAAGAAGTTCTAGAAAACGACAGTCACTGCGAGACTGAAGGGAAGGTGAAATTGAATTTCAAGAAATTAAAACGCATTTGTCTTTTGAAAACATAAGGTAAAATTGGAGCGAAAGAAAAAAGTAAAAGCAAGGCTCGTAAAAAGGATTAGATTTTTAAAGCAAAATATTAAAAATGTTAGGATCTAGAGATAAAAGCTGTTGTTTTACGGGGAAATAAGCTGTTGTGATAGGGTGGCGTATTTGCTGCTAGATTGATAGCTTAGTAGATTTACCTTGGGAAATTTGAGTTTTATGATAATTAAGAAAATGTTGTGTTCTTTTGTCATTCTTAATCTAGTAGTGTAGCCTGGAAGAGAATTTACTGTAATTTTTCTTCCAGAAAAGATATTAGAAATCTGTATTTTTATAATCCTTGCACAGGTACGTGTAACCAAGTGAACGTCTCATTCAGAGATTTTTTAGTTTACTAGAGAAGAATGACTTGTGTTAGGCCCAGCTATTTCTTGACACTTCGGTGATGCACTTCCATTACACTCTAACTGATTTTGGTTTTGTGTTGTACTGTGTGGCCCTCATGGAGTCTGCACAGTGATGGAAAAAAATACAAAAGGATCTTGTCAAGGAATCATATAATTTGCAGTTTTCTTCACTTCACATTCTTCCAAATACACAGTTAACCTTGCCTCTGACATTTTTAAAAGTTTATCTAAAACAGAATATAATAAATGGTGAGTGGCCTACTGGTGACTAATGTATATACTAGTAGGTACCGGTAAACTTAAATACTAGCTCCACAGACTTGGTCCTTTTCATCTTTTTAAGCAGTTCTTTTATGATGTTTTCAATATTTCAGTATTCAAGCTCACACTAAGAATATTTCAGGTTAAGACCAAAATTATAATAAAACTTTAACTTTCTTCTCTGCTGTAGAAGATTCTCATAGCATGACAAGAGTGGCAGTAATCAGCTATTATTCTCTAGGGTAAGATAAAATTATATGAGGACAGGCTGAATTATGGACAGTACCAAAGGCCATCTGAGGATTTCTGAATGATAATGAAAGGCAAAGAAAGGACATAGAGCAACCATTAGAAATATATACCTATTAAGATGTGCAGAGAAATATTGCCTCCCATCTAAAGGTCTGAACAAGTCCTTCTCAGTGTCATTGAGCATCTGAAGTTTAGGCAGTGTTTCCTAAGGCAAAAAAGATAAGAGGATTTTCCACACTGAAGGAAGAAGCTCCACTTCCAAGGCCTTGGGAATATGTTGAGAGGCATTGAGATGTGCCTGGCTTTACTGATAAGCCCACCCATTAAGTCCCACCCACCGGAAGTGATAAACTGTTTCTTGTCTAAGAAAAGGGAATTTTGTGAAGAATGCCAAAATTTCAGATGCAAAGAGTATGACATAGGCAATTAAAAAATAAATAAACAGGGTTGTTCAGCAGCTTTGCAAAGGGATTTGGCATTTATTTTGTTTTTAGAGAAATGAAGTTCTCACTTTCTGGGGTAAAACTAATTGAAACTTTAAATTCTGTGGGAGAGAGAAAGAAGTACTCCTTTTGCTTTAATATATGTGAAGATATATTTAGAAAGGGAAAGGCTAGAGGAATTAATTTGAGGTTCAAGTAAAAAAGGTTGTAGATCAAAAAAAGGTAAATACATGAACTAAGATGTCTACTGCACGCTCTTTAGATTAACCGTGTCTCATTAAAGTCTGTTGAGTATAGTCAAATATTGTCATTGTATCATGAGTAAGGAATTGAGGATGGGGGTTTAAATAACTTGCTTTAGGTCATGAGGTGAATACGAGATTCTTGAACATTCTCCTCTCTGCAAAGAGCAACCCTAATCTTTGATTGTACTAGAGAGAAGTGTGTAACCCTAATTAAGCTTCCAGTCATAGAGAAAATGAACTGGTTAGCTAGCTGCAAGCTCCACACTTGTAAAGTGTTGGGTTGAGACTCCATAATGGGACTGTGGGCAGATCCATAAAAAAGGAATAGACAAACAAACAGTAGAGCTAACAGGCTACAAAACGGAGACAGAAATTGAATGAGAGGGGGACTGAGAGACAGAAAGATTGAGTTTTGATTCCTTATTACTTCCTGTTCTTACTTCTTCCTTCCTGTTCTATGGGTTCTGTGAACCAGAGCTAGGTCCTTCCAGAAAAACTAGTTTGTGTAGCTTTTAGTTTCTTGTAAAAAGGTAGTTCTCAGAAGAGCATAGAATCCTAGGATGTGACTCTATGCATGGAGTTGTGTAAAATCTTAAGTTTCCTGTTGAGTCTAAGAATCAGTCTCATAGGCTCCTTGAATATGGCTATTTGATTGCTGATTAAACACTTCCAGTTATTGATAGCTCACTATATCCTGAGAATATCTACTCCATTTTAAAAGAGTTACCTTTAATGGCCTAAATTGTCTTGTAGTTAGCTCTGTATTTATACCTACTGTTTATGACTCTTCAACTTTTGGAAGAAGTTACCATGATAATTACATAATGTAGATGTGTGTAAATATAAGAACTATAATATATAATAGCCCAATTTGGGGCAATCAGGTTGATAAAAATAATAGATTTTTCTTGTTCTTTGATTGAATTTATATTCAGATTCTTTGTCATTCTGGCTCCCTAACTCTGGATAACTCTGGTACATCAACCATAATACTATAATATAACCTCTCTAATTTAGCGTACCACATGTAGAACCTGGTAAAAGTACTGAGTTCTGTAACTTGGAAAATATTCCTGTGATTTAGCCACAATAAAGTTACTTAATCTTGTCAGTTGTAATATTCTATTGCCTTTGGTAATCAATGTGTAACATTTTAACTCAGGAGAGGTAGAGTTCCTCAAAGAAGGATGTATTTATAATAGGATTGATAGGTATCCAGAAAACAGAAATAACTGGCAGGTGTTCTTACATAAATTATGTTGAAATGGACACCAAATTAATATGATATTATTTGTATCAAACCTTATCCATGACTTTGGACAGCTGAAGAATGTTGAAATGTTGAATGTTGAATATTGAAAGTGATCTGTGGTTCTTCTAGTCTTTGGCTCTTGTGTCATCTAACTCTTTACTTTCCCTTATCTGATGCATTATATGTTTTATGGTTAAGTTAATCTTGTTAAAATATTTTGACTGTGTGAGGATCAGGGAATCAAAGAGGATTTCCTCTCCTTTCTCCCTCCCTTTCTTTTCAAACAGGAAAGTGCAAGTTTATAGGCAAAGTCATTCACGATATGCTATTTTTCAGTCTTCTCTCCAGTAGCTCACTTTATGCGATGGTCCAGTCACACTGTTCAGTCCCTGCCTCCTGGATTTTCTCCCCTTTGCTTTTTGGATGGCACAGTGGTATACCTTCCCCTTTGATCCTGCCCAATGCCATCCTACTCCTCTTTGAAAACCCGATTCTGTTCTCTCTCTTGGATGCCTTCCCAGATGCTTTCTACTCACAGTCTCTTTTCCAACTTTGTTATCTAATAGCATTTTGCTTACCCCCTTCATTGGACAACAAGCCATATTTTGCTTTAAAAATTCCTCATGATTTTGTGTTGAACCTTCTTTCATCTCCTGAATTATCATATTTTATTTTTCTACTATATTCCCCAATAAAGTTAAACAAACTTAAGTATTCCAATAAAAAAAAAATGAAGTCAGGGACCACAAGGAATCGGGTGTTTTTGAGAGCCCTTAGCATAATATTTTTGTGCTGGGGAGAAGAACTTGTTGCTGGTTGGATCCCTCCCAATCTAGGGATTATCTGAGGAGAAAGAAATACAGGGACATTTCAATGAAATTAAGATTTAGTGTGTGTTTTAGGCACAGAATGTAGGAAAAGTCATTTTTTATTCTCAGATCTTTAAAAAGGAAATGTCCAAAAGGAAAAAAAAAAAAAAAAAAAAGAAAACTAAGGCCCAAAGTAACACCACAGTATTTCTTAGTTTCTTGTAATTTGGAAAATAATGTCATCCCAAGTCTTTAAAACTCATGGCCAAGCATGTTAAGAGAACTTGCCTTAACTCTGGGCTTCCTACTGGAGAGGACTTACTGAGAGTGACACATTTGTGATTGCTTTCCTTTATTTGTTCCTGTGCTTAGTTCTTTTAAGTTTTGACTCCACATTTATCTTCTTAATTCCCATTCTCATTTAACATCTGTTTCACAGGTCTAACTCCAATGA
Organism: Hydrochoerus hydrochaeris; assembly: GCA_004027455.1. Taxonomy (NCBI): domain Eukaryota; kingdom Metazoa; phylum Chordata; class Mammalia; order Rodentia; family Hydrochaeridae; genus Hydrochoerus; species Hydrochoerus hydrochaeris. The sequence goes on from PVLA01000093.1 coordinate 240,321, forward strand.
TTTACTCTTCATATTATTAAATTGTGGAAAATTTTTGATGCAAGTCAACAGCAAAATAATAAGGGCCAAACTGCAAAGCAAAATCTTAGAATTATGCACTCAGTTTATGGGCCCTTGAGGAATGCCAATATGGTTTAAACTTTTAGTCCTTCCGCCCCCATCAAATGACTTTATGATTTGTGAGACAGTTCTAGAGAACTGTATAATAAGGAAAAAAAAAAAGAAAAATATTTTAGGGGCTGCTTTTGTAGTACGGTTTTCTTCAGATCAAAAAAACAATAGCCCTTCTTATCTGTGTTGATACTAACTGCTTTTCTGAACTGAGTTTGCCTCTTGTTTCTATGAGAGTTTGGGCTGGACCAGGACTTGTCACTAGTGCCAGAAATCTAGCCATTCCTATGTCAGGGTTTATGGCCAAATGTTTTGATACAATGTTTTGCAAACTTATTTCCACCCTATAAATAATATTCTTATATTTAAATAATTGTTGCAACGGGAGATGTGACCTTGCCCGTTGACTGCAGGTGGGAATCCCCAGGGTGCAGCTTGAGTCCCTGCATTCTGGAGGTCAGCAGACAGGGACAATACAGCTCCCCCTTCCACTCCTCGGTGGCTCTGATAGGTATCTCCTGAGAGACTGAATTTGCACTAGAATGACTTTCAAGGGGTTAAAACCTGCTCTGAGGTGGAGGAGAATTGTTTTGGCCTTCTTTTGGGGAAGTAGATAGAGGGCTGTGCTTATAACCCCGTCCTTGGCTTGGATTTGGAGCTACTTGTTCTGAGGCATCTCAAAATTGATGTTGTCTGGGACTCTGCAACGCAAGCTTTCTTCTTTCCTAAATGTATTTTAATATAATCTGTCTATACACTTTAAAACTATATATATATATATATTCCATCAAACATATCTTCTTTGTATTATATTGAGTCTTTACAGCCCCTAGAAGAGAGCTAAGGAAGGGACTCCTTGACTCACATCGCAATTGAGGGAGGCCATGGTTTTCCTGGCCAGCGTAGTGAAAATTCATCCCAGAAAACAACCCTCCTTTCAAATAAATCAAAAGCAGGAATGTCACTTGGCTAACATCATATAAGCTTTGAGTGGCAGAGCTCGATGTAAAAGTTTCTGGACCTCAGCACTATTGATATTTTAGGCTAGAAAATGACTTTTATCTTTTGAGACAGGGTCTCACTATGTAGTTCAGGCTGGTCTTGAACACACAGAGATCCTCCAGTCTCAGCCTCCTGAGTGCTAGGATTACAGACATACACCATCTGCCTGGGCAGAAAATGATTTTTTATGGTTCTCAGCAGCCTCCCTGTACAGTACTCAGGTGCCAGCTATAAACTTCCCTGTCCCAAGGTGTAATCATAAAAAATCTGCAGTATTGTCACATGACCTTTAGGGGCAAAAGTCCTCTCTATTGGGAATCACTGATCTGATTGTAGGTATTTTCCACTTTAATTCTAGGGCATTTTCTACAATGATGAAGAAGCCCTATATTGGTAGGTGTTATTTTATGCAATATGCACAAATTTAGATACTTTTACAAGTAGGAGAAGCTTATTGTATAATGATAACTTTCTTTATCAAAGGGAGGAAAATGATAGTTTGGACTTTAAGTGAACCCTTCCTTCTGTCTACAAGAAGAATGGACACCAATTACATCAATTTCTCTGAATAGTGAAGTAGGACCAAAGCTGCGTCCATTAGCTCATCAAGTAATTATCACATAGGATATTCAATTTAGTTCTCACTTATTGAATAATCAGGAAATATTTCACTGTACAATGTGTTCTATTCAAAGTGCCATGTTTAACCTAACCTTCCAACTCAATAAAACACAATATATAAAGTCTGGTCTAGAAATCCATAATATTTTAGGCTCTATTTGGTACTAAAGAGGTGAATAAGGAATGTTTCAATTAATTTTAAATACTTATTGAGTATCCATGATCTGTAAGACCCTGAGTTGGGGACCAAAATAGTTACTTAGCCCCTGCCCTCCATAAACTAGAATCCTCTGCCAATGTAAGTGGTGAACTTGCACTTGCTTGGAAGGACAGGAGGGTGTGTGCTAGAGTGAGAGAACGGTTAGTTTTTGGGAATTCAAAGGAATCTAAAAATATAAAAGAAAAATAAGAGTAATTTACAGTTCCACACAAATTAGAAAGTTGACTTTGTTTCCTGGGATAGACAAATTCCAAAGATTTGATTATAACAGTTGAGGCCCATTAGTGTTTCTTGAAGCTGCATGATAGTTTACCAAGAAAGGCAAGGCAAATGTATAATGCCTCAGGGGTTAAGGGTTGTTTCCTTGTCAGTCTTCCTTAGAAAACTTGGGGGTGTTTGTGGGAGTGGACAACTTATAATGGTCAGACCCTTTGGAACAAAAAAGAATAGCCAGAATTCAATTCTAATAAACCGAGCAATTTTTACAAGGTATGAAGACTTTTCTGGGAGCTGTGCCATAGGGAAGATAGAAGGAGGGAAATCTGTTTAAAAGCATCTTATCAAGTTCATTTTTGTCTCCCACATGCAAGTGAAATTTGTATAAAAGAGAGAATAACCTGACAGGAATGAATTGGCTGCGGGTGGGTTTTTACTCAGAATACTTTCTTTTCAGTGGGTTATGAAATTGTAGGACAAAAGAGAAAACTGAGTTATGCCAAGGTTATATATTTGATAGTACTGATTGAGGTGTGTGCTCATCTGGTAAAGATATGAGAGGTAAAAAGGAGATTTGTGGGGTGAGAGACGAAGTTGAGGGAGTTAGCTTTTCAAAATATTTATTGTGTTTTAGAGTCATTCATGCATGTTGAATCACTTAGTTTCATAAGGACCTTCCAAATTAGGTAGTTTTAGCTCTGTTTCATAGTAAAAGCCTTAGAAAAACACCAGAGGAACTTGTAATTTGTGGATTATTAGTGGCATGGCTTGCAATAAATCTATTCTTTGTTTTTGGTACCAGGACTTGAACTCATAACTTCATGCTTGCCAGGCAGGTGCTTACACTGCTGAGCTTAACCCCTGGCAATAAAACTATTCTTTCATGAAGAATAAAGTCAAGTCATTGACTTCAGGCTGATGTGTCCTAATGGTTCACTTATCTTGTAAATCTTATAACAGTTTGTACCTAGGAAACGCTCACCTACTTACATCGGTCCTCTTTAACCTGCTTTCCAGAGCAGTCAGGGGTCTCTAATACCCCGTAGAACCTGGGTATGAGAGAAAATGACAATAAAAACATTTGAGTCTGATAGAACTGTCCTCAACTTCCGGCTCTATTGGTCATTCTGTGGTCTTGTGTAAGTTTCTTAACTACTATCAGCCTTGCTTCTTTAACTGTGAAACATACCAATTGTATACACCTTCCAGGGCAGCGAAGAGGTACAGGTAAGTCACGTGGCCACAGCCTCTGGCATCTGGTAATTGTCCTGACTGATAGGAAGTTGGGGGTTGGTTGTTATTCTGTCTACCCATCCTTCTATAGAGTGATATTGCATCTCTTTTTGCTTTTTCCACCTTGCTTGCTTTTTCCATCACTTTCTTTGTAAATCATAGCTCTGAAATGATCTATTTAACACTGTGATAAATCTTCTTCTTGGCAAATTTAATTACGTCTGGTGTCATTCAAGGTCTTTTATGACATGCAATGTGAAATAGACCACAAGAAGAAAACTACTTGAAAACAAACTGAAATCAATAGAAAATAAATTAATCTGACTGCTAGGGGATGGGAGAGGACAGGCTATTATTACCCTGGGCAGTTAGTGTGGTTTATAGCACACTAATTCCTGAAAACAGTCTCTGCCATCAGTGACCTATAGGTCCCTGCTGTATCCTGAGTGTCAGCCAATATCAGAGAGCTCCAGATTGTTTTTCTTTAATGGTTTTGGTGCCTCCCTGAGACATACATAAGCATTAATAAACCTGAGCCTTGGTCACTGTGTGATGAATATGTAATAAATCTACTCCTATTATGGGAAGAAAATCTCAAGAAGTTGAAAAGAAATCACTCAAGGTCACTCGAAGTCAGTGGGTCTTGGGCCTTGGGCAAGCCTATGATCCATACTGTCCTTCTGTGAAGCTCCATGAACATCAGAAATGAAGAGACAGTGCCAAGATTAAAGCAGCAGGTCTTGTCTCCAGAGGTTCATAGGCCTACGCAGGGTTGGCCTCCCTCGGCTCTATGGCGCCCATGTCTTAGTCAGAAAAAAGAAGAACCTTGGTCAGAGGCTTGTAACTCTGGGAACAAGACTGTCAACTGGACCAATAACTGTTCTTTAGTTTAGTTTAGTCTGAATTAATTCATATTTTAAAATCTATTTTCTGTATCCTACTCAACAAGAGGGAGAAGTGAAGAAGAACCTTAGAGGCCTCAGAGTGAAGTATAAAGAATGCAGGTTTAGGGTCAGGTTGCTTGGGAGCGGGGTGGGTCCCTGCTGAGTGAGTGCTCTGGGGCACATGATTTCCTCTGAGCCTGATTCTCTAATCTATAAAACAAGGACACATTACATGTTTTCTATCTCTCAAAGTCCTGCCCAGTCCAGTAAAGTCAGCTGGCCCCGAGGCCTTCTCTGAAGACCTTTCCTGAGTCCTTGTCATTCTGCCTTTACTTTCTGCCACTCCATTCTTCTGGCATTTCTCCCACAGCCTGCTTATAAATATATTTTAATTCAGTAAAAGGCAATAAGAATAAGACTTCCTATCCTGCACAATGCCCTCAGTAGAATGCCCTCAAAAACTGTTAACTGAATTAATGAAAACGCAACAAAACCTGAGCAGTTACCACATATGAGGCCCTAAGAAAAAAACTCTGAGGAGGTCGTTTCATTGAGTTTTCACCAAACTGTGAAGGAAACATTGTGCAATGACATTTTCAGACGACTTAACTTCATTTTATGCAGTCGATGGATATTAATATTCAAATCAAACCAATCTTAACCAACTTGTTGAATATGAGAAAGTAATCTTGACCTATCTTATATACCAGTCACTAGTCCAGACATTATATATGGGCTCATTATATCCTCATGGAAAACCCATGAGGTAAACAGTACTATTATCCCCATGTAACGTACAAGAAAATGAATGTGCAGAGAGTATAAGTAATTTTCTCAGAATCACATAGCAAGGAATAGTAAAACTTGTATTCAAATGTAGGAACCTTATTTTGAATTTTCAGTGAAATGTTTTCCACAAAGTTAAGTGCTTTTTTGGCGGCTTTTAGGGAGCAAAATGGATTCTGTGTCCTGCAGTTATATGGGGCAGGCTTGTGTTACTGCTTATGGGGGCTGAAAAATTAGTTTTTCTGCTTTCTAAAGTACAATTTGCTAAGTTAGTCCAAAAGTTTAAAACAGTATAAAAATTGCCCAATCTCTGAACCTTTGGCAGTGTTCAAGTTTTTACTCAATGATGTGAGGAGTGTGATGCCAAATCCAGAAAGAAAATTCTATCAGAACTCATCTTGATTTCTTGTCTTGACAAATGTGTGATGAAGTTTTGCTTGTTTCCTCTTATCCTTTCTCTCATGATGCTATTAATTTGTGAAAAGAAACTCTGAAAAAAAAAGCAAATTAACCATTCCTACTTATTATCTCGCTTTAAACCCTCTCTGAATTCTTATCTCCCATGTGGAAATTTCAGTGATGCTCAGGTGCTTTTCAGACTTTCCTTCATTCATTGAAGCTGACTGTCCCTACTGCTATGCACAGCTCAGACCCAAGTGCCCTAGGGAGAAGGATGGTTACTGCTTCTCGGGAAAGGAGAAAATAGAATCCCCACTCCCGGTAAATTTTATCCCTAAATTTGATAGAATGCCTAAATGGAGGGGTACTTAATGCACATTTGTGGGATAAATTATTCATAAAATCTATTGACCAACTAGAACTTCTACTGTGATCTATTGTGTGGCCTTGAGGACTCAGGTGATGGCCCCTTTGTGGGAAGACATTAAAGGCCAAGACAAGGAGGTCCTTTAGGTCCTCTTCACTGTGCTTTATGATCCAAGGCACTGGCAGAGCAGAAGAAAGCTGAAACCCTCACTGCTCTATTCACCACACTTTTTAGATTTGATTTTTCACTGTGACAATCTAAATGGCCCCTGGTGTAGGCCAGAAACAGCTATTTAACGAAAAGTGTCATCAGATTCCCACCTGCTCCTGAGGCCATTAGTGACCTGATTAGTTTAATGCTCTGTGTTAGCCATGTAGGTGCTTACACAGGCCTGAAGCCTTTCTCTGTGGAGATTCTGATTTACTTATTCTGACAACATTTATAGATGAATTTACCTGGTTAATTTAGGAAAATATCTAGCTTGAGTCATTTAAATTAACTCAACAAAATCATTTACTTAAAGCCCTGAATTTGCTGGTTTTATCTGTGAGCACATAGGACATCCAAATGTAGTAAGTGACATATGCACATGAAGCTGACTGTATTGTTTTCTTTTTTTATTTTATTAGTGCGAGTTAATGTTACATAATGGTGGTGTTTATGTTGGGAAGTTGGTACATAAAATGTAACATATCTTAATCAATGTCAACCTAATTTCCTTCTTTCCCTTTTTTCTCCCCATCTTTCTTTTTAAAATTGTAGTAAAAACATAAGATTCACCAGCTTAAGCACAAGTGTAGTCATATTTATACTCACATTGATATAAAATACATCTCTAAAACAACTTTTCATCTTGCAAAACTGAAACTTCCATCCCATTAAGCAACTCTCCCCTTTTTCCCTCCCCCAGCCTTTACTTTCATCACCCAGTGTATTTACTCCCTGTTGCGAATCTATTTTAGACACCTCATATAAATAGAATTCCACAGCATTTCTCACTATTACAGAGGCTATTTTAAAGGATACAGGTAAACAGCCAGAGGAAGAGATGACTAGAGCATGTTTTGGAAGGGGTTCCAGTGTAGGAAGGTCTGCCCCTGTAGAGTTTGAGCAAATCAATCTCCAGGAATGTTGATATATCCCGCAGCCTGAAAAATCTCTGAACCCTGCAGTTTAAGGATTTTTATGAAGACTTTATCACATAGGAATCATGGATTATTTGATTTCCAACCCCCCTCCCTTCCTGGAGGACGAGGGGCAGAGCTGAAAGCTTCAAGCTTTAATCGTGACTTGGTCTTATGAGCAGCCCCCATTCATCTGGAACCCATTAAAAGGTGCTCATTAGAACAAAAGGTACTCCTGTCACCCAGGAAACTCCAAGAGATTAGCGACTCTGTGTCAGAAACCTGGTTCAAAGGTCAAATATTAAGATAAAAGGTACACCTAGCACCAGCACCAATCATAATTCTGGAAATTACAGGGGTTTTAGAGGAAATAACCAAAGACCCATTAATATTATATATTATAATATATAATATATTATATATAAATATGTGAGTCAAAATATGTATGTTATATATTATAAGTCAAAATACTGCAGCAACTTATTTATTCTGAAAGATGTATAACATATTAGAAGCAAGATCTCTTCTTACTCTCTAGGGGCTTATCACTATGAAATAATGACTCAGACATCCTCATTATCTTCACATGAATTGTACTGGTCCTTTGTTCGCATATACTATAAAGTTTTTATGGTTAATAAATTCAAACTCCTAGAATTTACATGTTTAGGCAGAGTGAGATCTCTACAAGGTAGCCATTTCTTTTCTATGGAGTCAAGGTGAGAAAGTATGGATTTACTATCTTGAAAAAAGTTAGCAAAACCCCCAGTCAGTGATGGGTTGAGTGGCGTAGGAACCTGCATGAGGTCCTGTGCCAGGGCAGCATTACCATGGGGGTATCCTGGGGGAACCATGGAGACAAGAAGGAAATAATCAAATAGTTGGGGAAGAACAGATTTGCTTGGAAGATGCAGAGGATCTCATTTAAGGAGAAAAAGAAAAGAAAAAAAAAAAAACCTCTTATGGTCTTCACTATATTTCTTTGAGTTTTGAGAACCCATGACCTTGTCCCAACCTCTAATTCAGTAAGGAGTGGCTAGAAGTGGCTAGCAGCCTACATATGATGGAGGGAAAAAAAACACCTTTTGTTGTGTTGAAGTTTAATGAAAGGTATCTTGAGCAGTTCTTTGAATATGTAAGTCACGCATACGAGATGAGAAGTTCTGATCTGTGAATCTTAGGAAAGAAAGGGAAAGGATGGGTCTTTATGTTCTCTTGCTTGAATTTGATCTTAACAATACCTTTCACCTTGGCTCTCTTTTTCATATGATTTTCTGTGTAATTTGCAACATCTCTGATGTAAGAAATAAAATAACTGTTCCAGAACATCAGCATTATCTGTTCTCTTATTTTTGCATAGGAATGCAAAACTCTCTTAATTCCATTAGCCATTAGCTATCATGGTGACAATGATGTTAACACTATGTATGGCCATGGCTTGCATTGTGAGTTTTGATTCTTCTGCTAGATAAGTTGTTTGATGCTTTACTTATTACCTACTCTTTTTTTTCCCCCACAAGTTACCTCTTTTACCTTTTTAGACTAAGCATTTATTTGGGAAGAAGAAAAAAAAATAAAATAAAAGCCTTGGTTTTGTGTTAATGACATTGAATTCCTTCAAGAAAGACTTAGTTTTGCAGCCAGGAAGTTTTCTTCCATTGCTTCATTTCTCAGAATCCTTTTAAGTTAACTTTCCATGAACAGCGTATTTCATTTCTGTCCATTTCATGTAGAAGGTAGGTATAATGTTTGACCAATTTCAATAGTGTATTTTATTCCTATCGTTAAGATGTTTAAAGCTTAAATCTGTACTTCAGGAGTGTTGTTAATATTCTGCATAGAAAATCTCATACTGATATTTATTAAGGTTAGGAAATTGACAGTTGGCATCTCGTCTTCTTCTTCTGATTTATACTCTACTGAAAAACCTGACTGAAGTTTAAAGTAAAGATGAAATGTAATCTTATTAGTGAGAAGCTGCTTCCAGTTTATTCCTTGACCTGTGGTGAACTGATTTTCCTAATTCATTCCATGAATCCCCAGTTCAAATTTATTTGACCACTGACAGGCTACATGTTTATCTGTCTTACTGTGTTTTCTTCCTTTGCACAAGGATTTCCCTCCCCTTTGCTGACAGGAATTGCCCATTCATGTAATTTTCCTTCCTGGTGTTGCCCTTCCTTGTTTCAGGATGGATACAAAAACAAACAGAAATCACAAAACCCCACCAAAACAAACAAACTGTGAGAAAACAAACAGTTAAAAAGAAGGAAAAACAGACTAGGAGAAATTTTTTAAAAAAATATTCACAAATGCAAAGGGCATTTGGCTGTAATGAATCTAGTTCCTTCTCCCTGTCCTCCATCTTGTAATCTCAGGCGTGTTTTCCCAGGAGAGATTGTGCCTGCACTTAAGTGATTATTTTCATGCACTTAGACCTGGGCTTAGCTTGGGAGGAGAACAGAAGTCATAAACCATTAAATTTTCTGTGGTGTTGGTCCACTGAAATGCTATATGCTGAGTCACAGGCTGTCTACAGCAGAGAGATACTTGCTGAGAACTCACATGGTGTTTCTGGGAGCAAGGTGAATCACAGCAATCCTGAAAAGTAGGTTTTTGTGGAGATATAGTTACTTTGATAAGTTCTATGACACTGTACTCTGACACTGTACAGGTTGTTTGCACTCTCCTGATAGTTATTAGGTTTAGTGATGTTTTTATTTCCTTCCTCCCAAGCAAAAGCTAAAATGGAGAAATGATGACAAAGAAATTTTAGTAAGATCTTTGTGATCTTTCTTTAGGAAGAGGAATTTATGTATGACAGAAAGTGAACTGGTCATTTTCAAATTCCTGTGAGAACCTTTCCAAAAATTGCCAAGGTTTCTGTTCAGAGACTGAAGTTCAGAGTCTGGTGCACTGTGGACCCTGCCTCAGAGCAGGAATGTGTTAGTTAGCTTTTCTAAGGCTGAGACAAATTATGCAACACCCATAGTTTAAAGGAGGAGAAATGTATTTGGCTCACAGTTTCAGAGGATTCAGTCCATGCTAGGTTGGTTCCAAGGCAGAAACATCATAGCAGCAAAGATGCTTGGTTCATGGGAGCAAGGACCAGATACTGTACCCAAGATCACATCTCCGTGACCTACCAAGTGACACTTAGAAGTGTGCTTTGCTAATTCCCTAGGTGACTCTCAATCCAACCGAGTTGACAATTAAATGCATTGGTCAAAAGGTAGTGGAGTCAGGATTTCGTGTGTTATCCACTATCTTTTGACCAGGTTACCCACTAAGTTATTCATGAGGAAGCAAGACTCACTGACCCTCCGCACTATACACTCTCCTTTCACAGAAGGCGTTTGCTCTAGCACACAGGCAAACTGCAGTGATGGGAAGACCATCGGGAACACAACTGGTGTTGGGGGGCAGCAGGGAAATAAGACTCTAGAAGAGTATTGTAGACTCTAATACTTTTGATGCTAGGCAGGAAACTTACAAGAATAATCAGATATCAAAGATAAAACACAAAAATAAGACTAGGCAGCTTCCGTGGTGTGGAAACAAGACAAACTGTTAGGGACAGTGGGGAAGCTCACAGTTAGAATCCCATTTATGGAGCCACCCTCTATTCGGCTCAGGCAGAATATTGACTCAGGTGCTGCTGGGCCTTTTGCAAACCTCCACTTCTCCAGTTTTAATGACTAGAAACAAATGGAAACACTTAGGGTTGGAGGAATAGCTCAGTGTCGTACCATTTGTATAGCCATGTGTGAAGTTCTGTGTTCAATGCCCAACACCACAAAAATAAATGAAAAACAATTAGGCAACTAAAATAAAATAGGCCTGTGGTTGAATTTGACTCTTATTTATTAGAAGAAAGCTCCTAAGTTTTAAAGTGAAGGAAGGCTTCCATGGATGCAGGACTAGCCTAGGAAAAGCCCAGGGCTTTCCTTTTGTATTTATCTTCTCTCTGTACTTCTGCTAGCTCATCTCTTTGACCTGCACAGGCTACCCTTTATTAAGATAGTGAGAAGATAGAAGGATGAGTATCTCCAGCTCCCCTTTAAGGAAAAGGGTTTGAAACCTGTGACATTTTTATCTTCACTGGCCATCTCATTGATTTTCACCCAGGATTTCTTTGAAGGACAGAGAGACACATGGAGGAGAAGATCAATCCACACGCCATAGTCCTCATTTATTATATAGAAAAAAATTCATTTCTTCAAAAGACAAATGAGCTGTCTGCACACACCAGAGGTCATAGTAGCGATGACCAAAGGCACTAGGGCTGGATAAAATGGTACATTTGAATGCCTTTAGATAGGCCTAAGGCATACCTCACTCATCCTTCACAGTCTTCCGGTCTTGTGTTCTACCTTTTATGCACACAGTATCCTATCTCCATGAACTCTAAGGCCCTCTTGGTTCACATTTTAGACATCATTTCTGCCCCCTCTCTTGCAAAAAGAGATTTGTGAACTGTGACTTAAACATTATCTTAAAACTAATCATTGTAGATATGAACTTCCTATTATACAGTCTTATCACCTACCACCAAAATGGAAAAAATTGAACTTTTATCCTAGTTTAATATGAAGCAACAGATAGGAAGTTAGTAGCTCTTCATTTTACATTTCTGAGATGGGTTTGGCTTTCTAAATGCTACTTCTTTCTCACTCTGACAACACTAGTCATTTAGGATCATATCAATTTGATGTGAACCCTAAAGATGGAAAACTTAAGTGACAGATTAAATCTAACCTTAATAAATGCTTTTCAAGAGATGGGGCAGAAACAGTGTCTAAAATATTTTAAAAATTCCTCTGTGGTTTCCCAGAAACCCCATCCCCTAATAATTTATAGTCAACTGTTTTAGGCAGATGTTTGTGCTCTGTGCTAGCTGCCTGTGAAGATCTGAGTTTGTGGCCTCTGCTCTACACAAATACAGTATAGAGCTTCACAACTCTATACTGTACTGATCACAACTCCACCATATCTATCAGGAGAATTTGATGTAATGCGCATTAATACCGTGGAATCACCATACTCAGACACAAAGTGGCCTTAGGAAGTCAACCTTTCTGAGGAATTATATGTCTGAATTTTATTCCTACTCATTCCACAAAAAAGTTGCACCTTACAATAATGTATCTATCTCTCTATCACAGGCACAATAATTTAAAAATTTAGAAGAAGGAAGTTAAGCTTCCACTTGTGAGCTGGCTTAAGCATGGACCAGTGAAAACCAGAAAGGAAGCTAAGCCTCCACCTGTGAGCCAACCAGCAGGCGGATTGGGGAGAGAGAAGCCCCCTGTCACAAGAGCAACCAGCTGATTCAGAGAAACTGTGTTGTCTGACTTTGCAAGCCTAAAATGGGTAGTCTGAGCAACCTTTCAGAGGACAATATGCAAAATAGTAATTATTGCAGATTAAAAAAACATTATTAATTTGCTTTCCTCTTTTTCCTTTCTGAATATGAGCTTTCTAGCTTAGCCTGTCTTTGCCAGCCATCTATTATGGAAGGAATGGAGAGTGGAACAGGAATTATAAAATGAATACTAAGATAAAGAGCTCATCCAGATTTCATACTGTGGAATCATGTTTCTCATGAGGATACTGAATAGTCTTGCAAGTCTTGACAGGCTATTGAGAAAGGATGTTTCAGTTCTCATAAGAATATCCTTCTTTAAGTATATCATCAAACAAGACTTGGCAGAGCAACAAATTCAGTACAATCTACCTAAGTTCAAGGAAGAACCCTGGCTTTTCATGCCAGTTCAGTCTCTCTGAGAGACACAGGACATCCGACAGAGAAGGGTTGAGACAAAAGCTCTTCCATCTCCTGGTACCAAAAGATAGTGGGAGGAGATGGGAAGACACACTGTTCACTCTCCCTTTTCCAGGTTTATATTGGAAGAGAAGTAGGAGAATTGGGCGAATGAGGATCATTCCAGAGGTGGAGAAACTGATGGTTCCTTGTTCCCTTGGCTCACAGACTTAGGGGAAAACACTGAGTGATCAGCACAAAGAAACCTGTGATTTAGTCTTCCTGAAGTGCTCTAATTCCTCTGTCCCTGAAGTCACTGAATTGAGAGTCAGGGGGTCTGTTAAGGGATGAGGTAGCCGTGTGAGGCAAGAGAATCACAGGTCTGCAGCTTTAGCAGCCAAACCGTCAGCAAAATGCCACGGCAGAGCCAGAAGGCAGAATCTGACCCAGACTAACTCCAGTGTGAAGGAACATCCAGGAAGACTAAGGCCATTATTTTAGAGACCCAGCCCAAGCTAGTCAGTGCCCATGGCACCACAGTACAGAGTCAGGAAACATTATTACCCCTGGGTCACCAGGCGCTCAGCTACCTGACTCCCATGCACACTTGGGTGCCAAGTTAAGGAGAGAGGCAGGGGTAGGCAGAGGTAAACAGATTCTGGGCATTGATTTTCAGACTAAGCATCATTTTCTGAGGCTATATAAGTTATATTCCTAAAGTAGACTGAGCAGAAATTAGAGATTTGTAAGAAAGAGTACATCAGTCATAGACTAAATAAGTAGTGCTTTGTTCATGTTGCACATGTAAATTATAGTGAGTCAAACTGTTTGACCCTATTATTTATTTATACAGATGGAAAGAATCTGGACCTTCCTTGAAGTAGTAAGCAAAAGATTTAGTTAGGGTAATTATGTGAAGCTTTATGACAGAAAACTGCCACTTAGGAAATTACTTCCTAGTGTAAAAAATGGTGCAAGCCAGTCATAAAATATTGCAGCCCTTTATAACACCAATCAGTGAATCTTTCCTTACTAAAACCTTAAGTATGTATAATTCTTAACAGTTTATAAAGCAATTCCACATGAGAAGTCTCATTTCATCCATTTCAGAGTAGAGGTTCCTGTAGCTAGAAGAAAATTTTCATTTTACAAAGCAAGGTGGAACCTTAAAAATCACCAGCTTAATTTGGGTTAACCCAAATTTGGACACATAATTATACATATTTGTAAAGCACTGCAAGATATTTACACACACACATATTTTATGTTAAAATAAAGATAAGGACATCTATATCTTGAAACATTATTTGAGGGAATTGATAACATTCAAAATCTTTTCTTTTGGCTTTGATATATTAATAATGATATATGGATAATGATATATATATATATATATATAGTGATTATAGATAGATAGATAAATGATATATATTATCATTATTCATAGCCACCTGTGATTGTTAAGCTTAATTGTCAGCTTGACTGACTTGGAAGCCACTTGTAAGATTAGTGAAGCAGACTTTTGGGTATATCTGTGTGATTACAGAGGTATCACACTGAGTAAAATATATGGTCCCTGGCCCTTCTTTTCCGGCATTGTTCTTTTTGCTCTGGTTCCTGGTTGCTGGTTCCTTGTTCCATCATTCCCTTCTGCCGTAGTGTTTCTGCGTTGGATCCAGCCAACTATGAACTAAACCCCCTGAAATCGTTAGCTAAATGGAACCTCCTTCAACTTTAAGCTGTGAATGTCCAGTGTTGTTGCAGCAATGGAAAATTTGTTTAATACATCACAGACTTTGCAATAGAAAATAAAGATTCAATAACAAAATAATGATAATCACAGTGTTGGAGTGAGGTATAGTAGAGGTAGAGTTTTGTGAAAGAATTGCCTTGTCAAGAACCAAAAAAAGACAGTTGATCAAAGAATTCCCTGAGACATTCTGTTAGGTAGAATATGTGCCCTTGTGAATTGCATATTTATAGATAGGTGCTATTAACTTGAAAAAATACCACCTGTTTCTTGTATATTAACCATGTAAATAAAACCTTTCCCTTCTCAGTCTTATTATGTGGCTGAAGTCTGACATGTTCCTATACCTTAAGGTCAATGTGGCTTCATAAAACAGAGGAACCTAGATAAGTCCAGAGAAACATTTCTTCCATGCTTGGGTCCTGAACTAAGACGGTTAAAAAAAAAAAGTATTCAGTGTAAAATCATGTGCTATGTGAATGGAAAATGTGGACGTTTACTCAATTTAATATTTAAAACCACTGTGGGGACAGAATAATACATGCCCAAGCCACGGCATGAAGATAAATGAGGCTTGACAGCTAAGAGTAAGTGTGTGGCAATTGCAATTACCTTGAGATCCTTTGACCATTAAAGACATCAGAAGACATGAAATGGCAATAACCTATTACTCCATGAAAGCTTCTAGGCACAAAAAAATTTTATAGATTCCTCAGAGCACAAGGAGATCTACTTTAACTAAATTTTCCCAGAACATAGTAAAAGAAGATTGCTTGAACATCATTAGGGCTAGATTAACTTCAACATAAAAACCAAATAAAAACACAACAAATAAAATTATAGTTCCATTTAATTTATGGCCATAAGTACAAAAATCTTTCCAAGACAAATCCATAATTTAAAAAAATCATCATGATTTATCTGAGAGTGGTTCAATATCAGAAAATTTATAAATTTGATTTGTGATATTTATAGGCAAAAAAACTAGCTGGGAATTATCTCTATATGGTTTGTTTTCTTTTAAAAATTATTTCATATATATAGATCTCTCTCTCTCTCTCTCTCTCTCTCTCTCTCTCTCTATATATATATATATATATATATATATATATATATATATATTTTTTTTTTTTTTTGAAGCAAGGGGAGAGGATAGATTTGAAAGTTGAACTTTTAATTTTCATTCTGGTTACTCCTAAGCAGTTAAAAGCTGTTAATGCCTATCAATTTATGAAAGACATCTGTACTTTGCCTGCCACTGCCCCCCCCCACTTTTCCCAGTGAGGGGAGCCTTGCACACTGTCACCTTGCTATTGTCTTTTCCTGCACTTATTTGAAAATGTATCTAATTTAATTAGCAGAGGAATACAGAGAGGATAATGATGATTCTTAATATTGGCTTTGCCCTCCTAATGGTTTTCAGGGGAATCAGTCTCAGTTTGGTTGATGAGACTGATAGGTTATGAAGTGAAAACAGTCAGATTAAAAAATGTGTTTTTCCTCAAGCTATTTAATAAGGAGCTAGAGATTTTAAAAAATAGCTTTGTCATGAATTTTACATTTTAGTATACAAAACTGTTTTTCTCCTCAAAATAGTTTAAACAGCCTTTTGTTTTTTCATCTTATCAACATTATTACCACTAAAAATCCCAATGGAAATAAAAGCAGGAATTGGTGGTTCTGTGGATCTCTACATAAAAATCTGTAGAAGCCAGAACTGCACTCAGGATCACTGAAAATAAAGGTACCGAATTTGAATAGTGGCTTTGAGACACATTCACCTGTTTCTGTGCTTTCCTTTCTAAATAGGTGAGATTCTAAAGGCAGAAACCTTGCATTTTTCTACTTCATATCACAGAATCCATAAGAGTTTCTGGTACTTAGTGGAGGTTTGGTAATAGTTCAAAGATAAATAAGTGAAAATGTGAACTAAACCTACAATATCTTGGCTAACTGATCTGCCACAGACTATCATTTTGATGCTGTTGTGTAGGGAAAGAGAATGGACTTCAAAATTAAACATTTTTTTTGAGTTTCAATCTGAGATTTCAATTTACTGGATACATTTCTTATCAGTTACAGCACAGCACATCACCCTGTCTTAGTGACTTAACACATCTACTATCTACCATAGCTTCTGTGAGTCAGGAATTTTGCTCCAGTTTTGCTGGATCCTGTCTGAATATATCTTATAGATTGCAATCAAGGTGTTGGTCTAGGATAGAATCGAGGAAGGATTTACTGCCCAACTCATTCAAGTAATTGCAGGTGGTGTTCTATTTCCTGTGGCTATAGAATTGAAGACCTTATTGTGAGCATTAATCCTGGATTAAGACATACCTAGCGGATGAATCACACACACTCCACTCCTGGGTGCTTCTGGGTGTGTCATGGAGGTGTGATCTTGGATAATATATATGGTGCCTCGGCCCTTCATTTCTGAACTGCTTCCCTGCTCTGCTTTTTGGCTGCCATTAATTAAGTAGCTTGGTTCAGTCATGCCACTCTGCCTGGTTATTTTTACTTTAGAGCTTGTTAACCATGGGTTTAACTCCATGAAACTGCAAGCCAGATCAAACCTCTCCTCCTTTAAAGTGGTGGGTGTTGGGCATTGTATCTCAGTGATGAAGACGTGACTAATACACTCATTTTCTTACTAGCACTGGAAACAGTGAGAATCCATCCTTGGATCTATACCATGTGGACCTTTCCACTGGGCAGCTTCCATGAGGCAGTTGGCTCCAGTGTGGTCAACAAACCAGAAAAAACAGTGTCAACAAGTTGCAAGTCATTTGTTGGCCACCAATCTTAGAAGTGACATCTATCGTGTTTGCTAATTTCATCTGTTAGAAGTCCGTCACAAGTCAATGTGAATACTAGAAGGTTGGGGTCACCTGGGCTGTTTGACAAATCTGATGTTTGCAGTATACGTGTTATCTCAGTAACTGACAAACTCTTTTTCTTAGTTTCTACATCTATAAAACAGAAGCATTAATAAAACCTATCTGGTAGATTATGATAAAAATAATGTGAATGGACAGGTCAGTGGCTTCAGGGCAAAACTCAGTGCGATAATTTTTATGTCTGGTTGGAAAAGTTACCTGGTATTCCTGAGTCTCATTTTCACTTATTCTATGGAGTAATATGACAGAGATGAAATGAGTATTAAATGAGATGTCAGTATAACTCACAGAATTTTTTTTTATTGGTACCAGGGATTGAACTCATGACTGCATGCTTGCAAGGCAGGCACCTATGCCGCTGAGCTAAATCCCCAGCCCCAACTCACAGAATTTAATAGATCACACCCATCATAGTTATCAACAATAATATCATTGTATAACATCAAACACCAATAAATAGGGTTATATCACATTAAAAAGTTTCTGCATAGCAAAGGAAATGACAAACACTAAAGAAACAACTTACAGACTAGGAAAAGAAATTTTGCCAGCTGAATGGAGGATTAATATTTCGGGGTGTAAAGAAAATTTCTAGAATCTCAGTACCCTAAAAATAAAAGACCCAGTCAAAAAATGAGCAACCAAAATGAATAGACACTTTTCAGAAGAAGTAAAAATGGTGACTAAACACATGGAAAAAGGTTCACCATCTCTGGTTATTAGAGAAATGCAAATTAAAATAACATTGAGATGCCTTCTTATTCTGTGAAGAATGACTATAATTCAGAAATCAAATCAATGCTGGTGAGGCTGTAGGAGAAAAGGAAGCTTCTATATTGTTGGTGGAAATGCAGACTAGTACAACCACTATGGAAATCAGTATGCAAATGCTTCAAAAAATTAAATTTGAAATTCTGTTTGACCCATCTATTTCTTTTCTAACTATCTTTCCATAAAGAGTGAAAGGCATCATTTTACAGCAATACACGGACACTCATGTTTATAGTAGCACAATTTCTCATGCTTGAATCTCGGAAGCAACTTATATGTCCTTTCACAGATAAATGATGTCTTGGTTACTTTTTTCTCATTGCTGAGACAAAAATACCCAACACTCAAAGTTAAAGGAGGAATGGTTTATTAGTCCATAATAAACCAGTCCATAAACATCTGGCTCCAGGGCAGGGTGGCATGCGACAGAGGGGTAACAGTTCCTGGTGGTGGAAGACGGCAAAAGTAACAACAGAGAGATGGGAGCCAAACCTTTCCTGTCCCTTATATTGTATCCAGTCTACCAAGATTGGGGTGGTGTCAGTCCAGTCAGTAGACTGACCTAGCAATCACCCACCCTTAATCCCAAAGCACGCCTAAACCTAGCACTGAACCATGAATCAGTCGCACACTCTAGATTCAGCCCTCTCTGAAAAAGCCCCGTCTAAAACTTCATGAAGCTTTAGGGGGACAGTTAAGCACAAACCATAACAACTGGATAAAGAAAATGTGGTATTTGTGCACAATGGAGTACTACTCTGCCATAAAGAATGATAAATTTGAGTCATTTGTAGGAAAATGGATACACTTTGAGAACATAACGTTAAGTGAAATGAATCAGACACACAGGCTTAAATATCACATTGTTTCTCCTATGTGAGAAACCCAAAGTAAGAATAATTTAACAAGTGAAATAAAACAGGAAAATAGAACTTTTGCAAATGGAGAGGGATCTAGAGATGGAGGGTAAGAGGAAATGGAAGCAGTTAAGATGGGTTGTGTACATGTACCAATTCCCCATGATGAATGTCATCTTTATGTACTACCAACAGGTACTAATAAAAATAATCATTTTCTGTAAATTTGTCTAAATTTAATGAAATCATAAGCTAGTAAAATATCATTTCAAAGCTGCTTCCGCTACTGATTATGACGACGATGCAAAGAAGGATAGTGACACTTTTGAGATGCTGCCTGTGGGGCACTACTGCATGCTCTTTAACGATACGGTTATGCTTAATGAGCAAACTCCGTGCTGCCACCTTAGGTGAATAGAGTGAGCTCTGGAGAGTTCGATTTTACCAAAATTAAAAAATCTAGCATCTGATAGAAGTGAAGTTCACATTCAGATTTGGGTGAATCCCAGACCACTTCCTGCCAGCCCTGTGCTAAACTGCTCCCACTTCATTCCCGCGACGTGGAGAGGAAGGGAATGCGCAGGGCTTCCTTGTTATATTGCGCTCCTAATCCTCAAGCTGGACTGCACAGCAGAATTACCCTGGAAGTTACAAAATCGCCACAATGTTGAGGACACACTTGAAGCCTTAGGGTTGAATCCAGATGTTAACTTTTAAAAAAATCTCTTCAGTTGATTCCAATAGGTGGGAAAATTTGAGACTCCTTGTGTTAAATGGTCAGCCTCCAAGATAGGCTGGCCGCAAGGCGGAGACTGTGTAAGATGATTTTGCTTCTTGTTTGACTCTACGTGAGCTGTTGGATCACAGATAGGCACCGTCTTTATACCTTGAAAATCATGTTGATGTTGTGTATTTGTGATGAAAATGAAATAAAAATATCCAGGAAACATTCCGGGCCACTGTCTAGAACGTAGATAATGCCCATTAGTAGTGTGACCTTGTAGCTCTTGTGTGCCTTTCGAATAGAATTTGGCTGTTTAACGGAACCTTTAATCCTACTTTCTTTTGTCCTTGGGTAGAAGTAGGAGGCTCCTAGAGGGTCCTACAATTGCTCTCACATAATTAATTTTTTGCCATGTAAAATGATTTAGCATGAGACTTTCTGTAACAGACTAACAATATTTAGAACCAAAATCAATAAATTACTTACCCTGAGAGTAACCCAGGGCACTTAATAATGAAGAGTATAGTTGTTTGATGCTTTGATTAGTTAATGTTGGTGCTCTAGAAATGACTGTTTACATATTTTCATAGACTTCTGCAGAATTCCTTTTTATGTAGATGCTGACCTTTCCCTTATGACTTGTTTACTTTTCTCATACAGGTGTAGGCAGCAAGGTCGTTTGAATTAGTCTTTTAAGTGAGTTTTAATAGAGATGAGTAATTGCTTGCAGCTGCATATATATCTGTAGGGATTTGTTTTTCTTTTGGTAGAGGACAAGATAATTTGCCAGGCAACTCTGGAAAGCGTAGTCTTAGCTGTTCCTATATACTTGCCGGTGACTTTGCCTCTTGAAATGCCACTGGAGCTCTGTTCCTTCCCTTTCGTCATAAGACATCTCAGTGGCTGGGTGTTAAGCTGCCAGTTTTATCTTTAGAAAGAGTTTTCCTCCTTCAATATAAATGATGATTGGCATGATTTCATTTTGAGTGATTATAAATATGAATACATGAATGGTTGGCAGGTTTCTAGGGCGCAGAACAGCAACTATCAGGGGCTGGGCCCTTCCAACTGAACATCTAATATATATTTAGAAGAAAATAAATGAGGAAGTGATAAATGGAGTTTTAAATATAAGTGTGAGCCTGCGAAGCACTTGGCAAGGACAAGGAACTGTAAATCTGACATAATTTGTGTAAGACTCTATCCATCTTCAGACTTCATGAAAGTTCTCAAAATACCAATTTACAAAACCAGTTCCAATGCCTGCTGATTGGAATATGAACCACAATGAGTTTCTTCACACTGCACCAAGGGTTACTGACTCAGGATGATGGTAGGTGCATATGGGTTTCTACCAGTGCTGATGAATTCACAGCTAGATTTGAAGGCACGTTATCTATCTAGTCATCCTGTGTCCTAGTTACCTTTGTGACATGGTAGACCCAAACATGATCCTTCAACAGGCAGAGCTAACAAGACTCCTTTGACCTAGGCAAGCTCAACCTCAAAACTGTTTCCATCTTTCCACTAAGACTTGATTTTGAACTGGTAAAAGTAGACTTTGAGATCTACATAAAAGTAGAATTTTCTAGAAAGAATTTCTGTGGAGACTGCACAGGAGAAAGGATAGGACTGTTAGAAAAGATTAGGGTTTAAGAGTCATAGTTCTGCCATCTTCTAGCTGTCTGATGTTGGAGGATCCACTTAATAGTCCTGCCTCAGATGTACTGAATGGGAATAATCTTTTCTGGGTCAGCATGATTATGAAGCTAAACACAGTATGGTAGTTTGAAGGAATCACATATGGTAAAACAATGAACAAATGTGAACGTTTTACTTGCTTGGTGTTCTGGACTTGTCATGGCAAGCAAATAAGTTATGGAAAAGTAGCAAGAGTTCTATTAGAAGCACAGTATTTTCACTCTAGCATGGTATAGTGGCTCATTTCCTAACTTCTAAAGCCTGGTCAACCTGACCTTAAGGCTTCTTAAGAATAAAGCATCAGGGTGGGCATAAGTCCTACATTAATGCTTACCCTGAAGTGCTTGGGTGTAACTAAGAGAGATGGTATAGCCCAGTGATTGAAGGGTACAACTGTAATTTAGTTGTCTGTATTCAAGTGGCCATTGGACCACATACAAACAATATGAACATAACTACTTTGTCCTTTATTTTTTGCAGTGTACTGGTAAGATTAAATGGAACAATCCCTGTAAATTATTGAGAGTAGTGCTTTGCCTTGGAATACAGTCTATAAATACACAATTTGGGAGAGATGACCTTTGTGATGTTTAGTAATTAAATTTGAAAAGCGAAATCATCTCATCTCAATTTCTCATACTCTTCCTAATGACATTTTACCCATAATTGATTTCCTTGGCATGTGCGAACTGGTATAAACTTACAAGGAGTCACCAAAAAATATAGTGTGTATTTTTAAACTTTTGTTACAGTAACAAACACAGTGTTGTTAATCCTCCTCAAAAGCCTTCGCTTTGCATTGCACCCACTTTCCCATCGTCCCCCGCTGCTTCCTGAGGCAGCTCTGGCAGGTCTTTTGCAAATGTCTTTAGCAAGTGCGATGAAAGCATGCTGTGAATCCTGCCGCTGGGAGCCATGCAATGGAAAAGCAGCCGGACTCCCCGGGTCTGGCACTGGGTGGCTTCTGGTTATTCCCCAAAGTCAAAAGCAGAAGGAAAAGTCAACATTTTGAATTAATTCAAGACATTCATGCAGCGATGACAGTACAAGTGATTATGCTCATCAAAGGAGACTTCCAGAACTGTTTCGGAAAGTGGCAGGAAGGATGAGATGCCTGTTCAGTGTGAGGGGGGTTATTCTGAGGGAGAATGAATGGCAATGTGTCTTTTTTTCTATAATTATTAAAAAGTGTTAAACATTCACCGTATTGTTGATCATACCACAAATACCTAATAACAGATAATTTACTGAATACCCATTATATGCCGGAAAGTGTATATATTTTAAGGTAATGAGGTAGGCATTGTTCCCCCTTTATTTTTAAATAGAAGAGGCAACCAAAACACCACACAACTGAGTGACTTGAGCAAGATCCTTAACCAATGGCATTTTCATTTTAGATCCCCCAAAGCCTGTGTTCTTAACCTCCAAGTCGGCATCACAGGAGGAGGCAGAATCACCCTTCTATACCCCAAATAGCAAAAGAAACCCATAGACTCCTAACGGCATAGGGATACTTGTAGAGTTATGGACAACGAAGTGGCTTCTATAAACCAAATCATGCTCCAAATTTAAAATGAATATTAATATTTAGGCAACTATTCAAAAGAATTCTCTTGTCATAGATCTTTTCTGAAATGCTTTTCTAAATATAATTTAAGTATTACTCAACGTGAGGCTTAAGAGGTAGATTCATAACAGCTAATTTAAATACTGCTGTTTTAACATAACAGTCTATGGCGTCATAGAATGGATTAATTTTTGTTAAGAATAAGTATGATTCTTTTGAAGATAATACTAATTAATAGGACAAGAGGAAAACTGACCAGCTAGGACAGTTCGGGTCTATTAAGCGAGGTACTTATTTCAGCCACTAGAGGGTAGCATTGGCATTGGAATGATAACTATTTACCGGTCTTCAAATCGAAAAACTGCCTGCGAAACGCGGCGGATTCCACATGCACAATATAGAAAACGACTTAGTGCAATAACTTCATACGACGGGGAACAGCACACGGCTGCAGCTGGATCCTTCTGCACTGGCGGCAGTGCACCAGTCCAAACCCGTGCAACTGAGCCTGTACCTTCTGGTTCTCCCTGCCTCACGCGACCCCTGCTGCATTTTCCATCCCTAGACCGTGGGTGTGCTGGAGATTCTGGGGCTGAAGTTCCTTCCCTTTCCTATGAACTACAGCCGTGAGCCCCACCAGAGGGGGGGTGATTAAGTGATTCCTCACTTAATCTCTTGAGGAATTCAGCCCTTGTCGCAGACGTCATGACAGTCTTGGGAGGAACGTAGGGGCTGCTGTCCCCCTGCCCTCCCACACAGACAGGAAGATAAAGTCTTCCTGTGATCTCAGGTCACCCTCCTGCTTGCAGGACTTGCTCCACTCGGAGCTGATGGAGTAGATTCCATTGCTGAGCAGGGACTTCCCGCCCGTGTGACCTTCCTCACTTAGCGTCCGTCACAGCTGCCCCTACCTACCTGCAGACTTACCGGACTGGAGCAGTGGCTATAGTACAAGATACTTAGGAGTAATAGTTTTTCAAGAAAGGAATATTTATTATTTAAAACTTCATTCATATTATCTCATGAAGTATGTTACCCTATATTTTTTATTAAAAACTTTAAGATTGCATATCGTAGATTTTCAGGCAGTAGGAAGAAATACCAAAGAGTGATCTCACGTGATCTCTACCCAGTTTATGCCGATGATAACCTCTCCCCAAACTAAAGTACGATAATCTAATCAAGACACTGACATTGATGTAATGATGATACAGAACATTTCCATCTATGTAATGATTCTTCACATTGTCCTTTTATAGCTACAAACATTTCTTTTCCTCTCTTCCCCTTACCAAACTATTGGCAGCTATTATTCTGTTTAACACTGTTATAATCGTGCCATTTCAAGAACATTGTAAAAATAAAATCATACAGTATATAATCTTCTGGGGACTGTCTTTTTGTGCTCCATATATTCCTCTGAATAGTTCTCTCTAAAGCATAATGACTATCAATGGTTTGTTCCCTTTTCATCGCTGAGTAATATTCCACAGTATGGTTGTACTACAGTTTATTCACTTATTTACAGACATCTGGGCTATTTCCAACTTGGTCTATTACAGATAAAGCTACTACAAACTCTTATATCCAGGTGCTTGTGTCTACATAGTCTATACTTCTATGGGATAAATGCCCCTGATAACAATTGCTGAAATCTATGATAATTTCATGTTTAGATTTTAAAGAAACTGCCATATTATCTCCTAGAGTACTTGCACCATTTTGCATTTTGACTAGCAAAGTGTGACTTCCTCAGTTTCTCTGCATTCTCAACTTGGTATTGGCACTATTTTTTATTTTAGTTACTCTCATAAGTATGCAATGATATCTATCATAATTTTTCCTTGTTTTTATCTAATAGCTAATGATGTGTTTATTTGCCATTTATTCTGTTTGCAAAAAGCTTTATTCATGTGACACATTTTCCAGCTGAATTGTGATTAAGATGATTATGTTTTACTGTTGAACTTTGAAAGTCCTTTGTATGTTTTAGATACTAGCCCTTTGTCAAAAATATGTAGCCTGTAAAATATTTTCTCCCAGTGTGCACCTTGTCTTACTTCCTCTAAACAAAGTCTTTCATAGAGCAAAACATTGGTGAAAGCCAACTTTTGCATTTTTCTTTTTAAGAATTGTGCTTTTGGTGTCAAATCTAAGAACTCTTGGCCCAGGTCTACATCCTTAAAATTTTCTTGCATATTTTACTAAAAGTTTTATAGTTTTATGTTTAAATCTATGATTCATTTTGAATTAACTTTCAGCTTTTTAATGTTAGTGCGTTTTTGCCTGTGAGTATCCAGTAGATCTGGTACCAGTTATCAGAAGGATGATTCTTCTGCTTTTGAATTGTTTTTGCACTTTTGTCAAAAAAAATCAGTGAAATATGCCTGTGAGAGTCTATTTCTGTTCTCAATTCTGTTCCATTCATCTGTGTTCCCATCACTCTGCTGGTACCACAATCTTGATCACTATATAAAAATCTTGAAATCAAATAGACTGACTTTCTCTGTTTTATTTTTTAAAGATTGTTTTAGCTATTCTCTTTTGTTTTCATGCACATTTTAAAATAATTTGATTTATATTTAGAAAATGCCTTGCTGAGATCTTGATAAACATTTTAAAAACTGTGTATCTATTTGGAAAGAATTGAATTTCATTGTCCTCTGTGAACATTGTTCATCTCTCCATTTATTTAGATCTTTGGTTTTTTTAAGCACCCTTGAATAATATGCAGCATATAAACAATAAGATATTTTGTTAGATTTACACCTTTGCATTTGTTTTGGTGGTTATTGAGTAATAGTAAGTGATACTGTATTTCAACCTCGATGTGTTGAATTATAAATATTGGTTCCAAATGTTCACAGCAAGTATATAAGAATACAATTGACGTTTGTAAATTTAACGTATTTATCTTGTATCCTGTGACTGCTGGCTCGCTTAGTTCTTGAAGAGTAGGTTGTGTGTCTGTGTGTGTGTGTGCATGTGTGTGCGTGCGCGCACATGTGCATGCGTAGATTTCTTGGGATTTTCCACAGAGACAATGATATCATCTGAATCAGGAGAATTTATTGCTTCCTTTCCAATCTGTAGTCCTTTTATCTGCTGTTCTCATTTTGTTACACTGGCTAGATATTCCAGTAAAATAGTGAACAACAGTGGGGAGAGAAAACTCACTTTGTTCCAGATCTTGGGGAAAAGTATACACTCTTTTCTACATTAAACATGATGCCAGCTATGGGACTTTTAAATAGTAGTTGCTTTTCATCATTATATCAAGGAAGCTCCTCTCTATTTGTATGTTTCTGAGTTTCTTCAAAATCATTAACAGATGGTAAATTTTATCAAATTCATTTTCTGCGTTAATAGATAGGATAGTAGCACTGATCACCTTTGGCCTGTTAGTATTGTGAATTACACTGATTTTTCAAATATTGAAGCAGGCTTACATCTGTGGAATAAAGTCCATTTACAGTTCTTTTTATTTGCTTTTATGTTTGAAAAACTTTTGACACCTATATCCACGAAGATATTGGTCTGTGGTTGGCCTGTCTGTCTGTCTGTCTGCTGTCTATAGTATATACATATCCTTGCTTAGTTTCACTATCAGGACAATATCAGCTACATAAAATGAATTGGAAAGATATTTTTTTCTTTTCTTTTTATTTCTTATGGTGCTGAGGTTCAAATCCAAGTCTTCGTACATGCTAGGCGAGGGCTCTGCCACTGAGCTAGACTTCAAATCCTCTATTTAAAATGTTGATAGAATTTTCCAATGAAACCATCTTGTCTTGGTAATTTCCTGAGGGAGGGGAATTTAAAATTATGAATTAAATACTTTAAAAAATTATAGGGTCCTATTTCTAACTTATTAAATTGGAAAAATTTATTCTTATTATAATGGCTCCCCAAAGATAATGCAATTCTCTAGCAGCATTTTTGCCACTCTTCATCTCATTGGAGCCCATGTACAAGTTTTACTTGAGATAACACTGATTTACCAGAAATGCTTTGTTATGAATACATCTAGTAAGTAAGCTTAGCTCCTCCATTAATCTGATCCCCCAAACTCTCCAGCCCTAACTGATGTCATAACACTGTGACTGTTAATCTTGACTGTCAATCGGACAGGATTAACAGATGCCTGGCAGGTTAGAAAGGCACAATTCTGTACATATCTCTGGGAGACATCCACAAATGATTGTTGTGTGGGCCAGCACCTTTGTCTTTGATTTCTCTGTGTCTATTAAAGTGAAAAGTAAGCTTTTGTTATTCAGCATTTTGTTAGAGTAACTTAACTATATTAGGACATGATATTTCTTTACCTTTTCAATTGGCATATATTGTTATATCTAGAGTGAATTTTTTAGAAGTGATATACTTGGGTCATGTTTTAAAATCTACTCTTGTCAGCCTTTTGTATTTATCAAATTTAGACTGTTAGTATTTAATATAATTTTTGGTATGCTTGGATTTAAGCATGCCATATTATTTTTATAGTTCTATTTTTTGTTTTTGAATTTTATTTTTCCTCCCTCTGAATAATTATTTAAAAATGTATATTACCTATGTGTTTTTTGGAATACCTAATTATGTAGTTTTAATATTTAGGTGATAGTAGTAGCAAAAGATACACCTGCTTAAGCAAAATTGAGTTTTACAAAAATGCAGGCTGACATATTCCTTCTTCCCCTTCCCACTCCATCTGGACTTGAAGTCCATGGGATGGTGCCTCCTAATTAGTGGTTACTTCTCCTTAGTTTGACCGTGGAAGTCTGGGTAGATATGTCTTGTCTTTTATCACTTCCATTTTGCCTCCATGGAGTTAGGGAGAAATTTGCTATCATTCAATTTTTCTTTCCCCTCTAGGGAAGGTGTAATTTGTTGTAGCTTTCAAGATGTTTTTATTAATTTTCATAAGCTTGGCTTTGGACTGGCTTGGCTTTAGGTTTGGTTATCTATGTTGGTTGGGATTCATTCATGTGTTTGAACCTGTGAGATTATGTTAAATTTGGGGGAATTCTCAGTTATTATTTGAGTAACCCCATCCTCTTTTTGTTTTCTCCGTGAGACTCCCATAGCATGAACATTGGATCATTGTGTTATAGAGTCCCCTAGATCCTTCAAAGTCTATTTTTGTCAGTCTTTTTTCTCTTATCATAAAGACTTCTCTTGAGAGTTTAAAGGGAATCGGGGAAGATCAAGAAAAAGTTGGTACATTAACAGAACACCCTGAAATGACAGGACAATGCCTCGTAGAACAGTGGGCATGGATGTACAGCATAAGCCACAGAAAGGTAGTTAAAGCATGCATTCCCCAGTGCAGGCAGTGTGTAGAAAAGCTGAAGAGAGTATTCGTCTGGCCTGTGACCAGCATAGGTACAGGGGCAGGGCTGCCCCGTGCAGTCAGGAGTCACCCTTCACTGAGGCAATGGTTGCTAAGATACCACACTTGGAGTTCTAGGATTTAATATCAGCCCTGCTGGGGGGGTGGTTTGATTACTCCTATTTTTCTTTTTCTCCCTCCTGGAATATTTATCTCATGCACATCCCATAATTGTGTCTTGACAGTGTTGGAGATTTTGCAAGTTCTTACAGCTGAAAGAGTTTGAAGAGTTTGTTTGCCTTGAGTCTCAGAGATGACTTTGTGCTTGGACTTTTGATTAATGGTGGAGTAGTTAAGACTTTGGAACAAGTGGAAGAGAATCAACTGCTTACAGTGTGAGAAAGTCGTGAACTGCAAGGCAAAACGCTGTGGCTTAGGGGTAGGTTGTCCCCCATGGTTTCATGGATTGGAACCTTGGTGCTCAAAGTAGCAGTGTTGGGAGGTAGTGTAGAATATTAAGAGATGGTACTGGAATGTCCTTTGGTCATAGAGGGAGCTGCCCTCAAAGGGATTAAAGTAGCTCTTATGGGCCTCCCAAGGTCTTGAATGAATGAGTTATCAGGGTGGGCTCCACCCAGAATCATTCTGTGACTTCTTATTTTGGTATGCGATCTCTTCCTCCTATGTCTGCATTAGCACATAAGGTGAGTCCTCAGCAAACTCAAGTTGACACCATGCCCTTAAATCTCCAGTATTGTGACATAATAAATTTCCTTCCATTTTTTTGTAAAATTAGCTTGCTTTGGGTACTGTATTTTGTTGTAATAACATAAAACATTCTATGACATTGGTTAATTTTTATTGTTTAAACTTTCTGGTTCACTGATCATTTTCGCTCCACTGTGCTTTTGAGATCTTTCACTGAGGTTTTAATTTTGGTAATTGTAGTTTTTCAGTTTTAATATTTCTATTTTCCTTTTTCAACCCTTTTTTTTTTGCTAAGACTTAAAAAACTGTTTATAATCGCTCATTGGAGCAATTTTATGATGGTTGGCTTAAAAACTGTTATATATTTCTAACAACTCTGAATTTATTATGTTTTCTAGTTCAGTTAATGATCTTTCTGGTTCCTTATATCAAGAATAATTTTTAGTGAAACTTGGGTATTTGGGGAGTTATTTTATGGACTTTTAATTTTACTTAAACCTTCTTGTAGCTGCCTTCCTCTGACACTGCTTTGACAGAGAAGGGCAATACACTGCTTCAGTGATATGAAAAAGGTACAGGAGCTGTCCCTCACTTGGCTTTCATTGTCCCTGTGAGAGGGGGAGGGTGCTGCCACCGCACTAGCCCTTTGCTTTTACTCACTCTGAACAGGAGAGACAGGAAAGCTTCATTACTGCTTCTCAACTGGCTTTTGTTGACACTACAGAGGGGGAGGGATAAGGGATAGGCTTGTTGCTGCTAAAAGTGATGAGAGTCCTGTCCATTCGGTTTCTTCTAACCCTGTCTCCGTAAGGAGAGCTTTGAGCAGACGTGCTAGTTTTCACATGGGGGAAGTCTGCCCAACCTCCTCGGACACTGCTTTAGTGTCAAGTTTGGGTGCTTTGTCAAGACACTTGTTACAGTAAAGATACTAATCTATTTCACTTTTAATCTTTATTGACACTGGTGGTGGTGGGGTCCACGAGA
Source organism: Hydrochoerus hydrochaeris (assembly GCA_004027455.1). Classification (NCBI taxonomy): domain Eukaryota; kingdom Metazoa; phylum Chordata; class Mammalia; order Rodentia; family Hydrochaeridae; genus Hydrochoerus; species Hydrochoerus hydrochaeris. The sequence goes on from PVLA01000093.1 coordinate 270,342, forward strand.
GCTTTTTCTCTAGTGCTTGGTTGATGATTGTTGTCTGAAATCTTCGTGCCTTGCCAGCACTCCTTTCTTGGCCCTTTGGCTGGACAGACCAAGTTTTGTTAGGACTTTACTAATCTACATTTCCTGACATTTTAAGGTAGTTTACTTTATCAGCCAAGTCCAGGATATATGAAGTTGAAAGAAAATGAAGGAACTCCCCATGGTGTTGGCTTTTGGATCCTGAGGTCCTAGCTTGTCTGTCTCCTTTATCCCAACATTTAGAATCTTTCCGTGTTTGTTTTATATATAGTGTTCTGGGTTGATAGCTGTCTATCATGAGGAATAGGGGAAGTATGCCTACTCCGTTTGGAAGTAGATGTCCAGCCTTATTTTTATTAACAGATATTTTGAGACATAACTCAATGTATGTACTTCCATTTCACTCCGTATGTCTGACACTGCACTGGAATCTGTGGATGATGATGACAATTAAACACACACACACACGCACACACACACACTGGGTTTAAAACATTAAGAGCGAATGCCATGTGCCTTCAAGAAGAAAGAAAGGTGAAATAGAATAGACATATCGAACTGTCAATGGAAACCAGGCACCTAGTTTTTCTGAATCTTCTACTACCTGCGTGCCACTGGCAAGCACCCAGATCTTTGGGGATGTTGTTCCGTCATAGGAGGGAGTTGAATCAGAGGCTCTTTGTTTCTTACTGCGTTCAGAGGAAGGAAGAGATGGCAAGTTTGGGTTGGTTTGAGAAGGTTTTTTGGAGAGACTGCACTTAAATTAGGCCTTGTGTGTTACTTTTCCACTGCTGTGACAAAACTCCTGAGAAAACAACTTAAAGGAAGAAAGATTTATTTTGGCTTACAGTTTCAGAAGTTCCTGCCAATGATCGCCCGGCTCTATTGTTTCTTGGCCTAGAGTGAGGCTGGGTATTATGGTAGAAGGGCATAGTAGAGCATGGTGGTGGCTAGGAAATAGAGAAAAAAGAAAGAGCCTCAGAAGGAGCTTGGGACAAAATATAGTCCCCAAAGCCAGACCTCCATGACCTGCTTCCTTTAATTAGGTCCTACCTCCTAGTATCCTATTCAGCTGTAAACTCATTGATGGATTGGCCCATTGATAAGGTTTTCATCTTCATGATCTGACAACTTCTACAAAGCCCATCAGCTGGCTTCTGATGGAGTTTTAGATCCAAATCATGATACTTCGAAAGGCACACCTAGCCAACTACTTATGAATGCTTCCTCCTTCCACCTGTAGGTTTCCTTGAAGTACATCAATCTGAGTGAAAACTACCCAGAAGGGAGAACTTGGAGACCAAACTGGTGCTGCTGATGGCCAGTGTCTGTTTCTTGTGGTTGGGCCTCCTGTGCCTGTTCCAGTGCTCAGCGCTCGTGTCCTTCCCAGAATGTCCTCTCCATCTCTCCTGACATGTTATATTCTGAAAAGTATGGAAAACTTGGCCTTCCTTCTTCACAGATGAATTGTTCAACTTTTACATCCTTAGCACTTTTATTATTTATAATACTCATGGTGCTTACATAACACTTCTAGTGTCCTGTTTTAGCTTAACTTTTTAATTATATTTCAAGCAAGTCATATCCTGGGGTTTAAAGGCTGAGCGATAGAGTTCCTGCAGCAGATTATTAGTATCATCTGGAATTTTTTTTTAAAGCTCAGATTCACAGGTTCCACCTTAAACAAATGAATCAAACTTTGTGTGGAAGTGAGTGTTTGGAAGCACAGGGACGATTAGAGGCATGTGAGAGGAAGCGATGGTTCAGTTTTATTTTTCTTCTATGATACTTATTGTCTACAAAACTAATGATGTCTTTTGAAATGTTTTTATGACAACTTTTGTATACATCTTAGTATCTGAGTTTCTAGTGCTTCATTTAACACAGCACTCTAAAGTTTTTATCTTTTTAATGATCCTAAATCCAATTGTGAAAATAGTCATAACTGGGGAATGGAAAGCAAGTCCAGCTTGGTGCTATACATTCAGCAATAGAGCTTTCCCGAATACCCTCTAGGGATTGTGCTCCAGTGGGTCTGTGGTTGCCTGTTGCATACCTCATGGGCTGGAGAACTTGGATCCCGGCATTTGCTCTGTTTTTTCCAAATTTAGGAGGATTTCATTATATCTGAAGAATCAGTGTATCATAATGTGTATTCAATATGTACTTTGGTAAATCAATTTGATGAAATATATAGTTACATTGAAAAAGACAATGTTCGCCTGAAAACATCCAGTTAAAGGAAAGAACATTTTCCCCTGTGGAAACCTAAGGCATAATTTCAACATTATTCAGGGGTTACTGAGAAAACAAAAGTTAAACTTTCACAAGCAAAGATTTTTATTCCTCTGTAAATCTCGTGGAAAATTAATCATACAAAACATGCTGGTGCCAAGAAAGCATTTGCAAGAGCACAGATGCGTGCACATGAAACATTACATTTTCCAGGCAGGGCCTTTCCTTATCAGAGCAAATTTCTTTGGGGCTAAAGTGACGGTTGTACAACATCGACGGGTGACAGAGACTCATATTTTCCTGTGTTGTGGTCATTCCTCTGGAGGTGACTATGGGTACAGGATATGTGGGGGAAATGCCCCCTGGCTTGGCAGTGTGGTTTGTCAGATGAGATGTTTCTAGGGTCCCCTTCTGCTTCAGGACAGTGTTTATGCTGACTGAATTGAGTATTCAGATAGTTGGCATCCTGCATCCCATCCATCTGTCTAATAAAGTAAATTTTGTGTTGATTAGACTACTTTGGCTCCCCGTGAGAAAAAGGAGGAACAAACACTAAAAATCCTTGTCTGCCTCCAACTGTTTCAGATGGACTAAATTTACACGGTGCTCAGGCAGCTCTGTTCCAGAGCAGGGCCAGACCTGACACATCCCTGATGGCAGCAGCTCCTGTGGCACCATTCCAACGGCTCGCACCCCAAACAACCGCCATACCTGTCTCCCTCGACTTTTATCTTCTCGACTTTTATCTTCTCTCATACAATGAATTTTAATATATGTCATATTCTTAATTGTCACAGACTGTCTCTTGTTTCAGGCTGTTCCTTTTCATTTAGTAAAGCGTTCTGTTCTTGTACTGTTTTCAAAGTCTTTTATCTTATAAAAGCATAGTAATTAATAGTGCTTTGTAGATAGTCTCCTCTTCCTTGAACTAGCTCTGCCTCATCTTTATATCTCCCTCTGCCCCCACTGTGCACTTTAATGCTGTCTTCATTTAAGAGCTGTTTCTCAAGTATCTGATGCTGTTCTGGTGATTTCTCAGATAGCTGGGCATCTCGGGTGTGGAACAATGAAAGTTATTTGGAAGGTCTCTTCTGAGTGTGAGCTTTGGTGGCATTCATGAGCAGGTGCAAACCTGGACATTTCATTGCACAGAGAATACAAAATGTCAGTACATTTGAGTTTTTCTCACGAGTCGTAATTTTTCTTGGACTTCTCCCATCTGCTGGCTGGGAGTTAAACTGGGAAAAGAGCTGGAGATTTCATATTCAGCAAGTGAATCTTCACTAAATCCTAATCCCCTCAGAGGTGCGTGTACCTCTGAAGAATTTCTGAGTCTGTGGAATTTGGCCTGCTATTATGGATAAGGCTTTAGGAAATGAGTTCACAATGATTTTAAGTGGGGTTGAAAAGATTGAAGAGTCATAGATGCTTAAACTGCTTAATGGGAAGTCTTGGGTTGATTTTTAGATTTATAGAAAAGTCTCTCATATCAAATACAATTTCTGGAAGAACACTTTAGTTAAAAGAGTACCACAGCAGTTTGAGTAACAAGCAATCAACTAGTGGATCTCCTGCATCACAAAACATTAAAGCAGTTAAAGGTTAGGGCTCAGGAAGATGAATCACACCAGAGACCTCTGGCCAAGGATATGTGGTAATGTTTTTGGGTTGCACTGAATATATAATTTGAGACATGAAAGAATTTGACTGCAGTGCCACCCTCTGTGTGGCAGGCAAGCTCTTGGCCTTATTTAATTTTGTATTGTCTCCAAATTATTTCACTTCTCCAAAGGCTGATCTGCTTACAGGAGCTGAGCCAGTATTTTCAGCTTGTTGAAGTCCATTCATACAACCTTTGGCCTTTAGGTTTTCTTTTAAATTACAAAAGGTAAATGTGTTGCATACATATTTATAGTTACTGCTACAATATATAAGAAGCCACAAATATGTCTCGGTCTTTTGTGATATTCCCTAATGGTTCAGTGAGTAGATGTTGGAAAATATAACCTTTCAGATCAGCTCCTTACCCAGAGTGTCACATCAATCTTCTTTATACTGAGGGCACCATCCTGTGTCTTTCGGCCTTTAGTTGGAAATCGTCTTGTGGATTTCAAAAAGATTGAGGTTTTTTTTGGCTTCCAAAGTTAATTTTATAAATTAGAAGTTCATTTTTACAACAGATAGAATCACCTCTGAAAATCGTTTCCCTTATGCACAGATTTGGACTTCCCTGTAGCCAGGCAGTCTTATCATTGTTCTGGGTAAATCCCATGTGTTTGCTGATGAAAAAGTAGAAGGTAAAACCCATTGTGGCTGGGAATGTGCAGGTCTCATCTTCACATCATGTGGCATGAATTTGATGCAGTTTGAAACAGGCTAGAATGTTGATGTGCTAAAGCTTGCCTTACCCAGCAGTAAACAAGACAGAGCTGGGGAATATACAACATAAACTCTTCTGCACTTACGGACCTATCTACAGAAGGTCACAGAATAAGACCTCATTTCAGAAGGTCACAGAATTTCCCTTGTAAAGGGCAGGTCTAAGGTCATGGGATGAGGATTAGGAAATGAAGAATAACTTCTTTTGTTTTTCTAGGCCTTGAGATTAAGGATTAACAAAAAATGGGATGTAATTAAGGATACTTGACATGGGTATATGTGTCATTCATAAGCAGTTCCTAAACCATGGGCTAGATGGGAGGGGAGCTGTCATGGACACCTTGAAGTTGGTCTTGGATCTTGACTTCTGGAATTTGAGGATACCCTATCTGAAAGAAATTTAAATTTTATGGTATTATACCTTTTATTTAATTTTATTAACCCAAGTTTCAATAAAATCTTGCTGATCCAAGTTATAACTGGTACACAGGAAGTGGCTGGATCCAAATTTCAGATAGAGAATCCAGCTGAGGTTGGCAATAGATAATGTGTACTGATTAGCAATGATTCTCAGCAAGACCTGGAACTAGGAAAGGGAATCAGGATGGATTTGAGCAGCATGTAAACATTTCCAGGGAATCCAGAATATGTGAGGTTGGAAATTTGGTAAAGACTAAACTCATCCAGTCAAATGAGATCATAATCTAAGGTGTTGTTACCGTGTGCTCCCTTCGGGAGCACATATGCTAAGGCATTGTTACCTCGAAGGTTGGTGGTTCATGGGAGATACAGGTAATGCTGATTACATTGATGAAATCAATATCTTTTATGAGTCTACCACTTTACCTTTTTATTAAAAATACATTGTATTCTTTTTTTTTACAAAAAAACAAACCAAAAGGATAAAAATGATATGGAATTAAAAAAGAAATAGGAAATTAATACTAGTTAATTTGTTGCATACTGTTATCTTGAAAGTAGTTGTAGATTACAAGATTTAGGCATAAAAATGATCAAACAATCAGACAATAAATATACAAGCTGTTCTTTTCAATGAGAATAGAGATCTCTTCAACAGAGATTAGGATCCTAAGACACACACGATGGACAGTAAAGACTAGTGGGATTGAAAAGATCTAAATATTAGCCAAGATGTGAAAATAACAAAATGAAAAAGCAAAATACAATCTCAAACCCCCAACCCATCTGGAACAATTACAGGAAACATTGAAATAGTCAACACTGGAAGTCACACACCTGACATTTCTGAAAAGATAGCAAGTGAAGTAAAGAAATAAATCCCTGCATCTATAGAGGAAATCACATCAGAAATAATCTCTCAGGTAAAGCAAGAAATGACTACTTTAATGAAGGAGTTGCTCAGCACAGCTAGAGTAGACATAGATTAAAAAAGTACAGGAGCATGGGAAAATGATGGAAACCTCGAACGAACAATATAGGGAAGAAATAGAATGCATGAAACAGATTCAAAGAAATATCCAGGCGATTAAAAATTCCACTGGAAGCTGGCAAAACCCCTTGAACAAAACTGAAGACAGGCTTTCAGACCTTGAAGACAGGATTGCAGCTAGCAATCATGAAAGGAATGAACTCTTAAAAATAACAAGGGGAGGGCTGGGGATTTAGCTCACAAGCATGGTCATGAGTTTGATCCTAGTACCAAAAAACCCCCCCAAGGGATCATGAAGTAACAATAGCTCCAAGACAATGCAAAGAAAAACAAGATACAACTGATAGGTGTCATTGTATTCTTTTGTTATATCCCAAATCCTATTGGTTAACTGGAAGGACTCATAATTCTTTCTTGTTTCCCTTCTCAGTTTAATGGGAACCTCATCATTTCCCACCCTCCCCCACGTCTTATGGAGTCTGTTCTCACTCATGTGCCTTGTACAATCCTAAATGCTTGGCGCATGGTCTCGATGGCCCGTCCCTGAGAAGCTGCTGCTGCCCCTTTCCCCTGCCCATCCTTCTTTTTCTCCAGAACCTTCTGAACCCACTCCTTAACAAAAGCTATGTTATGTACAAGTCGCAAGTGCTATGTCTACCCTTCCTTAATTCTTAAAAGTGTGCAAGGTCCTCAACCAAGTCCCAACAACTCTGCTAACCCTTGGACTTTACTCAGTACCTTAGGATCTACTGGCTGCTCATACGTTGTATGATCCCTTTATGCTGGGACTCCACTGTCAGCCCTTCATCTAGAGACTTAAGAAAACAGAAAGGAGATCATACAGGGTCTCATTATATGGTTCTGGCTAGGCTTGACCTCACTAGGGGACCCAGGCTGGCCTCAGTCTTGTGGGGGTCGTCTGCCTCAGCCTCCCAAGTGCTGGGATAACAGGCATGCATCACTACAACTGGTTTTGTGAATTTTTTCTACATGTAATTCTCTTGGATTTTTCTGTTTTGTTTGTTTTTCACTGCCAAATACTAGCCCTTGGACAAGTCCCTAGTATTCTATAGGTACACAACAGATGTTTACAGAATGAATAAATCTAAACTGGACCAGAATCATAGTTGCAATTCCAAATCCCTAATAAAGGTGTTGACCTAACTTTTGATAAAATTCTAACATAGGTCAAGATTCTGTGGCAAGCTTTCTTCTTTTTGTTCTGCTGCTGCCTGGCCAAAAGAGTTCCATGTGTCTCCGATGTTCCATAATGTTATCTTTCAAAAACTGCCTGTTTTAATTATAATGGTGAATAGTTACTGAGCGATCCATGCTGACTATAGTTGGGGAGCTTTACAGCTATTATATTACAAAATTTCTACAATGAACATATTAGGAGCTGACATTCTCGTTCTGCAGAAGAGAGAACTGAGGCAAAGGAAGATTAGAAACTTGACCAAGGTTTCCTATCTGGGAATCTTGTTAGGATTCAGGGTTTGAATGTAGATAGATTAAAACCAGAGTCCATAACCTTCATGTCTATGCTAGTATCTTTCCCTGCTCTGGGTTCCAGAATACTCCTGCTTTCCTTCCTCTTCTTCAGAAATCTGCCTCTTCCCTTAGTGTTAGCACTAAGTAAAACAATCTGATTTATGCAGGAAGGCTGGCTAATGCCCTGAGTCTGGGTTAGGAGGTGGAGCTTTTCAAGGCTTTTGTACATTCTGTTATTTCCTAATCATAGGCAAGATCTGCCCTTCCCCTTTCACTGTTTTATGCCCTCAGGCAGCACTGCACCATTCTAGGCAAAGACCTCTGCAAGTGTGTTTGCCAGAGGCAGGGAGGAGGACGGAGGAGGAGGACGGAGGTTCCGGAAATCCCAGGGATTGCAGTTTATGGTTTCAGTGCCCTGCCTTTTATTTTAATCAGGGAAAAGCATCACATTTCCTTCCAGATAACTATCTGTAATAACTTCATCTATCTTGCTAGAGTTTGTCTTTCCTTTTATGGAAAGACAGAAAGTCAGTCTTTTTTTCATGCCTCTGAACTAAAACTGCCCTAAAATTCTCTGGAAAGCAGAAAGAATTGGTGACCAGTAACCTTTAATTTATGGCAAAACTCACCACTTTGTTATGTATTTTGAAAGCTTCTTGTCAACTTCAAAATCCTTTTTAAAAAGCTGTGTGTGATCTAAAAGGAACAGGGAACTATCCTGGAATCATTTGGATTAATCTCAGGGAGGGTGAAGACACCACAGAAGCATCCAGGAAATGTCTGTATGGAGTTTCTAGCTGTCCCAGAAGCCACCAGCTGATCCTTGTCTCAGCCCAGGGTGGGGGAGCCTAAATTTCAGACAAAGAATGGAGAGTCCTGGAGGGATGATTATCCCTTCTTTGTGTTGCTTTTGGGGCAGAAGAAAGGACAAGAGTCATATTTTTTTTTCCCTGTGTGTATAGCTGACCCAGATATATTTGATTTGACTTTACAAAAGATACAGAAAGAAAGAATCGTTTCCTTGAGTTACTTATCTTGTACACTTCAATTCTTATGCATCAAAATAATGAGATCTATGCACACCATCAATAGGATGAGATAAACTTTGTTGGCAGCTTTAGTTAAATTTGAAACTAGATTTTATATATACTTGGTCTTTACAGTTTCATGCTTATGTGCCACTTGAAAAAATAAAGTATTGTTTTTTAGTCTGTCACTTCTCATGACTCAACTGCTCAGTTCTGGGTGAGAGTGAGAAATCTACGTGGTATAGCAGGAGATTGTTACATTAACAAGAAGAGGAAGTATTGAGTTGTGAATGTTGAATGTCGTCTGCTTAACATCTGATCCAGTTCATGCTTTTAGCAGGACAAAGGTGACACTCTATCTGGAGAGAAAAAGTCAATTGAAAGTATATGGCCTCTCCCTGGCATCTTTCCAAGATGATCCCTAGAATTCCAATTGACACTCAAGACATATGTACCCCCAGTTTCAACACTCCTGCAAAAAGGGAATATTTTTTTCTTCTAGCACTGGTAGCAAGATTCTAAACTGGATTCTAAAGGATTGGATTACAGTTGAAGACTACTCCCTGAAGCAACTGTGATCCATAAGTATTTTAGTCCACTTGTTCTGTTCTAACAAAATAGCACAGACTAGGTGATTTATAAAGAACTGAAACCTGTGGTCATGGTTTTGGAAGGTGAAAAGTCCCACATCAAAGGACTGGCAGGTTACATGTCTGGTGAGGGTCTGCTCTACTGAAAATAATTTTTTTTTTTTTTTTTTGTGACAGCATCATAAGATGGGAGAAGATGGAGGGACAGGAAAGAGCCTGTTAATTGTGTCCTGCCCTTTTGTAAGGCATTAATTCATTCACAAGAAGGTACCCTTAGGGGATAAACAACCTGCAAAGGCCCCAACTATTAATACCAAAACCATGGGGATAAAGTTTCAAGATGAATTTTGAAGGAGTCATATTTAAATCATAACAGTAGCGGGGAAGGGATCCTCTTGTGGGCCAGGCCTGGTCTCATGTACATCCTTGAGCCTATACCATCAGCACTCTTAGATACTAAATACGTTACTAAGGCTGATGAAGAAGAGGATTGCTGATGTCTTTTTCGGTTTGTTCACTACAGGGTGACTCTTTGCCTTAATCTTGAGCATTGGACCACGATCCTGGGAAGTTCATGAAGACTTCTTAGTTTCTGGGGAAGAGAAGCCATGTTTTCTTACACTAGGATCTTTGGTATTTATAATACCTGCCTCTTTGCCATGATATGAATTCCATGGCTATGTTTCCCATGCTTTTTTTCTTTTATTCTGGCTTTTTCAGAAATCAGAGCCTGAGGCAGAAATTTATGTGCTACTTCTTCATTACCAAATGCAATCCCAGGGAACAGAAGAGAGAGAGAGAGGGAGGGAAATCAATACAAAGATATATGATTAAGCTAGGATACACTTGGTGTCAAGAACAAGTGATCGCTTACTCTTCCATGATTGCCTTCTGTGAGACACTGTATAAACTACTGCTTTGGAAGATCTGTCTAAAAGAAGAAGGGAGAATTTATCCATGGGCTCCTGTGTTTCCTTGATCAAAAGTTAATCATGTGGGTGTTGTTCCTTTAGACTTTTTGGCTCCTCTGGAGTGTATCCCACAGCAGTCTCCACAGGAAACCCTCGGCACATAGAACCTGACAAAGCTGTGAGGAGAACTGTACATGTGGCTGATATGCACAAAATGGAGGCTTCTCTGTGAGAAGAGGTACAATCCCTCTGACAAACCTTGAGGTAAGAGCATTTATGAAATAATCAATACATCCCATTGTTACTGCAGGCCCAAGGTCTTGACATGTCTGTCATCTCCTTCTCCTTCCACCATCTTTTCCAGATTCCCACAGTTTATGGCCAACATGGGCTACTTGCCCAGGATAATGACCCAAAATTTCATCGCTAAAGGTTCTATGGTGTATTTATGTTGGGCAGTGGGCATTTGCGAGTATTAGCAGAGAAGCACCCGTAGAAGCCTCAAGGAATCCTTGATTTTAGATGTACTCCTCCCTTTGTCTGTTGTGTGACAACAATTCTAGTTTCTCAGCTAAACTGTTATCTACTAATCATGGGCAATTTAAAAAAATTGCCACAATGATTTCCTTCCTTATAGCCAACTTTTTTCAATGTGATTTTGTAGGATCCTCTATCATGAGAAGTCTATTTCCTCATTCCTTCAGTCTGGGATAGCTTTGTAACTCACTCTGATCAATAGAATGTAGAAAACATGGTTTTCAGTTTCTGAGCTGAGACTCCTGGAGGCCTTGCATGTTTCCATTTGGTCTTTTAGATCCTCAAGACCCCATATGATTAAGCCCAGGCTGACTACAGATGATGAGAAACATATAGCCCAGGATCTCTATTACCCCAAAGTCACTCACTCAAACCCCAGAAGCAGAACATGAGCCAGTCCAACCAAGATCCAACCCACTTCTGCAAATATAGCTTGAATTTCATAAGAAAATAAGTGATTATGCTAAATTAATCCTATATGAAGGTAGTCTTTTACTCAACAAAGGCTAATTAAAATCTCATGATACTCACTTTGGTGTAGAGAATACATGTGTACATCTTGAAAGATTTTCCTAATTGGAAAGCAGTATGACTTTTCCAATAACAAAAAGACTAACTCAGTAGAAACATTATATTACAGCTATAAAAATGAAAATAGGAGGTTTTGATCCCTACTGGTTGTTAAAATTTAATGACATTATGGTCTCTGTAAAATACTTTCTAGAATTGTTGGAGGTAAGCAATTCTCGGAGACTGTAATTTAGTAAAAAGGAGCCTTTGACTGAGGATGTGATGTAGATTGAGTTTTAATTCTACAGCTAGAAAGATGTGTGAGGCAGACAAGAGTTTGTTTCATTTCTTGGGTCTCAGATTTTACAAAATAAAAAACTTATAATAATATCTAAGATTTAGTGATTGCCTATCAATAGGTAGGTTTTATGGACTGCCATCTATCTCATTTCTTTTAGGTTTGTTTCAAATATTTTTTCTGTCAAAGAAATACAATAATAGTGCCTTCTTTGTCATAAGGATGAAATGAGATGGTCCAAAATCATATCTTGGGTTTAAGATTAGTTTTTTGTTTATAAACCAATTAACCACACTTCTTTTTTTGTTTACCAAATTTGCTAGGAGATCAGCTTTTTGCAAGAATTTTTTTTTCATTCACTGGGAATCTTTTGAGATTGACTTTCTTTAGTCAGTGTCAATAAATAATATGCATTTAAGGCAAAACATAAAAGTAACTAGTAGATAGCTATTGGTGGGCAAGTTCAAGGTCTAGGCCAGCTTTAGGTTGAGCTTTAGGAAGAGTCAACATTTTCAAGAAAAACTAGAAATATCAGTCAGACAAGAAGGTTGACAATTTTGAATGATTTTCATATCAAAGGTGCAGATGCGAGGGTAATGATACACCAAAGGCAGACATCAGCTGCTGTGTTCCTTACAAAACATGGAGCCAAAATGGAAAAAGTTGATGTTTGGACTCCATTATAGTTAAGTACTTTTCTCTATCAAAAGGTCCCACAGAATTAAGAATTAAGTGAGTTCCACAGAATAAGAAAAGGAATATTCACTGTGCACAAAAACTAGCACTCAGAACACATTTTAAAAAACTCCCCAATGTCAGTATGAAAAAGATGTGTGAATAGAAAAAATGGGGCAAAAACACAAACAGGCATTTATGAAAATGAATTTATGAAAGGCTAATAAACACAAGAAAAGATGCCTGGAATCATTAGTCATCAGCAAAATTACATTAAATTACAACAAGAATGGCCAAATTAAAAAAGATAGTTCCCAAACGTTTCCAAAGATACAGGGTAACTAGAACCCTCATCTACTGTTGGTGGGAGTATAATTTGATACAATGGTTTTAGAAAACTCCTACATCTACTAAAAGTTAACATGTATGTACCCTGTCACTCAATTATTCCAGTTATGTACCCAACAGAAACTGTGTGCATAATGTTCACCAAAAGAAATGCCCAGGGATATTTACAGCACTATGATTTCTGGTAGAGCAAAACTGGAATAACCAAATGTCCATCAGAAGTAGAGATATATTCACATAATGAAATGCTATGTAGTAGTAAAAATAAACTATGGCTACATGCAACAATATGGATCCACTTCATAAGCTTGTTGACTAAAAGAAGCCAGGCACATAAGGGTCTGTACTGCATGATTCCACATATGAAAGGCAAAAGAAGCAAAACTAATCTGTGTGATTAAAAGTCAAGAGAATGGTTATTTTGGGGGCTGAAGTAATGACCGGGAGTGTCAAGCTGTTATCTTGGGGAGGGCTTTTAGCAACCTGGAGAGGGCCATAAGGGTCTCCTGAATTGCTGTTAATGTTCTCTTTCTTATTTGAAATGGGAATTGTACATTTTTGTTCACCCTGACTATTTACTGAGATGCTTATGGTTTTTGTACTTTTCTTTATGGTGATTATACCTCAGTAGGTAAGTTCTAGCCTGGGAGTTTTTGGACAGCTTTGCATAGAACAGCCATGGAGTTATAGAGAGAAAAAGCAGAGCATGCCGTTCAGAGAATGAGAAGCATGTGTGTGCTCGGGCTTCACTGGTCTTGAGGTGAAGTGACCCAGAAGGGACTGGTCAGGCACTTCGGCTCTGTTGCTGGTGTGGCTAAAGACAAAGTTCACAATTGGGGGCTCAGGAGAGGGAGCTATGGAAGCTAAACTGGGCAAACCTTGCTATTTCAGGGAGCACCGACAAGGTCAAAAGGAATTGGCATAAACCAAAGGAAGCAAGCAAAGAATCTGAGCAAGAGTTGGAATTAACATTGATGTATCCAAAGCAAATAATACAAGATATTGTTAGAAATACAGATATACGTATAGGCAGGCGTTCCTGTAGAAGGAACCAGTGGTAGGTAGGGATCAGACCTGGACTGCAGGCAGCTCTCTAGTTATGGTTTGACTGTGGATCCCTGAAATAGCTCTCTGCCCTGGTAGGTGTGAAGTTTTATTCTGCTCATGGACAAGGCTATCTTTTTCCTCAAACAGGGGCAAGATGCACTAGAGACCTGGAGGTTGAAGCCTGGACAGAGGATGTGGGCCTTTGGGGGAGACCTCGTAGTTCTAATGGTTGTGGCGATTCAGGAAACAAAGGTTCATTATTTCTTATAATTCTGCTATGGGCAAGGAGGAACTTACTGTTGTGTGGGTGCTGTGCAAGATAATTAGAACCAAAGCCAAGTAATTGGAAGCCATCCTACCTTAGCTGCTAGGGCTTCTAGCGTAAGAACAAATAACAGTTGGTTCTCAGCTATGAATCGTGATATGGCTGGAATTCATTGCACCAAACATATGTTAGGAAATGCCAAGCAAAATACTAATGCTAAAGTAATGCCACATCTTATGTAGTAGTATCGTTCTTTCCAGAGAGCTTTCACAAATATGACCCCATATGCAAATTAAAACACTGCTGAGAGAGGCGGGGCCTGTATTCCTATCCTCCTGAACAGAGGGTCCCACCTGAGACAAGGGGACCTCTAGGAGGACACGTGACTCACAGCGTCACTTGTCTGGGATTTGCCTTCCTACCTAAGTGGTGATGCATGCCATGTGGGAGGAGCTAACTAAAGGCAGAAACAGATATCAAGGGAAGACTTTTCAAATTGAGGCCAATTCATGTGTTTCTGCTATAGGGCTTAGACGTGGAAGGCTGACACCTGAACTGTGAGGATTTTTTGTTCATTTTTGGTCTTATTGAGATGGGATCTTGCTATATGATTTAGGCTGGCCTTGAACTCACTATGTAGCTCATAGTGTACTCAAACTCATGGCAATCCTTCTGCATCAGCCTCCTAAGTACTAGAAGTACTGGGATTACAGCCACTACACGCAGCCTTTTAAAGTACGCATCTAGGAAGAAGAAATATCTGGGTTTCCTGGAGTCTAAAGGTTGATCTGTCTTCCCACTAGCTATTGGTGAAGCCTTAAAGTCCTTTATTGGAGACTCATCCTGCAGGGTAGTGCTTGGAAGACTCTCCCACGCATAGCAGTCACCCTGGATGGTAGTTTACAAAATCTGATTTTTCTTTCCTTTTCCCTATTTCACAGGAAACAGAATTTATCATTCTGGGTGCTTAACTACTCACCTCTTCCTTTATTCATTCATGATGTACCTACTCTGTAGCAGCTACAATTTTAGACACTGGTGGTGGAGCAGAGAACAAGGTAGAAACTGCCCTTGCCTTCATGATATTTTCAGTCTGGTGGCTTGGAGAACAGGAGCATGGGGGGACACAAAGTGAGAGTGTATGTTTTCCAGAGGGTGGTAACACATGGTGTTAAACACAACATTTTATTAAAAGCAGGGAATGGATCTACAACAGAGGGTATGAAGTCAAGTAAAAAGGCCTCACTGAGAAAATGACAGGCACAAAATCAGGAAAGTGAATTGCACAAGTGTTGGGTAGAAGAATGTTCCAGTCGGAGGGGACCACTGGCACACATAGCCCTGAGCTAGGAGCATGTGTGATTTGTTTACAGAACAGCAAAGAGACCGATATTATTAGAGTAGTGAGACAAAGATAGGAGGAAACAGCAGCTTAATTAAATACAGGCTCGGAGGCCACCATATGGATTTTGATTTTGAATAAAGTGGAAGTCACTGGTTGGTGGGTAGCAGAGGAGTGAAAGTGACAAGATGTGACTTAGGTTTCCAAAGTGTCATTCTAGCATCGGCACTAAAAATGCAGAGGATGAAGCTGGAAACACTGAGACTGTGGAGAGGATAATTTGTCAGCCAGGTGAGAGATGAAAATGCCTTGGGCCATGGGGGCTGCTAGCGTGGTGATGAGCAAACACAGGCAGTTATATTTGGACAGATGTGATTTTGCTGTATGTTTCCCTGGGCTGATGGGAAAGTTGGGTTTGTCACTCTGGGTGCTAGATTCATAACTTCTAGATGTTGACACCAGTTGCAAAGTATCTTTTTTTTTTTTTTTAAAGTGTACGATTTCATTTTCATCTGTATTCCTGGATCATCTCTTCATGATCATTAAGAAAACATGGAATGTTAGAAGGCACGGCTTTTGAGGCTAGCTTTTACCACTACCAGCTTCAGAACAATTTAGCAGCTTGTATTCCATTTTTAAATTTTATATCACAGATGGGTGTCTTTCCATTAAAAAATAAATCAGGAGTGGCAGCAATTGTCACTGTTATTTTTCTTCTTATAATTCTAACTTGAGCCAAATTAAAGATAGACTCTCTAGAGAATACACTGCTCCAATGATGCCACATGGGCAGCAGACATCATTGCTCTACCATTTGCTCTTCAGTGCTTGACATTGCTAAATGATCACATTATTCCTTCACACTGAGCCTGACAGAACATTGGAATATTTATCAGCTGACCTCCAATAGGTTAGGGTTAGTGTGAGTTAAACTCTAGTTGCCATTCCTGGGAATAATCACTCTTCCTGGCAGCATAACAGGATTGATTGGACAGAAAGCCTTGTCCTACAGTGGAAAGACTTCATACTTTCCTATCAAATTCCATCTTCCTCACTTGCTACCTCTTCAACCCTGATCCCATGACTTCACATTTGTAAGCCTCAGTCTTCTCATCCTTAAAACTGGGGCAGTAGTAATGACCTACTAGCTTATAAAAGTGAAGCAAATTAAATAGAATACTGTGGGCAAAGTGCTCACCAGTGTCTCACTGGATTCATTGTAAATACTGGGGTTTAATTAATACACATTTCTTGAGGACAGAAAATTTATAGCAGTATCCTGGCTTTGTCACTTTGTCCCTCCTTCCACCCTCCTTTCCTTCCTTCCTTCCTTCCTTCCTTCCTTCCTTCCTTCCTTCCTTCCTTCCTTCCTTCCTTCCTTCCTGATAAGCTCATACCTTGGAGGAAAGGAACCTTTCTTTGCAGGTGCTCCTGGAGCCCTTCATTCTTACAGCCTCTCTGGCTTTGGTGGTTGTTTGGGTTTCAGCTTTTAGGGGAAAGAAAGCTAAGGACAGAGGGTTTAGTACAAAACCAAAGGACTGGAGTATCAGATTTTGGTTTCACCCTCTTGGCTCTTCCATTTGACATAGTAATGGTACAAGGACAACTTCACAGGGACAGGACAACACGCTGGCAAGGTGGTGCTCTGTAACATGTTTTCTATTTCTGGTTCTTTATAGGCAGCACAAAGTTCTGTCTTTTATGTTGGTTGAGGACTAGTTACTGTTTATTGCACTATTTCAAGATTCTAGTGAGCTTTATGGATTTTTTAGTGTCTTGATTACAATCCTATTTCCTTACTGGGGAGTCTGCTTTTACAAAATTAATAATTATGCTACCTCTGCTCATACTTTCCAGGCTGCCATCAAAGGAAATGGCATTAATTAGGCCAGCTTTGTCTTAGCTTCTTCTGAGTTTTGTCTTTAGTGTTGGAATGGCAGGAGGCTCTCAGTGTCCTTTTGCCAAATTAAAGGGAAAGTGTTAATTAGCAAGGCTCAAAGGTTTCTCTTGAAGACATTTTCAAGAGCAATACTACCAGGATTTATTTCATTTACTGAGCACATCTTTTTGTAGGAGGATGCTGTATGAATTTTAGTTTGATTTTTGGAATGACCTCCTTAGATGAACTGAAGGAACCTTATTCTGATTTTCTGGTCATGGAGAGTTATTTTGTGTGGTATTATTGTGAGGCAGTAATACATCATTGTGCCCCAGTATGGCCTAGATCTTGGGTGGATGATAAACACACACACTGGAGTTTTTCTTCTGACGCCAACGGCAAGCAGCACTAATTGATTAAGGGGTTTGTTTTTTTCCTGAGGCTGAATGGCCTTTAAAATCCTTAGGGGTACATACCCACACAAAATAAAACCTATTTGTCTTCTTTGGCCTACACCAAACACTTGCTTTTGAGTTTATATCATTGAAAATTAATTTTGCTTTCTCTTCTTGAATTGGAGCCTGTTACTGGTTTAGTTGTACTTCTTTTTAAGGTATTCATATTTTTCTTTCCTGATTCCTCCTCAGGTTTTCATTTTGCATTTGTTTTCTATGACTTCATTATATTATGTGTTTTCTTTTTCTTAGGACCCTCTGTGAGTCCTGAATTTTAGGATTCATGACTTCTTTTCTATTTTAGGCCACGATCAGCCATTACTTCCTTGACATAATCTCTTTCTATCTATTCTCCCTTCCTGGAATTTCTTCTGCACGTAAGTCAGGAATACTCATTTCTTTGTCATACTATTCATTTTCTTTTTGTATTTACCATTTCTTTATACTCTGGGTTTATTTCATATTTCCTCAGATCTATCTTATAGTTCAAGTTTCTTTTAATTATGTTCAAGTTTTGCTCTTTTTTTCTTTATTTTCTTTTAAAGAGAATAAAATCAAGCAAAAATAAAACAGAATAAAGCCAATCAAAACAAACCAGTGTAAGTGACATAGAGCTTCAAAACAATATTAAATCAACAATGGTTACGACACAAGTCTCTTGTCTTCAAAATTGGTACTGATACCTTCAGACAGCAAAAATCAAACCAAACAGAATAAAACCAATAAAAACAAAACATTGAATTCAATAAAGGACTTCAGAACAAGACAATAGTAAATACAAAATGGTTACCATAATACTTTTTGTTATCTTTGAAATAGCTGCCCATGTCATCAGATATAACAAAATCAAACAAAACAAAACAGAATAAAACCCAGCCCAACAATACAACAAAAATGATACAGGACTTCAAAACAAGATAATAGGAAATTGTAAATGGCTACCACCTTCAGAAGGAGACCTCCCTAGATGCTATACTACATACCATTACCTTCTGAAAAGATGATCAGACCACTGGCCCTAGACCTGCAATGTCAGTGAAACACCAAACACCAAAAATATCAGATGCATTTCACCTTATTAGCTATCATTGCAGTCTGTGTTTCTCTGGTTGTTTACAGGGGTGTGTGTGGGTGGGTTGGCTCTTCTTGTTTCCCACACACTGGAAGGGGCTTGGGTCTGGTTGTCTCCCAGGCTGTGACGGCCCATGCATGGTGCTGATTCTCAGGGAGGGCTTGCTTCTTAGTGACCTCTTGTTCTCTTCCCCCATAGTCCATGGATGGTCCTGACTCATGGGAAAAGGCTGGGATCTGGCTCTTTCCCTTGGTGGTGGTGGCTGATTTGCAGAGAGGGCTTGCTTCTGGGTGACTTTGTTCTCTTCTCCTGCAGTTCACAAATATCAAGTTTTGCTCTTAATTTGTCTACTGTTTTTAAATATCAATGTCTACCTATTTTTTTATTTTGAAACTTTATATTGATGATTCGTTTTATCTCTCTGTTTGCCTCTTAAATAATGTCTAATTCTTTGTTAAGCTTTTTTATTTCTTTCATATTTTTACGTTTTCTTCCAGATAGCATATTAGCTGGTTTTCTTATAGTTTATTTTTCATTATTTTTATGGAGTATTATTCTTTCTTTAGGATTTTGATTCTTCTCTTATAGTTAATAATTATATATGTTATCTTTTCAAATCTTCCTACTAGTAGCTGAGGTCTTTTGGAGTACTTTATGCTGACTCTAGCCCACAGTGAGTCGCTATCTTGTATATTTTCTCATTTTTAGATCACAGTATGAATTTATAGGTGAGAAGGTGTGTTGAGACCAGATCTCTGTAGAACATGTTTTACTTGTATGCTTGACAGACACTGGAGGTATATTTTAAATCTGTGACTAGAATGTAGATTTATGCTAGAATGTAGATTATAGGACAATGCAAACTTGAATTAAAACTGAAAGGAAGTTCAGGGGTGAGTTTAAAACACTTGCAAAGGCATTTTTGGCTTTTTTTTAATCCAAAGTTTAGGAGAGAAAAGTGTTTCTCTTGTGGATGGGGATTTAATTTCTTGTCAAAACTTTTACAATGATTGTATGTCTTCATGGAACTCAACTCAAGCTTATCTCTTTACACTTGCCTAAAGCCTCACATCCTATTTCTTTCTTTTTTAAAAAAATTTATTTTAAAGTGAATAAAACTAAGCAAAATAAAACAGAATAAAGCCAATTAAAACAAAACAGTGTAAATGATGCAGAACTTCAAAACAAGATAATAAGAAATCAACAACGGTTATCATAATGCCTCGTGTTGTCTTCAAAATAGCTGCCCATTACTCAGATATAGCAAAAATAAAACAAAACAGAATAGAACTAATAAAAACAAAACAATGAACACATCAAAGGACTTCAAAACAAGATAATAATAAATCCAAATTGGCTACCATAATATCTCTTGTTATCTTTGAAATAGCTACATATACCATTGAATATAATATAATCAAACGACAAAACAGAATAAAATCCAACCCCCCCCAAAAAAACAGTGAAAATGATACAGGACTTCAAAGCAAAGTGATAGGGAATTAACAATGGCTCACTCCCACCTTAGGAAGGAGATCCTCCAGAGATGCAACATTGTGTATTGTTATCCTCTGAACAGATGATTGCAATATTGGCTTTATGCCTGCAAAGTCAGTGAAACATTAAACACTACAATCATTAAGCTGTATTTTACCTCAATAGCTATCATTGCAGCCTGTGTTTATCTGTATCAGCTGGTCACTTACAGAGTGTGGGGGGGGGGTGCATCAGGGACCTTGACTCTTCTTGGCTCCCAGGCCACATGCTGGAAGGGGCTGGTGTCTGGTACTCCCCACAGCAGCCTGCAAATGGTACTGACTTGCAGGGAGGGCTCGGCTTCTTATTTTCCTCCTCTGCAGTCCATGAATGGTGCCGACTCACGGGAAAAGGCTGGCATCTCCTCATCTCCTATTTCTCTGCTGACACTGGGGTTCCATCCCAGCTAGCCAAGAGTGCTACTCACTCTCACCAAGCTCTCCCTGCAGTGCCATCATCTCAGCAGAGTGCATCTGGGTGATTTTCAAGTTGCTTTCATTTCTGACATTCACCAATTCCCCCTCTTTATAGTCGCCTCAGCTATGCATCTTAAAGAATGTTTCTTCTCTTTCATCTACATTGCTAGTTATTGGCATTGGGAGATATTTTAATTCATCTTATTCTACAGTCACTCCACAGTCAGAAGTCTACATTTCATGCATTTATTATACACCAGTTAATGTCAAACACTGAGTTTAATAGGGCTACAAAAACTACAAAATGCTGTCATTGTTTACAAGAAACCAACTAGTAGGTAAATAGTCATGCAGGTTTTGGGTAACATAGTGTAACTGGTAAAGAAGAGATAGACCATCCTTTTGAATGAAAATAGATTTCACCCAAGCTTATGGGTAAGTTAGGTCAAAAAAGGCTTTCTTGAAGAAGAGATATCTAATCTGACTATGAAATATGGATAGAAATAAACCTAGCAAAGGGAGTGGAAGAGAGAGAAAGGTGCATGGTACTTGGAGGGCATTGCAAGAAATTCAGAGCTATTGAAATAGTGTGCAATGATTTACCTACATCCTTTGCTAGACCCAACATAGCTTTCTGATTGAACTTTCTTGATAAATTGGTAACAAGACAAGAACAATACCATAAAGGTAAAGTACTCTACGTACAGAAAATGATGGTCCCCTAGAGCACTTGTGTCCTCTTGGGAGCAGATGCCATGGAAGAATTAGAAGTGCAAGATATTTACTGAGGGAAGACAATGAAAAAAGAGTTGGTTCATAAAAGGCAGAGAGAGCCTTCAGTGTGGTATAGTTTTTATAGTAGTAAAAGGAGAGGAATGAAGAAGCAAGATTGGGTAGGAAGAACTTCAGATTGTGGTGCAGTTCTGAGAAAGTATTTGCCAGATTGACAAGCGTGTTCTAACAAATTGCCCATGGAAACGCCCAAATAGGCAGAAATGGCCAGGCCAGGATAACTCTATTCCTGTGTTCAGAAATGCAGAAGCACAAATTGCACCTCTCTTGGCAGGTTATATCTTGAGTGTCCATGGCTACCATACACCCACAGGAAATTTCAGATGCTGACTTTCTGCTTTAGGTACAAGTCTCATGTGAATTTCATTGTTGTGCCCTTGTCAGTAAGAATCTGCTCATTTCCTTTGTTTTATTTTATGGAAAAAAGGTAAAGCAAAATTTTATAACAAAATAATAGGAGAATAACAATAGCTAATACATATCACGTTGTAATCTTTAAAGTAGTTGCTTGGGGTACAAGATATGGCCATAAAAATTTCTCCAATTGATAGCACAAACCTTCCTCTTCAGTGAACTAAGAGATACTGATAGTATAACTGACTTGCATTTTTTCCCTCTATTTCCTTTTCCCCTTTCACATATCATAGTTCCTTTTTGCTTTTGAAAAATTTCTTCCTATTTCACAGTATCTATTGTACATTTTAGGCTTTATTTACTCTCATTTTCTCACACCAGGGAGGCAATACTATGTTTACACATGCAAGTCTGATTTATTTCACTTATGATCTCAAGTTGCACACATTTACTTATAAACGTCTCAAGTTTATCCTTCTGTATGACTGAGTACTACTCCGTTATATAAAAATATCACATCTTTTTTTTTATCAGTACTTTGGTTGATGGACATTTGAGTTGTTTCCAAGATTTAGTTATTACAAATTGTGCCGCAATAAACATGAGTGCACATATTTCTCTGTGGTAGGTTTTTAATTTTTTTTTGGGAAAATACCCAGAAAGGGAATAACTGGTTCCAATGTGCCCTCTAATCCTACTTTTCTGAGGTGTCTATACGTTGATTTCTACAGTGATTATACCAGTCAATACTCACAACAACAGTGCAGGAGAGTTACTTTTTTCCCATAGACCTTCCAGCATTTGTTATTAGTTGATTCTTGATGGTAGCTGTTCTTTCTGGGGTGAGATGGTATCCAATGTGGTTTTAATTTGCATTTCTCAGATGACCAGTGATGTTGTCATTTGTATTTCTTTATCTGAGAAATGTGTGTTCATCTCAGATGCTCATTTTTGGACTGAATCTTTGAATTTAGAGAGTCTGATATTTTTCAATTCTTTATGGGGAGAATCCATTTTTTTTCTGAGTTTCTAGTACCTAAGCCCATAATATTGAGCATGAGAACCGTGCTACGACAGACTTATCTAGTTAATATCAAGGGCCGGTTGGTCCTCCTGACATCTTTTCAACCTACTAGTGAATGGGAAAGTTTCTTCTTTTCATAGAGCATCAAGTGACTGTCTTTATTTTTTTATTCTAAACTCAGTCCTTCCTATTACATTATGCTTTCATCCAGTTGATAGAGACAGCATTTTCACTCAGAAACACTTGACTTCTCTTCATCTAGATCAGAAAAGAAGGCTAAAAAGCATGCTATTAAAATATCTTAAGAATAATTATCCATAATGTGGTGTGAACTATTTTGGGAAAAATATATTAGTTTAAAAAACAAAAACTAGCAGATTACTTTCACACTCTTCTTTCCAGGAAATTTTTAATTGCTGAGGAATTCCTTCGCAAAAGTCATGCAAAAACTGGTTACATAGTTTAAACCTTTGAAATTATATGATGTTTTAATTTTTTTAAAGAAGGAATGAGAGCAAATCATTGAGAACGAGTTGTTTATATTCTCTTAGTGTTCTAATCATCAAAATTGAGGTCTGTGCACATCATCCTTGATACACTTGAGGTATATATTCCTTATTCTAATACACATAGAGTGAAAGGCATTGAAAGTGAACCTGCTTGTATCTGTCACACACACATTATAACATTTCCATGGTCTGTGCATAGAATCTCATGTCTTAATGTGTTCTATCCCTGACACTATTTTTATTCAATCCCTTACATTATGAAAAACTTCAGAGGGGCTAGAGTTTTTGTTTTGTTTTGCAAAAAGCATTTTAATTTTATCCAATGAGATTTAATACTTCTCACTGTCACTTTCATGAGTCAAAGAATTGTGCACTTTTGGAGTAATATCTTAAAGCAATTCATCTTAGCACAGATGAGTCAAAACTGCATCTTTTTTGGGAATTGAGTGAAACTACTAGTGCCTAAGGTGTAGGGTCTGGAGAAAGTGAATGTGTAATTTCTCTGTGAGAGAATGACAAGAAGGGACAAGAAGAATGGAGCAGGATACTGAGAAAATGCAATCAGAGTAGTTTCCTAGTTTCCACTGGGGCTTTGAAAATGGATCCAGGACTACAAAAAGGTCCTCTAAAATTATCTAACATTTTTATTTATAGTTAAATTCTTCAAGATTTCCTGATGAGTTTAGGAATTGAAGACCCAGTCATGGATTTATTCTAAGACTTTGTGCCTATAAGGGTATGAAAGATTAAATTCCAGATGACCCCTCATCCCCATGCATTTCTTTACTCTTTTTCTAAGGTTCCTGGGCATATCTCTGCGTTGAAATTACTGCATGTGTATATACAAGTCTTGACACCTAAATGATAAAAATATTGGTGTCTAATTAAAGAAAACAAATCAACAAACATGCAAATATCAAGAAGCTCATAAAACAGTTCAGAAAGGCCAGCAGTGCCTGAACCTCAGGATATGCATATGCAGATTAGGTCTCTACCAGGGCTCAGTGTTAACTGCTCTTGCTTTATAATTGTTCTGCTCCAAGTGTTTATATAATTACTCTATTCTTTCACTCAGGATGTTTTGGTTAGATAATTCAGCCAAATGTTAAGACATCAAATGAATAAATAGAAATGCAACCCACTGGGGAAGAAGCCAGCTCTGAGTATCATTATTAAGGTTATAGGTTTTAGCTAGAATGGAATTAGATGCTGATTATTTCTAAATACTCCAGTGGGAATATTATTAAATGTCTTTCAAGAGACTTTTCTTCAACACTGGTATGTTTTAGCTGTTTTTAATGACAACAGTTCAAACAAGTTAGTCATTTTGAAAGGATATTACTATGGGTTAATATTTCTACCTGGGGAAAGTGGGTGGTATTTCCATGCTAGTTTAGTCTAAGGAAAATAAAACAGAAAAACTATAGTTGTAGAGTAAATTTGTATGACAAAATAAGTTGAAGGTGTGTTTAGTGTTTGATTAATTTTGTCAGTTCTAGGGAATGAGACCAAGAAAAAGACACAGAGATAGACCAAGAAAAAGACACAGAGAAATTTGCAGCCAAGGATTTTGTTGAAACTTCTAAAAGTCAGGTGAAATTTTCAATATGTAAATGTATAAAACTTAAGGGTAGAAGACTACAGCAGATGTTTTACCCACAAAACTGAACCATATAGTCAGAGGATAAAGCACAGAAACAATAAAACTGAAAGCCTCTGGAAATGAAAGCTATTCAAACAGTACATTAGGATTAATAAACATGCATTGTGATTTCAGTTCTTTGAAATTTATTGAGATATTCTTTATGGACCAATTTGTGATGAATTCAGTAAATGTTTTGATGTTTTGTGTAGGATTAAAAAACATATATATTCTACTGTTCTGGAGTGCAGTAGTCTGTGTATATTTGATTAGGTCAAGTTTCTTTAAGTCTATCTTTAATGATTTAATATATCTTTAATGATTTTCTGTCTTCTATTAATTATTTAGAAAGTTATGTTAAAATCTATCAGTGATTGTGCATTTGCTACTTTTGTCTTGTTTTTGAGGTGTATATAAATTTTAAATTGTTTTATCGTTGTGTTAAAAGATAAATTTTATTTCTATGGAAAAAAAATATAAGTATAGTGGTAACAACCAGAACAAAATACCAATCTTTTCAAATGCCCTAAAAGTTTTAAATTAAGAAACAGAAAATATATATAGGAAAAGAAGTATTATAAATATAGCAAAATACATATAAATATTTTGCTGTAGTTAGACCAAGCATATTCATATCAATAAGTATGAATGGGTATTAATTATCTAGTAAAAAAAAGATTTTTCTTGAATTTAGTTTGTAAATATGACCTGTTATATCTGAACAGGTCTTAAACTATAATTCTAGTACAGCACATAGGAAGTGAAAAATTAATGTTATTTATGAATAACTGATGGGTATATAATATAACAAGACTAGGTAGGATTTATTCCAGGGTTGTTTGAACATTACAAAATCTATTAACATTGCAAATAATACTAATACTTTTACAGAAAAAAATTGTGACTATAGAATTTGACAAAGCCATTGATGAAAATCAACATCAATTAATGAGATGCACTCAAGAAACAGAAATTGAGTGGTATTTTAAAAAATATGACATAAGATATATTAATTTGTCCTAAAACCAGTATCTTACCAATGGAAAAACACTAGAAAACATGTTTGACTAAATTCAAAAATTGATGTCATGATTCAGCCATAAACAATGATGAAATTCTGTCAGTGACAACATGTCTGGTCCCGGAGGTCATTATGTTAAGAGATATAAGCCAGGCGTAGAAACACAAACACTGCATGATCCTGCTCATGCGTGCAATCTAAAGTAGCTGAATCTTACAGAGGCTAAGAGTAGAATAGTGGTAACCACACCGTGGAGAAGTGAGAGGCAGAAGGAGCTGGAGTGAGGTTGGTCAACACGCATAAAGCTGTAAGTAGTAGAAAAAAATTTTGGTGTTGTATAGCATGGTAGGATGATAGATAAGAATAAGAATATTTCAAACAAGCTGGAAGCAAGATTTTGAATATTTTTAGCAAAAAGAAATGATAAATGTTTGAGTGAAGATATGTTTACCTGATTTGAACTTTATACAATGTGCATATGTATTGACACATCACGTGGTACCCAGTAAATATATATAATTTCTATGTGCCAATTAAAAAGAAGAATGAATGTCACAGATGCTTTCTTCACTCTATTTCAACATTTTGCTACAGGCAGATAGATGAGAAAAGTCAAAAGTATAGAATCGATAAAGAGAAAACTAAACGTGTCTCTATTTGCCTGTAATACTACATCTAGAAAGTCCAAGAGAATCAAAGACACAGCTAACTCAAACACAACCTTGTAAAGATGTTAGTTCTTTCTGTTAATTTCTAAATTTACTACAATACCAATAAAATTGTGAGTAAGCTTATTGATGGAGTTTTATAAGTTGATATGTTGTTAAAGAAAATCAAATGTAGTAGAATAGCTGGGAAAACACTGAAAAAGAAAAATTATGAGGATGTAATAAACCATACTATTAAGCTTCTATAATTAAAACATTGAGGTTATAGACTATAAATAGATAAATCAATCAGTGATGTAGGAATTTCAATATTAGATCAAAGTTCATATGGAAATTTCGTATATGAGAGAAGTTGAACTTTTTAATAATTAAGGCTGGGCCAGGTTGGTAGTCATTTCCAAAGAGATAAAATTAGATTCATACCTCATATGATACCCAAAATTAACACAAAATATTCCAGAGGTCTAAATGTGGAGTGAAATCAATCATACATTGTTATAAGAAAACACAAGTGAATCCCTCTTTAATTTTGGTTTAGGAAAAATCTTTCTAATTATGTGTCAGAATCTACACTAACAAGAAAAGACTGGTAATTTTGACTACATAAAGTAAAATGTCTTTGCATATCAGAAACATGATAGCTGACTAGGAGAAATACTTTCAATATGTAATGAAGAGTATGGCCTAATATTACGTATATATAAAGATATCTTAAAGAATTAAGACTGAAATCCAACAGAAGAGTGGGAAAGATATGTGATCAGACAATAAAAAAATTAAAATGTAAAAATTACCCTTAAAATGTAAAATTACCCTATTATTATCAGGGACAAGACCACTCCTTTGTTGCACTCTCCTGAGACTTGGATAAGGGGCTGCACATATCTGGAATAAATTAGGTTCCCAGTAAATGCTGGTTCCCTTCTTCCAGTACTCATGTCGGTTATATCTTTACTTCCATTTCTGTATTTCTGTTTTTTGCTTTAGTTTCAGATCCCGTTCATCTTCTCAGCTGCTCAATGACTGAAATTCTGCAGGGCTCCACGCTGTCTTGTTTACTTCTTTTTTTTCCCCAGAGGTCATGTCTTATGCAGGACTCCTAACTATGATTTTCTTTCCCTGAAAGGAAATTGTATCCATCAGAGTTTGTGAACTGTTTATATAGATTAATACTGAGAAGACTGTGGCAAAAACTATATTGATTTCCAACTCATGGCTCATTAATCTCACCATCTGTTAAAGGCCTCCTATGTCTAAGATATTACATCTTAGACTGGTATTACATTTTATTACAGGTGTTTGTAAAAAAAGGAGAATGCTGCAGGCGGATTTGAAATGAATAGGTTATACTATGGGATGTTAAAAGAGGGAACCATTAAATAAGACTAGGGAACTCTTTGCAAGCAAGATGCATTTAGTGTGGATCTTAGTGTAAGAGAAGAATTTGAAGATGAAAATCATTCGAGAAACTGATAATTTGGCAATTTAGCTTAATTTTATCCAAAACATAGAAAAGTGGGCAAAATCAAAGAGATCTAAGTAAATAAGCTTTATCATGTTCCTTATTTTTGTGTTGGCAGAAATTACTATAGGCCAGAGAGTTGTGATACAAAGGATTTTCCATTACTGAATCTTTTACAAGATGTCTGAAAAATCAGTATTAGGAAATTACATCTTTTATTGAAACTAGCTCAGGACTCGTTCATAGAAGTCACTTGTTAGATAAAAGAAATACCATCAACATAATCATTTTGTTATATGGAAACAGTAGGACTTGGCCGTGTTATTGTAGAAGGAAGAGATTAGAACCTAGCTGTGACTTGGTAGAAACAGTACGTCAATCCAGGGATCCTTTTAGAAAGACACCGGTAGTCCTAAAACCTGAACTCTTTGCTGTTAAAAATCTATATTCTACTTATTCACTGTATTCTCAGTTAGTCTTTGTTAAGCCTTTAGTAATTTTCAGTTTTTGTTTCTCTTCTGACTGTCTTCTTCATCTTTAATCCATGAGGCTAAAGAAGTTATAGAATTAAGTGTAAGTGTCTGACATTTTTCAGCCACCAGGCCACATGGTTCATACATGTTGGTTCGTGTCATTCTCAAAATACCCTTATAAGAAAGTGAGGTCCAAGGAGGTTGTGTAACCATCACAGTGTCACAGAGATTGTTTTTACATAGAGCAGGTGTTTAGCTCTATCAACTTAGGTTTTCCTGACAAGTCCTTATGCATTCTGTTGTATCCTGGCACCTTACCAAATGCTCTCTTTTCACTCTTTGTGCAAGAGCTCAGAGTGGTGTGAAAGTGGTCACAGTGCAGAGTAACAATACCTAAATGCTCTTGTGTTACTATCAAGGCTCCTATCACTGGAAAAGTCTTCAGAGCTCTAAACTGTTACTTTAGAAAAGACATAATGAAGACTCAGAAGGTTAAGTGACTTCACAGAAACTGCAGCCTAATTAGTGGCAGAACTTTGGCTAAGGTCTTGTTTTTAGTGTAGTGCTCTTTTCATCTCATTTATTAGCGTCACAAACTAGAACAAAGTGTGAAAAGACACAAATCAGGATCTGCAGGGCACAGTTCCTTGAAAACACTAAGGTGTCAGTCTTTAAATGAAACTGACTCCTTACCGAATGCTTAGAAGTGGAAATTCTTAAGAGTTTTTTCTGAGTTGTCATTGGTAACTACAACTCCCAAGCCCCTTTGCTGACCAGTGCTTTTGCATTGTTTGTACAGAATTTCTTCAGGGAAAGAATAAAATTGTAAGATGGAGGGAGAAATCCTACAACTGAGCCATGTAGCAGAAGATTCTGAGTAGAAGGGATCCTTGGTTTTCGTACACCTTGCATACTCCAGCTGACCAATTAGGGGCAGAAATCAAGGTGCTCAAGCTCAAGATTGTGAATTAAAGGATACGTTTTATGTGTCTGCTATTCATCCTTCCCTTGGTGTACTCAGTTATCCAAATGTTGACCTGTGACTTATTCACTTATCTCAATTTTAGGGTACAGGTCTTTATAATTTGATTTTGACTCAGTCCGAGATAAGGTTTCCAGCACACCATCCATTCTGCCCCTCAATGAAACCACAATCACAATCATAGAACTATATCTTTTGTTTATTTTTTAAATGAGATCTAGAGATTGTTAGTTCATGTTTCTGACAATTTTGCACCAACCCTTGGTAAGGATGGCACCGTGGATAAATCATCTCTTTCATATTGAGCTTCTAGTTGTTGGAATAGCCAAGAGTAGCCTACCAAAAATGAACATCTTGTATACATTTTCATTATGATGGAACTTCACTTCAAAGTGCAAAGAGTCTTGGATTACTGATGGATTTACATGAGTTATCAGATTAAAGGGATACACTGTAAAGAGATGAAGGATTAGTAGACATAGTCCTATACACATATCAGCCTAAGGTAAGAGTGTAGTTCTTGGTTTACTGTTGTTTAAATATTTATCATTTCCAAAGACTACATATACAAGACTGAAACCATGAATAATTGTATTTACCAGGTGAAAGTTCTCATCGATATCCTGAATTCAGTGCTCATTTGCTTATTTTTACTTAGAAGGAAAATAGTTCCAATTGATGTCAAAACTGAACCTCTATACCACACGTGGCATGCTATGGTTGTGCCTACACTTGCCAACACTCATGTTAATTTCTCCACCTTGTAGTGGATTGGTAACTGGTGGTCAACTTAAACACCAGCTGAACTGAATCAGTGTGGTACTGAGTGTTGCCAGCATAAAAAGGACACCTGAGAGGAAGAGTAGCATTGTAGGTTCTCCCAGGCGTTGTTTGGAGTCATTGGTTCTCCTGGAGGAGCTCATCATTCTGGCTCCCCTGATATGAACTCAGTTATTATCTTTGGAGGGTCTTGGGACTTTGTTGTTGAGAATGGCTGTGGTTTGCTTTGGGAGAGCTCTGGTCCTTAGTTTGAGCGTCACTTCCTGGCTCCAGAAGGGAAGATGTGTGTTGTTTAATCTCCAGTAGAAGTTTGTCGTATGCGTTTCCTGATATGTGCTTGGCTTTTCTCATCATTGGAGGACCTCAGGACCTCACTGTTGCTGAGTAAGGCTGTGGTACTTTGCAGGGGAGCCCTGGTCCTTATTTTGAGCATCGCTTCTTGGCTCCAATACAGAGTCCTCAGCCTGCTTGCGCAGATCCTTTACCCTGCAGGCATAGACTTTCTAGCTTCCACCACTGACCTTTGGGCCTTCCTAGTGCAGATCCATGGAATAGACTTGCATGGGTCATTGTTGTGGCCTCTAGGTTTTCAGCTGAACTCACATAGGTTATTGCTATGGGATCCAGGCCCTTGGCTGTGTTTTCTGGGTTTTTAATGCTGTGGACAGATTGCCTGCACTTTCTTTGAATTTGACTCCTTGGGTGAACATTATAAATAATATATCTTATGTGTCTTATATGTAATTGTTCTCCTTGCAGTCCATGACTACAACATGCCTCCTGTCTGGAAATCTCATCCTGCCTCTTTCTCTTCTGTAAATTTGACCCAATCAGCAAGTTCCTGAAACTTCCAGAGAGTTATTAAATCCTTAGGAATAGAGGGCCTATGAGATATTATCCAGAATCATAGTAAGTTAATAAGTCCCTAAAGGCCCTTTACTGGTCAAATGCTATTCGAATTATCCTCCACAAAAAGATAATAAAATTGTTACAATTTCTGGCCATACCATGAGCATTAATTTTATCAAGCTACCTAACACATAGAGCCTGTCATTCTTAGAAATGTTACACTTTGTAGTTTATCACTCAGTTTTCCTCTGTCTTGAATATTTTGTGCCTACACCTAGACAAAAATCTCTCTACATATTTATTAAGCACATAGTATGCAAAAGCACCACTTAGTCCCGAAGGGCACTGAAACAATGGGGAAATTGTTACTGACCATAAATTATGGCTCTGTGTGTTCATTAGGCAGCTAGCTATTCATTGAACAATTTCTGTGGGACAGGTCTTGTGTATTAGATATTAGAAATCCTATATTAATGCAAAACAAATCTGGCTGCAGTAAACAGGAAACCTGACCAATAGCTGCTTAAACCAGAGTCAGGGAATTTTTTTTCTGTAAAGGACTAGATAGTAAATTTTTTTGGCTTTCTCTTATGGTCTTTATTTCGACTACTTAACTCAGCTATTGTGTTGTGAAAGCAGCCATAGACGATCTGTAGATGAATAAGTGTGGCTGTGTTCCAGTAAACCTCTATTAACAAAAAATATGAAGCAGGCCTGATTTGGCCCAGGGCCAGAGTTTGTTGGCTTAAGCAGATAGTACTTTATTATTCTCCTATATTAAGAGACTCAAAGTAGTTGCTATTGGATTAGAGGCTTAGTGATGTTAGTGCTTCTGTCCTTGAAATTTTCTTGGATTTTTCATTATGGTTACAGGATGACTGCTCTCTTCCAGTTATTAGGATGGCACTTAAGGTAGGAATTATGGGAAAAGAAAAGGAAAGGAACAAGCAGCAAAGAATATTATTTTAATAACCCATAGAGCACAAATTCAAGTCTCATGGGCCATAACTCTTTGACACAAGGAAGGCTAGATACAAGCATTTGGTTTCCAATCTTTATTGTGAAATGAACCAAGGAAGAAGGGTTTGCAAATGAATCTACCACTATAGTGGCTAGTACAGTTTGTATCCTGAAGGAGCTAATGGTTTATTGAGGAAGATGAATGAAAAGTGAAAAATCCACTAATATGATGTGCAGGGAGAGGTCTCAGCATCAGGAAGGGCATGACATAGCCTCATGTGGGATTCAGTTTTGGCGACATCAGGCATATCACTCGGACAACAGGGCATTTAGTTTGAGCTCTCAAGGAGAAAAGAGGGGTGGCACATAGGTAAAAGTATGAAGTACCTTAGTTATGGTGAACAAAAGATATGAATATTCAGATGGAAGACAGTCCAGGTGGAATCTCCTGGATAATTTTTCATTTTACTTGAAAATTGACCAAATGGGGAATTCATTCCATTATGGGATGTCAGGAAAATAATAGAATAAACCACAGCCAAAAATAAACACCAGTGATTATTTGAAGACAGAAAAACCTATCTTTTTTTGTCCAGAATTATCTTTAATTTACCATGATCATTTTTCTTCATATATAAAACTCTGTAAGCATAATGTTGATATTGTATTGTATTCCGTTGCTTAAATGCTCCATAGTTTATTTAGCTATTCTCTTAATATTGAATATTCAGAGATTTTGTATTCTCAGCAATTACCACGTATAATATTCAAAAACTATAATGCACTTTTCTATGTATATTACTGTGACTGTTTCAAGACATGGTCTCTAAATTTTTTGACAATAGGGGTGGGATGTGACTTCCTCTCTTTAAGTCTAGGCAGAAGGGACACTTTGTCAGTTTGGAGGCCTCAATGTTCAGTAAAAGGCAAGCTTCACTTTTCATTTCTTAGAATTCTCATGGTTGGAATCCAACCTCCATGCTGTAAGGAAACACAAGCAGCCCATGTGCCCATGGAGAGGAACTGAGGCTCTAACCCTCCACCCCAGTTGAACTCCCAACAGTCTCTACTGCCAGCTGGCCTCAACTTTGCCATTCCTGCCCAAGCTGCCCAGCTAGTGCTGCCAGAAGCACAGCTGAGCCTTGTGAAGCCTTGCCTCAGTTGTAAGCTATTTGTGAGCTAAATATGTAAGTACTGATTTTTAAAATTACTACATTCTGGAGGATTTATTACACAGCAATAAATCACAAGAATGATTTCTCATTGTTGTCTTAGAATAGACTCCTGAAAAAAGAAAGACTGTCAGAGCATAGATAATTTAAGGCTGTGATACACAGTGTATTCCAAATACCAAGAAGTTTGTACCAATTTCCCCTTCTATGATCAGTGTATGAGGATATGTTTTCCTGTGTACTTACTAGGATTGAATATTTTACCAAAAGCCACTTAATGTTCATTTTGAATGTTAGTTAATTCATGTAACATAATTCCCGTATTTACTTTTGTGAAAACTATTTTCCTTTTTTGATTTGTTGTAAAACTCTTTAATGAAAGGAATTATCTTGGTGCTTATTGTATTTGTGCATCTCTCAGCTTACTCATTTTTAATACTTCACCATTTATATTTTGCTATACCTCCAATGTGAATTAATTTATCATTATATAATCAAGATTATTATTATTTATTTCCATGAAAGAACAAGTGGGGTAGATAATCCATGTGAAATAGTCAAATAACATCTGAGGATGTTGTACAGATGTTTAGATTCACGAACCAAGCTATTGGAGCTGGTGTGCTGCTCTCCAGAGGTGACTACCTGTGGCTGTAATTGTGGCCAGAGAGGGATGGGTTTCTTTGGGGATTATCAGTACATGAAACATTATTAAAATACCAGATTAAAAAACACACTGTTGTCTAGTTTATGGGTTGACACCACTAAGAACAGATTATCATTTCTTTAACACATCTCCCTGTATAATGGTTTCTTAGTTACTCTTCTCATTGCAGAAACAAAATATTTGACAACCAAAGTTAAAGGAGGAAAGGTTATTTAGCTCACAGTTTGTATAGGTTTCAATTCATAATCCAAGGAAGGGTAGCAAGGCACACAGGCATTGCAGAGGAGGAAAAGTTCATGATGGGCAGAAGTAGAAAAGCAAGCAAGAGACCTTGGCAGCCTTTTTTGGCCCTTTTATACTCTGTCTGGGGTACTGGGATTAGGGCAGTGCCAAATCAATCAGGGGAGTGATTTAGTAACCACACACCCTTAATCCTATTGTCATGCACTGTAACCCAGCCACCTCTTGAAAAGCCACACCTCTGAGGGCATGAAGTTTTGGAGGGACATCCAGACACAAAACATAACAAATGATGTTTCTCTATGAAGCAAACACTAGCTTTAGATTTCAGAATTTGCATTTTAATGGACTTTTCTACTAATAGAATGAGACTTGGCATACTCAAGTACTTATTTATATTTTACACCTTTCTGTAAGCATAGAAAGTTGAAATTCCTAAAGAAGGCAAGATAATTGGTCATCCATTATCCAGATACAATGCTAATAACAATTTGGTAAATTTACTGTCAGTCTTTTTCTATGCATTTTTAACATACTTGAGTTAATTCTCTGAAAGCAGTATGTACTGTGAATTTTCGCTTCATCTAAAATGAAAGCATTCTCCTTTGTTATCCAAGACTACTCATAAGTATTTTGATAACTAAATAATGTGATATTGTATGCTCGACTATTCTGTTTTTGTTAGACCACTGGCTTTTCTCCATTTTTGTCACCATTGCAGGTAATTCTGTAGTGGACCTCTTTGTGTTTTCACATATTTATCATTATCCCTATTTTCAAGAGATGGAGTCAAAGCCTATGAACTGGGTTAAGTCTCATAATGTATACTGACAGATACCAATGTTTATTTTTTTCAAGAAGCAAATTTTGTTGTTTTCCAGATTTTATGTTGATGGCTGGTCCAATTTCTACCTTAGCCTTAAGGCTTTTGGGGTGATGTATCACTGCTAGCCTCGGACTTTCCTGATCAGAAAGCAGACAGAGAGGGGTAAGGATGATGGTGGCCCAGAGGATGGCTGTTTGACAAGCAGCCGAGTGTAGAAAAGTGACATTAAAGTGACTGAGTGAGATTAAAGTTGTCTGTGCACATTGGGTTGCTTGGGGTGAGTGGAGCTGGGAGCTTATGGAATGAACCCCTAAAACTTCCTTATACAAGGCAATGATTTATCTAAACTATGCTATTAACACACTGTGCTTCAGAAGCAACAAGAGTCACACAGTGGACAAACACAAAGGAGCCTATAGACCTTGCTGGCAGGATGAGTCAATCCTCCCATTGCAGGACCTTCCAGGCTGGGGCTGATGTACTGGAAGCTCATTATCTTCTAAGCATGCAGTTGAATGTATCAGCTGACATGTACACCACAGATAGTGTTCCAGCCTCAGGGGCTGAAATTCTATTACAGAAGTTGTATAGGTGGCTGCAGTTTGATTTGTTAAGTACACTGAGCACTGTAAGCTTGATGGCAGAATTTGGGAATTCTTCAAGTTCCTGCTGAGTTTTGGTAGGACATTTTTCTTTATTCTCATATGTACAACTGTACTCAACCTTTTATAAACCAGAATTACTGGAGGAGTTTATAATAATGCAGATTTCTGGGCCTTATCTGATTCCTGGGGAGAAGTTAGGGCCCAGGAATCTGTACCTTGTTGGGTGATTTTGTGACAAGTAATTGCATAGCTAGTGGTAGAGACCCTGACCAGGTTATAGAGGACAGTGAGATGCGCACTCACATCGCTCTTCTAGGAGAGGGGTTGTCCCCAGAGGTGTGAACCATATCACAGCCAACCCTGAGCTCTCAGCCTTGGCAGAGTCTGCCTCAGCTGCACCAAACCACCTTTTCCATACCCCACACAGGTCACTAATCTGGGTAAGAAGACAAAGGTCAAGTATGCTGTAAGCAGGTTAAATCCAATGGGATGTATCAGGTCCAGACCATTTCGGCTCTCACGATGTTAGCTGAGACTGATGGTTTTGCTTTACAGCTCAGCCTCTCCCTTCCTCCAATCCTGCTGCCTTTTTCCAACTCCCCAACTAGAGGTAAGCCTGGGGCACTATTTAATAAACTGTGTATTAAACCCATGATGGGCTCAGCTTCTCAGAGATTTGATTGTCACAGTGATTGCCCATGCTTTGTTCATCAAACAAAACCAGAGGCAGCAGAGAAGGTGGCTGACTGGGACACATAACCCCCGTGCATTTGAACCTCCTGCGCTCTAACCGCAGCCACCATGAATCTCCTCTCTCCATGTTACGCAGCTGCTCTGTTCCCTTCTGTATCTTTTCCACATTTGCAATACTCAAGCCCTGTCCTTGGCTCACTTAACTGCAGAGAACCTTTGTTAAATAGACGTTAGTTTTAATCAGACTGTCCTGTTTAAAAATGTAACAATCTGGAAGGAATTTGGAGGACACAGTAAGAATTGTTCCAAGAGTCTCCTCTCTTGAGGGATCTTGATTTATAAATCTTTCTCTCTGAATTTGTAATATGGATCACAAAGTGGACTATTTGAGGGTTTGAATTTTTCTTCTTTCTTAGCCCCATTTCCCATCTGTCCACTCTTTCTCATGCATCCTAGCCATCATCCAAGGTGACAGAACAATGATTAGGAGGATAAACTGGAGCGTCAGATGCACTTAGTTCAGGACTGAATTCTGCCACTTACAGAAAATATGATCTTAAGCACATGACTTAAGTCTCAGCTCTACATTTACAAATGAAGCTAGTTATAGGACATGGTTCTTTGAATTGACAGAGAAAATGTAACATTAGTTTTATCCTTCCAGGTACATAGCAAGAATTCAATCATAATTGGGCTTTTGACCCTTATTTTATCCCAGGCACTATTGATTTAATCCTCACAAAGTTTCATGAGATAGATACTATTATTAACTTTATACTATAGTAAAGGAAACTGAGGCAATGAAAGATTAATTAATAGCCTATATGACTAGTAAGTGGCAAGAGATCAGATTCAAATTTAGTTGTCTAATTTTAAGCTGTCAAATAATATTAACCATTATGCTCATTATTAATAAATAATTCAATTTTTAGTTGAAATCATCATTACTATTATTAGTTTGTGAGAAGCAAATTCCTTTTCCTTTACCAAGCATTTCCCTATACTTTTGATTTGGAAAATCAATGAGTGGGGTTCACTTTAGAAACAGAATGATGGGTGCCAGGCCTGAGTTCTGGGGGCTTGGGCAATTTTAGTTGGAAGATAAAAAACATCAGTTAAATGGGAGAAATACATTCAAGAGAGTTATTTTACAAGATGGTGGCTACAATTAATAACAATATGTTGTGTTCTTGAAAATCACTGAGAGTAGATTTTGTGTTTTTACTACAAAAATTATGTGAGGTATGCATATTTAATTAGGTTGAATTTGCTATTCCACAGTGTGTACAGATTTTGAAGCATGTGAAATGTGATAAATATAATTTTGCTAATTAAAATAAGCAAATGTCTAATAAAACAACATTCATTTTAAGGGACCAATGTGACATTTTGCCATTTTACAGGATTTTTGGACATGGGTTATGCCCCAAAGGGCTTCATTCATATTACCCAAATTATCATGGCTTTTCTACTCAGTTCAGGGAATTCTAAGAACACGGACCATTAATGTCACAATTTTCCATGGACTTTTCCATGTTTCCATCTTTTTTGACACAGGTTGCTTTCTACAGACTACGTATAACTGGCCTCCCATCTGATATCTAAACATCCCTGGGAAATTGGTGATGGATTGGAGTCCCAGCAATGCTCATAATGAAAACAGACTTCAGAACTCCTTAGCTGGCTGCTCTTAGTTTATATTTTCATTCTCTTAGCCCATGTCCTTATTTACACCAGGCCTGGAAAAAAGAAAAGCCAAATTCTGAAGCAAAGCTTTGGAAATGAGATAAATTCCAGCTGCTTCAGCAAAAGGACACAGCTGTACTCTCACAAAGTAAATGATAAAGACTAGATTACCCTCCCCAGCTAAAGACCAAAAGAGCTTCAAAATGTTTAGGATGAAAATGGAATTATTTATTTGATTTGAATTTCAATTTAGCTTAAAGTATCTTCTACAATGCAGATATTTTCACTTTAATTGTCCTCCTATAGAACCAGAGATCATGATCTTTATGAAAAGTGACCCTTAAAAGTGTATGGAGAGAAGATCATGGCACTGGACAAATTTCGTTTACTTATTAGAAGTGAAAAGATAATTTTATGTACTTCATCACTAAGTGCAATAATCCTCATCACCACCACCATCATCATCACAATTAACTACCAATTATAAAAATTTTCATGTGTTAGTCACCAGATACTCAGATTGTATTATTTCTCTACCCACGACTCTGCACCAGCACCTCTAATGCCTCATTCAACATTGCACACTGTGATTCTTTGTTCTTCTTTTATTGACAGTAAACAATGGCTCCTAGTTTATTTTTATAATCCATGCATTTAATCAAGTATTAATTTATTTATTCATTTATTAAAGAATGCTTGAATATCAGACACAGCTAGGCATGGCTTTTCTAGCTTAGTAGAGGAGATGAGCTTTGTCATAAAAAAATCACAGTACAAAGAGATCCAAGCTGGAATATGGTGTAGTCAGAAAGGAGGACATGGCTTTTGCTATTTAGGAGGTTTTGTGGGGCACCATGGATGCCTCACGAGCAAGCAGAAGAAGGAGATAGTGTGTCTTGAATGGGCAGAAATATTATAGCTTTTGCTCAAGAGTTTGATCATGCCGCAGGCCTTGAATATGTCTGAATGTCCTGGAGTATCTGTCCAGACCACTTATCCAACCATAAGTCACATTTGCATGACATGGCTCCGCCTCCTCACTGCTGTTGAGTGGATAGTGGTGATTCCCTACCTTAGCTGCATCAATCAGATTATATCTCTTTTTAAGTTTTTATTAATAGATAGAGGCTATAGTTGGGGCCTACTGAGCTCTAAAACAAAAGACCAGTAATGAAATAATCTCAGGTTGACTCCCCTATGAGCGTGAACTGTTACTGTGAGGATGGACCTTTGGATATTGAATTGCATTCAGATAGATTGGCAAATGTATTGATGACTGAGTTCTAGACAACAAATACTGGATTGAGGAATGGGGAGTGGGAGAAACAGTAAACTGTTTCCAGTAAGCCTCTGTGGAAGTGACGTTTCACTTCTCTGTGGAAGTGAGACCTGAAAGTGAAGGGAAAAAATTGGCCAGGGTGATCCACAGTGGATATTTTGTGCTAGATGCAATGAGAAGTCATGAATAAGTTTTAAGGTAAACTATGAAGCTATCTGATTTAAACGGTATTTAATTAATTCATTTCAAACACTCCACGAGTGACCTAGCAGTTGAAATTTCTGGGTCTTGATATTGGCAAGCAGGACCAAGCTACTCTGTGTCACATGTCCATTGATCTTATGTGGCCCGGTCTAGCCCTTTTTGAGCCTTGTCCATCCGTTACTTGGACACACATAATTCAGTGGCACAGGAAGCTCATGATAATAATAGGGATAGTTATAGATCACTTTATGGGCCAGAATATGAGCATTTTAATATAACTCATTTAATCCTCCTAACTAAATATTAATGGAAAGTTGGGATGGTGATTCCCAAGTAAGAAGTTCCGTAGTTTGTCTAAGCATGGAGAAAGTGAACAGCAAGACTGGGGTTTAAATTCAGACTGGTCTGAATCCAAAGCCAGCAATTTAACCATCATTTTATCCTGGCCCCTGTTCTGTTAGAGTTGATTGAGGTTGTTGAGTCAAGTCCTGCACTTTCATTTCAGAAGTAAGTGATGATAATGTTTCTAAAAGTGCTTTTTGACTCAATATAATTGTTTTATGTGTTGTGCATGTTTTTTGGTCTGTTAGTCTAGCTGTTAATCTCTCTTTATGATGCTTAGCTTGATAAAGACTTAATAAAGAAATAAATCTGATGCTGGCAAAAATAAATGATCTGTTATATACATGTACCAACTCCCTAGAATGAAAGTAATTGACCTGGAATGAAAACAGATACTAATAAAAATAAAAATAATAAAAGGAATTAAGGTACCAACGGCTTATAGTTAAGTGATGTAGGAAGGCCCATATCAGCGAGTTGGTGGCATATCCTGAAAAAGACTCTTCTAACAATTTTCATAGGCAGTGTTGTGCTGCCTGGACTCTAGTAGTCCGTATTCTGGTGCTAGTTACTTCCATTTTGTCATGAGACGTTTTGGTTTTGTAACTCTTATAAACAGGACAGCGCGCTCTCACATTAAAATGATAAATCAAGATTACCTCCCTGAAGAATTAAAAAGGAAAGATGACTGTGTGCAGGAGAGA
The DNA here is from genome assembly GCA_004027455.1 of Hydrochoerus hydrochaeris. Taxonomy (NCBI): domain Eukaryota; kingdom Metazoa; phylum Chordata; class Mammalia; order Rodentia; family Hydrochaeridae; genus Hydrochoerus; species Hydrochoerus hydrochaeris. The sequence goes on from PVLA01000093.1 coordinate 310,719, forward strand.
AGCCAGACAATTACCATGCAAAAGATGTGGCCCTTCCCGTGTCCAGAACAATAGCCAGAGACAGAAAGGATTCCCACAACAATAAATATATCAACACTTGGACTATTCTCCATCTTTGTATCCCCAGCAGGAAAGTGTCTGTGGGATTACACACCCCTCCTCCTTTCAGCCTGGCTTTTCCTCAAAAAGAATCAAGCAGGAATAATTCTATTTTTAATGTTACATAACTCTGAGGTCTTATCCTTGTGGCAGAGGAGAGGTTAACTGTGAGCCCTGGATTATGTAGGGCCAGTCACTCTCCGTGTGTGCCTGAAATACCATATCTGTAAAGTTCCACTAGGTATTATGTGAAAAAGAGAAAAAAAAAGCTGTGTGGATCAATGGGTTTGGGAAGGACTAAGCTTACTGAGTCATGTTATTATTTTTTACTGTGAGAAATTTCAGTGTCTTAGTATACACGGTGAATATCAAAGGCGAGGTATGTATGTAATGTTTCCCAAGTGTATTTGACCATGGAAACCTTTTCTCAGGGTATCCACTAAAACTTAGAGGACTGTAACTGCCTGTCCAAATCTCTGACCTAATTCTCAGGCACTTAATCTGCTACAGCCAGGCTTGTTCTATATAAGTAAAGCCTGCTCCAAGTACAGCAGTGTGATTTCCTATCCTTAGTACTCTTAATCAGTTTCTTAGCCATTTTAGTTAATTTCCCAGCTTTTTTCTCCTTAATTTTTCTTTCTAGTATGAGCATATGGTAAAAATTGAAAGTAAAAATACGCAAATGAATACAAGATTATATAGAGGTGGAGAAATGTATGGTCTGTGCATTCTCATTCGAGAGGCACAGAAAAGACATCTTTCTTAAAAGATATCTATATTTCACTTTGGTCCAAGGCTTGAGTAATATCCTTAGATATTCACTTCACAGATCTATTAAAAGAACATCTATGCCATTCACAGCAGCTGGAGAATTTAATTCTCTAATTCTCTGATTATGTTTTCCTGAGAAGTTTTATACCTATGGCTTTGGTGGAGGCTGCTGACGATGCTGGATTCTCCTTTGGGAACTTCTCCAGCTCCGTCCTCTGCTTGCCAGTCTTCCTCTCCCTTGACTGGGGTGCTCCTCATTCCACAACCACATTATTTTCACTCTGGTCATGCAGGGCTGCAACAGTCCTGTATTTGACGAATGCTGACGAGGAAGATACATGTCCATGTAAACTCACATAGCATTTTGGTTTTTCAGGTAAACTTAAATGGTGTAATGGTCCTTATTTCAATACAACCTCACTTCATGTAATTCCTAAAAGTGTTTTGAAGCATGATTAAAAAATATTTTTTGTTTTCAGTCCTTAGGGATTGAACCCAGGGACTCATACTCACTGAGCAAATTCTCTCCCACTGATCTACATTCCCAGCTCTTTTTTAAGTTTTATTTTGAGACAGGGTCCCACTAAGTCTTCCAGTCTGATCTAGAACTGCAATTCTCTTGTCTCAGTCTCTTGAGAAGCTGGGATTAGAGTCCTAAGTGACTATGCCTATCTAAAGAGACAAATCTGAACATCATACCTCTTTTGGGGTATTGTTGTGGTGCTGTCTGGTAGCACAAAAGCATATAGACCAGCAGTGGCGAACCTATGGGATGTAACTGCAGCAAGTTCTTTGGATCATTGAAAGCTCTAAAGATTCTCATCACTGTTTGACCATTGGTCCAGTGTGAGCTTTCTGACCTCTATCCCAACTAGTGTAAGAAGAAGGATGGCAAAGAAAGGACACATGGATGTAGTAGGTAGGAAGAGTGAGGAATAAGCTATTGGATCCCATGGAACACATTGGACTATGTAGCTAGAAGGGCCCTTTACAAGCAGTTTATTGTCTGTCTTTTAGAGATGAATCCAACAAAGCAATTCAATGACCTGCCTACAGAGACTCAGCAGTTTGGACCAAAGCTCAAGCCTAGTGCTCTGTTTCATCAGCTCACACTGCTAATGACCTGTAGGCTGAGTGACACTTCCAAAGGATGGGGGAGCCGGGAGAACATATGGGTAAGGTGACCTCTATCCTCTGCTACCTCCCCCTCTGCTTCTTCAGCATTTTCTTCCATTTCTCCCTTTTGGCCATAAACTCATCCTCTTCTTCCAGCTGCTTATCTTTCTTCTCCTTCGGCTTCACTCTGTTTTGTGACACTTCTTATAGTTTTGTCTCTTCCCACAGTTTTCCCTAGCTCATTTTTGTCCTGTATCTTGAATATTTCTCTCTGCAGTTGTCAGTTTCTAAAAACTCAAATGATTTTCTCCTTGCTCCTCCATTCCACTTGAGGAAGTGACAAGTGGCCTTATAGATCAGCCCTGCTGAACTCCACTGGTTGTCCTCTACTACATCATTGATATGACCAATGCAGCCCTTCAGTCCCATCCTGGACCAAAAGCTTCATTTGTATGTAACAAGATATAACCAAGCTTAATGGACAAACTTCCTTTAGCTAAGGTGGCTACCCTTGCAGGAGTCCTGCTGAACACTCCTGCATTTGAGTGAGTGAAGGTGCTCTGGGGCAGAGTTCTGCTGTCTTACCTGGGAAGAGAATGCTGTTGCATAAATTACAGACATGAACTTATAGTTTCATGGAGAAGAAGAGAGAAAGTTGAAGGGAAAAAAAAGAAGACAGACTCATTTGTTGATTCTTGTATTATGGAACAGGCACAGACAGTGAAAATTCCTGAAGATGGAATGAATGAAGTACATGAAAAACCAGGAATGCATAAAAGTTATGGTATACCCCGTGTGCTCTCCTTAGTTCATTGAATTACAATCACTTCCACTTTGGGAATTTGTTTGTTTGATAAAAAATTGCTAGCGAAACTAAGACTGGCGTTTTGTAAAATTCATTGCTGATCAGAGAGAGTGAGCAGGTGAGAACTGGGAGCCTAGGAGCAGAGGAGGCCATGAAGACAAGACTGCACATGAATCTGCAGGGAATCGAGAGGAGAGCAGATGTTTTAGACTTGCCCCAGCCATGGCACAGGGATCAGAGCTGATTCTATCTACATCTCAAGGGCCCAGGATCCTTTGGCCAACATCTGGTTTACATATAAACCCATAAGTGTTTCCCTAGATCCACATTATAACCACATAGCATCTGCTTTTCATAAGACACTCAGAGAGAAGTTCACAGAGGCTCTTATCCAAGGACAATGGCATGTTTACTTTTCATTTAGAGCGGAGGCCTTGGAAAAATCAAAAGGATAAACTTGTTAATATAGAAAATGTGAAAAACCTGAGAAGAGTCTCTTAACTGAAGAGTTCCCTGCCAGCTGGTGCACGGCAGTTGCCTGAAGACTTGGAGAATGGCTGGCCTGGGAGGAAGATTAGCAACCATTTCCACTTAGACAGAGTGGGGATGCCAGGTAGGAAAAGTGCTGACTTTCACAATGGGAAGACATTTTTCCTAATGAAATAAAATGAGATTCAGAGAAATTGACCCAAATTGCTCTGGACTTACCATAAACTGTCATCATTCCCTCTTAGACAACAATAAAGTAAGTACCAGAAAGCTTATTTGAAATAGGGTACCGGTGAGCAGAACTTAGTGGTCCTCAGTTTATTCCAGTTGGGAGCAATAAAAGATTTTTTTCTAACAAACAGGGCATCTTTAAATGATATACTGACTATTATGCACATTTGTATAGGAACAAAATATTTGTAAATGAAATGTTACAAATGTTACAAATGTAAGATACTTCTCACCATGGGTATTATTTGTGGCTGGTAACAGCCTTGTGGTTTTTCTACACATTGATTTTTAAAGCTTTTGGTATTGACTGAAAGCAATCTGTCATCATCACTGTTGATTGAATCATTATCAATGTCATTTTTCACTATACTGTTATAATTTAAAGAACAAATCAAATGCCATTTCTGTTGTAGCTGGTTAGCTAAAGGCTTTTTTTTTTTTTTTTAAAATACATAGTATTTAAGCAGTCATGTTTAAGGTCCTTAAGGAAAAAGACTCTTTCTTATTAGATTCCTGGATTGGGGCAAATCCAGGAAAGTTGGACTATGTAAATTTGGACAAATGAATAACATTTCTTGTCTCCAATTTCTTATTTGTGAAATAAGGAATTAGGAATATGAAATCTTTCTGGTCCATCCAGCTCAGAAGCTATGATTATATCTTTTAAAGCTCTGCGAGCTATTACCATTTCTTCACTAGTTTCTCTGATTCCTGACAGTGTCATTTATAAATAAACAAGGGATCAAGTGTGAGCTGAATCATTTAAGTGAGGACTAGGGTAACTGATGAGCCTGGAGTTAACACACAGTTGTTTCTTTCCATTATTCACCAGTCTTAGTTGAAAATCGGAATACTCCTCACCTTTTCGCAGTGCAAATAAGGTAAGATACATTTGGTTTCAATGAGTTCCATAGGAAAGATTCTATGTAAATGGAACATCATAGATAACATGCATAAGGCATGCAAAAGTACTGCTGCCAGTGACATTTGTGACTTTATGTGCATGTACATGCTTGCATGAATACATACAAATACATAAACAGGATGGAGGTGGCAGTCAAAGGGAATTTAAAGTTGATTTATACTATTTATTAACTTTTTAAGAAAGCATTTTTAATTGAACAATTAAAAATGATAAAACTATACTGCAATTTTTGTGGGTGGTACAATCTTTGCCACCTTTGGATAAAAATTACACTATGAAATATATATAAATGAACGAGAAGTGGCTGTATCCTAAAGTGTGATCTAGAAAAACAATTCAGGTGTGTATTGCTGCATTTGGGGGTGAGAGCCCCAATTTCATTTGTTGCTGCTTCTTGATTTGTCTTCTAAGATATTTGGTGCAGTTCACTTTGGAATGTGGGTCTCGGTTTGACTTCCTGCAAACTCAGTGGGGTGATCATAGTTGTCTCAGTCTGTCAGGTCTGGAATGTCTCACCCTACCCTCCTCCCACTGAGACTGGAGGAAGCCTTCCCATCATAATGAATTTTGTGCACACAGATACCTACATAAATAATGACAAAGTCAACCCTGAAGTGTCTCTAGAGAGTTGTACCTTGAGAGAAACAGTGCTGCTTTAAGGAAAAAGACTGAGAATGTACTTCTTTGGGGGGGGGGGAGACTGATTTCTTGCCTATGAAATTGAGGACAGGCATTGATGTGAGCTAAATCTGTGTGGGATATATGTTGGGGAAATAACTCATCACATACTACTGTCCATTTGTATTCTAGAGAAGTTAGTTAAGGAAATGTTTTAGAAATCAGAATTCACTTCATTTATTCCTTATGAATTAATGTATTCAGTTTTGAAAGAGAGGAATCCAGATATCAAAGAAATTCAATCTTTTGCCAAGCAATACTCATCATGTAGATAACAGAACTGGGTTTGTACCCTGAGTAACCGCATCATCATCTTCTGGATTTGGACCCCTGCTTCTGTTGAGTGCTGAGACAGTGTGATCTGAAGACCCAGCTGCCTGAAATGGGTTGCGGAGTAAAGGAGAGAGAGGATACAGACAGCAATTGCCACTACGCTTGCCATGCAATTGGTTTACAAAAAATGGTGAGTATTACTGATACAATGTTTTGTTCCAACTATGTGAATTTCAGAAAACATTGCTGGACAGCTCAATTTTAATAAGAGCCTCTGACAAGATTCTGTAAAGCTGTTTCTTCTTTTGTATCACTTTGCTTTTACTTCAGGTATGTCGAGGAACATGATTTACATTTGAACTTCTGGTGGCTAGCACCGGAGACATCTTGTGGAGTCGCTCAAATAGTTCGGCATCCTTGACAGAGATGGAGGTTTCAGGCCTTGGCTGTTCCGGGAGGCGGTGATGTGTGTCTGAATAAACTTGGCTTCATCACACAAAATTGTGGTTGGCCCAGCTTATCAGTGACCTAGCATCAAATAAATAAATGACTCCTGGAAAACAGCTCATTCCAAAGTCAGCTGAACTCTGGCTTCACCATGATTAATGAGAATGTGCTTCCCCATCTTTGGCCATCACAACAGTTCCCAAAGCCCTTTCCCTCCCAGTGCTGTCTTGCCATAAATCTGTGGAACTCAAGGTGATGCCATTTCACAGACACTCCAATTGTCCTACTTGGATAAACAGGACAGTTAGCATCTCTGGGTCATGATATGTTCGGCCTTCTGCATAGGAGAGTGACGCTTCAGGATAACACTGGCAATAATCCCCTCCTCCAGCTCCTCATTTTTAGCACTCTGCAGTATCCTGGAAGCAATCCCTGCCCTGAAGAAGGGAGAGAGTCTCTCTTTTTTTTTAAAGGTAGTAAAATGCAGCAGAACAAGACAGAACAAAGCCAGTTAAGACAGTGTGGTGAAATTGGTACAGAACTTCACAGCAGGTTACCAGGATAACAGTAATAGGTACAATAGTATATCTCGTTTTCTTCACAATAGTTGTTCTTTCAATCAGGTACAGCAAAATGGAAGGAAATACTGAACTTACAAAGACAGAAAATTGAATAGAGCAATACTATTAATCAGAACAGAACAAAACAGTGATAAAAAATATTTGCCTTCAAAGAGATGGTAGAAGGAAATCCCCCTTATTTGCTATGTTGCATACCTTGATCCTCCCAAGAGATACTCAGATCTCTGGTTCCCACTTGCTAATGGGGGTGGTGTGGGGAATAGATGTTTCGTTCTTATCCCACACGCCGGTAGGCTCACAGCCGCTTACCAGAGCAGTGAACTGGCTGCTTGTTTTCCCAGCGCCCCAAGTTCCAACATGGCCCTGACCTCAGGAAACGCTGATCGGGAGAGGTTCTCTTAAGAAGGTTCTAGCTTTTCTACACAGCTGAGGTCTGAACTCCATGTTGTTTGAATTTTGCCTTTGGATATCCTCACCTTGGCAGGGTTTCTCCTAGTCATAATTCCTTTTATTAATCAAGTAATCTCCAACAAAATATTCAGATAATGTGGAAAGTATACTGAACAAAGCGCAGAAGGATTTTTCTTTTTTCATTATCTACTTTCATTTCTTATTTCAGAGGCACTATAATTAGCAGTCTGTATGCATCTTCCAGGCCTTTTAAAATGCATTGACTTATCTGCGTATCTCTTTGCACCTCCTGTTTGTTTTACAAGAATGTGACCATTCTTTTTAAAAAAACGCTCAGTTTTTATTTTTTATTAGTATATGTGTATGGTACATAATGATTACACTTCTTGTTGGCGGATGTGCACGACACATCTCAATTCATTTTGCATTTCTTACCCTCTCACTTCTTGATCTCTTTGTCATTTGAAGATCTAGCTTCCTCCTTCCTATTATCTATTTTTTATTTTGCTCTTTATTTATATTTTGAGTTTCCCATACGGGAGAAAGCATGTGATACTTAAACTTATGTTTCTGCTTTGTTTCATTTAATATTATAGCCTCGACATTATCTTTTTAAAATTTTATTAAAAAAAAAGCAAAACAGAAAAGAATAGAAATGTTACAGAATTTCAAAAAAAATAGGAAATTAACACTAATTAATATATGGCATACTGTTATCTTAGAAGCAGTTGTTCACATTGCAAGATTTAGGCACAAAAAATGATCAGAGAATCAAACAATGTAAGCACAAACTGCTCTCTCCTTTCCCCTATCCCAGTTGTTCTTTCCTTTTGAGCACTTTCTTTCTCTTTCATTATCACAATATCTACCATACATTTTGGATCTTATTACTTTTTCAGGTTTTTTTTTTTACACTACGGAGACAATATGATATTTGTGAGTTTGATTTATTTCACTTATGTGTATGGGCTCAAGTTACCTCCATTTACTCATAAAAACCTCAAGATTATCCTTCTTTCTAGCTGAGTATTATTCCATTGTATAAAAATACCACATCTTTTTTTTTATACATTCCGTGGTTGATGGGCATTTGTGTTGCTTCCAAGATTTTAGCTATTACAAATTGTGCTGCTATAAACATGGTTATACATATATTGCTGTAGCATGTTGCTTTCAATTTTTCTGGGAAAATACCCAGAATGGGAATAATGGCATTGAATGGGATTTACAACCCTAGATTTTGAGGAATCTCCACACTGATTTTCACAGTGGCTATACCAGTCTACACTCCCACCAACAGTGGAGAAGTGTTCCTTTTTCCCCACAGCCCTCCCAACATTTGTTGTTGGTTGATTTCTTGATGGCAGTTATTTTTTCTGGAGTGATAAAGAATTTCAATATTGTTTTAATTTACATTTTTTAAATTATCATTGATGTTGAACATTTCTTCATGTATTTATTTTCCATTTGTATTTCTTCATCTGAGAAGTGCATATTCATGTCAGATGCCCATTTTTGGATTGGGTCTTTGAATTTTGGGGTACTGATGCTTTTCAATTGTTTTTTTTAATTTCTTCTTTATTTTGTTTTATTTTGAGAAAAAAGCAAAAGAGAAAAAAGAAGAGAAATAATACAGAATTTCAAAACAAACAACAGTAAGAAATCACTAGTTGATAAATAATTACATATCATCTTAGAAGTAGTTGTTCAAGTTACAAAATCAAAGCATAAAAAGCAGACAGACAACCAGACAATGACAGTACAAACTATTCTGTCTGATAAATTAACGAAACTTAGTAGTGTGCACACTTAAACATACATACAGTTATAACCTTTAGAGCACTTTCTTTCAATTCGTTATACGTTCTATATATAAGTCCTTTGTCTGAAGGACAGCTGGCTAAAATTCATTCCCCTTCTGTGAGTTTTCTTTTCACTATGTTGCTGATTTCTTTTGAGGTGCAAAAACTTTTTTTAATAAAATGAGATTCCAGTTGTTAATTATTTGAAGTACTTTCTGTATAGTTTGTGTTTTGTTCATGAATATTTGCCTACCCCTATGTCTTCAAGATTTTTACTTACCTTGTTTCCCAGTAGATTTAGTGTTTCTATTTTAGTATTTAGATCTCTGATCCATTTTGACTTTTTAGCACATAGTGATAGACATGGGTCTTCAGCATGTGGAAAGCTAATTTTTCTAGCACTATTTATTAAAGAGGCTTTCTTCCAGTAAACATGTTTAGCCCCTTTGTCAAAGATGCTGAGTGTCTTTTTAGTTGTGTCTGCATCTTCTACTCTGTTCCACTGATCCTCAGGTCTGTTTTTTTTTGTGCCAGTACCATGCTGATTTTATCACAGTAACTTTGCAGTATAACTTCAAGGTAGGGATTGTGATGCTTCCTGCCTTGCCTTTGTTGCCCAGGATTGCCTTTGCTATTCTAGGTCTCTTCTGTTTCCAAATGAATTTTAGGAATGTTTTCTCTAGATCTGTGAGATATGCTAATAATATTTTGATTAGAATTGCATTAAATGTGTATAACATTTTTGAGAGTATGGTCATTTTTACTCTGTTTGTTCTTCCAAACCAAGAGCAAGTGATATCTCTCCATTTTCTGACATCTTCAATCTCCTTCTTTAGAGTACTATAATTTTCAATTTATAGGTCTTTTACATGACAAACCAACAGCCAGCATCCTACTAAATGGACAAAAACTGAAAGCTTTCACTCTAAAATCAGGAGCAAGACAAGGCTGCCCATTATCACCACTCCTATTCTATATAGTTCTGGAAACATTGGCCAGAGCAATCAGACAAGAGAGAGAAATAAAAGGAATAGGGCTAGGAAAGGAAGAAGTTAAGTAGTCACTATTTGCAAACACATGATAGTCTACATAGAAGACCCCCAAAACTCCATCCAAAGACTACTAGAGTTAATAAGCACATTCAACAGTGTAGCTGAATACAAAGTCAACAGTAAAAAAATCAATAACATTCCTGTATACAAACAACAAACTCACAGAGATAAATTACGGAAATGACACCTTTCACAATAGCTTCCAAAAAAAAAAATTGAAATAGTTAGACATCAACCTAACATTCTCTTTTTTATGGCAAAGTAGTTCTCCATTGTTTATAAATACCACATTTTCATTTTAAATGTAATATCCTGTGATATATACTCCCAAGCACTCAGAGATCTAAAAAATTATGCAATATTTCATACATGCAATATTTTCACACAGAAAATAAAGATGGCGGCAAAGTAAGTATTCACTCACCACCTGTGCTTTGTTAAATGGATACAATTTGTTTTTATTTGCTTCTTCTGTTTTAGTGAAGTTATGCATGGTAATTATAATAATATTCTGGCTATATTATTCTCATCCCATCTGTCTTTTAGAAGTAAGTAGTCTCAACTCTGGTGTTGGTGTTCATTTGTTCCCATGCACTTTTATAACTTTTCTAAGTAGGCTTTTCAATATAAACAGTTCAGTATTATTTTGAGTGAAGTAAAAATTACATAAATGAAAGGAAGGAGGCAGAGAGGAGCGAGGGAAGAAAACAGGAAGGAAGGACAAAATATGAATGAGGCAGCCCTTCCCATCACATTCTGTCTTTCTTCCTGAGATAACCACTGTCCCTAGCAAATACATCTCATATTCTTCTATTATTGTCATGCTTTCACTGTATTCTATACATGTGTCTTGACATAATGGATACTGTGGTCTTGTGTGTTAAGTCAGATGTATGTGAGAATGAGAGGTGAGGATAAATCTATGATTTTTTTAGAAAATATTTTACTTATTTTATCACATATAAGTATATCCTTAACAATATGCTGTTTAATTCTCCTTGTAATTGGACTTTGGCATAATGCTGTGTATCATCTTTCATAAGGTGCTTTTGTCACTCAAATTATAATTCTAAAAATTGCATGCATTTTTCACATATCTGCATTTATTTTTCATTGCTGAATAATATTTATTCGTGTGTGTATGTCTCAACTTATCGACTTATCTCTCTGTAGGTAGCTTTCTCCAGCTTTTTGCTATTGCAGACAAAGTACATTCTGAAAAGATACATCCTATCTTCCTTCCTTTGTTTCTTCCTTTCTTTTTCCTTTCTTCCTTCCTCTTTTCAAAAATATTTATTGAATACTAGTAAGACAATTATTATTCTAAAAATGTGATTATATCAGTGAAAAATCAAAGATCTCTGTGGCTTAGATTCTAGCAGCCAAAATTAATAATAAATAAATATGTAAAATGTATAAATGTTACATGCTGATAAATAGTACTAAAAAAGAGGGTGAAGGAAGTTGGGAAATGTGGGTATTATAATTTCGGGAAGAATGCCAGGGAGTCCTCACTGAGGAGGTGCTCTTGTAGCTAAAACCTGAAGCAAATGAGGGAATGAGCTATGCATCTATCTGGGAGGCAGAATCCCAGGAAAAGCATCAAGTTCAAGGTTGCTAAGGTGGGAGCATGCCTGGTTTGCTCCAGAGCCTGTGAGAGGCCAGAGTGTCCAAAAGAAGCAGTGTTCAAACTGGAGAGCAAGCAGAGATGAGGCTGGAGAAGTAGAGGGCAGGAGGCCTGGAGAGGGTGGACATCATGGAGGGACACGTAAGATGTGGGATGAAAGTCATACCCCTTCCGTTTTTAGCAAGATCCCTCTGGATGCTGTATTCAGTAAAGTCTGTAAGAGATGGCGTAGAAAGGTAGAGAGACAAGTTAGAAATGCACATTTATCTCAGGAACCGAGGTATGCTATGATGATGATGTAAGCCAACTTTTATCTCACCATGGCCTGTTAAGGTAAATACTCTCAGTTTACCAGGAGGAGCTAAAGCTTAGTGATGGTCACTAAGCTCTCAAACTCCCCTCCACACATCCAGTTTGCGGCAGAACAGGGTCTGAGCCCGTGTCAGATTTACTGTACATTCCCAGAAACATTTCATGGTTACAGCAAAACTGTCCTTCTTCACTGACAACCAGAAATACAGGGTTTCTAGATCAAACTGACTTGGAATTTAGTTGAACAACCTGGTTGTACAGTTCCAGCTCTCAGATTCTTGTATCTCCATCAGGAGGAGGTGTTACGGAGAGGAGCACTTAGCTCACAGGTTACGGTAACTAGGACACCGTTAGAACTGTGACAGTTACCGTTCTCTGCCAGCACAGGTCTCAAAGATTATCCTGTGATTACATGACTATGATTATATTCATTAAGGGACCCCCTCCCTGCTTTTTTTCCTGTTAACTACACTCAAACTTTTAGAAAGGGCCATGGGGATTTGTTGCTCTCTAGGTTGAATTTTTGTAATTGCCCATTAAAGCTTATTGTTGATATAATGTTTAATCAATATATTATGAATAGAATTTTGTGTTTTAGGATTTTAAAAGCTTCTGCAAATCCTTTGGAGTCATTGCTACATGATTTACTAATTAATATGGTTTTTACCATGAAGTAAAATTAATCGCATAAAGACTTAAAACAAAATGATACCAACATATTAGTGGGTTAACTTCATTTTCATCAATGTACAGACAGACAAAGAGAGGCTCTTGATTTAAGTTTATTCACTGATCCAGAAGTGAGCAAAGATGTTGTGAGGCCCCCTGCTGTATTCAGGGAAAAGTCTACACATCCGTCCACTCTCTGCCTGTGAGACTGTGGGAATGGTATCTATACTTTCTAAACCTCACGTTCTCTACTAATAGAAGCTGGATCTTAACTATCTTGCAAAAGTTAAGGGAAATTATAAGTGCATGAAAAGCTTTTAGGTGGTATCTGGCACAAGCTAAGTGCCAGTTATAATTTGTATGTTTTTTTTTTTTTTGACTCAACGTATTTTCCGTCAACTTTCCGTCAACACTGATAAATAAAGCAGCTTTGGTCTGTATTTATCCTGATAGGCAATTTAGAAACATAATCATGTGATTATGTGCTTTCTGAAGGGCTTGGATGCCAAAGAAGAGAGGAAAATATGGCCAGCATTGTTTGCACCTGGGAGCATCCCAGGAAGGAAAGTAAAGGGACAATGACTTCCTTGCATAAGAAAGCAAGTGATTTATATTTTTTAAGAATCTGGAATATCATACATATGCCCAGCTAGGATCTTTCTATTTTGCTGCTACAAGTATCTTGTTCTTTCTAAATAAGTGTTTAATGTGTGTAAAGCATTGGATTACAACAAAGTAGACTAGAAGCATCTCCTTTGGGTGCTAGAATGAGAAGTTACTGAATCTACTAGTGTGAAGACCCCTTAGTTAGGCTTCACAATAAAAAGAACTTCTTGTTGTTCCAATATCTGCCTTCAGAAGTACTGTCCTCTGGAGCAAAACATAGCTGTGATGGTGGGGGTTGCATTTAAATGACCTGCTGAGAGCACAGAGGGCTGTCGGAGGAAGTCTAAAGTGAAGAGTACTTTAGGCTGGGAGAACATTTTGTATTTTTTCTGCTTTTAAGTGGCAGATACTGGAGAGTAAAGCCAGCCTTCCCTCAGCTGCAGTAGCCTCCATGTATATTTCTTGTGCCAATTTTATGACTTAGGGCAGAAGAGAGCTTTCTGGATTCAGTCTGCCCAAGTTTCAGAAGCTCTTGGGTAGTACTGACCCACTTGTTCCCCCACGCTAACACATAATAAACCAGGAGGTTGAGATTCTCGCATGTATAATCCTGCAAACAACTAATAAAAAGGCCAGGACCAAACCTATTTTTTATGTATTGATTCTTAGTGGTGCAAATTCCTTTGTGATGATTAGAGTAATGAGTACAGGATGCAGAACATCCCCTGGATGTCACAGTATTTGGTAGACCAAATAATCATAAAGTTGCTTTGGTTTGTGAGAGTCAGAGCAAAAGCAAGCAAACCGTACTGAAAAACACATGCAAGTGGTTGATCAGTGTAATAAATGATGGAATGTGTCTGCTCTATTAGATACAAAGTATTTTTGACTGGAAATTGTCCACTCAAGGATATATTTAAAAAGCCATGTACAGAATGTGTACTTCTTTAACATGGTGTTTCCACAGAGAGGTTATAGGAAAAGGGTTCCTTTAATAGCTTTCTTTTTATTTATTTTTGTGTTTTTCAGATAAGGCCTTGAGAGGTAGTTCAGGCTGTCCTTGAACTCATTATGTAGCTCAGACCTCAAACTCATGGCATTCCTCCTGCCTTTGACACCTAAGTGCTGAAATTACAGGCGTGAGCCACCACCCCTGGAACCTTTAATAGCTTTCATCAATTACTGGCAGGCTATTCTCATTTGGAAGATTTCCCACTTTTCCGTCACACTGGTGTGCCTAAAAATCACTTCTGAATCAGCAGTATTGAACCTCCACAGATTTCTTCCCCCCAGGGATGACTTTATCTCTAAATTTTGGGAACCAGTATTTATTGTAGACCACTAAGTTCTAAAACATGAAAATCTGGATATGTTGAGGATATTGGTGGAGAGTTCATCTTTCACACTTGGGGATCCAAGAACCAGAAACAGTAAGATGGAAGGAGAAAAGTCCTGTAAGGAGAGGAAAACCAAGGAACTGAGCATCCCTAATCTAAAAATCCAAAATTCCAAGTGACCAGGCTCTTAAACAGACTTACAGCCAACATGAGACCACATGTAACACATTGCAAAGCTGACAACATGTGATCAAAGTCAGTACTTAGGCTTGCTAAAACTATTGTATAACATTACCTTCAGGCTATGCATATAAGGTGAATATATATATATATATATATATATATATATGAATTTTGTCTTTAGAATTGGCACCTATCTAAAGATATTTCATTATTTACATGCACATATTCAAAATCTGAAAAATATTTGAAATCTGAAACACTTCTAGTCCCAAGCATTTTGAGTAAGGGTCCCCCAACCTGTCTCATTTTATTGATTATCGTCTGTGTTTGAAGCCATGAGGAAGGTCTGCCTTGGGCTTAGAAGTGAGCAGAATCATGTTTTGATCTCGTCTATTTCTTTACATGTAAATTGTAACAGTAACTTCTTGGAACAACAGAACAAGGTCCGTAGTCTCCTTATGCAATCAAAGAATCTTACTGGCCAGGGTCTTTCTGCCATACAGCCAAAGAGCTGAAATGTGAAGGCCAGTTATATCAGATGATTCACTCTTTGTGGAGTTTTGGTCCTTTTAGTTATTTGAGTTATATCAAAAAATAAACATCTTTTTGTAAAGTCCTACACAAAAATTAAAGGTGATGCCCTACTGATAGCCACTGGATAAGACCAATTTAGGGCTAATCACATGTCTACATGCAGGGAAAAGAATGCATAAATACTTAGAAATATGGAACATGGCAAATGAGTGATATGCCTGATGAACGACTTTAATTTTGTATTTGTTTTATGCCAAGAAACCTTATCAAAGTACTCTAGTGAAGTTAAAGAGGAGAACTGAGCAACTGCATCCTCCCACCACTGAAATACAATATTCAATGATTACTGAGATTATGTAGCTCCAGTTCATGATAATGTGATGTGAATTATAATGTGGCATTGACTGTATCTTCTGATACAATTCAGAATCATTGGAAGTATTCCTATTGGTTTCTGCTCCAGTTTATCATCCTTTGTGATTATATCTGAACATGTCACTGAGGGATAATGTATATGGTGGGAAAGTATCATTATATTAGAGTCATGTAAGGCAAAGCAAAATGTCTCTCTCAATATTTTTACTGCTAGAAACCAAGCATGAGGGATAGTCATCACTCTTTTTCCTAAAACACAGTTATAACTATATTAGGGCAGTGCTACAGTTTGGATCTGGAAGCTCCCCCAAAGGGTTGTGTGTTATAGGGCCTCTACATAGGGCAGCAACACTCAGAGATGAAACTTTGGGGAAGTGATTGGACTGTGAGTGCTCTGATCCTCATGATTTGATGCCGTTATTGGACATGGGGCCTGGCAGGAGGAAGCAGGTCACTGGGGATATCCTGGGAAGGATATATCTTGTCTCTGGTCCCACTTTCTCCCCCGACCACCATCTTTCACTCAGCCTCTTGTCCACCATGAGGTGAGCCACTTTGCTGCACCACCCGTTCCCTGCCTCATCACAGGCCCTTAGCAATGGTACCGGCTGATCATGAACTGAAACCTCGGTAACCGTAAGCCAAAATAACCTTTCCTCCTTTTAATTGCTTATCTCAGTTATTTTGTCATAATGAAAAGCTGACTAATGCAGACAGAAAAACCTCTTTTATGGTGTGGTTTGTTATATGCTATTTATTTTACAATAATTTTTCTTTCTTTAAAACTTTCATTAGACATCAAATATTAGGAACATATAGTCAATTGTCGCTTGGCTGGCACTACTCTGACCTCATTCCAGTATGATCTGCATGTATAATCTCTAATGTACAACCCTGTAACACACACTGAGACTTATCTTTCCACAGTGAAGCAAAGAGAAGTAAGTGAGGAGTGTTTGTAGAGATTTTCTGTATAATATGTAGGAATGCCTTCTTTCTTTTGCTGAGGAATTCTCTGACTGGTTTCCATGACAGATGGCAATGGGTAGGGTATTCAACTGTTTAAGTGGGATTTTTCTACTACCTCTATGAACTTGCCTTTCTCTCTATCAGGTTCAATATTTTTTAAAAAAATTCTTCATGGGGTTTTGTATTAAGAAGGTGATGTCGTAGAGGAGGAGAAAGATAATCCTGAATCCTATGTTATCTATTTTCTTCTAGTATTATTTGTAGTACTTGGAGATCTTGCTGCTGGCTTGTGAGTATTAGCAACAGGTAATCTAGACCTCATAGAAGCACAAGGTCAGCTCTAATTTTGGAGAAAAGTGACTACCAAGGTCTTTTTTTCTGCCTAACTCCAGCGCTAAATTTTATAGCATTATACACATTTATTGTGACTTGATTTTTGATACCAAATATATTTGATTACATATAAAAGAATATGCCTAAAATTTGTGTTTCATTAAAGAATAACAGTTTATTAATAAATAAACTGATTTTTGTTTACTTAGTTCTGTAACAGTGCTGGTAGTATTTTAAGTCTTCGTAACCAAGCAGCTCAAAGAAAACATAAGAGGATTTTAAGGTTCATCTCCATCTTTTCATTCTTGCGAGCATTTACCTTTTGGAATGATTTGAAAGGATTCATGCTTTTATGTAAATTTGTATTTTGATATCTAATCTGGCGCTAGAAAGTGGGCATTGTCTTCACATTGAACTCTGCCCTGTGTGGGTGTTTGAAGAATGTGTAGGATTAGTGAAGACAGTTTGAGAACTGTTACATAGGGATAAATTCTATATTTCTTACCCGTTAGTTGACAGAAGCCACTCAAATGTTAGAAATACATTTTCCCATCCCACACCAAATTTTATTGGCCTTAGAAATCATGGTTTTATGCAAAATATGACCAAATAGCCGCTTGTTGTAAGAGTGCATAGTATCAGGTAAAGAATAAAAACAGCTTTTCTCTTCCTGAAAGCAGCCAGATCTAAGCTCCCAGAACCACAAAAGCTTTGCGTTATCCTGTTTCACGTTTTACCCACTCTGCCCCTGTTGTCAGTTCCACGCCTGCGTCCTCCAGATGGTCTCACACACCGCCTGCTTCTGCCGTGAACACCAGGCAGAAGCTTCCTATTATTCTACTTCTCATCAGTCTCTCCCTCGGTTTGCTGACTGCTTTTGCTCTTATTCAAGATGTGTGTACATACATTACTGGGCCATCTTGAGCTTAGCTTTGCTCTTCCTGTTCGGGGAGAAGCATCTTTGCTAGGAATGCACCTGTTTTAGTCACTGTCTTCATGCTGAGACACAATGCCCCACACATAATTTAAATGAGGAGAGTTTATTTTGGCTCACATTTCCAAACTCTCGGTTCTTCAGTCCAAGGACTCCAGAGAGAAGTGGCATAGTGGAAGGACAGAAGAAAGCTGCTTGAGTCACAGCTGCCAGAAAATATAGCCAAAAGACAAGAGCCAGTGAAAGAACTCTTCTGGGTCTCACCCCAAGTGATCCACCTCTTCTGACCAAACCACACCTCCTAACACTACCACTCCCATAATTTGATCATCTTCTGAAAGCCCTGCATAGGAGTGTGTGAGGCTTTTGGGGGCCATTCTCAACCCAAGCATAATAACATGTCTAATATATTAGTGTATTGTGGTATATTTCTGAGAGTTTTAAGAAAGAAGTCTGTCTTTTTTAAAAATTTTATTTAAAGAGAAAAAAAAATAGGAAAAGGGTAGAAATGATACAGAATTAAAAAAAAAGATAAACAGTAAGAAATCACTAGTTGATAAATTACATATTGTCTTCTTAGATTTAGTTGTTCAAGTTACAAAATTAAAGCATACAAAGTGGACATTCAAACAGTGAGGCTGCAACAATTCTGTTCAATGATCCAACAAAAACTCAGCAACATGGTTATCAATCCTACACACTTAAATATACATGCAGTTATATCCACTTTCTTTTCCTCCTTTTGCTTTTTAAGTACATTATCTGTTTAGTTATATCATATTTCAGCTTGCTCAGTATCTTACTGATCTGTTTTGTTGTTATTTACTTTTTAATCAACTTATATAATTCTGTTGCTTTGTTTTTGAGCTTCTCCTCATCCATTCCCCATGGATCAACTTTGGGGGAGTTGGGAGTTTTTGGAGGTATTTTGTTATCTCTCTTTTTAAAAAAATTATTATTTTGAAAGTAGTAAAATACAGCAGAACAAGAAAGAACAAAGCCAATTGAGACAGTGTAGTGAAATTGGTACAGAATCTCACAGCAGATTACCTAGATAACAGTAATAGGTACAATAGTATATCTCGTTTTCTTCACAATAGTTGTTCTTTCAATCAGATACAGCAAAATGGAAGGAAATACAGAACTTTTAAAAACAGAATATTGAATAGAGCAATACCATTAATCAGAACAGAGCAAAACAGTGATAAAGATATTTGCCTTCAAAGAGATGGTAGAAGGAAATCCCCCTTATTTGCTATATTGCATATGTTGATCGTCCCAAGAGATACTCAGATCTCCGGCTCCCATTTGCTAATGGGGTGTGTGGGGCAAGATGGATGTTTGACTCTAAGCCTGCTTGCTAGAAGGCTCACAGCCACTTACCAGAGCGGTGAGCTGGCTGCTTATTTTCCCAGCGCCCGAAGTTCCAACATGGTGAGGAACTCAGGAAACGCCAATGATTTTTGCTCTGGGGCAGCCACGGCTTGCTAGGCCACAGCCACTTACCAGAGTGGTGAGCTGGCTGCTTGTTTTCCCAGCTCCCCAAGTTCCAACATGGTGTGGAGCTCAGGAAACGCCGATGAGTCTCTCTCTGGGGCTGCCATGGCTTGCCAGGCCACAGCCACTTACCAGAGTGGTGAGCTGGCTGCTTGTTTTCCCAGGGTCCCCTGTCTTTTTTTTTTTTTTAAATCCCCCTTGTCATAGTGGCCAGGAGTAGCAGGAGGCCTTTCTAATATCACGATATCCTGAGTCCTTAGAAGTCAGGGTCACTAAATTTCCTCCATTTTTTCATGACAACCCATCAGTTTCCTGGCTGCATCCAAGAACCTGGCAAGGTTCAGTTGAGGTAGAAGTAAATCCTCTCTTAGAAATTCCCCCTAAAACATGCATGGGGATGCCTAATGTTTTGATGTCTTGAAAGTTGATGGAGTCTTCACGTTCTCTCTTCCCAATATTTCTGCTACTCAGAGATGCAGAAGAATCCACTGGAAGTGACCTTCTCTTGTCCATAATCCTTTCTTTCATTTCACTTAAACCAGGAGGCAGCAGGAGAGGGATTACCCTGCTGACATTTGTATATATTCATTTTTCAGTGTGATCATAAAATGACTCTGCCTGTATGCTAGTATTATAGCAGCAATCACATCTTCCCTAGGGCTATAGTCATGACATGCTTTTATCCAAGGGGTCTGTGTAAGTCATACTGCAGTGCCTACCTGTGGTCCTATTTATGTGGAAGTATATTGTTCTTCTGGATTTTCCTGGTAGATTTGCTTAAATTTCTCTCTCTCATCCCCTCCATCACTATCCCTGTGAGTTCTCTTTTCTCATTCCCCAACCTATTTTTACTTGGGTATTTTTACTTTGTTATTTTTCTTACAAGTGATTCCTCAGCCTGACTCCTTAAAGATTGTTTTTACTTTTCCTGACCTATTTTCTATATCACCACCTCACTATTTCCCATCTTTCTGTCAAGGTGACCCTACTTCCTAGCTTTCTTATACTTTGCTTTGCTATTCAATCAATCCCATAATCTTTCACAGGTTAATCGGTCAGTGTTACGGTTAATACACTGTGTCAACTTGAGAAGTTTAAAAGTTTAACTGAGAGACTCAGCAGAGAGCCAAGATCCTTACTTTATAAATATCCCCATCATGGGCAAGAGGAGGGTACACAGATTTTGTGAGTGTTACACCAGTCCTGGAGAGGAAGGGTGGCCTGTGTATAATATAAGGGAGAAGAGACTTGTTCCCCCTTTTGCTCCGGCTGCTGCCTTTGAAGTGTTACCCCAATGCCATGCCACCCTGCCTTGAAGCCAGCTAATTATAGACTAAAACCTTCAAAACTGTAAGCTAAATAAACCTTTCCTTCCTTCATTTTGGGTGTCAGATATTTTATCTCAACAACAATAAAAATGTAACCAAGACAGTGAGCATGATAATAATAATAATAACAACAACAACAACAACAACAATAATGGTGCAAGGACAATAGGAACAGACACTACTCTGACCACCCTTACCAAGTACTCGGTGGTGGTACCTAACCCTGCATATATCACTGTGAAGTCTTTTAAAAAGCAAACATGAGGTGTGATTGAACACATCTGCAATGCCAAAACATTGGAAGGCCAAAGCAAGTGGACTGCAAATCTGAGCCCAGTTAAGCAATTGAATAACTTAATGAGACCCTGTCCCAAAATTAAAAAAAAAAATAATTTCAGGGGATGTAACTCAGTGAGAAAGTTTTGGGTTTAGTATCCAATACCAGGAAGCAGAAGCAGAAGCAGAAGCAGAAGAGGAGGAGGAGGAAGAGAAGGAGGAGAAGAAGAAGCAAAAGAAGAAGGAGGAGGAGAAGGAGGAGAAGGAGAGGAAGAGGAAGAAAGCAAAGTGACCGTCACTGCTCTTATGTTATGAATGAGAAAAATAAACCTAGATACGTTAATTATTGTTGCTAAGTAACATGGTACTAGGTGGCAAACATGAGTCTCAAATTCATAACTGTCTGAGCTTCCTCTGCACCATACTGTCTGAGAAGAAAGCCATGTGCGATCACATGAAATGACAACAGCTTGTTTTTTCTTGAGCTCCTGGTCACTCTCCTGTCACAGCTCAGAGAGGTTAATTTGTCCATGAATAGAAGATTCATAGGAGCAGAAAAAGTGAGGCAGGGTTTCTCATACCTTGGCTAGGTAAAGCTTCGCTTGTGCCTGATAAGAGCTGAATGTGGACTGTTCAAATAATGCTTTTTAAATTAGATGCTAATTAGGCAAAACTTACTGAAGAAATTAGTAAACACTTGCTGTAATACACCTTAATGTGTTGTAATTTTCCTGCTGACTTGAGGATATCAAATGAGCGACTCCTCTACCCTCTTGTATACCCACAGACAAGGCAGATTTAAAGTGTGGCCTATTTTGACTTCCCCCTTTGAACACCAGTGGTTGAGTTTTCAGTCATTCAGTTTAGCCACTTGACTCCAGTCCTCAGATTTTATTAAATTCTCAAAGCAATTATTAAAATATTGGTCTTTAAAAATCTGCCAAAACTTATACCAAGGTACCTTGGTTCATGAAGTTAACTTGTCTTACAATTTTGGGGAGGGGGACGTGTTTGTTTGTGTGGGAAAAATAGCCACAGTTATGTCTGTCACCCAATGTGGAGTTTGTGAATGGAAGCAAAAATTTTTTTGAATGCTTTTGTTTGAGAACCGAATTGTTTGTGAACAGAAAGCAGTGTTCCTGAACAGAGGCATTTCTGTAGTGACTTCTTTTTTTCTCTAAGAATTTCCCTGACATTTATCAAGTTATATAAATTAATAGTTAATGTATCTCCTTACAAATGACCTGAGTGTTCTCTAGTGCCTTTTTGTTTGGCGTTTTGTTGTTTTGTACTGGAGATCGAACTCATGACCTTGCATTTGCCAAACATCTAGTTCCCTTTTAAGAGTTTTGAGATTAAGGTGAAGTTCACAAATATTGATGTCTGGACTTAATAGGACACTATCTGTGCTGGTTCTGATGTAATATGACTAGTTGAAACTAGGACATATTTGGTTTTCATGCGATCAGTTTAGTGCTTTTGTTTTTAACATAATTTTTTCACAACAATGATTTACTTTAAAGTAATTAATTGATTCAGGTGCTCTGATATCCTGAAAAAATGATCAAAGTGATTTTTTGTTTAATATAAAGTGAGATTTTTTTCATAAAATTCATGAATTTTCACCTCACACATTCTAATATTGGAAAATATTAGTAAAAATGCTGCAGAGGATAAATATTGAATTTTTTATTTTCAGAATGAGTATTATTTGTGTATATTTTTGTTTATTTATCCACCAATCCAGATTATGGGTTAACATAGCATTTTTAGAATTGAGAGCTCTTTTAACTCTATATAATAATTTAAAGAAATATACTTCTTTCATGAGATAGTGAGATTTTAATCTTCAGATTTCTAGTAGCACAGACCGGGTCCAGTAATTCCACCTTGGAGTATTTTCACACAGTGAGCTACCTTTTTTGCATGCTAGGGACCAAGAACAGTGCTCACTTGTGCATTTCATTTTGAAATTAGAACTTAATTAGATAAAAATTGAATAAGAAGGAAGAACAATTGGAAAGACAAAAAAGGACTCAAAGAGAATTAATAGTACACATTTACTCTTTTATCTAGAAGTCTACTAAGTATAAAGTAGACCTTTGAGAAAGGCAATGTAGATCAAATTCAAGCAAGACCCTCCCTCTGGCTGAGAATAACAGTAATTGATAACAAATCTACAAAGAATCATCCAGACCAGAAAGGTATCTAAATTCAAACACAGGCATATGTTACTCTTCTTGGTAGTCATACTTCTACTTATAAATGCCACTGTGTTCTGATATAAAATTTTGTTGTTTTCTTTCAAGGCTTGGCTGAAGCAGGAGTTGCTTCCTTGGAGATCTTGGTTTGTAGCCATGAGGGAAAGCCCCCAGGAAGCGGCTGGCCCTCCTGTCAGCATGGTGGTGCAGGGCTCTAACTGATAAGGTTAAAACTCATTGATGATACATTTAGCCTCAGGTAGGGAAATGTCAGGATAATTAGTACTCAAAGATAGCAAGCCTTCCCTAAGGAGACTGAAAGAGCACTCGATGCGATGTTTGTGATAGAAAAATGAGAAAGAATTAGGAGAGCTTACATAAAAGTGCAACAAGTCAGCAATTTTGATAATTTAATCTCTGAAGTTCTGAGAATGTTGCAGATTTGGGACCCAATTCACCTTTATTATCTTCAGCGTTCACAAGAAATATTCATGGTGAATTTGCTGTTCACCAAGCCCTGTGCTAGACATTGGGATGCAGAGAATTAGACCCGTAGCTCTGACTTTGTGGAGCTTACACTTCAGGCTTCGAGGTTTCTAAACTGTGACTAATATAGTACAACTGCTTTTCTTATCACTCTGTGATTCAGTCTTTCTGTCTCTCTGCCTCTGCCTGTCTCTGTCTCTGTCTCTCTCTCTCTCCGGTATCTCACTATGTGGCCCAGCTCTGTGGCCTTGAATTTGTAGCAATCCTCTTGCCTCAGTTTCCCTAGTACTGGGACAACAGGTATGCATCACCACCCCCAGCTGATTCAGTCTTTTTGGTTCCTGCTCTATCATAATTCTTCCACGATGACTTCTATTTTTCTAGAATGAAGGATAGTGATCCATCATCTACTCTCTTTGTACTGTAAGGTAGTGAGATATAAACATTTCCCTTTGTCTTAGAGGCGGGGGGCAGGTATAAAGGAAAGTTAAGTACAGAATATTGAAGGAGTATTTATAAAAATGATATGTAAAACATACAAAAGGGAAATATTATCTTTTTCCCGATTATTTGAGGGCTATTGACACTAGCTCATTATAGATGAACCCAGTAAAAACTTCAGTTAGGTTCGGAAGTCATTATTATTTCACATTTTACTCATCTACTTAATAGTTTCCAGGACTGTGATGGTCTCAATCAAAACAAAAAGAAATTCCATTTATTCCTTTGCATAAAGATCTTAAATCTCAACTCATTACTTTCTAAATTTGAAAAATATAATGTGGAGAGAAAAATGCAAGTTGCAGAAGTAGTATTTGCAGTAAGGTGCTATTTATATAACTTTTAAAAATATTGATTCTGTATGTTGTTTATGGATCACACACATGTTTCAGGCATGGGAATGGCAAACATCAGTTGCAGGGTACCTTTAGCTTGGGAGTGGGAGGGAGGGTAATGCACACCAAAGACTGTTAGTATTTTTTTTTTTTCTAGCAGGAGGTCAAGGCAAATGAGGAAGCCTACATAGGTACTTGTATTTTATTTCCTTAATTAGTGAGTGCACAGATGGTTTATTTAAAAAACAAAACTTCTGTGAACTGTACAATAAAAAAGAGTGAAGATTAGAGAGCACATTAATTTAATACACACAATAATACTTTGTTTATTTTTCTTTATTCTACTAGAGGTCCATGCAAGAAAAGATTAAACCTCATCTGTGTGCCTGAGAGCTCTCAGCTCTGTACAGTGTATCAATTTCCTGTTAATTCCAGACCCAGGATGCTGGGCCATGTAAATGTGACTTTGGGACATTTTCTGGGCAGCTGCTCCCTCTGCATGCTGACTGCGGTCTTCAGGATTGACTCTGCATCTGCCCTTCCAGGGGTGTTTACTATGTTTGGTCATGAAGCTAAAATGGGCTAAGTATTTTTTAATGATAGTTTAGAGTTATTTCCCCAGTTACTGGTGCACAGCGGTTGCTTCTGATAGTACTGTAGTTGTAGATCAGGTATGAGGAGGCCCTGGATCAGTGCCCTGTAAATTAAAGAGCACAACTGACACCTTTTCAATTGAGATTAGCATTTCAAGTCTTTTCTGAGTACTGTTATACAAAAATATGCACCTGACCAAAACTGGATTTTCGAAAATTGTATTTTTTTCTGTTTGCCTGGAAAGTACAAATCTTTACTATTCATTTTAGACTTTTGATAGTATGAGAATCTATCTTGATAATCAAAATATTGAAGAAAATTTCTATATCGCGGTAAATGTTTCAGGAGTGAAACTGTCTGCAGGTGGTATAGTTCCATAAACAAGGGGAAAATCCTGAAAAGAGTGAATTAATAAAGGTAAGAATTGAGGAAGCAAATGGTACCCAGGTAACCTATACTAAGTTATTAGTGACCCCATGAAAATTTTCTTTAATAAAAGTCTTTATCCAAAAACTAAAGTTTATATTAACTAAACAACTTATTTTTCCTATAGTCTCCTGTGCACAGATATATATATATATATATATATATACACACACATGTGTATATGAGTATAGCTGTATGTCTATTTTTGCCTATCATTTACTTTACAAAACTTTGAACCTACTTGTTATATATGTTATAAAGATTAGAATTCAAATCAGTTGAAAATAAGTTCAAATTTTATGCAAAGCTTTTGCCACAATAACAGTGAAAGGCTAATCCTTCTCAAATTTTCATAGATAGAAAATAACTCTTGCTCTTCTGTCGAACATGAAAGCAGATGGGAGGAAGACATGTGGTCTCTCTTAATTCTTCATTGTGCTCTTCAGGGGAATTAGGGGAAATATGGTTGATGACTATGGACAACAAAAGACTAAAAATAAAGCACAAACAAAGGTTTGCATGGCTGTGCCTTGGATTGATCTATTCCTAGCAGCACTTTTGTGCTCATTGCTGTCATGAGCTTCCTGCAAACTGTCCCTACAAGAAATTTGGGAAAACTCCATTTGGTGGAGCAAAATACAGCTTTGGGATAGATTAAGAGTCTCAATCTGCCAGAAGTTGAGTTCAGTGGCACAAGTGCCTGCTTGGCAAGTGCAAGGTCATGAGTTCAATCCCTGGTACCAAAAAAAAGAATCTCAATCTGGCCAAGTCAAACTCTTATGTTGAGTCTTTTTAAATTTTTTTTTATTTTAAAGAGAATAAAACAAAAGAGGACAGATCTAAGCAGATCAACGGAACAATCTAAGCAACACAGCACTTCACAACAAGACAATTGGATATTAACAGTAGCTATCATAATGTCTCTTTCTTTGAAATAGTTGAGCTTAGCTTTACACACAATAATGTCAAACATAACAAAATAGAATAAAACCACTCAAGAGAATGAAATTATTGCAAGGTATTCTGAACCAAATAACTGAAGATGAACAATGGCTGCTATATTATCTAATTTTCCATAAAAAATTTGTTTATACTATCATATATATTAAAATCCAATAAGCACAACATGATAGAACCAATGGTAATAGAAAAACAAAAGCATAGTAGGACTTCAGAGCAAGATGATATTAAATCAACAATGGCTGCCATATTGTGTTTTCTTCAAAGTAACTATTCATACTATCACATATATTAAGATCAAACAAAACAGAATAAAACCATTCCAACCAATGGATAAAAACCATAAGACTTCAAAGCAATATAATGGTGAATGATTACATAAAATCTCCTGTACTCTTACCATTTCTTACACTAGGGAGACTGTACGGTATTTATACACGTAGGTTTGATTTATTTCACTTATGAGTATGGATTCAAGTTGCATCTATTTATTTATAAATATCTCAATGTGATCATTCTTTATAGCTGAATAGTACTCCATTGTATAAAAGTACCACAATTTTTTTATCCATTCCTCAGTTGATGGGCACTTAGGTTGTTTCCAAGATCTGTCTATTACAAATTGTGCTGCTATAAACATGGGTGCACATATATCATTTTGGTAAGATGTTTTCAGTGGAATAGCTGGGTCAAATGGGACCTCCAACCCCAGCATTTTGAAGAATCTCCAGATTGACCTCCACAGTGGTTGAACCAGTCTACATTCCCACCAACAGTGCAGAAGAGTTCCATTTTCCCCACAGCCTCCCCAGCATTTGTTGTTGATAGTTTTCTTGATCCTGGCCATTCTTTCTGGAGTGAGGTGGAATCTCAGTGTGGTTTTAATTTGCATTTCTCTAATGACCAATGATGATGAACACTTTTTCATGTATTTATTTGCCATTCATATTTCTTCATCTGAGAACTGTGTGTTCATCTCAGATGCCCATTTTTGGATTGGGTCTTTGAATTTTGGGTTCTGATTTTTTTTTTATTCTTTGTAAGTTCTAGACAGAAGTCCTTTGTCTGAGGGACAGTTCACTAAAATTTTTTCTCAGCTTGTGGGTTTTCTTTTCACTCTGCTGGAGATTTCTTTGGACATACAGAAACTCTTTAATAAGATGTGATCCCAGTTATTGATTCTGGGAAGCATTTCCTGTGCAGTTTTGTTCTTTTTCATGAATTCTCTACCAACCCCTATGTCTTCAAGATTTTTACCTACTTTGTCTTCCAACAGATTTAGTGTTTCTGTTTTAATATTTAGATCTTTGATCCATTTGGATTTTAGTTTAGTACATGGTGATAGGCATGGGTCTAATTTTAGCTTTCGGCATATGGATAGCCAGTTTTTCCAGCACCATTTATTAAAGAGACTATTGTTCTTCCAGTGAACATGCATGGCCCCTTTATCAAAGATAAGGTGGTTGAGTGTGTTTTTAGTTGTATCTTCTAGTCTGTTCCATTGATCTTCAGGTCTGTTTTTATTCCAATACCATGTTGATTTTATTACAGTAGCTTTGTAGTATAACTTCAAGTCAGGGATTGTGATGCCTCCTGCCTTGGCTTTGCTGCTTAGAATTGCCTTTGCTATTCTAGGTCTCTTCTGGTTCCAGATGAATTTTAGGAGTGATTTTTCTAGATCTCTGAGGTATGTTAGCGGTATTTTCATTGGGATTGCATTGAATCTGTATAACAATTTTGGGAGAATGGCCATTTTCACAATATTTATTGTTCCTATCCATGAACAAGGGATGTCTTTTCATTTACTGAGGTCCTCTTTGATTTCTTTTTTCACGGTATTATAATTTTCCCTGTTCAACTCTTTTACATCTTTCATTAGATTAATTCCTAAGTATTTCTTTTTTTGGATGCTAGTGTGAAGGGTGTTGCTTCTCTTATTTCTCTCTCAGTGATTTTGTTGTTAGTGTATAAGAATGCTATTGATTTTTGAGTATTGACTTTGTATCCAGCTATGTTGCTGAACTTATTTATTATATCTAAGAGTCTTAATGGAGGTTTGAGGGTCTTCTATGTAGAGTATCATGTCATCTTCAAATAATGATAATTTAACTTTCTCTTTTCCTATCTTTACTCCTTTTATTTCTCTGTCTTGTTTAATTGCTCTGGCTAGTATTTCCAGTACTATATTGAATAGGAATGGTGATAAGGGACATCCTTGTCTTGTGCCTGATTTCAAGGTAAAGGCTTTCAGTTTTTGGCCATTTAATATGACACTGGCTGTTTGTTTGTCGTAGATGGCCTTTATCATATCGAGGTAAAGACCATCTATTCCAATTCTCTGTAAGGGTTCTTATCATGAATGGGTGTTGGATCTTATCAAAAGCTTTTTCTGTATCTATATAAATGATCACGTGATTCTTGCTTTTGGTTCTATTGCTATGGTGGATTACATTTATTGATTTATGTATGTTGAACCATCCCTGCATGCCTGGCATGAATCCCACTTGGTCATGGCATATAATCTTCTTGCTGATTTGCTGCATCCGGTCTGCTAATATTTTACTGAGAATTTTTGCATCTATGTTCATTAGGGAGATTGGTCTGTAGTTCTCTTTTTTAGTTGGGTCTTTCTCAGGTTTTGGAACTAGAGTGATATTTGCTTCCAGGAATGACTTAGGGTGAATTGCTTCCTTTTCAATTTCATTGAAGAGTTTGAGGAGTGTTGACATTCAGTCTTCTTTGTATTTCTTGTAGAATTCCACAGTGAATCCATCTGGGCCTGGGCTCTTCTTTGTTGGTAGGGACTTGATTACATTTTCAATTTCATTAATAGAAATTGGGTTATTCAGCAGTTTTACATCTTCTTGATCCAGCTTTGGTGGTTCATATGTTTCTAGGAATCTGTCCATTTCTTCTGTGTTATCGAACCTATGAGAGTAGAGGTTTTCAAAATAGTTGTTGATGATCTTCTGTATTTCCACAGGGTTGGTAGTGATTTCACCTTTTTCATTCTGTATTGCATGAATTTGAGTCTTTTCTTTCCTTTTTAAAATTAGGTTGGCTAGGGGCTTATCAATTTTATTTATTCTTTCAAAGAACCAACTCTTTGATTCATTGATTCTTTGTATTGTTTTCTTAGTCTCTATTGCATTAATTTCTACTCTGATCTTTATAATTTCCTCCCTTCTTTTGGCTTTGGGCTTGGCTTGCTTTTCTTTTTTCTAGATGTTTGAGGTGTAATATCAGGTTACTTATTTGTGTTCATTCTGTTTTCCTAATGTTGGAACTCAGTGCAATAAATTTTCCTCTGAGGACCACTTTCATTGCATCCCACAGGTTCTGGTAAAGTTGTATTTGTATTTTTGTTTGCTTGTAGATATTGTTTAATTTCTTCTTTAATTTCCTCTGTGATCCACTGATTGCTCAAGAATGTATTATTCCATTTCCATGTGTTTGTGAGGTTTTTACAGTTTCTTTTACCATTAATTTCTAGTTTCATGGCGCTATGATCCAATAACATGCATGGGATAATTTCAATTCTTTTGCATTTACTTAAATATGTTCTGTGGCTTAGTATATGGTGTATTTTAGAGGATGTCCCATGTACTGCTGAGAAGAGTGTATATTCTGATGTTGTTGGATGGAACACTCTGTATACATCTATCAAATCTATTTGTTCACAGGTGTGATTCAGTTCTTTTATTTCTTTGCTGATTTTATGTCTAGTTGATCTATCCTTTTGTGTCAATGGTGTGTTAAGCTCTCCTGTTATAATTGTGTTATTGCCTATTTGATTTTTCATTTCTGTTAATACTTGCTTTGTGTAGCTGGGTGCTCTGGAATTTGGTGCATATATATTTAAGATTGTTATCTCTTCCTCTTGCAGTTTTCCCCTAACTAGTATGTAGTGACCTTCTTTATCCCTTTGGACCATTCTTGGTTTGAAGTTCACATGGTCTGCAAACAGAACAGCTACTCCCGCTTTTTTTTTTTTTGAGATCCTGTTGCATGGAGTATTGTTTTCCATCTTTTGACTTTTGTCTATGATTTTCCTTTTGGGTTAGATAAGTTTCTTGTAGACAGCATATGGTTGGATATTGTTTCTTGATCCATTCTGCCAGTCTTTTTCTTTTACTTGGTGAATTGAGGCCATTTACATTAATGGTTATAACTGTCATATATTGGTTCATTGTTGACATGTTATCTTTCTGATGTTGTATCTTAATTTTCCATTCTTTTTAATTGTCTATCTTGCTTAGTGGTTTTTTTCCTATGTGTATCTAGAATGTCTTTTAGTATTCTTTGTAGGTTGGTTTGGTGATCATGAAGTTCTTGAGCTGTTCTTTGTCATGGAAGTATCTTATTTCTCCACCCATTTTGAAGGACAGTTTTGCAGGGTACATCAGTCTGGGTTGGAAGTCGTTTTCCTTTAGTATCTGAAACACTTCACTCCATGCCCTTCTTGACTTCATTGTTTGTGTTGAGAAGTCTGCTGTGATTCTGATAGGTTTTCCTTTATAGATGATCTGTCTTTTCTCTCTAACAGCTTTTAATATTCTGTTCTTATGTTGGATTTCTGGGATGGTTATTGTTATATGTCTGGGTGTAGTTTTGTTTTAGTTATGGCTATTTGGAGTTCTATATGCTTCACTAATCTGTATGTCAGTTTCCATACTCATGTTTGGGAAATTTTCAGCTATTACTTCTGTAAATAGCCTGTTGATATCATTGGTGTTGTCCTCTTCTTTTTCTTTTATCCCTAGTAATCTTATGTTGTTGTTGTATTTTTTTTGCATCATCTTGCAGCTGTTGAATTGTTATTTCCTGATTTCTTGTTATTTTTAGATCTTTCATTTCCTGTTTACTAGCTGCAATCTTATCTTTGAGATCTGAGATTCTATGTTGAGGTCATTTTTGCAACTTTCAATAGAATTTTTGATTACCTGTATATCTCTTTGAATCTGCTTCTTGTATTCTA
Organism: Hydrochoerus hydrochaeris; assembly: GCA_004027455.1. Classification (NCBI taxonomy): domain Eukaryota; kingdom Metazoa; phylum Chordata; class Mammalia; order Rodentia; family Hydrochaeridae; genus Hydrochoerus; species Hydrochoerus hydrochaeris. Next base: position 341,860 of record PVLA01000093.1, read on the forward strand.
TTTGTTTCTTAAACTGTTCATTCAGGGCTTCTATCATTTTGCTTTGTTCTTCTAATGTTTTAGCTGTGTCTTTGTTGGATGCATTCAGTATTTCTTTCACTACTTTTATGATTTCTTCTTTTACCTGGGAGATTATTTATGATTTGAGTTCCCTCATAGTTTCCCATACTTGCTTCTTTATTTCAGTTGATATCATTTCAGGCATTTCAGGTGTATGGCTAGTATTTTCTTCTATGTACATGGCTCCTAGGCTTTCTTGGGATGGTGTAAGTTTGAGATTCCATTTTGGTCTTTTGTTTTGTCACTTTCTTATATTTCCATGTTTCGAGGGATGTTCCAAAGCTTTCCCTGGGTGTGTTGGAAATCAGTTCCTGCACCCTCTGCTACTGGGACTCACATGGCTTTGGCTCCCCTTGCGCGGCATGCCTGGTTCCCCTGGTTGGAAGAAGGTCACTGGGTCTTGTCTACTCAAGCCCACAGAACCTCTGCAGCCTAGTCCAGTGTCCTAAGGGGGCTGGCTTGGCACCCAGCTGCTGGGATCGATGGTCCCAAACTTTTCCTGGGCCTGCACTGGCCTCTTATGTTGCATCTTATTAAGAATGATGTTGTCTATCTGAGCATAGTGTAAAGAAATTGGAAATTAATTACAAAAGAAACTTCTAAAACTCCATAAACAGATGGAAATTAAATAACACCTTCATGAACAACTGGTGGGTGGTAGGCAAAATTAAGGAAGAAATTAAACAATATCTACAATCAAACAAAAATATAAATACAACTTACTGGAACCTGTGGGCTCAATGAAAGCAACCTTCAGAGGAAAATTTATAGCTTTGAATTCTCACATAAGGAAAAAAGAATAAATACAAATGAACAGTCTAATGGTACATCTCAAGCTTCTAGAAGATGAAGAGTAAGTCAAGCCCAAAGCCCATACCAGGGAGGAAATTATTAAGATCCAAGGGGAAATTAGTGTAATTTAGAATAAGAAAACAATACAAAAAATTAATGAATCAAAGAGTTGGTTCTTTGAAATAATAAAATTGGTAAACTCCTAGCCAAATCTTATAAAAAAAGAAAAGAAAAAACTCAAATTCATGCTCTGAGGAATGAAAAGGGTGAAATCCCTACAGTTTCCATGGAAATTCAGAAAATCATTTTAATACCTACTTTGAAAATCTTCATTCATATAGGATGGAAAACACAGAAGAAGTGGACAGATTCCTAGAAACATAGGAATTAACACAGCTGAGTCAAGAAGATGTAAAAATCCTTAATAACCCAATATCAGGTAGTGAAATTGAAGATGTAATTAAAAACTTAACAACAAAGAAAAACCCAAATCCTAATGTATTTACAGCTGAATTATACAAGAAATTTAGTGAAGATTTAATGTTAACATTCCTCAAACTCTTTAATGAAATTGAAATGGAAGAAATTCTCCCTAACTCATTCCTAGAGATGCATATTATCCTGATACCAAAACCAGAGAACAACTGAACCAAAAAGAGAACTACAGGCCAATCTCTCTAATGAACATAGATGCAAAGATCTTCAATAAAAAAGAATGCAGCAAATCATCAAGAAGATTATACACCACGACAAAGCAAGATTCTCCGCAGAAATGCAGGAATTATTCAACATATGTAAATCAATAAATGTAATACACCATATCAGCAGAGCCAAAAACAAAAATCACATCATCATCTAAATAGATGCAGGAAAAGCTTTTAATAAAGTCCAACACTCATTCATGATAAAAACCCTACAAAAAATTGGAATAGATGGACTTTACCTCAATCTGCTGAAAGCCCTCTGTAAGAAACCAATAGCTTACCTCATACTAAATGAACAAAAACTGAAAGCTTTCACTTTAAAATCAGGAACAAGACAAGGATGTCCATTCTCACCACTGCTGTTTGAAATAGTTCTGGAAATATTAGCCAGAACAGTTAGACAAGAGGAGAAAGAAAAACAGTAAGAATAGGAAAGGAAGAAATTAAATTATCATTATTCACAGATGACATGATACTCTACATAGAAGACTTCAAAAACTACAACAAAATACTTTTGGAATTAATAAGCAAATTCAGTAGCATAACTGGATGCAAAGTCAACACTGAAAAATCAATAGCATTCCTGTGAACAAACAATAAACTCACTGAGAAAGAAATTAACAAAACAACTCTTCACAATAACATCCAAAAAAAAAAAAGAAATATGAATCAATCTCACAAAGAAGTTAAAACAAACAACAGATGCACCAAAAATATATAAATATACTGATCAAACTAGGAGAAAACTTAGTGTACAATATAATGGTTCAGTAATTGTGGATATTGGATAGGTAAAATGTAGATTGAAGAACGAACTATAGCTATTCACAATCACTTGATGGATCTCACAAGTAGATGAGATGGATGAGACCAAATATAAAAAGAATAATGAGTGGTAATTGGCAATGATGTAACAAAAATACCATATTATCAGCAGTGCTGGTGATAGAAATTACATGTTGACAGGGATGTTGGAACCATTCTATTTATTGACCAGATAGAAATTATAGGGGGATGTTCACCTTGTGATAATTTTTTATCATCTTACTTTTTTCTGTTTAATAATAAAAGATTTTTCAAAGGAAATACTCAAAAATCAAAAGCCTTCCTGTACACAAAAAACAAACTCACTAAGAGAGAAATTAGGGAAACCACACCCTTAACCATAACATCCAAAAACAATTGAAATACTTAGGAATCAACCTGACAAAGGAAGTAAAAGATCTATATATGGAAAATTACAATTCTCTGAAAAAGGAGATCAAAGAAGATATCAGAAAATGAAAAGATATTTCTTGCTTAAGGATAGGAAGAACCAACATTGTAAAAATGGCCATATTCCCAAAATTGTCACACTTGTTTAATGTAATCCCAATCAAAATACCATTAGCATATCTCATGGAACTAGAGATACCATTCCTAAACTTCACTTGGAAACATAAGAGACCTAGCATAAGGCAGGAGGCATCACAAAGCCTGATTCAAAATTATAGTACAAAGCTACTGTAATTAAATAAGCACAGTACTTGCAAAAAATCAGCCTGAGGATCAGTGGAACAGATTAGATGATGAAGATACAATTACAAACACATTCAACCACCTTATTATTAGTAGTATTAATTTTTTTTTTTTGGTACCGAGGATTGAACTCATGACCTCCACTTGCCAGGCGAGTGTTTAAGCCACTGAGCTAAATCCCCAGCCCCAGCCACCTTATATTTGACTGGGGAAAAATATGTTCACTGGAAGAAAGAAAGTCTCTTTAATAAATGGTTCTGGAAAAACTGGTTTTCCACATGCCAAAGACTACAACTAGACACATGTCTATCACCACCAAGCTAAAGACAAAATGGATCAAATACATACATATTAAAACAGAAACACTAAATCTACTAGAAGAGAAAGTAGGTAGAAATCTTGAAGACATTGGGTTAGGCAGAGAGTTCATGAACAGAACCCAAACTGCACAGGAATTATTTCAAACAATCAACAACTAGTATCTCATCTTTAAAAAGTTTTTGCACATCAAAAGAAATCATCAACAGAGTGAAATGAAAATCCAGAGTGGGAAAAAATTTTAGTCAAACTGACAAAAACTTCTATCTAGAGCATATAAAGAACTGAAAAAAATCAGGTCCCCCAAATTCAAAGACCCAGTTCAAAAATGGACATCTGAGATGAAAACACACTTCTCAGAGGAAGAAATGTAAATGGCAAATAAATACGTGAAAAAATGTTCAACATCATTGGTCATTTGAGAAATACAAATTAGAACAAACTTGAGAGTCCATCTCACTCCAGAAATAATGGCTATCATCAAGAAATGAACCAGTAATAAATGCCAGAGGGAAAAGCAACCTTCTGAATTTTTGCTAAGAGTGTAGAGTGGTGCAACTACTTTGGAAATCAGTGTGGAGATTCCTCAAAAAAACTAGGATTAGAGGTCCCTATATTAGACTCAGATACTCCCCTTTTGGGTATTTTCCCAGAAGAATTAAAAGCATCATAACACAGCAATATACACACACCCATGTTTATAGAAGCACAATTTGTAATAGTTAAGTCTTGGAAACAACCCAAATGCCCATCAACTGAGGAATGAATAAAAAAGATGTGGTATTTTTATGAAAAGGAGTAGTACTCAGCAATAAAGAAGGACAAACTTATGCTGGGGTTATAGCTCAGCAGCACAAATGTAATGTCCTGAGTTTTATTCTTGGTACAAAAAAGATAAATTTGAGGTTTTTATGGGTAAATCGGTGAAACTATAAACCATACTCATAAGTGAAATAGATCAGATTCACATGTACAAACATTGCATTGTCTCCGTAGTATAAGAAACTAAAGAGGCAAATAAGATTCAAAATGTACAATAAATAATGTGAAAGTGCAAGAAACTGCTCAAAAGGAAAGGACTGAGATTGGGAAAGGAGAAAAGAAAGAAAGGAAAAGAAGAAAAAACATATATACACACAAGATAACTAAGATAGTTATACTACTATTTTCCATTAGTTCATTGAAAAGAATGGTTTGAGCTTATTGGTGAATTTTGCATACCTATACCTTGTAATCTGAGAAACTACTTTGAAGATAATAATATGCATTATATTAACCAATTTTAATTTCCTATTATGTTGTTTAGAAATTCTGTATTATTGTTTCTCTTCATTAAAAACAAAAGAATGATGTTGCCATTTGGATGATTCTCATGTCTACCAAACAGATCCAGACTCATAGTGGGGAGTAGAATGTGGTGAATGGTTTTGCTTTATCCCCAATGACTGCCAATGAATGCTGACATATGTAGGGTAATATACAAGTAAGGGCAGGGGTAGTACAGACACCCCGTGGGTGGGATCCAGGGATACTACACAGGACAGGTCCTTGGCACAAAAATCAATGGGGTCCTAATGTCAGGAATGCCAAGAAACCCTGACTTGAGCAGTTTGATGCCAAGCATGTGACTGAAATGTACTGCTTGTGATGCAGTGATGGCTTGAAAAAATGACTAAAAATTTTCAGAGAACAGTACAGTTCAGCCTGATAGACACATTCATTAGAAATCATGTTTCTTATCAGAATATCTTTTTCTTGGAATATTAAAGATATTAAAATCCCACTCCACCCAGTTTTATCCTAAGTTTTACTTTGTCATTACATTTTTTGCTAGTTTGTACATTTTCCCTTTATTAAAAATCATGGCTTCAATGAATTACATATGCTTTTTGTCTACTTGCTCGATGACGCCTTCAAAGTGTAATGTTCTTCCCTCCTCTTGGCGTTCTCTATGTTGGCTTCACCCTCAGCCTTGTATACTGGTGTATCTCCTGTTTTCTGTATACTGAACACTCTTACAGATGGTTTCCACCATGATAGCTGGACACAGAAACATCCGGAGGAAGAATACGAAGGCCTTGCTTGTCAGTTTTGTCTCAGGATCTGCTGAGGAGACTTGTACTCATATCTATATGGCCAGAGCCACGTCATGGCCCATGACTGCCCTAATTACTGATGAAGGAAAGAAGATTAATTTTAGATGTAACACACTCATTGTGGAACTGGTCAGCTTTCCTTAAGGCTCAATACTGTGAGGGTGGGAGGTAGATGAATAGAATTTGAATCTGGTAAGAAAGAAGAAGGGTTGTGTTTTGGACAGGCCATTCACAATGTCCACCTCCCAGTAGCATCCCTGCCTGCTGTGAAGTAGCTCAGTGACCTTCTGTTCAAGGACAACCCAATTTGACTAACTCCACAGTCAGCCGAGTTAGATCTGGATCATAAACTCCTTGAGAGCAGGGGTAGCAATTTGTTCATGGATTCATTAATTATTTATGCCTTGTCTGCTTTCAAAAAGGACTTGAAATAAAAAACTTTCGCAATGAAGCTGTGTACAATATAAGCCTTAAAATGGTAACATAACTGGGCTCGGTATTAAAAGAGGCAAATAAAATTAATCTTACAGTCCAAATCACCTAATTTAGAGCTTTGCATGTTAAAACTGCTTGGGAATAAATATTTAATTGAATAAGTGGCCCTGCCTAATTCCTTGGATGAGAGCACAAACTTCATGAAATACCGAGAGAATGATTTGACAATTAGCAGCCAGTTTTTCCCGAGGAAAGGCATCAGTGCTGTTCATCAGGGTGAGGTTGAGCTGCTTTTTCACGCTCAGGGCAAACAGTACAAATAATGATTGACCTTGCCCTTGGCAGCCACAGATGGATGAGTTGTCCTCAGTCTGATCTTCACAGTAAGACACGCTCAGAAGCAAAGACCCATCTAGACAACAGCATCAGAAGAATTCCAGGAAAAAATGCCTGCGTGGTCTAAAATCTATACTGCTGTGTCTCCTGTTTTCTGTGTATCGAAGACTCTTAAAAATCTCCACTGCAGCTACATTATAACTTAGAGCAGCCAACATTTCCTTCTATGTTCTCTTACCCCCATTACCCAGGAAAGGAAAAACACATATTTAATTGAAAACATAGATGCATAAAATGGGTCAATATGCTCCTTTATTGGTATTTGGGTTTTAAATAAAAGAAAAGTTTTCAGTCATAGTTATCCAATGGATCAATTTCAGGCATTTCTGGTAGCAGTGAACTAGGTAATTAGAGCCAGTCTTCCCACTGGGAAAAATAGAAAAGTTGGATGGAATATGAAAAATCTTTATGACAAGCCTTTAGAAATTAGCAATACATTGACAGTTTGTGGATTAGAAGTCTGGGAGAAGAAGGAAATCCACCAGATGAGACTGGCCTTAGGGCTGCTGACACTTTATCATCTCTCCAAAAGGAAACTCAAAGTCTCAGATAAGACACATAGATGTGAAGGCTTATAGGGCTAGTGAGAAATGCATCCGAATTAAAGGTTTATTGAAGGGGGGCGGTTTTCCAAACCTCTCCTCTGAGGAAAACAGACTAAAAAATTTCAGAACCCTAAAAGAAGCCACAGTGTAGTGTGTGTGTGTGTGTGTGTGTGTGTGTGTGTGTGTTGGACCAACATAAAGACTAATATGGTAAAATCTAATGTAGGGTTACATTTGAAGTAAAACATCCTAAAAATATTCCAACTGGAAGTAAATATTGTAAGGCTGGGTTTTTTTTTTAAACCACAAAACTCAACATAACGCTGCTTATAAGCAACATGTCTAAATGTAAAGACACAGAGTTTTAGACACTAGAAAGCCAAGTCAGGGTTTAGGCTGAGAAAACTTTATTCAGTGTGCCTGAAGTTACCGCAGTGCAGGACTGCTTCTTTGTCTCTTGGACTCAGGTCTCTAACAAGAAAGTGATATATGAGGATACTGAATAAGCACTGAGCTACGTTAAACATTTTGCAGACTGTTATGAGTTTTAGCAGGGAGTATAGATTAAGATTTTCTAACATTTTCATGATGAGCTATGGTGCTTATTTTTGTTTTCTGAATTCTCCTAAGTGTTGATGCACAAGAATGGAGGTGTAGGTAAGGGGTGATGGTTTCTCCTCTCTTTTTGGTCTCTTAAAGCAGTGCAGTGAGCTTTGAGCATGGAGGTAAACTGGGAATTAGTCCTGGGAGCTGACTATACTTTTTCAGCTTGCAGAGAATAGTGAAATGCCAGGGTAGCTTTAGGTGATAAATATTGAAAGAACAGATGAAAATGTGAGAAAACACAGAAAATAATTCTAATTACAAAGCTTCATGGAGAAGCGGACTAACACTCACTGCTACTTGGAGTGTGAAAGGGTTACCTTATTTTTTCAGATGTCTGTCTCCAGGGTTTTAAATATGTGGCTTCTTAATCCCTGCTATAGAGAAAATATGATTATTTCAGGTCAGAGGAAGTAACTTCAATAACATTATGATTACTATTAATAATTAAAACTAGCCTTTCAGTAAAGTAGTCATTACTGTGTTATCATCAGCAATGTGGTTCAATATAATTAATGCTTTTAATCATTATAATAATGGTTTATGGTATTATCATTAGCATGATTATTTTTATCCTAATAGGGCCCTGACATCTCCTCTGTGCAAGATGCCTGTTTTGTATGCCTGGGGCCAGAAGGCACCAGAGGAAAGACAACTTTGGTTTTAATAGTGCTTCCTCTCCTTTCTGTTCCAGCTCATCTACACTTCACTTTTAATTAAATTCTGCTTCCATGCCAGTGATTGCTCTGTCCAGATTATGAAAACAATAAGGTTAATTAATATGTGAATTCTTTTAAAGTGTGGTTGCTGGTTTTAGAATTCAAGATCATTTGGAACACATGGTCCAAAACACATATTTTGGGGTCCCTATGTATCCTGAGGTGACTTGTAGATTGGTTCTGGGCCATCTTCATGCATCTCTAATATTTACCATAGCAAAACCTCCTGATAAGTATATTAACTTCCAAAGCCAAGTATCTGAAAGAAATAGCACTGGAAAAATATATTACTTACAATTCTATTATATCCTGCTGTGTTTTTAGCTATCAATGAACCATGAAAAGTTCAGAGCTATGTCTTTAGGTACCAACAAACCATTAAAACTTCAGAGTATCTTGGATAATGAAACAAATAACTTTAGAATTTAAAGAAGCCCTTCACTCTTTCCTCCAACCCATGACTTATATACAGATTTTAGGATGAAATCTTACAACTTTCTTCCAACCCATGACTTATATACAGATTTTAGGATGAAATCTTACAATGTCATAAATTTGATTTCCCTGAAGTGGGGATTTCTTTGAACTTGAAATGTTTCCTAAGAGACAATTAACTTACTTAGGTCATTTACTTATTCCATTTATCAGTATTTTAGCCATGAAACATAACTGATCAAAAATAAGTATATGACTATTCTTTTTTTACATGCTAGCTACTGAGGTCCAATAATGGAAAGAAAAAAAATCATTCTTGATGATCTGTGAGGAAAAATGAGCTGGCCTTTGTTAGCTGTATTGAATCCAGCATGATTCCCCATGTTTTTGTTCTAGACATTGATATGGCAGCTGACATTTTATGTATACAATGCCAGTGAAAAGCATCATCTGTTTTATGGGGGCAGCTGTTAATGCAAATGAAGACAGATGTATTGGATTTAATCCCAGTCTCTTCAGGCATGTTCTGATGGGTCACCAGGTACTGGCATTGTAGATCAGTATCAAAGCATAGTTAAGTAGTGCCATGAATCTTTGTAAAATTCTACTCAGATCCACCACTATACTTGCCATCAAACCCAAGGTCTATCCCTTATGTCTTCATTATCATCTGCAAACTTGATCTTCATGTTTTACTGGGATATATGTTCTATTTAAAAAACTAATTAGAGTCAATAAGCATTCAATAGTAATAAATCCTTAGATTCAATTCATTTCTATCACACAATAATTGTGCGTAGGGATGGGGAAGTACATATAACATAAACATGATTAATGCATGATATTTTCATTTATTGCCATTGAACTTCTTATGCATGGAAATAAAACAGAAAAATGCTTTAAAAATGATTCTTTAGGACCATGCTGCTGATCCTGCCTTCCACCCAGGAAACTGCAGTGGGCCTGCCACCACATGGTCCCTCACCCAGGTGACCATGGCATGCTCCATCCAGGACTAGGAACTGGGAGAAATACAACCACATAGTAGGACCCCGACAGTGGTGCACACAAGGTACAGGTGAAACTAGTGAGACTGAAAAGACTTCTAACCAAGAGGAGAAGATGACAAAACAAAAATCTAAATGCAATCCCAAACTTCCAGCCCTCCCAAATAAGTATGAGATACATAGAAATGAAAGAAATTGGAAGACACACACCTGAAATGTCTGAAGAGATAGCAAGTGAAGTAATGGAACAAATCCATGAGGCTACAGTGGAAATCAGATAAAAAATAGATTCTCAGGTAAAAAATGAAATGGCAACCATAATGAAAGAATTGCACAACATAGCTAGAGAAGACATAGGCAAAAAGTAGAGGAGCACAGGAAAATGATGGAAACCTTGAATGAACAATATAGGAAAAGATTAAAATGCATGAAACAGATTCAAGCAGATAGACAGGAAATTAAGCATTCCACTGAAAGCTGGAAAATTTGCTTGAATAAAGTTAAAGATAGACTTTCGTTTTTAATTTTTTTTTTGTACCGGGGATCAAACTCATGACCTTAAGCTTGCCAGGAAGGCACTCATGCTGCTGAGCTAAACTCCTGGCTTTTAGACCTTGAAGACAGGATCAAGGCTAGTGACCATAAAAGAAAGGATCTCTTAAAAATAGCAAGGGATCATGAAATAACAATTAAACAGCTCCAGGATGATGCAAAGAAAAATAATATAAGACTTATGAGTGACAACACAAATGACATTAAAAAACTGTTTGCAGAAGTAATAGAAAATTTTCCAAGCATGGAAACAGAATCTGACATACAGAGAAGTGAGGCATATAGAAACCCAAACAGTCATAGCTAAAATAAATCTACATTCATACATATAATAATCAAGATCCCAGACATTCAGCACAAAACCAGAATATTACAATCATCTAAAGAAAAGAAAACTTCAAATCAAGAAGAACTTGGAGTTACATATTTCAAGCCCTGAAAAAACATTTTTTAAAATTAATGGAGAAATAAGATACTTCTGTGACAAAGAACAACTGAAGAAATTCATGAGCACTACAAAGTATACTTTGAGATATTCTAAATAATGATAAAAATGTCCACAATTCTCAAAACAATGTCAGAAAGAAACCACCCAGCAAGGCAAGCAATTAAACAGGAAAAAACAGGGAACCAACAACAGGAAAATAACATGATAATGATGAGCCAATACATATCAATTATACCATTAATGTAAATGGCCTCAATTCACCAATCAAAAGAAACAGACTGGCAGAATGGATCGAGAAACAAGACCCCAACAATACGTTGCATATAAGAAATACATTTAAATAAAAAAGAAAATCATAGACTGAAAGTCAAAGGGTGGAAAACAGTACTCCATGAAATAAGAATCCAGAAAAAAATCAGGGGTAGCTATCTTGTTTGCAGATAATGTGAACTTCAAACCAAAGATAATCAAGAGATAAAGTCACTACATATTTGTTAGAGGAAAAATTCAAGAGGAAGAGAATGATCATAAATATATATGCACCAAATATGGGAGTGCCCAACTATATAAGACAAATGATAATAGACATGAAAAATCAAATAAGCTATAACAATTATAACAGGGGAACTTAGTATCTTACTGTCACAAAGAGATCAACTGGAAAAACATCAGCAAAGAAATAATAAAACTTAATGAAATATGTGAACAAATAGTCTTAGTAGATGTTTACAGAGTGTTTCACCCAGCAATATCAGAATACACATTCTTCTCTGGTGCACACAGGTCATTCCTTAAAATAGACCAAATACTATCCCAGAGAACATACTTAAGTGCAGAAGAATTGAAATTATCCAATGCATATTATCTGACCACAGTGCAAAGACATTGGGAATTAACTAAAAAAGAAACTGCAAAAACTCCATAAGCACATAGAAATTAAGTAATACCTGCCTGAACAACCAGTGAAATTAAAGAAGAAATTAAACAATATCTACAATCAAACAAAAATGCAAATACAACTTACTGGGACCTGTGGTGAAAGCAATATTCAGAGGAAAATTTGCAGCAGTGAATTCTCACAAGGAAAGCAGGACAAGCACAAATAAACCACCTAATGGTACACCTCAGGCTGCTAGAAGATGAAGAGTAAATCAAACCCAAAGTCCATACATGGGAGGAAATTATTAAGATCTGAGTGGAAATTAATGTAATTGAGAATAAGAAAATAATACAAAGAATTAATTAATGGTTCTTTGAAATAATTAATAAAATTGATAAACTCCTAGCCAATCTTATGAAAAAAAGAAACGAAAAACAACTCAAATTCATGCATTAAAGAATGAAAAGGGTGAAATCACTACAGAGTCCATGGAAATCCAGAAGATCATTAATACCTACTTTGAAAATCTTCACTCACATAGGATGGAAAACACAGAAGAAGTGGACAGAAACACAGGAATTACCACAGTTGAATCAAGAAGATATAAAAATTCTGAATAACCTAGTATCAGGTAATGAAATTGAAGATGTAATTAAAAACTTATCAACAAAGAAAAACCCAGATCCTGATGTATTTACAGCTGAATTCTACAAGAAATTTAGAGAAGATTTAATGCCAACATTCCTCAAACTCTTTAATGGAATTGAAATGGAAGAAATTCTCCCTAACTCATTCCTAGAGACAAGTATTATCCTGATACCAAAACCAGAGAACAATCGAACCAGACAACTAAGTTCATTAGAGAGATGCAAAAATCTTCAATAAAAAAGAATGCAGCATAGTCATCTTCTTGATGTATAATCATCAAGAAGATTATACACCATGGCCAAACAGGATTCATCCCAGGAATGCATGGATGATTTAATATTTGCAAAACAATAAACATAATACATCATATTAATAGAGCCAAAGACAAAAATCACATGGTCATCTAAATAGATGCAGGATAAGTTTTTGATAAAGTCCAACACTCATTCACGATAAAAAAAACCCTACAAAAAAATTGAAATAGATGGTCTCTGCCTTAATCTGATTAAAACAAAAAAAAATCTATGACAAACCAACAGCCAACATCACACTAAATGAACAAAAACTGAAATCCTTTAACCTAAAATTAGGGACAAGAAAAGCAATTGTACTATAACCACTTCTGTCAGTATAGTTCCGGAAACATTAGCCAGAACAAATAGAGAAGAGAGAGAAATTAAAAAATTAAGAATAGGAAAGGAAGAATTTAAATTATCATTATTCACAGATGACATGATACTCTTATGTGGGAGATTCCAAAAACTCCACCAAAAGTGTACTAGATTTAATAAACAAATTCAGCACTGTAGCTGGATACAAAGTCAACACTCAAAAATCAACAGCATTCTTGTACAAATAACAAAACCACTGATATTGAAATTATGGAAAAAGTACTTTTCATAATAGCACCCCTACAAAGTGAAATACTTTGGAATCAATCTAATAAGGGAAGGAAAATATTGATGTATTGAAAATTACAGTTCTCTGAAAAAGTAGATTAAAGAGGATCTCAGAAAATTGGAAGATATTCCCTGCTCAAAGATAGGAAGAACCAACGTTGTAAAAATGGCCATAACCCCAAAGCTTTTATACAGATTTAATGCAGCCCCAATCAAAATACCATAAGCATACTTCACAGACCTAGAAAAATCATTCCTAAAATTCATCTGGAACCAGAAAAGACCTAGAATAGTAAAGGCAATTCTGGGCAACAAATGCAAGGCAGGAGTCATCACAATCCTAGACTTGAAATTATAGTACAAAGCTACTGTAATAAAATCAGGTAGGTGTTGACAAAAAGAACAGACATGAGGATCAATGGAACAGCATGGATGATACAGACACAACTACAAACACATTCAGTCTCTTTATCTTTGACAAACTGGTCAAGCATGTTCACCGGAAGAAAGTCTCTTTAATAAATGGTTCTGGAAAAACTGGCTTTCCACATGCCCAAGACTTAAACTAGACCCATGCCTATCACCATGCACTAAACCAAAGTCAAAATGGATCAAAATCAAAATATAAAAACAGAAACACCTAATTTACTGGAAGACAAATTAGGTAGAAATCTCAAAGATACAGGGGTAAACAGAGAGCTCATGGACAAAAACCAAACCGCATGGGAAGTACTTCAAAGAATCAGCAGCTGGGATCTCATCTTATTAAAATGTTTCTGCACATCAAAAGAAACCACAAACAGAGTAGAAAAAGATTCCACAGATTTTCAAAAAACTTTTTCCAACAGTTCCTCAGAAGAAAGAATTCTATCTAGAATGTACAAAGAATAGAAAAAAATCAGATCCCCCAAATTCAAAGACCCAATCCAAAGATGAGTATCTGAGATGAATACATAATTCTCAGATGGAAAAGTACAAATGGCAAATAAATATATGTAAAATTTTCAGCATCATTGGTCATTAAATAAATGCAAATTATAACAACACTGAGATTATATCTCACTCCAGAAGAATGGCTGAGATTAAAAAAAAATCAACTAATAACAAATGCTGGAGGGTTGTGGGGAAAAAGGAACCTTTCTGCATTTTTAGTGGGGATGGTGGACGGGTACAACTACTGTGGACATAAGTGTGGAGATTCCTTTAAAAAACTAGGATTAGAAGTCCCAGTTGACCCAGCTATCTCCCTTCTGTGCATTTTCTCAGAAGAATTGAAAACATTGTAATAATATATGTGTACATATAGTAGCACAATTTGTAATAGCCAAATCTTGGAAACAACCCAAATGCCCATCAACTAAGGAATGTATTAAGAAATGTGGTATTTTTATACAGTGGAGTACTACTAAGCTATAAAGAAGGATCAATTTGAGGCTTTTATAGGTAAATGAATGTGACTTGAGACAAGACTCATAAGTTAAATAAATCAGACTTACGTGTGTAAATATTATATTGTCTCCTTAGTGTAAGAAACTGAAAGAATAAATAAGATCCAAAATCTACAGCTGATGTCATGAAAGGTTAAGAAACTGCTCAAAGGAAAAAAAAAAAACAACAGGGATAAGGAAAAGGAGCAACGAAGGAATGGAAAATAAAAAAATATATAAATTTGTTTATATATATATACACATAAGATAGTTAAGATGATTATACTTCTATTAGTTCATGGAAAAGATAAGTTAATAATTATAGGGTTTGATCAATTTTGCATGTCCATATCTGGTCATCTAAGCAACATTTTTGAAGATAACAATATGCAGCATAAAATCATTGTTAAATTCCTATCATCTTGATTTGAAAGCTAATTGTTATTGTTTGGGTTTTTTGTTGTTGTTGTAGCTGTTGTTTGTCTGTCTCTTTTGTATTTTGTTATTCTTTTCTGTGTTTTTTTTCTCTTTAAAATCAAATTTAAAAAGAGTCCCTTTAACAAAAGAACCCATTATTTTATATTCCACAGTATTCTAGTGAGAAAAAAACCACAACTTTCTCAAGCTGGTTTTACCCTGCAAGTCAAAACAGGAATTATTTCAGCACCTTACCTTAGGGTATTTCTGCCTGGACTGTCTCTCACATCTACTCTTTTACTATAGTAACCAGAACTGTCAGGACAGGAATCTACAAGAGACAAATACATCACAGTAAGAAATATTTTCTTTGAAAAAAGAGTACTCTAATGGCCACTAGTGGGGTCAAACCAAGTTATATGGAGAGGCAAAACTCTGCTGTCATGAAAACTAAGACAGTGAGTTTCTCAGTACATAACCCTTTGGAAAGAAAAGCTTGTTCCTGAGACGGACGTAAAGAGGAAATAGAGTTGGAGCAGACTGAGCTCAACACTGGCTCCACTGTTCAAGAAATCTGGAAGCCTTAATCTCTAGCTATAAAATGGAAGCAATACCACATACCTAATAGGGTTACTGGAGATTAGGAATGATATAAAAGTAGTAGCCCAGAACAGCTCCAAAGAATTAGGATACTAATGGTAGCATCAGCCTAACAGCTTCCAAGGAGGTTGCCATTAGCATATTGGTGTCCATAGATTTATGCATGAACTTTCCTGGAATTGGCACAATCACAAATAACCAGATTTCCTAATTCTGCATATTATATTTACTCACATCAGCATTGCCCACCACAATATTGTATTTGTAATATAACCAATTTCTTGATTGTGATGATTGAAAGTTCACTCCCTTAACACATATTTATTGAGTCTAGGTGATGGCAATTCATTGATAAACCAAAATACAACACTACCATTGCATCATTTATAGCCTGGTGGAGAAGAAACGAGCAAAATAATCATCCAAGTAAATATAAAAGTATAACCATAATAACTGTTATAAATGGAGTTCAGTGTAGCTATGAGAACTTTTGTAGCCTAAGCAAAGGGGTTCTGGAGGACAGGAAGTTATAAATTACTACATATTTTCAAATTATTTGGTTGCAGCAGAATTTCTTACATTGGTAGAAATCTTGTTTAATGCTGGGATACACACAGGAAAAGAAAATACATTCTGTAAGCACCATTGTCTTGACAACTGCTTGTGATGTCACCCGATCTTTAATTCTTTACATTTTTCTGAATGAAGTCTGTAAATGTTAAGAGTTAGTTACATTTATCTGTATCCTAAATCCTTTGCAAAATCACAAGACAGTGTGGACTGCATGCATTTCTTAGTTTGACATAAAGTGAGTAGAATCTATGAACTGCTTTTTCCAGGCCTTTAAACTCCATTACAGGAAATCTAAAGAATTCTACCACACTGCCTCCATGTTGCTCACTAGTTTAACTGATTAGTCTGGAAAAAAAAAAGATAATTGCCCTTATCAGGTTTAATAATTGTAGCACACATGTTAAACAATTGGAAATTGTTTCCCATATCTTAAGTCTCTGATTTCTTTACTTCTATTATCAGCACATTTTGTGGTTTTGGCAGGCTTAGTTTTGTGTACCTGCTAGTTTATGAAAACTTTTTATCCCATTTCTCGGTTTCCTTCCCTCAGGCTATTAATATCTTTTTATGCACAAGTATAGCTCCTTCAAGAGCCTTCTGCAAAGAAATCTGTAAAAAAGGAAGTGAAAATCCTCTGGCTTCTTTTAAAACTTTGAAACATGCTATTTTCAGACCTACAGGTCTAGAAGAGAAAAAGCTAAGTTGGTCAAATGCTAGCAGGCGGCACTCTGGTTTGATGTGGTAACAGACTTTTGTTTGTTTGGCCCAACATTATAAAGCAGCACTTCAAAAATTACATCTAGTAGGTATAATTTCCAAATATAATAAATACTTTTGAATGAATGATTAGCAAACTCTAGATCTGATTTGATCTTAGGCTCATTGTCAATTTTTATTTCCTCCCTTAGAGATGTAGGGATAGTTCTCAAAATATAATGCAACACAGCAATTTGCTTTTTTTCATGTCTTCATCTACACCCTTTCTTTTACTCATTCTCCTTCACTGATCTTCATCTATGAACTTTCAGTTGTACTTGCTATTTCATCAACTTGCTCCCTACTTTCTTCCTACTCTATAATTTTGCAAGCTGAGCTTAAATTGGGCATTATTTCAGGCTGGTTTACCTGTTCTGGGAAGCTAGAGAATATTGGCTCCTAGAGAGTGTGCTGAGACAAAGGATGAGCTGGGTTAGGAAGGTGCATAACCACTGGCTGCAGAGAAATATCCAGTCAGTGGTTTTGTTTGTTTTTGGCATTCAATGTGTTCATTTACCTTACATTTAAAAATTGTTTTTCAGTATAGCTCTCCTTCAGTATAGCTCTGCTAGAGTTTAAGTTCCTTACAAGTGACCAGTTCTGTAAGGGGTCTCAGATGGAGGGATGAGCTTCTGCCTTCCAAGATCTCGGGACCCGGACACAGGGCACGTCCCCCCAGAAGACGGCCTGGTGCTGGTGCAGTGCAGCACATCTGTCTCTGTTTTCACTTCCCACTGTGGCCAGCCCAGATGAGATGTGACCCTGGGTTTTGCCAGTGGCAAGAACATGAGCCTGACTTTGCCACCAGTCTTTCAGGATGCTGAGCTTTCCTGACACTGGGTGAAGAGACCACCAGTTCTTCATGAGTTTTGGCAGCAGCTCTTTCAGCCGCTCTCTCTTCTGGACACCATTCCCTCAGGAGGGACTGTGCATGGAGGAGGAGCTGAGGACAGTGCTCATTCGTGAAGGGCAGAGCTTTAGCTGCTGCTAGCGTAATCACTATCAGTGAAAGTGGTAACACCCATGGTGAATCAGTCCTGACTTCCCAGAATAGCTGAGACTTTAACTGATAACATGCAGAGTACACAAGCAAATCAAAAAGGAAAAAAGAAAGCAATTATTTTTAACTACAAGCTATGTTAAACAAAAATGGAGACGATGAAAATAATTATAAGAGAAAGAAATAAATTTGTTTTCAGAATCAGATTTTCTCTGTCCTAAGACTGTAGTGTTTGTGTTCATTAACTCAGGTAATACTTATATTGATCCTATGGCATATGACTACTTTGTGTTCCTTTAATTGATAAACTGTGGCTTATAAGGTTTAACTAGTGAGTGAAGGATCTGGGCCTGAGGTCCCAAACTTTAGCTCTCCTCCTCTGCCTTTCTGCTTCTTTATTCGAACACTAATTGCATTAGCCCTCTAAATAATGCTGGGTAGTGAAAATACATAAAATTTATATGAAGGAGAGCTGAATTTCAATTTAACCAGAGACATCAAGGTGTTATATATGAAACTATCTTCAGTGGTATACATCACACAATAAATAGGCTCATCATTAAATGTAGGTACACAGCAAAACAACAATGACAACAAAAAACACCTTAGATTTCTTTCCTTCTGATCTATCTCTTGGAGGAGAGGGTGGAGTAAGAAAATGAGAAGGTGAAGATAGTAATAGGAACAGGAAAGAAGGGAAACCAGGTGAGTATATGTCCACAGATATAGGGCTCTATCAGGTAGGAGGTCAGTCCCACGTTTGTTCTCTCTGTCTTGATTGGATCCCATACACTGACGAGGAAGAGTGAGAAGAGAAGGGAGTGGGGAAACTGAGACCACCAGAGAGAACTCTGCTCCCTTTTTGGCAAGACCAGACCTAAATGAATCCCATTCTTCACGTGCATTGAGAGATCAGAAACATCTTCTGGAAATGTTAAGTGCCGTCAAGTGCTTAAACACTTCCCCAGTACTTAAAAAGGCCATGAAACTTATATTCATCTTTTTGTTTCATCATAATAAACTGGTTGAGGTGAAAGCAAACACCTCAGCCTTGTGTGTGACCCCAAGGCCCAAGCCATGGTGGACTTTACTGTCCTGCGGTCAGCCTCCTTACTTATTTTCACAACACCAGGCTGGAAGACTTGATTGAGCTACTACGTAAGTTAGTCACCAGGCAAAGGAAAGGCTTCTATCAGTGTCAGGGGTGTGACCAATGACCTTAGCAGGCCAGAAGATAAAATTTTATATACGTTAGAGTCCTCAGCATTCTCAGGGCTCGATGTTAATAAAATGTTCTGATTAACAGAAAGGTTAACTGTCGTTGTCCACAGATGAACTGCCAGCCTTTGAAGAATGATACTATAATTAAACTTCATTCAGTTTTTCTTTGATGAAACCACTTGAGGATCACACAATTAGTGCTTCTCTTTCATCATTATTAGTATAAATTCTCATTGTTCCAGCAAATTGCGGAAGCAATGGCTCACGGAGCGCTCACATTGAAAGAATGATGTCAGCAAGCCCCTATTTAACCTCTGAGGTAGCTAACCATTGTGGAGATATTGCTGGCGGGAAAGGATGTGACTGCTTTGGACAGGAAGGCAAGGGGAACTCAGTCTCTTTTAGAGCAGCATCTACCTTCATTGAACTGGTGCCCACCTGACCTATTATATAAACTCACAGCACTGACTCTGTCATCTGTGCCTCTGGTGTTGGGCTGAGTTACCGAGGAAATTCACTATCACCACACCTTTTCGAGCTGTATGCTTTAGTTATATGGCAAATCGTAATTCAAGGGTTTGGCTTTGAATCTATGCTGATGCTGGTACATTTAAAGAAATCTTTAAATATCTATTATAGCTGCGTGAATTTAAGCCTAATTGAATTCCATAGGAATTTAATAATATATTTAATGTGGGCAAGAGACACAGGTCGGTGCTTGGTAAGCTAGGGTGTTTGAATTCCCTTAATGTGGTTCAGTGAATCTGAGCAGCTGGAGTGGGTTAGTCAGGAAAGGAAGAAAAGCCTCTACAAAGTGTGTTGATAAGCAAATCCCACTCTTGGTAATAGGGGTGAATCTCACAAAGACTCTCTGAAGTTCTTTGTGGGATATGTGCAAAAATTGACCTGGGGCAGGGGAGACATTTATCTACTCACCCAGTCCCTCTCAGTCGAGAATTGGCTGTGGGGCTGTCAACTCCATGACATTTTCCAGTGCCCCAGGTTATTCAGGCTCTGTGGATGCTTGAGAAAGTTTCCAGCAGAAGTGAAAATATCAGAAGCTTAGGGAAGAAGCTGTCAGCGGGCTCGAAACTCATTAACCCAGCTGCTAGTGAATTTGCGTCAGCCTCAGAGGTTGTTGATTATTTATTATAAGAGCTGTAAGTTCTCACTATGCAAAGTTGAGAAAATACAGAAAATTCCATAGCTTCAGTTTTAGAGATAATAATTACTGTTACCATTCTGGTGCATTTCCTACCCAATACAGATTCTCCATTGCATGTGGGTGTATGTTCTGCATGTGTATATTGGCAGAGTTTTGCTTTATTTTGTTTGTGATTATACTTTTGTTTAATTTGTCATTTCTCCAGTATTTAAAGAAGACGAGAATTTAATATTTATTTTCTGCAGGCATTTTGAAGAGGTCCGAGTAGACAGTACTTGGGACCAGCACACCTTTTTGTCTTCAGTGAAACCCTAAGACTGTTCCAGAAATTATTTTGGAGGGAAAAGAGAAATCAAGTCCCTGATGGTAGCAAGAGAAAGGAAAGGGCTTTAACCAAAATGTAGAGGGATGGTAGAACCTGGAAATCTCATGTGTATCAGAGACCCTATCAATCTATGGCTGTACTTTGGAAAGGGGAATAGACTAATGAGGTACCCAGCTTCCTGGGGTGGCCAGTGAGGCATGGAAAAAGCAGATCTGTGCTTCCAAATGTCTTGAGGCTGTTATGGCAACAGTATCTTGGA
The DNA here is from genome assembly GCA_004027455.1 of Hydrochoerus hydrochaeris. Lineage (NCBI taxonomy): Eukaryota > Metazoa > Chordata > Mammalia > Rodentia > Hydrochaeridae > Hydrochoerus > Hydrochoerus hydrochaeris. The sequence goes on from PVLA01000093.1 coordinate 362,658, forward strand.
GTGATGGAGATGGACCAGTGTAGACCGATGGATGATGACTGATTATCAGTCTGCAATGTGGCTCTGCAAAACTTTTCTGAAGGAGGTGGAACCCCAGTAATGCCAAGTGGGAATCATCCCACTCTCTTGTCAATATAGTCCTATGGTTGCTTTTAGTTTTATTAAGAAATAAGGATGAAAAGTGAGGATTTCAATTCTAGGTTTTCATTTTGTTCCTGGGAGATTGTTGTTTTACGTCTCATTGGCTTCTGTCTCTTGCATCAAACCTGCTACCTCTGATGGCAGCATCAATCCAGACATGCATCTCTTTCTTCATTTTCCATGAAAAATAAACACAAAACTCACCTAAAGACTCCATCTGGTCAGCTTTACTGAAGACTTAGTGTCACGGGAAGCTATTACATTACTCTGGGGCCGGGGATTTAGCTCAGTGGCTTAAGCGCCTGCCTGGCAAGTGTGAGGTTGGAGTTTGATCCCCGGTACCAAAAAAAATTTAAACAAAAACATACATTACTCTTCAGTCTCATTCCTTCTACTTATTTTTTTTCTTTATCTCCTCTCTAATCTTTAGACAAGAATGGACTTGTATGGCTGTACTGGCTTTTTAGGCTAGTGTTTCTTCTCATTGATTTGTTATGATAAGTTGTCAAATATTTTAATATAATTTTGTTTTGCTCATCATTCTAGGAACAAAATATTATTTTCCTTCTGATCTCATTATGAGTTAGTAATGACCTTTTGGATCTTGATCATGCTCTTGGAGAACTCAGGCTCTCTAATAATTTCTTTAAACAAACAGATCATATATATATATATATACCTTCACAATAGGCATTCTGTCAAATACAATTATATGTGATATATTAAATAGCTTCTTTAAAAATTTTCAAATTGAGTGATTGAGACTATTGTGGCAAAGACTCCCAGTCCTATTTAACTTGTGTCTTCTTGAGCTTGCATAAGACCCTATCTTCTGGATTCCCTCATAGTTAGGTTGTGGCCATGAGATTAGGCTAAGCAATGAGCCGTGAGCAGAAGTGAAGTGTGTCGTTTCTAGGCTGGAGTATTTTAGAGACTGTGTGTGGTTTTCTAGCTCCCTCATTATGCCACAGTGACTGCAGAAGGTGTGTGGTTGGATGGTTGGTTTCTAAAATGGAAGTAACCTGGACTGCAGAGCTGTGGCCCTGGGAGTTACCTTATTAAATTTGGCATTGTGGCCCAATTGAGAAAATAAATAACTGTTATTCTAGGCCACCTACATTTGCGGGTTATTTTGTAAGTACAGTACATCCTAAATTAATGCTGAAGACTTAATGGGGTTAACTTGACCAACTCTGGAATCAGACTTCCCAGGTTCTTCCATATCCTACTTCTTTCCAATTGTTTGACCTTAGAAAAATTACTTTGTCATTTGAAGGCTTAGTTTGCTCATCTTCGTCAGACTTGAGAGCAGGCAGCAAAGGGGGGACCTTAAAATATTATGTGACACTTGATAAGTGTTCAAAAACTGTGAATTTTTGATGGTGACATTTATGATGCGTAATGATGATTAAATCCTTTTTAAAATGTTCTAAGAAAATGAGTAATCCCAAGCAATTCAATGTCCACATTTCATTTATATTTAGAACCAATTATTCATAAAAGTAATAGCGTAAGGGAAGTTGTTGGCCACTACATATTTCTTTACTGAGGGCGGCAATCAAATGCATGAGCCTTGTTTCTCACATTTGCTGCCACGAAGTTGCATGTGGTACTATTATTTTATAAGTATTTTGATTGTTTGAAACCATGATTACATCTCTTTATTATTCCTAAGCTATTTTTTCTCTTACTGTGACTGGTCTTTTCACCATCTCATCTGTCTATTAACAGGAGGTCTATCAGGCCTTCTTCACACCCATTAACTGGTTACTTTCACCTACCCTTGCATGTGCTGTTGCAAGGTGCTGGTCAGGGTGGGTGAGGATGGAGACAGTTGTCTGTGTGAGTGTTTAGTTGGGTGGACGATTCTCATCCCAGGAGCTGGCCCTGGGCTTGCAGTGTCAGTGTGCCATTTGGTGAGTGGTCTGCACAGAGGGTTGTGTAAGGTCATTTGGTGGTGCTGGCAGAACATAGAAGATAGAGCCACCCTGTGGCCTTTTGGAAGTGTAGGACTTGAATTTGGAGAGTTTGCACCTGAGTTTAGGAATTACTTACTTTACAAGAGAAGTTAAAAGCAGAGGAATTGAAATAAAACAGAAAAGATTCTCTTGCTTAAGTTTTGGAAGATACAGCAACCAATCAGGAGGAATGGGAAGAAACATGGTAAGAAGCTCCTGTTCTGCAAGTCAAGGGGGAAAAGTGCCCAGAACAGTGTCTGACACACGACAGACACTAAATAATTATCAATGAGTGTGCGGAAGGGCACTTAACTGTGCTAATTGGTATAGGACATTCAAAAAGAAAGCAATTCAATCAGCCTTGTTCCTGGCTGTGTTTTACATGCATTTGAATTTCTTTGTTAATTTTATTTCTTATTTTGTTGGTTTGGTGTTTCCCACCAACTTAGTAGTAATTTACTTCACCTTGCTGCTTCCATTCATTAAAACCAAGTCAGCTCTTTATAAATAAAAGCATTTTGAAACCAGTATAAATAAGCAGGGTATGAAAAGCTAAAGAAAATGTTTACTTTCTCATCTCATCTCTTCCCCAAAGAATTTCACTATAAAGTTCTGGGTAAACACATTGTCATAAGAACCATATCCCAAATACACCTGGGTGGCAGTCATCCTTATAAAAATAGATTTTCTTTCATAAAGTATTTTTCGTATCTATGTAGTGTTAATCTTCATACAGAACTTTTCTGCATAAACTGAGGTGATGTGTCTGCTTGTTAAAAGTTTTTTTTTTCTTCTTAGATACTGAAGTCATGATTTCGGTTTTGATTGCTGCCAGATCCAAAGCTGTCTTAACTCTACTTCACGAGTTACCTCACCTGCCTTTCCTTGGACTTAGAATTGAGGATGGTGCCTTCAGCCATACCTGATGGCCTAGCCATTTCCACATGCTACTACACACAGAAGACAGCTTCCGTCTGGGCAGCTGTCGAAGGCTGCAGAATTGGGGTCTCAGCGCTGGAGGCTGCCAGCTCCTCTATAGACTTCCTGCTAGGAGCATCTTGCCTCGGCAGCCAGGAGCTGACTTTTCTTTCTGAAACCTTTCTGCTGTTTTGGCAGTCAGACCCAGAAGTAGAACAACTTACAGAGAGTAAAGGGAGAGGAGAGAAGGGAGTGTCTGAGGAGTCTTTCTTGGAAGACTGCCTCAGCCTCTCTCACTACATCTCTCAACAAGAACCGCTCCATAGTCTTGGATGTTCTCACTTTTCTCAAACACCTCAACTCAAGATAGGTTTCTACAGAAATCAAAGGGAGCTGTGTTTTCCCTTGACAGAAGATAATACCTTATAATGCTTTTATAGAGAGCTGTCCACATGCATTGCCTGAAATAAATTGATCCTACCTCAACATATCAAGGACATGTTACTGTAAACAGGAATGAGTAGGAGCAGAGGGCAGAATGAAATTAAAAATATTTTACCAGTCTGCAAGATATTTGTATTCATGCCCCTACTCCACCATTTTTGGTGGAAGGGAATTCAAAATGGGAAAAGGGGGCTGGGGATTTAGCTCAGTGGCATAAGAGCCTGCCTGGCAAGTGGGAGGTTGTGAGTTCGAACCCTGGAAACAAACAAACAAAAAAAAAAAAAAAAAGGAAAAGGACTCAGGAAAGAAACAGTCATACTTGTGTTATTACTTGTGTTAAATCATTCAAATTTCAGAAACTGCCATTTGTCAGGCTTTACCTTTTAGGATCTTCTTGTGTTTTAGATTTTATTTATTGTAGACACTTGCTGCATTGCTCTCATCTAATTTCAGTAACATTGATCACTAGTTGTGTGTGTGTGCATGCAATTATAAATTTCCAGATACAAGTAAACATTGTGCAATTAAATAATACAAGCTACAGATGCCAGGGTTCTTTTGTGATGGAACTCTGAATGTGATTACTAAGGTGTCTCTGTTATGATTTAACTTATGAAAATTCCTCCTATTGATGGTCATTTGCATTTTTATTTCTTGTTTCTGTGTATGGTCAACATCTGTTCAGCTTACATATAGTGCTTTCGGAGCTAATAAACCATTGCTTGTTGGAGGTATGGTTTCACTTTTAATCTATTGTGGTTGGTTGCAGTAGCCTAATTGCATGCCTGAAACAGCCATGATATATAATTTGGCAAAAATGATTCTCTTAATACCTTTCACAGGAAGGGTGTTCTCCAGAATATTTCAACTGGTATGTTTTCTGATTTCTCTGTAGACCTTTTCCTGGTTTGTACTTCACCTGTCACTGTGATTTGGGTCTACACTTTTAGGATAGTTTTCTTTACAAAAAAATAGTAGAAGAACTTCTAATAGTTTTCTCAAGTAAGCTCAGCTTTATTTTTTAATTTGAAAGATGGAAAGAAAAATAGAATCTGTGGTGACTGGAAAGGTCTTGAGTGAAATATCAACACTCCTTAGCTATATTTTCAGCATTTCTTTGTTTGTTTTTTTTTCTTTTTTTCAATTTTCATGTTATTTACTCTGTACCACATTGGTTTTTGTGAATTCTGATAACAAAATTGACTATGTATGAACATTTGAGATAATTTGCATGATAACTACTATTGAAGGAATATGCTTTACATTAGAACATAATTTTGTGGTTAAGTTTGAATCTTTGTACCTGGAGCTCTTGGAAGTCTTAGTATTTCCTCACAAATGATGATGTCATCAATACAAGAGAATTCTAGAAACAGCCTGCTTCTCCTTTATTAGCAGTTCTCATTTATGCCAGGAAGGGACTGTACTATTCTCAGAAACATTGCAAGGGCCAGTCAAAGTTCTATCTGATCTGTACTCATTTTCTTTCTGTTCTTTGTTTCATCACAACTCAAATTTTTACTGCAATAGAGAAGAATATTAAATGTCATTTTTTAAATATTTTGACTGATGTACTCACAGTTTTATAAAATACATAACAACAATCAGGTTCTTGACTGAAGCAAACCATCCTTCTTAATATCCTTGCTATCAGGATATTAAGAGAGAGGTCCTGAATTGATAGATGATAAGTTATAAGACAGGGGACAAGAAACTCCTAGATACAGACCAATCAGATAGCCAGTCAGTGGCAGGCTGTAAAACCTACTTTCCTTCTGCCTTTGTTCCAGTTGTTGAATTCTTTGGGAGCAAATATCCAATTGGCTGGCCATAGATTCTATTAGCTTCTGAAGGAAGAGCCTGGGAAGGGAAAAGGGAAGGGGAAAAATTATCCTTTTATCAGCTACCACATCATGGGTTACTCTCCTTAAGACATACTCAGTGCTGATTCAAAGAGATACAGACAGTATATTATACACATATAAGCAAACAATAAAAATCTGATAAATAACTGTTGTATCAATCAGAATAAAGGTAGAATTACCTTCTGGTAATTTGCAAAGTCAAGTAAATGGTACTATTATAGGCAGCTAAATGAGATGGAAATTAATATATAGTCAGTCATATATAGGGTTTTCAAGAAGGCAGTAGAAAAGAAAAAGACATCAGAATTGTGGCTGGAAGTGCATCTAAAGGTCAGACATCAAGATAAAGATGCAATAGCCAGGCCTTCACACCTCTCTAAAGGATAAACAATAAGTTGGAGTTATACTGTAATTAGCACCAGCTGCTCCTGGAAGTCTGGATAGGCATCAGTCACCCAGGTGGGTGACCAGAGCATCTGAATCCATCCTTTCCCACAAATGTCTTTGTTCTTTCTTTGTGTCTTTGCTGTGCGACCTACTTCCCTATTGTACCAATATTAGCTAAGCAGCTGTACAGTTCTTGTAATCCTATAGGTTGATTGTAGTTTGACCCACATTGTACCCACACTGTGACTTTGCTGTATAAATTACTCCTGACAAAGGCCTCAGTGGGCCCCCTCCTGTCTCTCAGGAGCAATTCCTATTCCTCAATAAATGTTTCTTACTCTTAAGCTCCTTTGTCCTTTGGAATTGACTTTTGGATTTCAGGGGACATGAACTTTGCATATTTGACATCCAGCAAATTGCAAGTTACATCTTCTTCCTATATCAGTACTTGAGAGGAGAGAAACTCTCAGTTGTGCACTTAGAACTTTTCAGAAAGAAGACCAGATGTGACCCAAATGCCAAGCTGAATACCCAGATTTCTTTTCATTCCTTTGAACCACCTACACTAATTCTCATTCGATTAGACCAGGAAGCAAGGAGACCCATGCTATGTTTTAAAGTTCCCGGCCACTGGATTGAGCTTCAGCTGAACTCTGTGAGGTCTGCTTCCCCCCCCACACCAGCCATGTTGTCTCATATGGTCATTTACTTTAGCCACTCTCCAATAGATGGCCCCTCTGGACTTCTATGTTTTCCAGCAGAACCAGATTAAGAGGCATGCCAGAATTCTTGGAAGGTTGGGAATGTAAGGCTATGGTTTGATTTCTTTTTAGGAAGTATAAATTTGTCCTACTTCAACTAGTATCTCTGGATAATAATCAGTAAAAATTTGAAAAGAATGATCTATCTATAATCCATCTATCTCATCTACCTATCTCCAGGTAGATATAGATATAGACACAGATATAGGTATAGACATAGATAGATACATGTTACACTCTTGCAATTTTATCTGTGTGCTTACATAGCACCTCTATCAGCTTTAAGTCTGGCCAGCTGGCACCTCATACCTCAGTTGGCTGGAAACACTGAACAATGATGGCATTGTTCCATTTACTAAACATGAGTGATTTATTATTTGAAATTCAAATATTTTAATACGCTTTCCAAGAATGATCTGGTTTAGAAAATTCTGAAGGAAGACTGAGGGAAGAGGAGGAGAAGAAACACAGATGGGATTTTTTTTTTTTCTGACACAACAAGATGAAGATGGTTGTGCTTATTTGAACAAACTTCTCCAGTGCTAATTCAGAAAATGGGAGAAAAGTTCCAGTCTCCAGGAGATTTGGTCACTGTGGTTACTGTCCAAGCCACAGCAGTTCTATGAGGTTTGGTGATTCCCAATTTCCATGCCATCCCCAAGGAGACTGTGGACTTTTTCCAGGTCTGGGAGCTCTGGTGCTGGGATCCTGTCTCATGGGCACACTTGGCCATCCTTCCCATATTCAGAAGTGAGGAAAAAATTTGTGCTGACTCCAGCACGCAGACATTTCTTTATTCTATGCTTTGAATCCCTCTTATTAATCTGGAGGAAATCCCTATTTCCTCGTGGTTTTCTTTAAGCACTCCTTCTCTTTAAATCTTCCAAGTACTTAGCAAAATTTCTGCAATAGATTGAGGGTTTTGGAAGCAATGTCTCGGAAGGATGAGTTATGTAGCTAATGTTGCTTTCTCTCTGTTTTCAAATGTCTCACAAGGTAGGAGGCCCTGAGCTTTCAGGTGGAGTGCTAGGTTATAATCTGTGTTGGGCAGAATAATGACTCGTTAAAATGTCCACACCCTGAATCAGAAACCTGTGACTTATAGAACTCTTAAGATGATAGATTTGCATTGCTTTAAATAACTTAGTTTGTTTGACAGCAATGAAAAATAATATACTCCCTGTATAGTCTCTTTCTGAGTTTGGAGTCATCTGAGAAATTAAACACAGGAAGCAGATGGATAGTGGTTGAAAACTATTAGCTTTACTTCTGAGAAAGTGTCAGTTTCTTTGTGTTTACTGTGAGGAACCGAATCCTACACTCCTGAATTAGAGTCTATGCATCTAGTCACTGACAGAACTCTAGTAATTAATTCTTCATGAATGTCCCACAAGGAATGTCCCCCTTGGCAGAGAGCAGGTAATGTGTACATCCTGAGACTAGGCAGAGCAAACCAGAGGAATCTAGAAGACGTTATTAAGTCACATACCTTCTGACCTTTTCTGTTTACCAATTGGTGATATCACTTTGTCCTGGGGAAGGGACAGTAATGGAACCACAGTGGCTGGGAATATTTTTATATCTATTTCTCTATAAAGAACATGAGACCAGGGAAGTACAGTCCTCAGCTGATTAGTCCCCTGCTAAGAAGAGGAAAACAGAGTAAGAAAATTCTACTTCAAAAATTATCCTTACGCATTCTTAATGCAAGTTGTAACATCCTTATTTTATATATTAAAAATAGATGTTTATCAGTAGAAAATCAGATCTCCCCTACCAGCTTTTAATAACTATTGAGGAAATGATTCAGAAATATGATTGACAAGGCCTGAAATCATTGATGTTCTCCAAATCACTTGTTTTGGTTTGTACCTGCTTTTACACACTCTCTCTGGTGTAATTCTTTCTATCTTTTCTATCCTTATGTAACCTTAGTTCTTAATTTCTCTCCTTGTTCCCATCTATTTGACATTCAAAACTTCTGTTAAATGGTTACCCCCACCCCAGACCATCTTCCAGCTATTTCTTTAATACTTTTTATACCTCCTGGTTGTACAATCCTGGGTTTCTCCCGAGGACACTGCTTCCCTTGCTACATCCTAGTGCTTATGTCAGGCTCAGGGATTCAGTGGTATAATTCTAATTCCTAAGGCTTCGTGATCATCATTTTCTACCTGGCTTACCTATAGCTCAAGAGTTTTGGTTCTGTTACTCTAATCTTACTGTATCTTATTATTCACTGATTATCCATTCACTCTTCCTCATTTAGTTTTCAATCTTGATTACTATCTGTCTCTACTTCCAAAGTCTGAGTTGATTTTCATGGTTTGTAGACTATCTTCTCCCTAAGGGCTCCTTTTACTTTAAGTCTTGCATAACCACAGTCTGGAGTTCAAATTGTTCCAAAAGCATAATCAAGACAATGCCTTCTATGCTTGCTGGCTCAGTTATTCTTATGAAACTTAGTTTATCACACCAAGGCTTTACATTCATTAATTCTTCTACTTTTTACTACCCTCTCACTGTTACCCAGTTTATATGCGATTCTATCATTTAAACTGCACTCATTTTAAAGACCTAAAGCCCTACTATTATATTTATTATACCAACTTGGAGAAACCCTAAACTCTGGATAAATTCAGTAATTCATGTTCTCAAGTTCTTTTTTTTTTTTTTTTGGTCTTTTTGAGACAGGGTCTCGTTATGCAGTTCAGGCTGGCCTGAGCTCACTTTGTAGCCCAGGCTAGTCTCGAACTCACAACAATCATCCTGCCTCAGCCTCTCGAGTGCTGGGATTACAGGCCTGAGCCACCAACCCTGGATTTCAAGTTCTTGTATACGATTTTCTGGAATCAATTGAAGTTCACACCTAGTACAGGTTAAGATTACTGTCCAGTTTTTGGGCATCGTTCCCGTTGGAGTGTTCAATATTACTCAGAAATCTCTCTCAGCTTGTTCTTACATTTCAAACTGTACCAATGTCCTCAAACTTCCAAACCAAGTATCTCCACTTTGCATGAAGCTGATGGACCTGATGCCTTATTGATCTAGAATAGAGAAGTCATTAGACAGTATCCCCCTCAACTTCATGTCACAAATCTTCCTGCACTTTAATCATATTTTTCTCCTCTGCCCTGCTACAAGGGGAAGTGTAATCTCTCCTCTTACATTGGCCCGATTTTTTGCACTTTCCTCATTTGTCAGAGCTCACTTTTTTTGTTAAATTCCTCCTAATTCCAGTTCTGTAGTCTCCTTAAATCTGCCTTAATCTGGTCAAATTTCTCTTATTTACAAAACAGCAACAAGCAAGCAGATGAAATAGTGGTTTGGGTGGGAAGCCAGTACGATTTACAAAATTGCTAAGTTGAGACGGGAGTGAAACAAATTTTGAAAGTGCCCAGGGCTGATTTCACAGAGCTGGTCCTTTCTCCCTGGAAGTAGCAACCCACAGTCTTTTTCACCTGGCCCAAACCATTCTTGATGGCCCTGCTTTCCACACATTTCCTTTCCAACTATTTCATAAAACAAATGTCTTCCTATCTATCTCCATTTTTAATCTCTTGCTGTTCTATCTACCATAATAAGGGTCTGTGTCCACCACTGCACTGTACCTGCTTTCACTGAGGTTGTCAGAGGTCTGCATGTTGTTTAGCGCAAGGCCTGGTTTTCAGTCATTACCTCACCTGACTTCATAAGCATATTTATCATTTTATCATTGTTGACGATGACTCTTCCTTAAAATTGTGCTTTCCTGCCTCAGTTTCTTTTAGCTGCTCTAAGTGTTCCCTAGCCAGGCTAGAGAAGTTCAAATTCCATTAGGCTCTGTTTTCTGTTATACATTGCTCTTAGCCCATCTAATTTCATCCTTTCATTGACAAAACAAATCTATCTTTTACCTCAGCCAATCTCAAACCATTTGTATATAACTTAATTAATGTAATATGGTTTGTAATTTGATTTTTCCATTTGGTATTTCACCTCACCTTGAAATATTTTGGAAACATGTTCACGACTACATTCATCTCCCACAAACTTGCTTATCCCTCAGATTTGTGTAAAATTGTATTTCTGTGAATATCTTGAGACAGAGACTTTGCTCACAGTTCACTTCCTGCTGTGGTGAATTAACTAATGGTCATTTTATGACAACCAACTGAACTGAATCGGTGTGGTGCTGGGTGTGGATGGCCCACCTGAGGATTGCTGTCACCAGTGTAGAAAGAACTAAAGGGGAAGATGGTGGTACTGGTGATTCTCCTGGAGACACTTGTGCTATTTTCCTGATATGAATTCAGCTGCTCTCATTGTTGGAGGAGCTTGGGTCCTTGCTGTCACTAAAGATGGCTGAAGTTCTCTTTAGGGGAGCCCTGGTCTTTACCTTGAGGACTGTTTCTTGACTCCAATGTAGATCTCTCAGCCTGCTGGCACAGATCCTTCATTCTGCTGGCACAGATGATTTTCTAGCTTCTCCCCCGAGCTTTGGGCTTCCCAGTGCAGATCTTTGATACAGACTTGTATGAGACACTGTTGTGGGCTCTAGGCCTCCAGATGGACTCATGGAGCACATTGCTGTGTCATCAACAACCTTAGCTGTATTCTTTGGGTCTCTATATGTGTACAGATCTACGCTCTTTCGCATTTGACTTTTTGGATGAATATTATAAAATAATATTATGTGTCCTGTATTAAATCTTTCCTCTGGTAAATCCTAACTAAAACACCTGCCTATCCCTGGTGCCAGTCTTATGGATATGGATGGCCTCAAATCTGTCTGCCCTGTGCTTTACGGCTGTATCCTGCTGTTGAAGATGGCCCCCCTAGCCAGTTTGTTAGTTGCCTAGGTAATAGTTCCTGTTACTACTGTCTCCTAGAAACAGCTGGTCACTGTGATGCCTAGCTGGTCACTATGCTGCATATTGTAAGAACTAATAAAAGACAGCCAAGTACAGGTACAGTATACCTCTGTACTTTCCTTTGTAACCCTATTAAAAAAACTCCCTCTCTAAGTCTTTGGGGCCTGTTATTTTGGAAATGATTTCAATCAGTGCCTGTTGATGTAAGATAAATCTGCCTCCAAATCCTGAGTGTCATTTCTATGTTTCTGTTTGCCATTGCAATCCTGGTTCATCTGTAAATAACATGGTGAAATGACACTTTAAAATTTTTAGAATTTTTTATTTTTGAGACAAGTGACTTTTCCATACTTTCTCAGGCTTGGGGAATAAACACCATGTGCTCTTCCAGATGAATAGACAGAATATGCAGTTGCTGGCTTTAGGAAGTTTGATTTCCCCAAACTTTTTTATGCTGAGGGCATAGCCACCACTCTCTCCTCTCAGTCTGTATAAACAGAAATGCCATGCGGATTCTGTTCTCAGGAAGCTTGGGGTCTTGGAAAGATGAAGCAGTCCAGGAGATGTCTACATTCTCATTACATTCCCTCTTCCCTCTGTTTCTTCCTTGAGCCCTGGATATGGTGAGATGGTGACTTCAGGCAAATCTTCTCTGAGCCACCTTGGAATAAACCTTTTTCCTTTTCTCCAAAATGAATGACCTCCTTTGATTCAGTAAGCAACAAGCAAACAGTCCTGAGTGTATGGACCTGAATGGTAGGTAACACATCCATTTTACTTCTTACTTGAATTATGAGGTTATCTTCTTTTATCTTCCAATAGTTCATTATTTTTAATATTGTTATAGAGATTTTACATCCTTTAGTACTTAGAAAACTATTTGGCAACACTGGACATACAAAATATATTTGATAGATGAATGAAGCTATGCATTCTTGTCTTTTACAAATCTAGTTCTGGTCTATAGCCAAAATATACTTTGAGAATGGAAATTCTGATTATGTTACCTACTTGTTGTAATGTAAATGCCTTCAATGTATGTACTTAATCCCAAAATAAGTGTAAAGCTTGGCTAACCAACACTTTGCCTCTACCTGCCTAATCTTTTTATTCCCTTCCTTCCTTCAGCACTGTAGCTGCCCCTCATTGGGCATCCCCACTCTGCTTCTAGGTGACACTCTACCAGACTCTCCTACTTTGCTAGCTCTTCTTGCTGCTTCAGACAGGCCTACTCTAACTTCCAACTAACTAACTTCCGGCTTCACATTTCATAACTCTTACTATACCTTAGAAATTTAATGAAGGGCATGTATTCCATACTAGCATTAACACTGGACCTGTTCCCTCAGTATATGCAACAAAAATCATTGCCGGATAAAAGAATGAATGAGTAAAACAACTCTGTTCATCAATATCAAAAATTTACACTTCACCACTTTAATATAGTTGACTGTACCTTCTTTTTGTTATTTCCTTATCACCGTATTCAACTTGTGAGTTCTCATTTTTCTAGTCTGTGGAGTAAAAAGAAAGAGGAGGTGGACATAGGAGTTGCAGACATGATATCTATTTTCTTGTTAGTAACTGAGATCATTTTGAGTACTTGTAAGTCCACTAGTGGATTCTTCAACTTTGGACATAATCAGATCGGGAAGACCCAGGTGCTTACCCAGTGATTTCTAATGCAAATCACCTTGTAGCTCTTTGGCAAACTAAGGGGTTAGCTTTTACAAAGTATACCTGACAATCAAAGACATTCTGAATGTGGTTTAGATTAGATCATTTCCCGAGGGATTCATTTTTATTGCTGGTTTCATTAGCAATTGGCAAATTCGTCCCTACATTAAGCTATGTGAAAACAGTTGTAAAGGAATTGCCCTGCCTCCAAAGGCTATTTTACTGGTTTTCTTATGAGAGGAAATTATTGGTCACATTTAACAAATCACATATCTAATCTACATTTTTAGTACTTGTTAGCTATCTTTAGAGTGTCTTAAAAAATAAGAATCGGAAACATATCTTGAGTATAATTATATGGAGTTCCATTTGGCCCCTTGGAAATGAGAGCTAGAGAGCAAGGGAGAGAGAGAGGGAGAGAGAGAGAGCAAGATAAAATGGTGGGAGAGAGATTAAAAATAGAGAAAAGAAGCCATAGGAGAGTGAGGAGGGGAATAGACTTTTCCTTATATTTTTGTTAGCTTGCCAAATATCTTACGGGACATTCTAAGTCCACTTTCAAACTGTGATGGAAATTTATCAGTAATTGAGTTTATAGAAAGATCTGGAAAGGAAAGAATTTCCTTGAGGCTTTGTGACTTCAGGATAATCACAGAGAAATTTAGAGAGTTGTTGCCAAGACTAAAGTTCAATTATGATATGTGACAGTGGGGGAATAATGTTTGAGTGAATTTCTCCCAAAAGAGCTCCATAGTGAACCCATCATAGTGACAGAAATCTTGCAATTATTTGTTCCTCTAGGACAAATGATTATATATCTAGAAGTCTTTGAAAGTGCAGATCTCTTATGTGAGGACACACACACACACACACACACACACACACACTCTACTTAAGAGTTACTAATACTCATTGACCAAATACAGTACCTTGCTTTAAGGGAAAGAAGCACAGGGAGAGATATTTTGTTTGATGAGACTATTTTATAATAGTCCTTTAGACTCAAGCAAAATAAAATTTTCTTCGTTAATAACAAGTTATTGAAAGGACGTTAGTGACACTCAACATTAAAAGAAGAAGCAACTAATCAGGCCTTCAGAACAGGAACCAGGGAAGATCTAGGAACTTATGCTAAATGATTATTTCCCTGCAACTCACTCATTTGGAGGTGAGACAAATTTAACATTGAGTTTCATTTGTTGTGAGGATAAAATAGGTTTATATTTGTGTCATACTAAATACAGTGGCTGGCACATCACCAAGTATATTTACAATTCAGTTAAAGTTAACACTTCCTCTGAATGCAGAAGGCTCCCAGGAGTCTCCAGTAGAAAAACTGATCAATGGAGAGGTGATGGTGCTTGTGCCAGAGACATGATTATAGAAATAATGAGAAATAACCTGTATAGAAGGTAGAATCCCAAACTATTTGCTAATGGGTTAAATGTTAAGTATAAGAAAAAGATAAGGTGAAGTATCAGAAAAAGAGTTACATCATAGTTTCATACCAGAGCAAATAGAAAGTCGGAAGTTGCTTTTTATATTGTGATGGAGGAGATTGGGGCAGATAAGAATGGTTTTGGAATGCAAATTTAATAATCATAAAGTTCAATGCTAAGATGATTAGACTTCGAAGGACAGATGTTGAGAAGTCAGCTGGATACAGGAATGCATAGAACATGAAGGAAAGTACAGGCTCGAGTGCTCTGGGGACAACAACAAGACAATAGGAAGTAAACTATGTGTAGTGGTTTAAATGATTTACAGCTACTTATAACTGATCATAACAAATTTCTTCTCACATTACTCATTCTCGCCACAGGTTCAGCTGATTTTCTTTGGCTAAACCTTTATTCCAGGAGTTTCTGTGTGTAGTATTTTCCCTGCAGTCACCATTAGCCTTTCCGATTGTTACATGGTAGATCAAGGTGGTGCCCAAGCATCTTCCTGGTCGGATAGAATGTGCAGTTCTCCAATGAAGAAGTTGGTAAAACAGGACTGTAGGATAGTACCTTCAGGGGAGATGTACTAGGAGTGGGCAAAGGTGAAAAAAATACTAGAGTTATATTCTAAAGACCCGTTTTGTCTGCTCTACAGATCATTTCTCAGTCTCCCCCCACGGACTTGAAACAATCTCAAACCACAAGCAGCGTCTTCCTTCTCCACTGTGGGAATGGCAGGTAGACCTGCTTTTCCTTCTTCCACTGCAGCACACAAGGTCAAACACGCTGCTCTTGGACTCATCTGCTATTAATTTTCATTACCCAAAGAGTCATTAAATGGAACTCAGCCCAGGGTATGTTTCTGTTCAGTGTTTATCACACCACCACCTGACTAATTATTAAAAAGCAAGCAAGCATCAATTAGCTCCAGACATATACATGACAATTACGCTGGGGAGACATGACAGGGTTGAGCAGCGCATCCCCTTGGAGTGCATAATAATCTGGCAGAAACCAGACCTCTATGCATCAGAAACAAATGTGTCTAATTGACTTCATGGGAAATAAGATCCTCATGTCAAAACATCTGGGTACAATTTTATGGGCATTTAAACAACTCTCTGGTTCTGGAGAGGCATTGAACTGGCCTAGGGCTGCATTCTGCCTGGATTTTAATGAAGCCTCCTGTTCTTTATTCTTACTTTTGGCCACATAAGGCTTTTATCTATAGCTCACAGTCATCCCACCTGCTGTGGGTTTGAAATGATGTACTTTCCCCCATCTTCATCTCATCTCGTCTCATCTCATCACCCCTGTGCTTGCTCTGCCTCACTGACTTTCTGGCCGTTCCATTGTTAAGACAGCAGGGCCAGATTAGACACTCAGCCTGTGCTCTCTCACTGTTGTTTAGTTGAAAACTGTATACACATCCTTCATCTCTTGGCCTAAAGGTCACTGACTTAATGCAGCTTTTACTGAGCTCACCCTAGCAGTCATCAGCTTCGTGGGCTGCTTTTCTGCTTCCTATCTCTGGAATAGTACTTACCAGATCTGCACTGTAGTTTAACTGCTCGCACATCTGTCTTTACAGTTAGCAACGTGTGTTGCTTGGGTTTAGGGAATAAGTGGTCTTAAATACGAGGCCTAAATTCCCAGTTCATTAGCCATTCAGAGAATGTTTAGCATGTTCATGAGTTGATTTTCACCTGCTCAGCTAAAATAGGTTAGAAAATGTGACCAAATTAAAGGTTTTACTCACTAGAGTTGGCTCTGTTTGCTAACTAATGGGAAGTACTGGTAGGTTTTGTGTTCCCCTCGGTATGGGGAGGAATCCTGGGCAGCACCTGAGGTAGACAATAATGCACCGACTCGGTGTGTGGCCAGAAAGCTATTGCATCCCTTGGAGGGGGGGGATGATGGGGGGGCTGATAGAACTGCAGGCCCCTTAGCTGAGTGTAACACCGCACAACCAGAACCACTGCAATGGGGATTAGAAATCCGGTGTTCAGGATGTTACTTCTGCAAGGTTGGCAGACAGGTGAGATTGAAAGGCACTAGAGAAGAGAAAGGGGAGGAGAAAGTGAATGGGTTTTTCATAAATGCAACCAGATTACACTTAGGATAAAATAGAGCTTTAGAGACCAGAAGAGAGGTGAAACTGTCCTCTCTCTCATAGAAGAGAGAGACCTTTTTTTTTCTTTTTTTAAATTCCCAAACTCTCTTTCTTGTATTATCTACCTTTCAACCCTAATGCCTGCACAGATTCTCAGGCCTCTCTACTGTACCACAATTCTGATGAGTGCTTCCAACAAGGAAAATGGAGCTGCTTCCGAGCTGCTGGGATTCTGAGAAAATAAGGTTAGAGAGCCTCCTGTCAAAAAAAAAAAAAAAAAATCCAGCTTTTCTCTAACGCCTTTTTTCTTATTCTGAGGATTGAGCCCAAGGCCTTCATACTTAGCTATATCCAAAGCCCTTTCTTGAATTTTAAGTCTCAGTAACTTATCTGGGCTGGGCTTAAAAATACTCCTATTTCTGCCTCAGTATGCTGGGATTACAAGCATGTGTCATTATGCTTGGTTTAAAGTCTTTAATTTTACTTTAAATATGTTTTTGATTATTAGCTGTACATGCATATACGTATATATGCATATACAAAAATAATGTGTGAAAGCACTCCCTATGGAATAAAATTTAAGGTCCAGAAAGTTGAAACTGTTTGTGTTTTGTCACATTGCAGGCTGCTATTTTCTCATTGGAAAAAATACTATATTAAAATTCTGGTGGATAAGTGCTTCGGTAGGAGGAAAATAATAGCATTATATGACTAGAATAGATACAATAGGCACAAAACAAGACTGACTGCTTCAATCTGTCTTTTATATTCTGCAGTGTGAGAATACAGTAAGAAGGCTCTCACTGGACACCAGATGTTGGCAACTTGATATTGGACTTCCAGCCTCTAGAACTGTAAGAATATGAACTTCTATTCTCGGTAAATTACCCAGTTTTGGTATTCTATTGTAGCAGCACATAACAGACTAAGAATATCCAACAGAAAACTAGTTTTTTATAATGTATTATGAGCCAAGCTTTCCCTCTGGCCTGTATGTCGTAAATATGTATTACGGATTACAAGAAAAATGGGTACTATGGTACACCAAGGATGAAAAAAATCCGTGAAATATAAATGACAAAGGCATATTACCTTTGTGAAAAAGAAAACAACCTCAAACACCAAAGAAAGCCAATATTTATGGAGAATGGGGCTTGTTAAAATATATTACTCACATAGCAACATTTTTACACCATAACCGAGAGGTAGAAGCAACCCCAATGTCCATCAATGGATACTGTATAAACAAAAAATAGTATATATATTTATCTCAGCCACTTTCTCATTGCCTGGACAAAATACCTCACATCCACAGCCTATGGGTGAAGAGGTTTATTTTGCTTCATGGGTTTAGTCTTCGGTCAGCTGTACCTGAAGCAGAAATGGCATGATAGAAAGGCATGGGGGGAAGAAAATGACATCCAGAGACAGAAAGAAAGCGAAGAAGAAGCCAGGAACAGAATTTTTTTCAGGTCATGCTTGCGGTGACCCATTTCCGATAAGGCCCCACTTCCCAGTATCAAATTCAACAACTGCACTTTTTGCAAAGGGTCTGTCTCCATATTTCCTCTTATCCTGTTTCTTTGTTATGCAGAAGCTTTCAATTTTGATATGATCCTATTTAGTGATTATTGGTTTCATTTCTCATGCAAATATGGTTTTGTCCAAAAAACCATTGCTTCTGCTTATGTCTTCAAGTTATACCTACTTTATTTGGTAGCAGTTTGTTTCCGTATTAACATCCTGATATTTGATTTATTTCGATTTTAGTTTATCACATGGCGACAGATACAAAAGTAGAATCAATCTTGTGCATGCGAATAGCCAGTTTTCTCATTTCAATTGTCTTTAATTTTGGGAGCACCGTTTATTAAAGAGGCTGTGCTTCCACCAGCATACGTTTCTGGGCCCTTTGTCAAATATCACATAACTGAATTTGCTTGGGGTTGTTTCCACATCCTCTGTTCCATTCCACTGATCCACATGCCTGCTTTTGTGCCATTTAAGTGCTGTTTTTATTACTATTGATTTGTAATATAACTTGATCTGTAGAATTTGTAATATAACTTGAACCATGGGATTGTGATGCCTCCCATTTGCTCTTGTTATGCAGGATTGCTTTTGTTATTCTGGGCCTTTTCTGGTTCCATATGAAGTTCTGAATTGTTTTCTCTAGTTTTGTGAGGAATACTATTGGCATGTGATTGCATTAAATCTGTGTATCAGTTTTGAACATACAGCCTTTTGACAATATTTGTTCTGTCTATACAGGAACAGGAGATATCTTTACATTTTCTAAAGCCCTCTTTGAGATTCTTTTTCAGAGCTGTGACATTTTTCATTATAAAGTTCTTTAATTCTTTGGGTAGGTTAATTCCTAAGTATTTAATTTTTTCATGATACTGCTTTGAACGGTATTGCATTCCTAATCTCTTTTTCAGTTATTGGTGTACAGGAGTGCCATTGCTTTTGTGTATTGATTTTGTATCCCAGGGTATTACCAAGTTTGGTTATTAAGTCTAGGAGTCTTTTGATGGAACTTTTTTGGGTCTTCCATGTAGAGGACCATGTTAAATGATAATTTGACTTCTTAATTTCATGTATGTATCTCTTTTATTTCTTTCTTTTGCCTGAGTGCTTTAGCAAGTATTTTGTGTACTACACTGAACAAGAGTGGTGATAGTGGGGATCCTTTTTTTGTTCCTGATTTTAGTGGGTAAACTTTTAGTTTTCCACATTTAATATGATATTGGTCATTGCTTTGCACAAATGGCATTTATCAGATTCACATAAAGTACTTCTACACCGATTTTCTTAAGGGGTTTTATCATGAATGGGTGTTGGATTTTGTCCAAAGCTTTCTCTGTATCTATTGACATGATCATGTGGTTTTTGTCCCTGTTTCTGTTTATGCGATGTGTTATATTTACTGATTTGGATTTGCTGAATCATCTTCATATTCCTGAGCTGAAGCGTATTTGGGGATAGTGTACAATCTTTTCAATCATCTGTTGCGCTAACTTGCCGGTATCTTGTTGAGAGTTTTTGTGTCTATGTTCTTTAAAGATATGGCTTACAGTTCTCTTTTTTTTTTTTGTTTGGAGCCCCATCTAGTTTAGGAATCAGGATACGGCTAGCTTCCAGAGATGACTTCAGGATTATTCCTACCCTTTGAATTTTATTTAAAAGTTTGAGGAGTATTGGCACTAGATTTTCTGCAACGTTCTTGTAGAATTCATCAGAATCCATTAAGCCCTGAGCTTTTTTTTTTTTTTTCAGTTGGTAGGTTATTTTGTCATTATTCCTTCAACTTCATTGCCTGTTATTGGGTTATTAAGTATATTTATATCTTCTTGGTTTTGTTTTGGTAGTTCCCATGTATCTAGGAATCTATTCATTTCTTCTGAATTCTCCAATTTGTTTCGGTACAGGTTTTTAAATTAGTTACTACTCTCTTGATTTTGCATTTTTATTTCTAATTGCATTGATTTGGATCTTTTATTTCTTTTTTGTGTAATTTTGGTGAAGGGTTTGTCTACTTTTTTCTTTTAAAGAAGCAGCTTTAAATTCATTGATTCTTTGTACTGATTTTTTAGGCTCAACTTAATTAATTTTTGCTCTAAGTTTTATAACTTCCTTCCTTGTATTAGCTTTGGATCTGTACTATTCTTATCTTTTCAGGGCCTTGAGGTGTATCACTAGGTTACTTGGTTAATTGGGTTCACTCTGTTTTTCTTTACAGTGGTATTTACAGCTACAAATTTCCCTTTTAGGGCTGGTCTTATTGTGTCTCACAGGTTCTAGTATGTAGTACTGTAGTAGTGTTCTACAGGTTCTAGTATGTAGTACTGTAGTATTGTTTGATTCTAGGACCCATCTAATTTTTTCCTTAATTTCTTCTATAACTCACTGAGTGGTCAGGATTGTGCTATTTAATGTCCAAGTATTTGTAGAATTTCTATATTTTTTAACCATTGATTTCTAGTTTTATTGTGCTATGATCTGACAATATGCATGAAATAATTTTAATTTTTGCACTTACTTAAGAATATTTATGAGATGCGAGGTAGAGTATTTTGAAGACAATTCCATGTGCTGCAGAGAACAAGGTGCATTCTGTTGTTGATGGAACAGTCTATAGAAATCTGTCAAGTCATTTGTCCAAATTTTTTTTTTCAACTTTGATTTTGTGTGTGTGTGTGTGTGTTTGGGGAAATTGAACTCACGACCTCATGCCTGCCAGGTAGGTGCTTATGCCACTGAGCTAAATCTCCAGCCCCTCAACTTTGATATTTCTTTGTCGATTTTTTTCTAGTTGATCTATCTGTTTGGGAGAATGTGATACAGAGTTCCACCACTATACTTTTGCTGATATTTTCTGATCTTTTATGTCCAGTAGTGTTTGCTTTATGAAGTCTGGTAGGAGGCCGTTCAGGGCATGTATATTTATAATTATTATCTCTTCCTGCTGAATTGCTCCCTTAACCAGTCTGTGGTGATCTGCTTTCCTTTTTTGATCTGTTTTGTATTGAAGTCTACGTTGCCTGAAAATAGGATATTTTCTGCTGCTTGTTTTGGGATTCCTGTAACATAGAATATTGTTTCCCATCCTTTGATTATTAGTCTACGAATTTCTTAATTAAATGTTGGATTTTTTTTCTTGATACATTTTGCCAACTAGTGTCATTTGATTGGGGAAGTGAGACCATTCATATTGAGAGTTACTACTGAAAGGTATTGACCTATTTCTGTGATTGAATTGTTTTCTTGTTGCTGATTCCCTTTTCTTCTGCTGCTTAATTGCTCACTCTGCCCTGTGTATTCATTCTATTAGACTTTTTGGAATTGTTGGCTTAATTGTCTTACCCAAGGATCTCTTTGAGAAAATTTCAGAGTACTGATTTGGCATTTATTAATTTAATAAAGTGATATTTTTTATTTAAAAAATCTTATTTCTCCATCATCTTTGAAAGACAGTTTTTCAGGATAGCTCAATCTGGGTTGGATTTTTTGGGAGGAAGAGGTCTTGAAACACTTTATTCCTGTTCTCCCTACTGTTGAGGATTGTGTTGAGAAGTATGCTGTATTTCGAATGGGTTTATCTTTATAAGTGATATATTGCTTTTTTCTAAAAGCTTTTAAGATTCTATCCTTATGTTGAACTTCTGGGATTTTGATTCTGATGTGTTGTGGCTGCTCTTTTCTGGTTAGGGCTATTTGCATTTTATATGCCTTCCTTACCTATCTCTGTGTTAAATTTTTCCCCATGTTTGGAACATTTTCTGCTATTATTTCAGTAAAAAGGATTTTTATGCCATTTTTGCTTTTTAAAAATTTTTCTGCTAACTCCAATTACTCTAAGATTATCTTTTGTGTGTCATCTAGCAGCTGTTGGATAGAGTTTTAATGTTCTGTTGTTGCTTCTAAGATATCTCTGAGTAATTGGTCACTAATACCATATTGTCTAGTTCTGACACTCCTTTCGTACACTGGTCACTTCTGTTACCCATATTTTCAATGCAATTTTTTGCCTCTTGGAATTTTGTTTGGTTCTTTTTTATGGACTCTGGTCATTCATGTTTTACATAATGTTGTTTAGCTTAGCTAATTTGTTAGTGTCTTTTGTAAACTCACTTATTTTGTTTATTAAATCTGGTATATATTTAGTTATATCTTCTTTGAATATGTCAACCACCTTATTTAACTGTTTTTTTTTTTTAATTTCCTCTTTTATAGTTTCTAAAAATCCAAGTGTATGGCATTTGATTTTCTCTCCCTCAATGCACGTATAGGTCAGCTTTAAGGAAATTTGGAGGTTGTGGAGGCATTTTTGTGTTTTTTTGCTCTACCTTTTCGTGTGTGTGTGTGTGTGTGTGTGTGTATGTGCGCGTGCGCATGTGTATGTGTTCTGAGGTTCATAGATTATTGTGAAAAGAATTGGTTGCTAATAATGTGACTTCTTTAGTTAGTTTCTGCTTTTTAGTGATGCACTCTGGGAATGGCTAACTATAGGCCTTCACTTCTTTCAAAGATCTAACCACCTCTGTTAATTTTGGAGTAGGTGGTGCAGTGTAATTGGCTCAGCATCCAGATCTCCAGGAATAGATCATGGTATTGTTAGTGACACCACACACTCCAGATATTGGCATACAGAGATAACCAAGTTATAGCAACAATTATGTCATCATGGCTGTAGCAATAAATCATCAATATTAGCTTTAGACAAAGTGGATGTGAATCTACCACCATATATCACCATTTACCAAAAAAGAGATCTATAAGCATAGTATAAACACTGAGACAAAATGAATACTGACATGCAGTAAATACCTAATAGAAAACAACTATATTTTCTCTATAGATAAGAAAGCATTCAGTACTAATAGTGTAGAGTTAATTATTTGAAATTTAATAAAGCTTAATAATCATCCTAGTAAAGATGGAGGGGATGGAGAATGGGGAATGCATAAAGTGAAATTTGAAGCATTACACAATGGAAGAGAGGAGAGAAAAGTGAGATAAAGAATCCTATTTAGGAGTGAAAAGAAATTAACAGACAATAAGAACTACAAGTGAAATAATACCAAAATATGTAATTGCTATTGTAAAAAAGAGAGGAAAAGAAAGTGCTCTAAGGGGTATAACTGCATGTATGTTTGAGTGTGTAAAATAGATGACCATATTGCTGAATCTTTGTTGGATCTTTGAGCAGAACTGTTTGTAGTCTGACTGTTTTAATGTTTACTGTGTACCCTTTAACTTTGTAGCTTGAACAACTACATCCAGGATGACAGTACGTAATTTATAAATTACTGATTTCTTATTGGGGCTTTTTCTCATTTTCCTTTTTCTTTCTTTCTTTAAGAATTCTGTATTGTTGCTACCCTTTTTTCTGTTTTGCCTTTTTCTTCTCTTTAAATAAAATTTTAAAAATGTATAATTGCTATTGTAAAAAAAGAAGAAATAGGAAGCGCTATAAAAGGTATAGCTGCATGTATGTTTAGGTGTGTGGGATCAATGAGCATATTTCTAGGTTCTTGTTGGATTATTGAACAGATCTGTTTGCACTCTCACTGCTTGAGTGTCCACTTTGTGTGCTTTAATTTTGTAACTTGAATATTTCTAAAAGAACAATATGTAATTTATCAACTAGTGATTTCTTACTGTTTATCTTCTTTTCTTGAAATTTGGTAATATTTCTACCTTTTTCCTGTTTTTTCCTCTTTATATAAAAAAATACAAAAAAAAAGAAATTAACAGACAAAAGTAACAGAAATAAACAAACAAAGCAAGAAATAAGACAAAAACAGAGAGCACAATATAGGGAAGAAAAAAAAGAAATAACAAAGCAAAAAAATTAAAACAAAATGATGTAAAAAGAAAAAAGTCTCTAAACCTCTGAAAACCAATGCAGAAAAAAATAAGCTCAAAAAAAAAATCTTTCTTAACTTTCAAATGAGTGGTTTCTTTCTGTGATCTCAGTCTTGGAATCCAGCAAGCTATGAATATTTTTCACCCAGCTGGATGGCCTGTGGGTTTATGAGATAACCCCCTTCTCTGGGGACCCCTGACTCTGGCAATCATCAAGGCAAGGCATATCCTAGTTTGCCTTGGTAGATGGGAAAAGCAGTCAGACCACTTACATCTGTGCTGGATGTAGGCAGTGGGCTGAAAATTCAGGCAGGCTGCTGGAGTTACTTCAGATCCAGCCACCCCTGAAAGCCACACATGCCAGGTCTGACTTCTTACCACTAAGAGCAGGGCCCTAAATCCTTCCTGGCCTGAGTTTAAACTTCTCAAAGAGCCATATGTAGCCCATATACTGTCCAAGTCTGTTTCTTATGGCTGCCTGTCACTCAGTCACTGTGGTACAGTAACACAGGAATTGCTGAAGTGAAGTTACTCTGTAGGTGTCCTATGGCTCAGTCTTAAACAATTAACCCTTCCCCAAATAGCTCCTGATTAAAGCTTCTTCAAATGTGGCGGAAGTTGCAGTTAACTTCTTCAGTTCTAGCCTGTCATGTGGAAGCAGTCACTTCTGTCATAAAACCATACACAGTTTTTGCATTTACCAGTAGTTCTGGGTTTTCCTTGGAGGCTAGTACTGGTGGCCTGGTTCATTATTTCTCCTTTGAGCTGCCAACTCTCTAGGCTTTTCTTTTCTCTTTAGCCACTGGCCTCACCCATGATCAAATCAGTTGGTTTGTTGGTAGGTTGGATCCTGTGTTGCCTCATGCCAAAGGGAAACAAAAGGCAGAGTAGGTGCAGAGTGGACCAGCACCTTTGGTCATGGCATGTATTTTATGGGCATAGAGTTGTCCATGGATTATTGTGACTTTTGATGTTTCTGGGCTCTTATCTGTGGTGGTGGTTCTTTGGGGCTCTGGCCCCATGAACCTAATGAGAGCTTGGCACTTTAAGTTTACATCATAGTAGCATTCAATTGAGTATTATTCAGCCTTAAAAAGAAAGGAAATCTTGTCACATGATACAATATGAATGGCCCTTGAGGACATTACATAATCATAGAATAACTGTGGAATAAGCAACCATAGAAAGTAAAAATACTATATTTTCCCCTATAAAAAAAGGCAACTAGAGAGTTATATTCATAGAATCAGAAAGTGGGGAGATCTTTTAATGGGTTAAGAGTTTTGATTTGCATGATGAAAATGTTGTGGAGATCAATGTCATAACATTTAGATTTAGATAAATTTAGATTTCCAGATAGACCTTTGAAGAAAAACTGGCTAAGATTCCCCCCCCCCCCCACTCTGTGGCTTGTCTTTTCACTCTGTTCATGATTTCTTTTGCTTTTAAAAAGCTTTTTAATAAGATGAGCTCCCAGTTTTTCATTCTTTCTAGTATTCCTGTGCTATTGGGGTTTTGTTTGTGAAGTCTTTGTCTACCCCTACGTCTTCAAGATTTCTACCTATTCTGTGTTCCAGTAGATTTAGTGTCTCTGTTTTATTATGTAGACCTTTGTTCTACTTTGATTTTAGTTTAGTGCATAGTGATAGACATGGGTCTAATTTTAGTCTTTGGTAAGTGAGAAGTCAATTTTTCCAGCGCTCTTTATTAAAGAGAGTTTCTTTCTTTCAATGAATGTGCTTGGCCCCTTTGTCAAAAATAAAGTGGCTAAATGTATTTGGACTTGCTTCTGTATCTTCTAATCTGTTGCATTAGCTGAGTTTTTCCAGTACCATGCTGTTTTCATTACACTAGCTTTGTGGCATAATTTCAAGTCTGTGATTGTTATGTCCCCTGCCTTGGCTTTGTTTCCCAGAGAGGTTTTTGTTTTTATAGGTTTTCTCTGCTTCCATTGAATTTTAGGAATGTTTTCCCTAGTTCTGTGAAGTATGCTAGTAGTATTTTGACAGGGATTGCATTAAATCTGTGTAACAATTTTGGAGTATGGTCATTTCTACCATGTTGGTTATTCTGACCTAAAAGCAAGGGTTATATTTCCATTTTCTGATATCTTCTTCGATTTCCTTGTTCAGGGTTCTGTGGTATTGAATGTAAAGATCTTTTACTTTCATTGTTAAATTAATTCCTGAATATTTCATTTCTCATGCTATCATGAAAGGCATGATTTTCCTAATTTTTCTCTCAGTAAGTTTGTTACTTGTATACAGCATTGCTATTGATTTTTATGTGTTGACTTTTATTTAGCTACACTACTGGATTTGGTTATTTAACCTACAAGTCTTTTGATGGAATTTTTGGGATCTTTTATGTAGAGTAGCATGTCATCTGTAAATAATGATAGTTTTACTTCTTCCTTTCCTATCCTGTTTCCTTTTATTTCTTTCTCTTGTCTACTTGTCCTGGCTGTTTGCAGAACTATTTGAATAGAAGTGGTGATAGTAGATGTTCTTGTTTTGTTCCTGATTTTATAGTGAAAGCATTCCATTTTCAACCAATTAGTATGACTAAGTAGTGACTAATTAGAATTCTATATGTCTCACTTGTATGCATATCAAATCCTTTTTACATGCTTGGAAAGTTGGCTGTTGGTTTGTCATAGATAGCCTTTATCAGCTTGAGATAAAGACTATATCTTTTAATTTTCTGTATGGTTTTTTTATTGTAAATGGGTGTTGGACTTTACCAAAAGCTTTTTCTGCATCTATTGAGAGGATCATGTGATTTTTGTCTTCGGCTTTGTTGATATGGTGCATTACATTTTGTGATTTGCAAATATCAATTTAGTTCTCTTTTTTGGTTGGATCCTTGTCTGGCTTTGGTGTCAGGGTGTCTCAGTTAATTTTTGCTCATTGCTAGGACAAAATACAAGACACCCCAAATTAAGGAAAGAAGTGTTTATTTAGCTCACAGTTTGTGGAGATACCAGCCTCTATTCAGTCGGCCCCAAAGCAAGGTGTCATGGCATGGGGACAACCACTCAAGGTGGCAGAAGACAGCAAAAGTAACAAGAGCAAAAAAGTGGGGAGAGCAAACCTCTTTTCCTTCCTTACATTGTATGCAGGCTACTGGCCCTCATGTGGGTGTGGCATGCACGCCATCTTTGTACCTTTCTCTTGCATGGTCTCAGGATGTTTACAAAGTGAATTTTCTGGCCCCCAGCTGAGTCACCTAAGTTTCTAGACTTGTGAAATTGACACAATGAACAACATTCTAGAGATAAGGCATGTTCTCTATACCCTAGGATGTAGAACTGCTGAGTTAACTTATTAACTTATTTTTGTATTGTTTTCTTAGTCTCAATTGCATTAATTTCTGCTCATATCTTTAGAATTTTCTCTCTCATATGAACTTTGGGCTTGACTTATTCTTGAAGTTTAAAATTCAATGTTCAAACTTATTCTGTTTTCCTGATGTGAGAATTCACAGGTATACATTTTCCTCTTAGGACTTATTTCATTGTGTCCCATAAGTTCTGGCATGCTGTATCAACATTATTATTTAATTGTAGATGATGCGTAATTCCTTCCCTAATTTCATCTGTAATCCATTGGTTCTTTAGTAAGATGCTATTTAATTTCCATGTGTTTATAGTTTTTTTTTCTTTTTTGTTGTTTTTAATTTCAGATAATATGTATGGGATATTGTCATAATGGTTAGATAATATGAATGGGAATTCTTTTGCATTTACTTAAGCTAGTATGTGGTCTGTTTTGGAGAATATTCCTCTGCCAGGAATGTGTATTCTGACATTGTGGGGCAGAGAATTCTGTAGATATATACTAAGTCCATTTGTTCACAGGTTTCTTTCAGCTATGGTCTTTCTGTGTTGATTTTTGTTTAGTTGATCTACATATTTGTGACAGTGAGGTATTGAGGTCCCCCATTACAACTGTTTATTTGATTTTTCATGTTCATTAATTTTTGTTTTATACAGCTGGATTCACCTGTATTTGTGCATATGTATTTATGATTGTTATTTCTTTTTCTTGGAGCTTCCCCTTAAGTATTTAGTGACTTTCTTTATCTCTTTTTATCAGTCTTGGCTTAAAGTTCACATTGTCTGCAAATAGAATAGTTATGCCTGTGGTTTTCTGGATTCCTGTTACATGGACTATTGTTTACCATCCTTTGACTTTCAGTCTGTGAATCTATTTTTGAGTTAAATGTGTTTCTTGAATGCAGCATATTGTTGGATCTTATTTCTTATCCAGTTTTCCAGTCTATTTCTTTCATTTGGTGAATTGAGATCATTTAAACTGATGGTTATAAGTGATATCTATTGGCTTATCCTTGTCATATTATTTTCTTGATATTGGTTCCCTGTATTTCCCTTCTGTTTAATTGCTTTGTCTGTCTGGTGGCTTCTTTCTGTTTGAAAGAATTTCTATTGGAAATCCTTGGAATTGTGATCTTTGTTGTCTCTTTCTAGAATATCTTTCAGAATACTTTGTAGAGCTGGTTTGGTGGTCTTGAATTTCTTCAGTTGTTCTTTGTCATGGAACTATTTTACTTCTTCATTAGTTCTGAAAGAGAATTTTGTGTGACACATTAATCTGGGTTGGAAGTTCATCTCTAGAACTTATTTACTTTGGGAAATTGAGACAATTTCCAGTGATTTCAACCACCTGTTTACACCTCCCCAATCCCTAATAGTTATCCTTCTATTCTCTGATTCTATGTGCTTGATTACTTTTGACATTTTGTGTAATTGAATTCATGCGGTATTAACCTTATATGACTGGCTTGTTTCATTTTGCCTAACATCATCACGGTTCATCTATGTTGTTGCATAATCCATAATTTTCTTCATTTTCTTAGGCCAACTAGGATTTATATATATGTATATATATATATATATATATATATATATATACATATATAGCCACATTTTTAAGATCCATGCATTGTTCAGTGGATGTTTAGGTTGTTTTCATGTCCTTGCTATAGTGCTGCAACAAACACTGGAGTAGTAATAATTCTTTGGCTCTTGATTTAAATTCTTTTGTGTAAATATCCAGAAATGGGTTTTCTGCATTTCAGTGTAATTCTGCTTTTAATGAGCAGCCATACTATTTTATACAGCAGCTATTCCATTTTGCATTCCCACCAATTGTACAAAATGGTTCCATTTTTTTTTACATAGTCTCACTAACATTTTTCTCCCCCTCTTTTTTTGGATAGTAGACATCCTAATGGATAAAATATAATATTTTTCTGAGTCTTTAATTTAGTGAGGAAATTAGAACATATTTTCATGTGCCTGTTGGCCATATTGTTTTTATGTTGCTTTTGCAAGAATGCCTGTTCAAGTCAAAGATTTTATTTACAAAATTAAAATATGTGCAGCTGTTAGGGAATTAATCTAGTCTATCCACTCATAGATAAGTTGATCAAGGCTCAGAATGACTTGCCAGCAGGGATATAACTAGTCTGGTAAAATCAAGTTAAGAAATGAAATATTCCAAGTTTGTTGCTCTTTGAGATTCTGCTTGCTGAACACCGGTCACTCCATGGTCACTAAAGTGGAACCATGTCTTTTCTGTGGTCTGGATGCTTATATGTTTTGTTTCCTTTTTCTAGCACATGATATCTTTGAAGACAGACCTCTCATCTCAGTGTTGGCTATTACCGTGCACACCTTTATTTTTCCATTCAGCATTCATTGTAGTTGGTCTCTATGTACCTACCAATTACAGGAATGTGGGGATTATGGATTTTTAACCCAGTCTTTTCATTAATCTCGATCTCTTGATAGTATGCTTTTTAGGGGTAGAAAATATAAGTCAGATTTCGAGGAAAGTTTCAAAAGTAGAAAAGTTTGTCCAGTTTCACTATTAAAAGTATCATATGATGGGAGTTAGTGACCTTGATGAAACTGAAAACTTCGGTGCTCATCCCTGTGGTTTCTGCTGAAAGCAAAGGAAAATGGGTAGAAGATGGAGATGCTAGGAGAGCTCCAGGCAGCAGAGATCAGCAGAGTGACTGGTACTATCTGGGTACATTCTACCTGCCAAATACCTTTTCAAGTGATTGAGGGTCCATGAACCCAATGTATTTTGCTGCCTTTTTCCATTTGTTTCCCAAACTCCTTGTACTTAAATGGCAGTTTAATCCATCTTTTTCATATTCATTTACACTTGATGAATCAAAATGTTATTTGGATAGAAAGAAATCTAGGAATTCTTTCTGTTGCATTCTGTTTGATATTCAATTCCATAAAGAAATAGCATAAACAAATAAATGTAGAATCATTTAGTTTAATTCACAACATAGGTGTCCCTTCTTTCAGTCAGGATTAACATGGTGACAGAAGATACTGTAGAAACCTGTATTTCCTACTTTTCTGTTTTTTATCATCTTTTGATGTCTTTCTTCTGTGGGCCCCTTGTATGTCTTGTCATTTTGAAGAAGAGCTCCAATTTGTAATAACAATCACAATGACTATATTTTAATAACTCTTCCTTTACTTGTTGGCTGACTGTTTATCTGAATTCATACTAATGTGTTCATGGGAAATATGAGGTTGAAACCACCAATAAAATTTTTAGGGAGTGTTTACTACATGCCAGCAATTGGATTAGTTTAGTATAGTCTCATAACCACCCTAGGAGGAAGTAGTATCAGTATTTTTATTTGAGAGATGAAACTTGGGCACAAAGATGTTGAGTGACTTGGGTGTATTGCTTGTTTACTGTAGCGTAGGAATTGAAACTTTGGTCATTTAACTCCAACACTTGGAACCACCATCCTTTTTATTTGTTGACTTAATATCTTTTAAAGGTGTTTGCATTTAAGGAGTGCTTCCTAGTTTACTGTCTGTCTGTCTCTCTCCCTCTCTTCTTTTTTAGCACTGGGGATTGAATCCAGGGTCGTTGCACTGAGCTTCATCCCCAAACCTTTTTAAATTTTTTATTTTAAGACAGGGTCTCAATAAGTTTCTATGTTACCAGGCAGAGCTCAAACTTGTGAGCTCCCTGCCTCAGCCTCCTAGAAGTGCTGAGATTAATGGCATTTACCACATGCCTATTTTAGGAAACCATGATTTTAGAGTGACTGTGATGGTCAGGAAAGAGGACCAACCATTCCATTTTTTTTCTAGAAGACTGGGAGCTACAAAGCAACTCTTCAGGACTCTTGAACTATAAAATTTGGTGGGCAGGTGGGTGGGGCAATTATTCCACTTTCTTCTGAGGGACACCAAAGATACAATAATACAGAAATATTTTTTTTTGTTTTTTAAGTGTCCAGATAGAAATCCTTTGTCTCAGTATTCATCCTAGAACCTTTGGAATGGAATGGAAGGCAAACATATTAAAAGTGTGACTTGAATCTCCCAGGTCATTTGAAATTCTGCAACCTAAATTCGTTTCCCTTTTAACCTTTCTAATGTTGACCTTAGTAATTGTCCCTTACCCAATCCCACCAAATCTGAATATCAAAGACTGTGGGTCTAGCACCCAGCAATCCACTGTCATCAGCATTCCACATGATTCTGATCCACATTCAAGTTCAAGAACCACTTTCTCTGGGGATGAATCAAAATGGAATCTGTACCATTATGAACAACATACTTTGCAAAGAATGGTGAATCACATGGAGTACAGTGGTGTAGCTGGGTGGGGGGCATTTTTAGGGCAGCATTATTAATCAAAAGGAAAATTGTATGGTAACAATATAATGCATTTTAGTCTGAAGATTTGCGTACATCAAAATATGAACGTTACATCTGCAATTCATTGTGCTTTTAAAATGTTATCCCATTTTTACTGAATGCACTCTTTGCAACACATGCAATGTTTTGTAAAGCACTCTTTAAAAATATGAATAATATGATTATTGTGTCTGTATTTCCTTTACTGACATCAGTTAATTATTGTCATAATTTCTTTTCATACATAATAAATTATGATGACAATGTATGATTTTTTTAAAACCATATTTGGTGTTAAGCTGAAATTTCTTGTGTGCACTTGTTCAGTTCATGGGCAAACAGTCATGTGGCTGCAGATGTTGCATTCAGTTGCTGCATGGATAGATGAGATGGCCCTTGAGTACAGACAGTGCTTGTGTACTGGTTCCCGCGAGCATATTTTTCTAGCTTTAAGATGTTGTGGAAATTTCAGGGTGTAATTGTATCAAACCATACATTTAATATAATGAATGAATCTATGTAAACATCTTAACTTTTCTCTATAGGTCATTTTAACTTTCTACTTTAAGTAACATTGTAGATTACTGTGTTTTTTATTTAATAAATAATCAGTTATAAAATTATCTACATTTTTCTCTGGGTCATGTCAATTTTCTATTTAAATATGTCAGCATGTTCAAATACAGTGGAAGGTGGCCAGTTGAGGGATTACCCAAGCGGCTAAAACTATATCACTGCCCAACCCTTTTTAGATCTGGCTCTATTGGCAGTAAATCTACTTTGAAATGTAAAATGTTCGATTCAAGAGTCTGGAAAGAGACATCAGAAATATATATGAGGAGCAGAAAAAGCTTTAATGTCAGTAATGTTTAAAAAGCTGAACTCTGTGGAATCTTCATGGGAAAGAACAAAGCTTGCACTTGATCCCAGTTATCTAGGGTGGGGAGAGTGAGCATGTATATGGAAAACTGTATTATTGTCCTGTTCTAACAAAGTATTACAAACTGGGCTTCTTAAACAAAATGTTATTATCTCACAGTTCTGGAGACCAAAAGTCTGAAATCAGGATATTAGCATGTCCACACTCTCCACAGCCTCTTCCTTACCTCTTCCTGCTCCTGGTACCTTAAGTAAACCTTCGTTTCCAGGTGAATTCCTCAATCCTCCTTTTTTGGGTGATGTTCAAAATGTCTTCATGTCATTATTATTCCCCAAGTCCCCCTTTTTATAGAGCCACCAGTCATATTAGATTAGGCTCTACTCTAGTGATGTAATATCAATTTGATTAATTCTTCAGTGATTCTATTTCCAAACAAGGTAATCTTTGGAACTATTGGGCTTTTGAACGTACATGTATCTTTTTGGGGAGACACAATTGGCCCACAATAGTGCCTGTAGAAGGAAAGCAAGGAATAAAGAAGAGAAAAGCAGGAACAGAGAGTGTAGTCCTTTTTGGATGCAGCTCAGGGTCAATGTGCGATGACTCTTGCTCCTCAAAGGCCTCTCTTCTCCTGCTGATATTTGATAGCTACCACCTGAGTGGGCCTTGCAGACTTAGGTAACCTTTCTGTGCTGCTTCCCGCCACATTTAGTTATGATGCATTCTGGCTCAGCCTGCTGCAGGCACCTGTTCCTTTTTCCCACAGTGGACAGCACTTGGAGCAGAGACCACTGCATCAGGGACAAAGGGTGTGAAGTGAGTGCTTCTACTTTCCAGTCTGGGTTTTCTGATATGTAGAAAAGAATAACACTCACTCACTTCCTGATACATGGCTTAGAAGTGAACTCTAAAAGGAACAGAATCCCACAGACTGATGATTATCAAACTGATGTTGATTTAAATCAGCTCTTTGTGCAGCCTCAACCTCATCCTTAATCCATGTGAGGTTTTTGTTTATAGTTTTTGTTTTTTCAGTACTGGAGATTGAACTCAGGACCTTCACACAGAGTTACTTTCCCAACCCTCTTTCTTTCTTTCTTTCTTTCTTTCTTTCTTTCTTTCTTTCTTTCTTTCTTTCTTTCTCTCTCTCTCTCTCTCTCTTTCTTTCTTTCTTTCTTTCTTTCTTTCTTTCTTTCTTTCTTTCTCTCTCTCTCTTTATTTCTTTTCTTTCTTTCTTTCTTTCTTTCTCTTTCTTTCTTTCTTTCTTTCTTTCTTTCTTTCTTTCTCTCTCTCTCCTTTCTTTCTTTCTTTCTTTCTTTCTTTCTTTCTTTCTTTCTCTCTCTTTCTTTCTCTCTATTTTTTCCTTCCTTTCTTTCTTCTTTATATTTTTACTCTTGAGATGGGGCCTTGTTAGATTTCTAAGTTGTCTAGCCTGCTGCCCTTCATCTTGATATCTTTCTCCTCATCCTCCCACGGTGCTGGGATTACAGGTGTATACTGGCACGCTCTGCTCCATAAAGGATTTTTTAAAGGATACCAAATTACACTTATGGGTGAGTGAAATGTAATTTCTTCTCTGGAATGTTTCTAGAGATCACACGGATGCCTTGGAGTGTTAACCAAGTCGTAGAGTGGGTTACTAGAAGGATGACATTTGTGGTACTCACCAATATTTTTTTTCCCCAGGGGGCCTCTACCTTAGTCATAGAGACTGGAATTTAGACCCCTCACTTTGTTTCTTGTGTGGAGATAATCAGCTACCTCCATGAACCATTTTTTTTTAATAGTCCAAGCTTCCTGTACACCTCTATTTCTACAGGATTTAACTGGTGCATTCTCCAATATCTTAGCCCCTATGACAACAGCCATCTGGTACTAAGCCATTTAATCATTTGAGTATGGCAAGATTATGCTGCCTCTAAAATTCCAGGCCTAGCTAAGCAAGATGGTATTTCTCAGTGCCAGCCAGTGACTCTAAAACCACACGTAGAGTTTGGGGACACTTGTAGAGTCAGTCCACTTCCACCATCCATTTCTTCCCTGATAGTCTATCTGAACCGCTATCCCCCTATTTTGCTCTCAGATAGTTTTCAGTGTCTAAGGTGGAGCTAATACTGACCACTGACTGTTGGAGTCATGCACACAAGGGTGAGGATATCTTTGCTAAGAAACACAGCAGGGCATTAACATCTGACTTTAAAATCCTGAGTTTGACTGTGCCTTGGCAGCTATGTGACCTCCACTTATCTGACTTCCATTACTCAAACTCTCTGATAAAGTAATCTGAAACTCTTGATCTTTCAAATGATAATATTAGTGATTATGCTTGATCAAAAGAAAAAATATAAAATGTGAAATAGATGTAAAATGATTCTCATGGTCTTTTACACTAATTTGGTGGTGACTATTTAAAGCCAGCCTTGACTACAGCTGGCCCAATTATCTTAGTCGCTGAATTCTCTTACCTTGTTACATACAATAGGACTATTATGATCATCAGCTTACAGCTAAGGGCCCAGCTGTAAAAAGGCTCATAGCTACAGCCCTATACCAGTTGGAACAAAGGCTCAGACTGCTGATTTACTTGATGTATCACTGACCCAGCAAAGTCCAAGTTTCTTTGTGACAACCATTTTCAAAAGGCCTACCAGCCTAGGGGCTGTCCCTGGTCATGTGATCATTGATCATTTCTAGCTGCTGCTGACTGTGAAACCCTCTTCTGCAATGGTTAGCTCTCAAATGGGAAAGACAAGGGCAGGGGGAGAAATGACAGAAAGACACTGTACAGGGAAACATTCCTCCTCCAGCACTGACTTCTAGCCATGAGGCAGTACTGGGCTGCATTAAACCTGGCAAGTTAGAGAAACTTGGATTATTATTATTATCATGGCTTCTACAAAAAAAGGCATCAGCAACTCATCTTTAGTATAGAAGGTCTGTTCTGTCTTATGGAGAGTGAGTTAACACTTTAACACAATCTTGGGCCAGGCGTGGCTTCCTCAGAACAAAATCCAAGATGAAATGGACATGAATATGTTCCCCTTCGCTCTCTCAGTACTCTTTTTGTCATCTATATGCACTTTTCATCATTTTAGTCCTACTAGCATAAGGTGAACATATAACTTCCTGGTCTGTGTGTACAAAGTGCAGCTCTAATTGGGCCTCAACTCTCCTGAATTTGACCCACTTGGCATTTTTGTTATCCTCACCATTGTGTTTTAACTGGTTCATAAGTTCTTTTTCTCACTTTATTTCTTTTTCCTTTCTCAAGATCTGTTATGTCTTTCTTCTGACTTTATCAATTAGCTCATTTTCTCCTCCTAGATTTGATTATCATTTTTCCTTTTTTGTATCATAAACTGACCTTCAGGTCAGTCTTTCCTGTTGATAGCAGGGAACATAGTTTGTACATGAATTTCTGGTAAATGAGAGAAAGGCAGTGATCAGACATGAGTTTCTCACCAGGCAGCAAGAACTGGGTGGAGTTGATCCTATGGTTGGATAATGTCCTCCAAAGGCCCAGGCTTTGTTCCCCAGTCTGTGGCACTTTTGAGAGACAGAGGAACCTTTAAGAGGTGGAGCACAGTGGGAAGTTTGCTGGTCGCTTCGGGTGTGTCCTTAGAGGGGACATGAGTGATGAAGCTCCATCCTCGTCTGCTCTTTTTCATGTCCCAGCCATGAGGTAAGTGACTTTGATTTATGACCACTCCCACCGCGATGCACTACACTGTCACAGGCCCAAAGCCATGGGCCCAACTCAACACAAACCAAAACTCCTCGAAACCTGAGCCAAAATAAACCTTTTCTCTTTAGTTTTTCAGTTGAATTATCTCAGTTAGTTAGGGCAGAAAACTGATTAACACAGATGGTGACTGCCATTACAATCCTATTGGACATTAAGATAGAACAGGAAAACAGTAGGAAATGAAGACAACTATGTCATCCCAGGAACTAGAGGGCAGGATTCTGTCTTCTGCTGGACAGCCTCCTTGTCGTTTCTCGATGGCCAAATGTCAGGACTCTTTCCTAGTTATGGAGCTATGTTAGCATGGTTGATATGGTATCCTGTGAATTCTAAAGGCAAATATTAAGCTTTTGTGTTAGTGCGTGTGTGCACACATGCATACACATACACATGTGTGGGGCAGGGGCTGAGATTTGGGAGGATGGAAGCAGGAATTTGGAAAGCCCTGGCCACAGCTCTGCCCGGCATTCTGAGGTAGCCACTCACCCTACAGAACTAACATAGCCAGGACTATATTTGGACAGTAAGTAATTGCCATTTCTACCGTCTCCTTTCTTTTCTCTGTTACGGTTACTTTCTTTCCTCTGTAAGAATTGGTTAGTACCAATAAATATCTCTGTTCTCAAATCTACTAGCAGAAATGAAGAGATTTAATAATAGTCCTGAAATTGTGTGAGGCGAGAAAAAAAATAGAGTGAAATGTTTAAATTTTAAAAAATTACAGTCAAAGTCAAACGTTGGAAAATGGATGCATCTTAAGACCATGATGTTGTAGGAAATAAATCAAACACAGAAAGTTAAATATCACATGATTCATCTTATATGAGAATTCCAAAGTATAAATAAAGAGCAAAATAAAAGAGATAATAGGAAGTAGGGAGGTGGCTCATTCTCTAACGGGAAGAGGATCAAGAGATGGAGGGAGAGCAAAGGAAAGGGAAGGAAAGAGGTTGAAAGAT
Source organism: Hydrochoerus hydrochaeris (assembly GCA_004027455.1). Classification (NCBI taxonomy): domain Eukaryota; kingdom Metazoa; phylum Chordata; class Mammalia; order Rodentia; family Hydrochaeridae; genus Hydrochoerus; species Hydrochoerus hydrochaeris. The sequence goes on from PVLA01000093.1 coordinate 399,883, forward strand.
TAATTACAATTTGTTACGTACATGTACCAGCTCCACACAAGGAATGCAAACAGCATTTATTGCAAACACATACAAAAAAAACCAATGGGATTAAGAGGAGGCTGAAGGGAAGAGGGAGAGTAAGGAAGGGGATGAACAAGAGGTATTAAGGGGGCTGGAGATTTAGCTCAGCAGCATAAGCGCCTGCCTGGCAAGTGCAAGGTCATGAGTTCAATCCCCGGTACCCCCTGGCCCCCCCAAAAAAGAGGTATTATGATGTGTTATGTACATATACTAATTCTCTGAAAGAAATACATTCTTTCTATACTATAAACCTGTGCTAATAAAAAGTTTTAAAAGACACTTTGCCATTAACCCTCCTTGAAATAAAACTTTCCTCTGCTTCAAACACATTTATTCCATTGTCTTACTACTTTCAGAAGCAGTTCTGAAAGCCCTATTTTGTGAATATCTTTAATTGTGCTGTCATGATGGCCTTACTTACTGTCCTTAATTGATTCAAAATGCACACCCTTCATGGTCATTTTGACTTGGGGAAGATCCAGCAGTCGCCCAGTACAGAAGTGAATGAGGTGGCTGAGGACACTTCGCAATGTTTTATGAGCCTGTCTCCCCACTGGATGGTACTCAGCAGCACCGCTCACTGTTTTATTTTTTTTTTTTACACCTTGTAAAGATACAAAAATACATCTAGCGTATATTTTGATCCCACTACCTACATACATTACAGGTTAGAAGAATTGACCGCTGCTCAGCAGTGCACATCTGGCTACCAAATCTCCTCTTCTACCTCTCTTCCACCCCTACCTCAATCTATCCTATCTATAACGGGCATCCAGCAAAAGATGTCAAGAACAAGTCAAGAACAAGCTACGATTCATCTACTAAAACAGACTTACTCTGAGAAATTAGCAATTCTAATCTCTGTTCTCTTTCTCTCCTCTAGGAATTTCTCTGCATTGAATTTCTGGCGCAGCCTGGTCTAATTTGGGCAGGGCTTCAAGTCTAGTTCTCCCACTTACCTTGTTACAAGGTCATATTTAAGAAGAAAGCAAACTCTCTGAGGCAGTCTTTTTAAAATATACTATTCACAGACTGGATGATTATGTTAATTCAGTAAGATAATATAGACAGATGCTAAATTGCCTGGATACCCTAAGTCCTCGAAATATTGGTTCTTTTCTCATTGCCCCTAATTGGAAACCACTTACTGGTCAGAAGCATCTCACATCTCAAATTTTGGGACTGGTGATGACCCAGAGACCACATGCACTGAAACAGAGGGAACTTTGACCATCCTCATCTGCTCTCATGGTCTGTATTCCTTGCCCAATGCATGTGTCAACAAGGCTCCAGTGCTGAGAGATCATGTTTCAATGCCACTGGTTTAAGAGTGACTGCGAGCTATTGTTAAAGACTGTATAGAACATTAAAGGTTAATGCAAAGGAAACGTGTGTGTTGGAAAATGTGGCCGTGCTGTGTAGACAGAGGGGTAAAGGCCTCATTGTCTGCAGGCTTTGGCTGCTTGCCAGGAGTTTCTTCCCTCAGGCTGTATGTTGTCGCTGCAGTGTTCACAAATTCCAGGAAGAGCTGTTAGAAATCACAGCCCTAGAGGAATTCCCTGTAAGAAAGAACAAATGACACAAGCCAGATAAGTGATTCTACTTATCTCTCCCCAGGGAGATCTTTGATCCTCCCGGGAGAAAGTCCTTTCTTGGGTTTCTGTAACTCTCAGAATGAATGAAGGTGTGTGTCTCCTCTCTTCCTCCACTCCCTTGTGGAGATCAAGTCTAGAGACATCTGGAAGGAAATTGAGGTGCAGTTATTATTAGGTGAGAGGTGAGCTGGGATTGCATTGGTTGGTGAAGTTCTATTAATTACACTTGAATTAATGACAGAGTGTTAAGAGCAAGACCTAGGTGTGGGAAAGCAGGAACAGTAATGAGCTCTCCAAATTTCTACCCTTCAGAGGCAAAAGCTAAAACTATGGTTTATGTATAATAAGACCGATTTTATATAATAAGAGAAAAGAAAACTTATTTCAAGGAAAGGGCAGGAAAATGGAGAGGAAATAAAGTTAATTTTGTTTGAAGGCTGATCTTAAGATTTCAAATGCTGGCATGTGGGGATAAAAAATAGTATAGTGGAGTCATGAAGATACTTACTGTAGTTTCCATTACTGCCCAAACTTCACCCAAAATTTAAAATCATCCATCGACCCCACGTTACCTATCCAACTTTGCTGTATCTGTATAACCTAATCCAAGCTCTTTGCTTGACAGATACAAATAGTTACGAGCAGAGACTTTAAGATGGCTCACTCTGATATAGTGGTTAACATTACGCTTGAAATTGGCGATACAATTTCCTGTGAAAATATATTTGCAAAATATGCTTTAAAAATCTTTCATTAAACAGTGTATTTACACCTGCAAGTGTGCATGTGTGTTGAGTGTGTTTTCATTTCTGTGTGATAACTGTGTTGGTTGCTATTTTTTTCTTCCATATATTTGTAAGACTGTTGATTGGTCTGAGCAATGAAGAAAATTTAGCAGCCTATGTGACCAGGAAGTCTAGGAACTGTTTGACAGCAGCTGGAATAGGGACACAAAGCAGGAAGTTCTTCATTAGACTGCTAGGCCCTGTTTTTTCCTGACATTGACTTCATTTTCTTCCATTGAAGGTAAGCATCCTCCATTTGACCGGGAACATGGCTAATAGCAATTCTGGTCTTTGCTATTTCCATTCTGTAATCTTAGGAAAAAATTTTCTTCAGAAAAAAAAAAAATCCAATTGGCCTCTCTCTGATTGCATGATTCACTTGAATTCATAGCTATGTTCATGAGAGGGGATGTGTAGACCTGTCTTCCCTGCTATGGAGGGTCCAGCTCCCTGGTAAACACTCTGGACAGTAATGTATGGAGGCAATAAAAATTAGTCTACAAAAGAAAGGAAAGTAAACCACACTTCTTCCATAAAATGTATTATGTGTATCGTAGAAAAATGGAATCTAGTTATTTTAGGGAAAATAGTCTTCCATATTTTTGCTCTCTTTTGACTATGTGGTAGAGTCTCTTGCCTCACTTCTTCCTAGTCTTGCATTTACTTCTTGTCTCTGGATGTCGCTGGGTTTTCTCTCTCTGACTGAAATGAGTTACTGTTTTTCTGAACATGAATCTAAGTGGTGGCCTGGTTCTAGCTCACCTGCTGCCACTGCCACTTCATGAGTGTGGACATAGCATCATTGCTTTGGGCTTCATTTCTCTTTATACAGGGTAAAGAGAGGAATTCAAGTCCTGACTGCCAGGATTGGAGTACCAGGTACACCAAACAGGCAGGGCTCCTTCTGCTTCCTTGCAAGAAGATCCTGCATACACACACAAGAGGTTTGTTTAATTATAACATGAGCTTTTCAGCATGCAAATAAGCATTAAAATATACTTTTTAGTTTATTAGTTATGCAAATATATTAAAATAGTGTATTTCAGAGAGAATTAATATTACAGTATTTTATAACCTCAAGTTGGACAATTTTATTGAAATGCAGAAAAGTCAGCATTAGCACAGTGATTTATCAGTACAGCCACTTTTGGATCATCTAACAATTTTCCAGAGTACATTTCCATCTGTTGTAAAAGACATGATCCCTTTTGAGTCTGGGTGGGATTCTGTTTTTGCTAGTCATTATCCATACTCACTGATAAGCATCCAAAAAGCATTAGTATGCTTGATTTTTCATTTCTAGCTATTACATTGGCTGCTTACATCTTTAAAAGGCATTTTTAAAGTAGCATTTGGCACAATCTTGAATTTTTACCCCAGGAATGATCACTACATATTTGTTAGATTTCTTGTTTCTCAATTGCCCACAACCCAACACATCATGTAACCACTGGTAGCATCCAAACTGGCATCAACTGTGGGCATTTCAGGTTAATATGTCTCATCTAAAAGACACTTTGTTGTTCCAAATAAAGTTATATAGATTATGCCCATTTTTAAGATATGGAGAGGATTGGATAAATCTTGTTTCCTGAGGGATACACTTGGGAAAATCCCAAAGTACTTGGGATGGCAGAAGAACAAAAACAGAAGCTGCTTAAAACCAACTTTTGCATCTGTGCACATGGTAGAGCAGAGGCAAGGGTGAAGTTGAAGTAGGAGTTAGTCACGGTAGAAGATGGCCTTGAGGTGGTCTTCCTGAGGCCTCAGCACAAGGTGGACAGTGGTTGTTCTGAGCCAGCAGAAGCCTGGGAGGGACCCCTGACATCTCTAATGATGGTTTTTGGCACGAGTTAAAACTGGAAGAAGGTGCTATGCTTTGGAAAGGGATCTCTTTGTGGAGTGAGAGCATGAAAGAAAAGAAGCCAATGACTGCACTTTAGTTTATTTCTGTATTAATAGTTCACATATCCTTTCTTTGGGCACTTTGATATTTGTGAAATGTCACACTTCCAGTATGAAAAGTGTTGATAGCTGTCACTGGGCAAACCAAGAGGTGGATGAGCTGTGAATACAATAGATAAGATGAATAAGTGATGTCATTTTCTGAGACGCTGTAGAAAATGCTCACTGGGATTGAAGGTGGGAGAGGAGCATCCTCAATCGATGCAGTGTAGAAGTGAAAACTGGAAGCTGGTGTCATCTTCAACATGAGAACCATAGCAGTAATTGTTTTATTTGCGACAGCATGGCAAATACTGCTGTGACATTTTTGTCAGAAAACACACTACTAACATATAAGACCAAGTAATTTTGAGAGTGATTCTCAGGGACTTCAGTGAATAATATAACAGATAATATTGGTTGAAGCATTTCTATAAGCATTTTATTTGATCACACAAACTTGTGAGCTAGATGAAGATTATCCTAGTTTTTGTTTTACATGTGAACAGGGAACAGAGACATAGAGTGGAACAGTGTTTAAGATTGTTTCACCCAGCAGAGCCTAAAGAATTCTTGGACTTTCTCATGCTGAGAGTTCTAAGACCATTCCATAGCAAGGCATTCAAATCTAGACCATAGTGACATAGTTCCCAGCTGCTTTGCTTGACAAAGTTGAGGGTGTCCAGCTGCTAGGGAGAATCCTTGCATGTTTGCATGGTAAAACTTAAGTCTTTTATTAAATGGTCATGATTTATTTATGAAAGTTTAGGTTCCATAACAATGTTGACCAAAATATTTTTAATGTCTGTGTATCCATGTAAATATATCCCTGCAGAGAAAAATTATTGAGTAGGATAAATGCTGTTACCAAAAGTCTATGCATTTAAAATTGGAAGAAATTGCCAAATTGGCATTCACATGAAGTAAACTAAGTTGTACTCTTACCAGTTATGAGTAAGAGGAACTCTTCTTTTTATTATTATTATTATTATTATTTTGAAGGTAGTAAAATACAACAGAATAAGATGGAACAAAGCCAATTGAGACAGTGCAGTGAAATTGGTACAGAACTTCACAGCAGGTTATCAGGATAATAGTAATAGGTACCATAGTATATATATCATTATCTTCACAATAGTTTTTCTTTCAATCAGGTATAGCAAAATAAAACAAAATACAGAACATTATAGAAATTATCCAAACAGAATATTGAATAGAGAAATATCATTAATAAGAAGAAAGCAAAACAGTGATAAAAAAAATTTGCCTTCAAAGAGATGGTAGAAGGAAATCCCCCTTATTTGCTTTCTTGCATATGGTCAACCTTCCAAGAGATGCTCAGATCTCTGGCTCCCATTTGCTAACAGAGGGACAGAGGGAGGGTGGGAGATTGGAAGTGTGACTCTCAGCCCATGAGCAGGTAGGCTCATGGCTGCCTACCAGGGAGGCAAGCTAGTTGCTTGGTTTCACAGCACCCCAAGTTCCAACATGGCACGGATCTCAGGAGATGCTGGTGGTTCTCCCCCTGGGGCGGCCACAGCTTGCCCAAGCCACAGCCTGGTGAGCAGCTCTCACCAGGGAGGTGAGCTAGTTGCTTGGTTTTCCAGCTTCCCAAGCTCCAACATGGCGGGAGGAGCTCTTCTTTATCATTGTGATGTTGAACCAAAATATTTCTTGTCATGGCCAATTCACTGGGTGAAAATTTGTAATTTGCATTTTGTATATTGAGTCAGTATATATTGTGTTCTCTTGTACAACATCATGAGCATGTTATTCCAGAACTACAGAGTTAAAATGATTAAGATTATTTTTTAAAGTATAAATGTGTATATTTTATTATATTTAAGCCTTCCTTGTGTTATTTGTTCCTGTCTTCTATGTTTCTCCCAGCTTGATGCTCTTTTCATTATTGTTTTATAAGACCTCTTTTAAAAATCATATTTATAATGCATATGTTTTCCTGATTTTTAATTGTCACATAATTTCTGTAATTTTTCCTTGTACATATAATTTCTTTTTTGTGTAATTTAGGTTATCAATTTGCATCTTCAAAACTTTTGATATTTTATTTTAGAAAATACTTATTTCTTTTGTGATTATGTATAATTTCTTTCCATTCTTTAATTTTATTTTCACTTAAATCCTTCATCCATCTGAAATAAGCTTTGTTGTAAGCAGTTAGACAAAGGTTTAACTGAATTCTTAGATAGATATATAGTTGGCCCAACAAGTGTCATTAAATGCTCATTTCTTTCCTCCCCTGAGTTAGTATGCTACCAAATTTCCATATGCCTTTGAGTCTACTTCTGCACTCTATTTCACTCAATTTATCATTTCAGTCTCTCAACTACTAACCTGTGATTGTATAATACATCTTATACACTTAGAATTTTACTTAGGAAAACATTTTCTTTTATGTTTTACTACTAAGTTGCTAAATGTTTAATATCTGCCTGGGAAAAGCAATGCCAAGCATCATTTTTCTTTACTTTTAATATATTTTGTACTACTTTCTTCTACATTGTCACTTAAATTCATATAACATATAGAATATGTGTATTTTAGAACACTTAAAAAATTGAGAATGATGATGGGTGGCAAAGGTCACTTAAATTTATGCAAATCTTTTATGCTTCCTTTTTAGTAAGAGTAACAATAGTTAATACATTGAATACTGTCATCTTCAAAGTAGTTACTCAGATTATAAGACATGGACATAAAAATTCTCCAAATGATATTAGTGCAAACCTTTCTTTTCAATGAACTATGAGAAACTAGTAGCATAACTATCTTGTATTTTTTTCCTTTTCCCTTTCTCTTTTCCTCACCTTAGTTCCTCTTTCGTTTTGAACAATTTCTTCCCATTTCACAATGTCCACTGTGCATTTTGGACCTTATTTACTCTTTTAGTTTTTCACACCAGGAAGACAAAACAATATTTAAATGCATGAGTCTGATTGATTTCACTTACAAGAGTGGTTTCAGGTTGCATCCATTTACCTATTAATGTCTTAAGCTTATCCTGCTTCATGGCTGAGTAATACATCATTGTATAAAAAGACCACATCTTTTATATTAATTCCTCAGTTGATGGGCATTTGTGTTGTTTCCAAGATTTAGCTATTACAAATTGTACTGCTATAAACATGGTGTACAGATATGCTGTGGTATGACTTTTTAAATTCTTCTTGGAAGTTACCCAGAAGGGGAATATTTGTGTAGAATGAGACTTCTAATCCTAGTTTTTTTGGGAATCTCCACACTGATTTTCATAGTGGTTGCATCAGTCTACACTTTTACCAACAGTGCAGAGGGGTTCCTTTTTCCTCACAAACTCACCAGCATTTATTATTGATTAATTTCTTGATGATAGCCATTCTTTTTGGAGTGAGAAGGAATCTCAGTGTTTTAATTTGCATCGCTTGAATGACCAATGATATTGAACATTTTTCATATATTTATTTGCTGTTTGTATTGCTTCATCTGAGAAATGCATATTCATCTCAGATGCCCATTTTTGGATTGGGTCTTGGAATTAGGGTTGGTGGAATCTGATGTTTTTCAATTCTTTATATGTTCCAAATACAAATCCTTTGTCTGAGGGACAATGGGCTAAGATTTTTTACTGCTCTATGGGTGGTCTTTCCACTCTGTTGGTGATTTTTTTGGTTGTGCAAAATCTTTTTAATAAGATGAGATGCCAGTTGTTGATTCTTTGTAGTGTTTCCCATCTGATCTGGGTGTTGTTAATGAAGTCTCTGTGTGCATCTATGTCTTCGAGATTTCTGCCTACTTTCTCTTCCAGTAGATTTAGTGTTGCTGTTTTAATATTTAGATTTTTGATCTATTTTGATTTTAGTTGAGTGCTTGGTGATAGACATGGATCTAGTTTGAGTCTTTGGCACGTGGAAAACCAATTTTTCCAGCACCATTTATTAAAGAGGCTGTCCTTCCAGTGAACATGTTTGGCTCCTTTGTCAAAGATAAGGTGGCTTAGTCTGTTTGTAGTTGTGACTCCATCTTGTAATCTGTTCCCCTGGTCCTCAGGTCTCTCTCTTTTTTTTTTTTCGCCAGTACCATGCTGATTTTACCACAGCTACTCTGTAATATAATCCCAGTTTGAAACTGTGCTGCTCCTGCCTTGCTTTTGTTACCCAGAATTGTTTTTACTATTCTAGGTCTGGTCTGGTGCCAAATAAATTTTAGGAATGTTTTCTCTAGTCCTGTGAGGTATGCTAATAGTATTTTGATTGGGATTGCATTAAACACATATAACAATTTTTGGAGTATGACAATTTTCGCTATATTGGTTCTTCCTATCCATGAGCTAGGGATATCTTTTCATTTTCTGAGATCCTTTCTGATATCCTTTTATGAGTACCATCATTTTCAATATATGGATCTTTTACTTTCTTTGTTAGGATTCCTAAATATTTCATTTTCTTTGGATGTTATGGCGAAGGGTATGATTTCCCTAATTTCTTCCTCAGTGGGTTTGTTTATGGGTACAGGAAAGCTTTTGCTTTTTGAGTGCTGACTTTTAGAAAACTTCTTTTATTATGAAATAGCACACATTGAAAAAAGTAAGATGATAAAAAAATTATCACAAGGTAAAAGTTCCCCTATAAGTTCTACCAGGTCAATAAATAGAATTCCTATCAACATGCAATTTCTGTCACCAGAACTGTTGATAATATAGTATTTTTGGTGGTAACCACTCATTATTCTTTTTGTATTCAGTCTCATCATCTCATCTACTTGTGAGATCCATCAAGTGATTGTGAATAGCTGTAGTTTGTCCATCTTCAGTCTATACTGTACCTATTCAATATCCACCACTATGGAACCCCTTGTTGCACTTTGAGTTTTCTTCTAGTTTGAGTCAATATATGTGTATGCTTTTGTTGTATTTTGCACACATTTCTGTTACATATGTAGCAGTGCAACAGCTGAGCAGTAGGCTGTGCATAAACTAGTGAGTGAGAGTGTTAGAAGTAATTTATACTTATAAGCATAGCATGTACTCAAATTGTTCATGTCTTCACCAGCCCTTGACATTGTTCAGTTTTTAAATTTAGCTGTTTTTCTGGGTATTTAGTTTTTACTCTGTGGTTTTAAAATGGAGTTCTCTGTATATGTAAGTCCTTTTTTTTTGTACCAGGGATCAAGCTCATGACCTCATGCTTGCCAAGCAGGCACGTATGCTACTGAGCTAAATCCATGGCCTCCCCTTCATGATTTTTATTAATTCTTATGCAAACGTGTGTTCAAATCTCTTGTCCATTTTTCCCATTAATGTCTTTCTTCCTACATATGTGTATACAGAATACAGAATAGTTTTTAAAAATTTTTTATTTAAAGGTATAAAACAGAAAAAGGAGAGAAATATTACAGAATTTCAAAAAAAACATAAACAGTAAGAAATCACTAGTTGATAAATTATGTATTGCTTTTTTAGAAATAGTTGTTCAAGTTACAAAATTAGAGCACACAAAATGGACACTCAAGCAGTGAGACTGCAAACAGATCTGTTCAACAATCAAACAAGAACTAAGAAATATGGGTAACAGTCCTGCACATGTAAATATACATGCAGTTATATCTTTTATGGCACTTCCTATTTTCTCTTTTTTACAATAGCAATTATACATTTTTTTTTATTTAAAGAGAAAAAAACAGGAAAAAGGTAGACATGTTACAGAATTTCAAGAAAAGATAAACAGTAAGAAATCACTAGTTGATGCATTACATATTGTTTTTTTAGAAATAGTTATTCAAGTTACAGAATTAAAGCACACAAAGTGGACACTCAAGCAGTGAGAGTGCAAACAGATCTGTTCAACAATCCAACCAGAATATATAATAGTTTTAAAAGACAGTTTATGTATTTCTTATTTAGATTATTCCTATATTTTTCATTTCCATTTCACATGAGATATTACAGTTTCTAATGGTTTAGGTCTTTGTAGGGAGTGAAAATCTCCTTGAATCTTCCCTCCTTTGATCATGCCACTGATGTAAAAATCTATTTTCAATTTTCAGTACATGAGAAGAAACTATTGTAAATAGGAACTGATGTTTTTCTTGTTCATGTCTTAACTTTTTAATGTTGTTCTCACCCGGCCTGTTACTTTGACATGAATATTATTTGATAGTGACATCTTTAAGAGTTAATAATATTAATGCTGAATCGCTAGCAGATTCTGCCACAATGAAAGATCCAGTACCCCAAAAGAATGATCACATTAAGGTCATCTTAGACTCTCTTGAAATTTCATACTCTGTGTCCAGGATGAATTAATTCCCCAGAAGAGAAAATACAAGAGCTCTTGAACTCACACATTTGTCACCAGAGTGAAAGATCTTGCTTATTGATAAATTCTATTCTTAACTTCCACCTCCATTTCCATGACACTGTTCTGATTATCAAAATGTACATTGTATCATAGTAACTAGTAGACTTTCTGTCTTATTTTTTTTAAACTTGGGTTTCTGCTTAAATTTCTTTTCTGATGACTACATTTCTCTGAAACTTAGTGTTTATTTTGACCCCATTAGTCACTCAAATAGCCATAACTCTTTGTGAATCTGTGTCTCCTCCATTGTTTGCCAAATGCTGGGAGTCCTGGACATCCTAATTTGGTGGTGTCACATTTTCTTAATGTTGTTTTTTACTCATTTGTACCAATCTTTATTTGAACAAATAATTATTAGCATGGGTATTTCCTGTGTAATATTTGAAAATACTAAAATTTTTTTTTAATCTATAATTCAAGATTTAACTTGAGCATTCTATATTTTACTTTGTAGAATGTGATAACAGTACTTAGGAAACGTTTGAAAACCAAACATAATTAAGTTTTGTCATCTTCCCTATGTTACAACATTTTGATTTAATTGGTCTGTGGTGTTTCCAGTTATCCATCCATCCACCCATCCATCCATCCATCCATCCATCCATCCATCCATCCATCCATCCATCCATCCAGTACATGAGCCACAATCCTAAACCAAGTACAAAGCTGCTGAGGTATCATGTTAATTACCTGAAAATACTTTGCATGAACAAATGTAATGATTTAGTAAAATTACCCTACCCCAGAAAAAAAATTAAGAAAGACTTTTATACTTTGATAGGCGAGAAAAAAGTAAATCATGTCTTCTATGGGTTTTTAAACACTCTAACTCAATTTTAATCAATTATGTAATTATAATAGTGTATTAAATGTTGTAATGATCAGTAGATCAAAGGAACTGCTCTAATCAGTTAATAGTAGATTTAGTCCTAAATTCTTATGCACTGTCGTTGATGCAAAGAATTATGCTTAAAGCATTTTGGCAATTAAATACATGTTATTCTTGAATTCTTGAATTTTTTTCTTTTGGTTCTGGGAATCAAACTCTGGACCTTGTGCTTGCCAGGCAGGTGCTGTGTCACCGAACTATATCCCCAACTAAACATAGTTATTTTTAAGAGATGCTCTTATGCAATGCATAAGTGATCATTTGTCATCTTGCCAGTTGGAGGAAATTAGTGCCAACTTTGGACAATTACTTGCTGTCTGGTGCCTGTCATGGACATATTGCTACAATGTCATTAAAATCAAATACAGATGACAACATACAAGTTTCCTTGAATAATTAAATGACCCTGAAACTTCCCCAGAAGTTCCTCAAAGATTTTTGTAAAAAACACTTCTTGAAAACAATACTGAATAACCTTTATGATTCAAATAAATGTGGTTTTAAACTACTGACCCATTGCAAGAAAAATATTGGAGGAAATTTAAAGAATCCATTAGATAAAAACACATTGTCAAGAATATTACGATGTAACGTCAACTTCACAAACTTTTTGAAGGTATATAGTTGATTTCCCTGTGAAAATGTGTATATGAATTTTAGAAAAAATTATGTATTTTAGCTTTAAAAGCTTGATATTTATCAGGAGATAATCATTTATCAGGTATACCTATTTGTGGTTATGAGCCTAGTCTCATTTGTTTTTTACATTTTTTCCCATGTGTGGAAGTTAGGTTTATTTATAATATTTTAACATGTGGAACTTAAAAAAACTCATGTTATAAGGATCACTCCTATTCTGCCACCATCAGAGGCCTCATCCTACTATTACATAATTTTCTGGTACTATATATTGTCTTTTATGTAAACACAGTAGCAACAATAATAAATCCAGATATTCAGTAAGGCCATTAGAAAATAACAGGTCATTAGTAGTGAAGTGATAGGATACAAAACTGCTAATATAATACAAATAACATCTGTGGAAAGTGGACAGAAAAAAATTTCAGAAGCTGATCCTTTTATAGCTGTTACTATTTCCCTTCAGTTCCGCATTTGTCTTTTTCCAGAATTGAACTTATTATGACCTAAAACTGCATGGAAGTGGGTGGGTCCCATGACTGCATGTGTACCAGGGTCTGGTTTTTATGCTGATTGTGCATTAATTAGCCATGAGAGTCTCACAGCAGGACCACTTTAATTCTCAATTTTTTTTCATATGAAACACGGGAATAATAATATTTAACTCATTTTTTGGTGAGGATTGAATGAGATAATACATGTCAAGCGCTTAGCAGTGGCTGTTTCTTACTAAACATGAATGGTTGCTATCATTATTGTTTATGATACATAAATAAAGCAAAATAATCAGGATACTTGGGAAGTATCAGGTTTTTTTTATTTAAAGAGAAAAAATAGGAAAAGGGTAGAAATGATACAGGATTTTTTAAAAAAGATAAACAGTAAGAAATCACTAGCTGATAAATTACATATTGTCCTCTTAGAAATAGTTGCTCAAGTTACAAAATTAAAACTTACAAAGTAGACATTCAAATAGTGAGATTGTAAACAGCTACACATGCATGAGTCTTTACATGTATTTCTATCCTTTATGTATTAGAGGGAAAAACAAAACATAGCAAGACAAAACAAAACAAATTCCTATAAAAAACATGAAACCAAAAAGTCATATAAAATCACAGTACAAGGTGATCTACAATGGTTACTGTGTTGTCTTTTGTTATCTTCAATAGAATTGTCTATATCATCAGGCATATTTGGATATAGCAGTATAATTGAATATAGAAGTACATAACAATATTAGTAAAAACAAAACATGTAGACAATGTAAAGCTTCAAAGGCAGGTAATAATCAAAACAGAGTGGGTATCCTAGTGAATCTTGTCATCTTCAGTGTTGTTGTCTATATTCTCAGACTTGATACTATCAATCATAAGAGTTTGAATAAAATCTGTCAATACAAACCAGCAATCTAACAAACCAGATTCAATTAAGATCAGTCATGGTAAAACAGTGTAAGTTATACAGAGCTTCAGATTAAGTTAATAGAAAATTAAGGGTGATTACCGTACTATATCCTGCTATTTTCAGGATTACAGTCTGTGCCCTAAAATCTAGTACAAGTAGACAAACTGGAACAGAATATAATCCATCTAAGCAGAGTGGTGTGAGTAATGTGGGTTTTATATCCTGGTACACTATTAACAATATCCTAAACTTTCTTTTTTTTAGACTATTCCTCCCCTTTCACTCCCACATGGTGCTGTGAATTTTGGGTCCCACCAACTCTCTCAGTTTTTAGATTAGGGGGGCAAACCTGCTATTTACCTAAATGGTTCCAAACCTTCTTGCTCCTGGACTTAATCTCAAGTGGTATTCCTTTACCTATAAAAGCCTTAAGGTTTTCCTTCATTATATCTGAGTAGTTCTTTACTGCACATAAGTATTCTGTCTTTCCAACTTATCTGCAGGTGGTGGTCAAGTTGCCCCTATTTCTCTCTGGCTCCCTGTTACATAGAGCATTGTTTTCTCATATTTGATTTTCAGTCCATAAACCCTCTCTCAGGTTGATTATATTTCCTATACAGAGCATCTCGATGGACCCTATCTCTTCATCTACTCTGCCAGTCTTTTTTTTTTTTAGTGTATCAAGGCCATCTATGTTAGAGATTCTAGCCATCCTTCTCTGCCTCGTTTCTGCTGTGCTATTTTTCTGCCTTTGATTGTCTAGTTTTCTCCTTCATTGTATTGCCTGCCCCATTCATTGAGGCCTTTCTGCCTCTGTTCCTGAAGTCCTGGTATTTTTTTTTCTCTCTCTAGAATGTCCTTCAGTATTCTCTGTAGGGTTGGATTGGTGGTCATAAATTCCCCTAGTTCCTCTTTGTCATGGAAGCATCTTGTTTCTCCATTAATTTCTAGTGACAGTTTTGCAGAGTACATCAATCTGGGCTAGAGGTTATTTTCTTTCAGGGCTTGGAATACTTTCTCCAAGCTCTTCTTGATCTGATGGTCTGTGTCAAGAAGTCTGCCATGATCTTGATGGGTTTACCTTTATAGGTAATCTGTTTCTTTTCTCTGACAGCTTTTAATATTCTGTTTTTATATTGAATTTCTGGTATCTTGATTATTATATGTTTGGGTGTAGCTCTGTTTTGGTTGTAGGTGGCTGAAGTTCTGTATGCCTCACATAATTGAATGCCATTTTCTTTTCCCATGCTTGGGAGGTTTTCCTTAATTATTTCTGTGAATAGCCTTTGTAATTCACCTGTTTGTATTCCTGTTACTTCATTCACATTTCTTACTCTTAAATTATAGATTCTCTTGTTGTCTTCTAGCCTTTATATTGTTACTGCCTGTTTCCTTGTTATTTTTAAGAGATCTTTCCCTTCATGATCATACATTGCAAACTTGTCTTCAAGTTTTGATAGTCTATCCTTTGTTTTTTTTTTAGGCAGTTTTGCCAACATTCAATGGAGTTTTTAATTTCCTGGTAGTCTCTTTGAATCTCTTCATGTATTCTAGATTTTCTTTATCTTCTTTATCGAAGGTTTTTCTCCTTTTTTGTGTTCCTCCCTTCTTCCATCTGTGTCTTCATGAGAGGTGCTTAGCATTTCTTTTATTAATCTACTTATATCTTGCTTTACCTGATTTAATATTTCAGTTTTGAGCTCATCTACAAGGTCCCAAAGATATCTCTTGATGTCTATTGAAGCCACGTCTGATGTTCCATGTTTGTTGCTCTCAGTCTCTTTTGTATTTCCCTCTCCTGAATTGATGTTCTCAGGGTTTTGGGCTGGGGACATTTTTTTGTTTCTTTCTCTTGTCATGTTTTTGGTTTCTTCCAAAAACATGTATAGTGTATAGTGGAGGTCCCAGCCCCTTTCCTTGTTGGTTATGGTTCTTCTGAAGCACGCTGGTGAGGAATTTCTGCCCTCTCCTGTTTGCTTTTGGTCATTGAGGTGTAGGCAGGGGCTGCGTATGCTGGCCTCTCCCCACCAGACCAGTCAACCTTCGGGGACATTCACTGGGATAGTGTGTGCTATGTGGCAGAAATCAGTTTGGGATGGCTTATTGGGTCCCAATATTATTGGGGCATGACCCAGGCCAAGACAGATACTACCAATCTGGTCTGGGAAGGGAGCAACCAACTGAAGTCACTGTTGTTCCTAGTTCAGGCTCCTCCTGCCCAATTCCAACAGGTCATCCAGTTGGTCACCCTCTTCCCGTGGTGGGGGGGGATTTTATTCCCAGCACTCACTGTGGAGTTCCTTGCTGGCTCTGTTCTTGGTTGGGCTCACCTACCTCCGTCTTTCGTGTGACCAGCCAGTCACAGCGGTGTGGTTTTGCATGCTCCAGGGAGTTGCGGCTGCGCAAGTCATGAGTTTGGGCCGCTTGGGCTGGTTGTGGCTCCGGCAAGTGGCGGCTCCAGTGGGTCATGGCTTCAGTGGGTGCAGCTCCCGTGGGTCATGGCCCTGGCAGGTCACAGCTCTGTGAGTCTTGAGTTTAGGCTGCTCTGACCAGTCGTGGCAGTGGCGCGAATTCAGGCAGCTGGAGAGTGCTGTGGCCTCAAATCTCAGCTTCTGCTCTTTTGCCTTTAGTTTCTTCCTGAGTTGAGAGGCGCCCTCTCCCTCTGTCCGGATCTTTCCATGACATTTTTTTCCGGCATGAGCTGTCGCTCTCAGAGAGGATGAGTATCTTGCTGCTTATCGAGCTGCCATCTGGAACCCACTCCTCATTAGTTGTTTTTATCAGTATGTTAATGCGTCAAGTTTCCTCCCTTGCTTTCTTAATTTAAGAAAAATCATCATTCCTTTTCTTATTCTACATTAAACCTCTTTAGAGTCCAATCCATATCCCAACTTTCTTTTACTTTTATGTCTTCCTAATTGGGTCTCAGTGGTTTTTGTTATTGTGTTTAATCTCCATTTTCTTAAAAATGCAGGAAGAATCAAGTTACAGATCTCTATAGATGAAAAGCAAATAGAACCAATCATGGATCTGTATCTTCAGAGCAGCAATCACAGTCTTTAATATGTGGGATCCTTGTGCTTCTTTTTTTTTTTTTTTTTTTTGGTACCGGGGATCAAACTCATGACCTTGTACTTGCAAGGCAGGCACTTAAGCCACTGAGCTAAATCACCAGCCCTACAGTCTTTAATATTTATATGACGCTACCTGCCAGGCACTCCTTTAAGAGCATTTCTTTTTTTCCAAGAGCACCATGGTATTGGTACAATTATTCTCCCTATTTTAATGAGAAGGAAACTGAGTCTGAGGGAAAGCAAATACCTTGGCCATTTTCACACATCTTAGTACAGCCCAAACTTGAATTTGAGTACTATGGTTCCAGAGTTTGTGCTTGTAATTATTCTATGGTGACCCTCAGGAGGAATTTTAAGAGCTAGAGAGCTGCAAAACAGTGACAATTAGACTATCAGGATTCACTACATGGGATATAAAGTGAGACATAAGAGTTTTTTAAAGGTCATGTGGCAGATCAAACACGCACACCTCCTAGGACTATCAAATGTGCTATTCTATCCCAAACTTCCTGTCTCAAGTAAAGTGCCCTGGTCAAATGGCTTTAAAAGGTCTAATGTTTTGACTATTCATCCAATTTTTCATCTGTCATCAGTTCTAGAAGGAACTGATATTGTCTTTGATCTTTTGGAGCCATTATACATATTTGTGCTTTCCAAAAAATAATTTTTGACAGTTGTGCATGTCTTGATAAATAGAACCAACATTTGATTTGGCTTCCACTCATCTTCTGACATGGGCACTGTGATAATTTGTTCCTGTTGAACTGAAAGTTTCTGGGATGGGATGCTTGAGAAAAATCTCTGTGTTCTAACTTGTCAACAGATAAAGTGTCCTTTGGAATTTCGTATCAAATTTTCGTTCAGAATGTATGGAGCCCCAGCTTAGTAGTGACACTCCCTAATCTGTAAAGAGAGTCATCATGGTAGATTCCATCATGAAAACACAGATTTGCTGCCATCAATAACAGTAGGAACTTAGAGTTTTGCCTCATTTCTTGTCACATTACCCCTGATAATGAGTGCTCTAAGATTAATTAATAACAAGATTTTTTTTTCATCTTTGGGTCTTGGCTTCTTTGGTACTGGGAGTTACATATGCTTGGAATTTGCTGGCTAGAATTTTTAAACAGATGGCCACATGCTTTTCTCCCTCTAGGAAACTTGCTTGGTTGTTTGTCCTCTAGTTCTCATGGTAACCAAAGAAGGTTGTTGACATTTTTTGTCACAAAGTCTCAGAGCCGTCAGACAGTCACAGCTGTTGGATGAAAGCTTGATCTTTTGTTATGTTTTTCTAGTTTATGTTAATGAACTTTTTATTACCTTTACTTTGTTTTTAGGGACATATAATACAAAAGAGAGTACAGAAAGAATTCTTCCTTTGTTGCATATCCTATTTAATATTTTTTCATTGCAAGGAGAAAATAAAAACTTCCAGGCAATGTCTGATATTTGGTAATAAAGGACAATATTATGTTCAGATAGATAGTACATATGTCGGACTCTTGAAGATTATCTTTATATGTTATAGATTTCTGCAAATACTCCATTGTGTTCTGTTTTCAGCAGTGAATGAGATATGGAGACACAGTGCCTAAAAAGGATCTGGGTAAAGGGTCAAACAATGATTGTGAATTTTCACAAGCTGCATAATCTTGAAATATCCATCCACCCCTGAATGACCAAGTTCTAGAAAGATCTATGTATGGTCACACATATGTGAGCACGTAGGGTGGTACAGTACTAGGTCTCTACATTTAAGTATGAACAGCTACTGAGGCTAAATGGAAAGATCAAGAGGTTACTTGCAAATTTCCATATTTCATTATATTTTCTTTCTCTGTAGCTGATAAGCATAGAGACGGGGCACGATTGGAGAATCACAGCTCTTCACAGGTAATGCAAGTAGTGCTGCAGTGCATCTCGGTCATGGTGAACTGTAGACTAAAACATTCAATTGCAATGAAAAGAGAAACTCTAGTGTACTCAAGACTGTCTATGAATTCATAATTGTTCTCATTCATGAATTTACCTACTACCATCATTTTCTTTTTATTATTGCTGTCGTTCTGGATAATCTTGTAAATGACTTTGTCAAAGGCAGATTACACTGTAAATTTGTAAGTGAAATCAGATTTATTTTAAATCACATAAGCCAGGCTCAAACAGTGAGAAATAAATATTTCTTTTGTTCATGGTTATCTGAAAATATTGAAGGTGACATTGGTTGTGCTGTTTCCAAGGTGACTCTGATGAGGCATGAAAAATTTACTTAGTGTGCTTTCCTTGCAGACGGTAATATTTAAGAAAGTCTCCCTACTAATATGAAGTTCTATACACTTGATTATCACAAATTGTAAGAGCTATGTTAATAATGATATAAAATGTTTTTTACTACAGGGTTTTGCATCAATCTTGTATATAATGTTTTACAAGATATAAATGGAGTGATTACATATGGCTGTATAGATTGGAGAACATTTTCTATCATTTCGTCATTTTGTGACATTTTGTATCAGCATCAGAGCTTGCTTAGAACAAGTGTTACTTTTATGTTTGATTTCAACAGACAAAATAAGGTATGGATCATAAGCTTGAACTTGGAGATCCAATAGTCTTGAATTCAAATTTTGATTCTGCCATTTTGCTGTGTCATTTTCAGAAAGTATTTAATTTCTCCATGATTCTTATTCTCATGTGTAAAAAGAAGTGGAAATTATTCTCCTTTTAGGTTTTTGTGTGGATCAGGCATACATTCCAATCAAAGTACTTACTACATTGCCTGATTATTACTACGCTATAATTTTTGTTAAAGGTAGTAAAACAAAAAGAGCTAGAATTCAGTTCATTTGGTCTTTTTGTCTTTCAGCATGGAAGATGTTGCTGGTGGTGAAGAAGAATTTATTAAGACACTTGTTAAAGAGTGGGAAGATTCTATTTAAGAAGGGAACTAGTGAATGAGATTTTGGAGTAAAAGGAATAGAGTGAGCTTAGTTTTAAATAAATGACAAGTGAGATTCATAGCTAAGGGATAGAGTGAAGGACAGTGGATGGAAAATTACTAAGGAAACATTCTGTCTAGGGGGACTTGTGCTAGAATGACTCAACTCAGACCAGGTTGGTATGATATTGAGGGTGGGGATGAAGAATTTGATCAGATGTTAAGAAAGGCAATTTTTTGGCTATTGACCAAGCAGGACTTTTGCTAATATTATTTTAAGCTCATCAAAGATAGAACCCAAAGTCAAGGCCTAGGGGGGAGAAGGGCTCAGAGAAACCCGAGGGAAGTTTGGTCTAAGAGAGTCTTTGTCTCTGGCATAAGAAACATTAATACTATCTAGGATATAACACCAAATATTTGTTGAGTGCCTTATAAGTGCCAGGCATGGTGTCAGACTCTTAATAAAAATTGTTTTATTCAGTTGTTACAACATCCCTAATACTCTCATTATTTTTACAAACAAGAACATTGAGATTCAGAATGGTGAAGAAAATTTTAAGAGATTGTCTTTATAGACTGAAAGCTGGAATTTAAATTTTCTGATTCCAGAACCAGCATCTACTGTTTTGCCTTGAGCAAGGCTCACTTGCTATATGAACAAATATAGTCTTCCTGCCAGTGCTCAGGAAGCACTTATTTTGAATGAATGAATGAATGAATGAATGAATGAATGAATAGCTGTGAGGATGGCAAACTTCCATTGTTTTTTACGGGCTCAGAGGAATTTCAAAAGCTGCAGTGGTTAGTTTAGCATGCTAAGGTCAAGGTATTGATCACTTGTTACCCTCACTCTCCTGAATGCCCTAATGGCAGAAGCCACAGGATTTCATGCTTCTAATTATCCAGTTGTCTTTGAGCTGAGTTTGTTTGTGATGGTGTCGATTGCTTGCCTTCTGATTTGGATGCCTCTGAGACCCACTTATCTCTGCCAAGGTCCAAACTCACCTTGAAATCAGTAGGAGAAGCTCCTTGAAAAAGAACAAAAGGGCAAAGACAGAAGTGAGAAGTGTCAGTCTGGCTGTGTGTGTGTGTGTGTGTGTGTATACGCGCGCGCGCGCATATGTGTGTGTTCAAACATGCACTTCAAATCTGATTCCTCATAGCTAGTATTCTGTGGATATTTATTCATCTTTTCATCAATCACATTCCTCCTCTTTTACAGACTTCCTTGATTATCCTTCAGGGGTTCTATTGTAGGAAATGTGATCAAATGCTGTAGAGCAGAAAACCCTTGGATTGTAAAGCAGGGAACCTTTGGATAATGCCTGAAAACAAACACAACATGCAGTTTTCCTGAGGGGAATTTTTAAGTGTTTCTGCCAGGGTCAGGGTCAAATCCCTTAAATTAGATCTTTATTTTAGATTTTGACTTTGAGACTTGAATGTCTGTGAGTAGTATTTGCTTTTTGGTTACTACATTTTAATTCAGGGTTCTTTAATAGGTAATTTGTTATAACATAGGTGAAGCAAAGTTAATTTTTTAACAAGTCCATGGAAATTACAGAATGGTTTAGGGAGATTTCAGATATCTTCACGGAGTAGGGGGTGTACGGATTAATCATTTTTCTGGTTCTTATGAATTCTCTCAACATTTGGTAAAGAATCTTATTCAGGGTAGATGCTTTAATAAATACTTATTAGATGAATGAATGAATGAATGAATGAATGCATGTTCCTGGACCCATAAGAAGCAAAGCTTTGATTTTTGATAATGGAGTCACATTAAAGATACATAAAAGTTGACAAAAATATGAACAGATAATTTACAAACATTTATATTTCTGTGTTGGGAAATATGATATGGTTAGGAAAAGAAGACAATGATTTGTACAGAATCAACTTGATTAAGAAATGAAAACATCACAAATTACATTTTTGCAAGATCAAACATCACATATAACATACATGTACGACAGACATTGCTTCTGATTTTGATATTAGCATACCATCAGTTACACACATGAGATATATTGTCAGTTCAATTTTAGGTCATGAAATATGTAATTTTTGTTAAGACATTTCAAATTACAACATATCTCAGGCAGCATGCAGGAAAAGTCATTTATTGTACATTAGTTAAGACATACTTTGTATCAAGCTTCCAGGTTTTGGTTGTTAGATCAATAATATAGAACTATTTGAAATGATATATATTATGATTGAAATCAGCAATTGCATTTACTGGCTGAGAGCATATCTGATAAAAATAAAACTCTCTGAGTTCATTCATGGACAAATGCACAGTGATCATAAACACAATTCTTTCAAGATTGTTTTTCCACAATTAATTCTCATTTATTGGTGATACAGCAGCTGCAGGGAATCTGAATTCTGAGAGCTGGTTTTACATAATAGCAGAAATTTATTCTTCTGTGGACTAACATGATCACAATAAAGATGTTTATCATTTGAAATCACATGTTATAACAATGGTGCCATATAAACATCACGAATATTTGGTGTTTCCAAGTCTTAACAAATATGCTGTGGTTATTTCACAAAGAGACTAGATTAACAGGCAGTGTAAATCACATATATCTTATGATTTTAAAAATACATTTTATACAATATACTTCTCATTTCTTCTCTAGCATTTCCTTTTGGTTTGTTTTTTCTTATTTTGTTTTATTTTTGTCTTTGAACTTACAGTCCTTAGAGAACTATGAGTCTCTGACTCATGCCGAGAAAGTCAAAAGGATTGATATTTTCCCACAGGAATATGGCTGAGTGTACATTGAATCACGTAGTTAACAAAACAACATTAACTTGTAACAGAGTCTTTTTAAAATTCAAATAAAAGCTAATAATTTTAAAAGCAGTTTGAGTAAAACTATAGTGATCAAAAATTTTATTTACAAAACATTTAAATATATTTTAAATGGCTAGTTCTTGCTAACTGCACAGATTAAATATCCTTGGTGTACACCATCTATTAGGCTCTTGAGCAACATTTCAGATCTTGGAGTTAACGCACATGAAATGATTAGCAGAAATAACTAGAAGTCCATTTCTATCCATTCAAGGTGCATTAAGGGGACCATTTTAACACTTCCCCTAATAGGCAACATCTACAGTTACTGCTGGTTTTTTTAATTGAAAAGATCAACTGAAATTCCCAAAATGTACAGTGCAGTATAAGAATTAAAAGCAAGAGTGATAAATTTACCATAAAATGTTGGAATTCAAGTCTAGCTTTATGCAGTTGACCCAAGTCACCCTACCTCTTTTTCAAGGCTGCTTGTCTTACATTGGCTTTAAAAAGATTTCCTTGGTCCTTAGAAATACAAAATATTAATTTTTGAAAGATAGAAGATGATAGGGTAAGCATTCCTCACAGTCACATTCACAATAAAAGAAGTTAGTCTACATTTACAGATCATTTAACAGTTTTCTTTGGCAGGAAACTTTATAAATAACATGTTTTATTCCTTCATGAGGCCATTTTCCTTTTTGATAATACCAGGTAATTAACTACTTTGAGATAATAAGAAAACACCACACATATAAAATATTAAGTATACCACATACTCTTTTATTAAATTCCAAGTGTATTGATTCATTGATAGTAGAGAAGATATTTTACCACAGGATTTTCTAACAGTGTTTTTTAATATTGTAATTTCAATAATATGGTCACCAGTGAAGATGTATATATACCTTTATTTCCCACAAAATTGTATCACTGAAACACACTGAAAAAATACACTGGAAACTGAATATTTTACATTATGTTTTCCACAAAATGAATAACAGATGGTTCTTGTACCTCTGTGTGTGTGTCTTTTGTGCTCAAAATGGCAATTCTTAAGTGATTACATTCATCAGCATAAAAGATTCAAACTGAAAAATTCAGTTAACTATTCAGATGTCTTACTGATATGCCACCACTCAGAAATTTCAAAGTGTTGTGAGTTTATTCTGAAAAACAGCTTTAGATGTGTGAGCAATCATTGAGGTCAGCTGGAGGAACATTAGGGTTGCTTACTGCAGTTTCCAATGTAAGATCTCTTAGTTATGCCTCTCTTCCACTCTGATCCTCCCTTTCTTGGAAGGTTGTGATGCATCCTTTAATCATGATTACATGATATGCACAAGTGGTCCTTTTCTTTTTGGTCCCATATAGGGAGTTCATTATCACCATTTGGGGAGATGAGGTTCTCCTTCTTCCTTCCTTCCTTCCTTCCTTCCTTCCTTCCTTCCTTCCTTTCTCTCTTCTTTCTTTTCTTTCTTTCCTTCTTTTTGCATTAGTATAGAGATGAGCTTTCTGACATGATGACATGCCACACCCTTTTCTTTATGGATTCCCATTCGTTCTGGATCAGAATGAGTTCAATGTACCATCACAGTTATCCATTAAGCTTATCCAGTGAGGGAAAAACAGCTATCAGGAACCGCTGAAAGTGAGAGAGAAGTCCTGGAGAAGCTTCCTTCTCACCTTGTCCCTCAACTCTCCCAGTGGCACAGAGAAGTTTTGTGCATATATACAGTATGTACAGCATGCTGGTCTCTTCCCTTGTCTGTGTTGAGAAAGCTACGTGTCCTCTGGGATGAGCTTCCTACTGACTACAAACACTGGTCAATGAAGCTCAGGGAAGTCCTGTTGTAATAACAGTTGTGCCAGCGATTACTGTTATTATGGCTTTATTGGAACAGTATTGAGTTGCACCACTGAACTATGAATGGTACTGAAAGGCAAAGCTGTGGAGGTACTAAAAATAATCATCCACTACCTTCTATTGTGAGGGCCTTTAAAATACTCATATGTTTGTGAAACAAAGTAATTACACTCCTCTTCAGGAATTGGTGCATATACACATTGCATCTTGATCACTTTTGCTTAGTGCCCCACCTCCCATCCACCTCCTCTCCTTCTCTAGCTCCCAGATTCCCTTCCTCTCTCTATAGAGACCACCTTCCTAGTTCCTATCATCTTTTTTTATTTTGCTCTATTTATGCTTCGTGATATTTAACATTTTGCACTCTGATTTATTTTACTTGGCATTATGGTCTCAAGGTCTATCCATTTTCCTACAAATGATTCAAATTTATCCTTCCTTATGCCTGAGTGGTACTCCATTATATATAAACGCCACGTTTTTTTCATCCATTCATCTATTGCTGGACCCAAAAGCTACTTCCACAATTTAGATATTATGAATTATGCTGATATGAACATGGGTATGCATATAACACTGTAATATGATGGCTTTAACTCTTTTGGGAAGATACTCAGAAGTATACCTATGTCAAATGGAATTTCTACTTGTAGTTACTACAGAAATCTCCATACTGATTCCCATGGTCATTGTACTAGTTTACATTCTCACCAACAAAGTAGAAGAGTTATTTTTCCCCAAACCTCTCCAGAATTTTTTTTTGGGGGGAGGGTTCTCAATAATAGCTATTCTTAGTGTAACAAAATTTGATATACTTCCTAAGTTAAAGATCATTAGAGTGGGTCACTTTTCCCCCTGCTGGAACATTTTCTGTGATAAATTTTAAATTCTGGCTTCTTTCAAGATTTTATAACCTGAGCCAATAGCACAAAGAAAAGCCATTGCTATCATTTGTACTTGGAAACCACTGTGGACTCCCAAGCTCAGGTGGAAAGTGAAGATTCTAGATCCTTTTGATGGGTCACAGATCCAGCCTCTCCTCTGTGAAGACATACTTCCCATCCTGAGATTGCCTGACTGGAATGATCATTTTAACAAGTAGCTTCTTAGTGAGGCTTTGACACTGAGTAAGATTTAGGATGTGCAAATGGAAATGTGCACAAAGGTGGACACTGGGGGCGTAGGGGTTGGTGAAGCTATCTGGAGGTTAGATGTAACACAGTAGGATCAAAGAAATGGGGAAAGTGTCAACGAGAAGATGTGATCAGCCATAGCAAATAGGCACCCAAACAAACGCTCAAGGTTTGACCATTGACAGGAGAGGAACACAGATTTTAGAGGATCAGATAGAAAAAATATATATGTCAGTTATTCTCATCACCCCACCTTGGAAAAGAGCTATTAATTCAAAATATCTGACTCATTCTGAAGGCTTAGAATGATAGTTCTAGTGTTTGCCTCCAGAATATTATTTTGTGTTTTAGGCTTCGTTTTAGATCCCTTGAATTACTTTTCTAGATCAATGGGAAGGACAAAATACATATAAGTACACATAACTTGTATTTTTTTCAGATTAAATTTAAGGCCCCACACATACCTACACACCTCCCCACAATCCTAAATTACCTTTTCTAGGCAGGTTTTATACATGAAGTCCTGTGCTAATACTCCGGTTCCGCTCCAATGCGAATGAAAAAGCCTAGAAAAGAGGTCTCAGGGAACTTGAGGTGATGTCTGCATTATCTGTGCCTTTCAAGTTTATGAGCTAAGGTGAGGCTTTGAAAATATCTTCTAAAAACCAGCACTCCGTCATCATCCATGGCCATGTATCTCAGGATTCAAACCAGTAGATGTCACCAACAGTTACACAAAGGTTTAGCATTAAGGCAAATGAGCAGAGCTGGCCCATGAAGAGAAAGTCCTCCAAATCATTTTCTCATCCAACAGGCAGTCAAGTAAATTAGATCATGCATTGCTCTTTAAAAGAACTGAAAAAGCTGATCAGAAATCTCTGATTGGTGAGCTTGCCTGAAGCTCAGTTACATCACAAACAATTCTAAGGATAAATTTTCCTTCAAATGACGTTCTAAGTCTGAATGGTGAACATTTCTACCCATGTATCAGGATGTATTGTATTGAGAAGGAACGTAACAGTTTAAACTTCGAAGCTTTTTCCTGGGAAGAGGCAGAGTTAAACAATGGTGATGTTGATTATTCTTGACCACGCAAAGCATGGTGTGAATAGATGGTTTTAAATTGAAGCATGAATGAGAATCATTTGAAGGGTTTATTATGACCCACTTTGCTAAGCCTATTCCTAGAATTTCTCATTCTTATACTCAGTTGGGGTTTCAGGTGGGATTGGATAATTTCTGTGTCTAACAAATTTCCAAATTGTTGCTGATGGTGTTTACTGGGGCTCACACTTTCTAATCACTTTAGTAGTTTATTCTAAAACACATTATACATACTTCTCCAAGTCACCTTAATAACCTGGGCAGTACAAAGACATTCCATGTAGAATGTAAAGATCAATATAAAAAATTTTTTTTCTGAAATTCTTACAGTGTAGGTAAGTGTCAGAATCTATTGGTACTAGTCTAATAGTAGGAAGTCCTCAGTTTGCTGGGGATATAGCTCAGTGGCACAACACCTGCTTGGGAAGTGTGAAGTCCTGAGTTTGATTCCTGGTACCTCCCCCAACAAAACAAAACAAAACAAAACAAAACAAGTCTTCAGGTTTAGAAAAAGCCCCATGTCAATTTATAGAGAGAACCTGTAAATAAATTATGATTCGAACTCACGTTGTAACCAGTGATGTACCTATGAAGAGAATATGATTTTTTTCTATATTCCACAGTATGAGTCTCTAATAGGCTATTTGTGGAAAATTCTATGGTTTTTTTCTATAGGGTATCATTTTTAGTAATAGCATTAACTTCTGTCTTGCCATTTAGGAGATATTCTTTCTATCAGCTCAGGATGATTAATACCAGCTAACTTTGTTCATTGTTTCTTGACTGAACATAAACATAGAGACTTGTTGACTTTTTCTAGTAAAATTCTTGTTAAAATTTATTAAGTGCAAGGACCTATATAAAAGACTAAATGGGAGAGCACAAAGGGCGTAGCCATGATCCTCAGTTGCTGAAGGATTAAACTGAACTAGCAATCAGCACGCATCATTAAAGCTTGTTTGCTTCACTGGTAAGTAGACCTGGCTCAGTTTAAAAAGTGGAACTCAAGTAAGGAGTTGAGGGAGAAGACAGACCTGCATTTGTGTGAATGAGTAGCAGGAAAGCATGACAGGAAGGTCCAATTTATTCGTGGATTTTCTCTCTCAAGCTCCTGCCATTGACTGACAGCACTACAAGGATTGCTTAAGGCAGTCGTCACCAGAAAATGCTTATGGGGCATATTTGCTTTAAAAAGGACAGAAAACCTTACCTTTTGAAGTGATTAGTTCCTAATCAAATTTGAAATGCGGGTCAAACTTATCATGAGGAACTTTTTGAAATATGAAAATACATGCTACTGCAACCTGAGTGTCTTTATACAGAAATTTAAAATGAGAGAAGGAAGAGTATTTTTATCCCAGGGAGCAGTCCTAGAAATCACGCTAGTTATAACAAAGATATTATCTATTTTAATTTTCTCTTAACTTTGAGACTTACAAGATCACTGTGTCTCTTGCACTGTCAGTTTACCTTTTCCCCTGCCAAATTTGAATTTATGCCTCATTGCTAATAAAGTTGGAATAAATTACTGCAGTGATGTTGAAAGTTTTGCCATTTCTGATGACATTCCAAATGGGATTCCTTCAGGAGAAAGCTTACATTCATTCCACTAAAACATTCTTTGTTTATATAAGCATAGTTTGCTATGGTTGCTTTTTGTTTCTTCCTTCGTGAAAATGTCGAAATCATCTTGCTGTATTTTCTCTGTGAGCAATTTCATACTGCTAATGAGGCATTTGGGCTGTGGCAGACAAATGATTGCTAGGGGTGTGATTTAAGTCTTTTTGTGAAATCTTTTGGAGCAGTCATTTTCTACATAACAAAGGAGGCATTTAGAAGACAGTTGAATCTGTAACAAATGATAGTTTCATTTCATCTTCATCTGGAATTCTTGTACCTTTAAATATCTTTCTGCCTGGTCACTGCACAGTCTGTTTATAATTTACATACCTTCGTATAAAATAACTGCTGTTGGTCATTTTCTCCTAAAAGGTTGCCATTAAGCACACAGAATAAAAAAAAGCTAAAGGTTATTGTGAGGGTCTATGCAAACTTAAATTTTATCTTTAGAAGATTTAGCCTAAGAAGGTCATGGATTTAGAATCCACTCCAATCTCATTACATCTTCTACTGGATGGTTTTTCACACAGAAGAAACCTCTTACTCCCCTCAGGGAAAGGAGACTTTTTCAAACAGTGCACAAATGATTATTTCAAAATAAATCTTTAAATTTCTGTCAGACTTCATGCAGCTTTCTTGGCTTGGCGTTCACATTGGTAATCACATATGACGGGTAGCAACTGGTTCACAACCTAAGGTGCTTTTGGCCCTTACTCATGCGTGGATGACAACAGGGAGTCACAAACGTGTGAGGCTTTATGTGTTCTGTAAAAAACTATCTCCCTCCACACCATGAAGTAGAAAATAAAATATAGAGAGATCTGGAGATTCCTGAATCTCTGAAACAATTAGATGCTTTCCAAAGACAGGAACCTTTGGATCTCTTCTCCAGTGACTCTTTCACTTTCAAATTTTGAAGAGAATACTGTATACTTAGAGTTGGAGACTGAGGTCCTCGAATTGCTGTTAAAAGACAAGACCTGCAGTTGTGGCTCCCTGAAGGTGACCCAGATCCCTCAGAGTCAAATGAGCAATGGGCAGAGATAAGAAAATCCAGTGATGAGTTAGTACCAACACCACATGAAACAAGAAATTCAGCAAAGATGAAGCAAATGATCTTTTTCACAGGCTTTTTTCCCTTCAACTTGAAATGTTAACTAAAAGTCTGTATGTCAGTGTCACACAGGGCTTGGTTGATGGAAGACTCTGGGATTTGTCTATGGAGTCTGAATCTATTCATTTCATTGGTCAAAGTTGTGAAACTAAGAAAATTAGTATTTCTATTTTTATTAAGGAGTTGCTTGACAGATTTCAGAATGACCCGATTAGGCAGTCTCAAATGGGTAAAATTTCTCCAGACCAAAATGAAAGGGTAATTTAATTACAGCCCCAAACTGGACTTTTCCTAACTAAATCCAGAACTAGTGTTAATTTTCTTTGATTATTCTGCCTTGAATTCTTCATACTACTGTAGGATACCTAATTCAATACTGTAAGCAACATAAATGCTTGGGCTAAATTGAATTGTGTGTCAGAAAAAATACACACTGTGACATTTGGTTTTAAAACTGCCCTATTGGTTTGATTGAGTTTTTTCTTTTTAAGTTTCACCTGAATAAAAAGTGAGTCAATGATCTTAGAAGAGAGATTTTTTTAAACTGACCAACTTTCTGCCACCATTGATTTCATTCTGATTCCTTGTCTTTAGGCAGTTATCCAGTCGATATTCATCTAGCTACAGTCTCTTTAAGGAAGATGTTCAGTGAGCACAGTGTTAACATAGAATGGTGTGCGCTTTTGTACAAAACCTCTGGAGTAGCTGTTATAATTCTCCTGGGAGAATTAGAAAATAAAAGGGGAAAGCTGAAGTCATGACATTGTCCTCCTACAGAAAGACTGTGGAGAATTCTACTGGGAACCACGGCAGACAAAAACTTGCCAAGAAGTGGAAAATATCAAGAAAGTCTGACAAACACCCAGCTTCCTCTGTAGTCTAGAAACCTATGCAGAACCAACCTCATTTTTTTGTTGTTTTCAAATATTAAATATCTTACTAGTTGCTTTAAAGAGAATCCACCTGTTTTTATTTTTTAAGACAAATTAAGGTAATAGCATGATACTAATATCCACATGTGATGTTGAGTAATCCAAGCTCTGCAGACATATGAAATGGTTCTGTGTAGCATTAAAACAATTATTATTTTCATTTTATTATATGTCAGAATATTGTTTTGGAAGGAAAAAAATACAAGTTTAGACTTCTCATTGCTAGGTCCAGTCTGTTTAACTATGATGTTTTCTATGTTTTAAAAAACTGGTTCCATGGAAACAAGTTTCGAAAGAAGGGTTTGCTTTCCATTGGGCAACAAGCCTGCAGTTGAACTGCATAGAAACGTTATAATTAAAGAAAACAGGCTGGCTCAGACAGAAAAGAGTCACTGCAGGTAACATATCAAGTGAACAAAATATTTCTGGTATTGTTTTAATCCAACAAGATTTGAGCTGGATTGCTGCTATGGCTCCCAAAACAGCAACTACTTTGCCTACATCTTGACCCCATCTGGTAGTTGAAATCATGATGTAGTTATGCATTAATAGTAACCTGTCTTCCCTGCCCAACTGCTTATTTGTGTCCAGATACCATGTGACTGGCATAGTGGAGGCAGTGGTTGGGTGCCAATATGTTATTAAATCCTTTATAATTAAAATTTGTTTGGGGGTTTACTTTGCATAAAATGAAATCATTGCTTCTGATTAGGCATTTAAAATATCTCTTTTTATTTTGTGATTAAAGTTTAAAATAAGTCAAACACAATTTTTATGATGGTAAGCAAATTTAGTTTAGTTTGAAAGGAGGAGCATCTCTTCTGTTTGACTTTGCTCTCACCATTTGCAGTTGTTTCTGAAGAATATGCATATGGATTGAAAGTCAGATGCAAGAAAAAGGAGGCATAAAGAATCACTTTAACCAACTGTACTCACAGTTCTTTAGGTGCTAGACTCATTTCTTGATAAAATACAACTAGTTATTGGAAAAATTCCCAATGCATTTTGATGAGAAATGCTCTCATTTCAAAAAAAAGTAAATCTATGCAGAGTTTGTGAGAGCAGTGTGAGAATATCAAGAATATTTTAAGACTCATACATACATTTACCAAAGCATCATCTGTCTCAAAGACGATTTGGAATGTCAAATTTCTTGTAAGACTACCGATGGCAGCAGAAGCCTCATTCTTAGAATTCTGAGTAAAAATTACCAAGAAAAAAATTTTCTTGCAAATTTAATACTAATCACTGTAGCTGAAAATAACTTTCAGTTTTTATATGATAGCATTGTTTGCTTTGATACAATAACATAAAAGTTGTGTTGATGAAATATTAATAAAATAATCTTTCCACTTTTCTAAGGGTAAATGTTCCAAATAGGAACAATAATGAAGCAATTGGTTAAATAGGCTCCAGTTTCTTGGCACTAGTATCACTGTCTCTTCTGCAATCCCACATCTTACCCTTACTTGTCCCCATGGAGAAATATGTAAGAGTTACATATTTCTGGAAGGGTTAGTCTGTCTGTTAGTAAGATCTCCAGGAAAAATGGCAGCTACAAGCAATCAACGTACATGAAAACTGAGGGCTTGTTCAGTTGAGAATAACTATGCTAAATTACATCTAGGAGAGGAGAGGGCACAAGTGGTGGTGGATGGTTAGGTATTTGTGGCAAGACTGCGTGAAACTCCTATAGTTTTTCTGCCAAATGCCAAAACAAATTTTTTAGAAAGTGTCTTAATGTGTGGTTGTCTGCCTGCTTTGTGCAATGCTTCAAGGGGAAATATAAAATCTCATGAATTTGACTGTGACCACAATATGTTTTAAGAGTTTTTTTCAAGACTCACCCAAGTAAGAGAGAGCCCTCATTAATCCTAAAGAGTTTCAACCATAAATGCTTGCTAAATGAAAGGAAGAAAAATAAGTTCCTTTATTTTAAAAACTTTGGTTTTTGAAATGATATATGTAATTGAGATTTTAAGCACTTTTCAAATAACTTTGGATTTGCATCTTTAGCTTAAAAAGAAAATCAAGAACGTGTTTCTTTCCCTTCTCTCCACATTTTTCCATTTGTGTAAAATACTTAATGAAGAGGAATATTAACCCAACATGAACTTCTGCTCAGTCTTAGACACCCAAAATGCAGTTTAGTGTGTCTGACACATGTAAGTTATTTTATTTTTATGTATGCTTCTCTATGGTGTAGCAGAGATAATGTTGAAATAATGTCTAGTCCTCGGAGAAATAATACAACTAGCATTGCAAATATTTATTTTTGCACTTGGTAAAATGGAAACTTTTGATAGAATGAAGATTAAAAGCAAAATTCTAAATGTAAATAGCAATATTCAAATTGAGTCATCATTTTATAAAAGGAAATAGCAAGTTATCAAGTTGGGAATTTAAAAACTTCATAGTTTAAAATATGAAAGGGAAGGAATTTATTGAAAGAATTTTTTATAAGACATTTCTACAGATCCAGTGGATTCCACTAAATAACCCAACAATAAGGAAAGTGTGCCAAAAGCATACTTTTCTTTGGTTATCAAAACCAAAATTTATGTATGCTCAGCTTTAGTTTTCATATAAACCCCCCAAATAGAAATTTAAATTATATAATTGTTTCTGGAAACTGGAGACAAAAAAGTATATCTTTGTCAACAGCATTGATAATTCTTATCCATATCATTATTTTAGTTGTATCATACTACATGAGCATCATTCAAATGGAAACATCTTTTCAAATTTCTTCCTTGGTATAATGTCAAAATGAGTGGAAAAAAGTAAAAGCCATATCCAGAAGGAATATTATTTTTCTCAAAACTAGCCATCTGGATTATATCACTTTTAGCAGCAATGTTTATACAGCTTACTCTTTTTTAGGTAAAAAGGTTTGAAAAGTCTTTGTGTACTTGCTTATTTTATAAAATCAGTCTTTACAATTTAAAGCAATAATATATAAGGTCAAGAATGTGATTTTTATATTATAAGGTAGGTCACTGCAAAACTAAAATCACATCTTTAGGGAAGATCTGTCTCATCTTACACTTTATGATTTCAGGGAGTCTAACAAAGAGTCAATTAAAAGTTCTTTAGGAATGTAGTAATAGGCCTCTGAAAAAGCTCTAGGGCCTGCCATTCAACTGAATAGACAATTCCAGTATATAAAGTGATAGAATCATCACAGTAAGCCGATTCCCCCTTAGCCTAATACATTCTTGGATTTGAGTAGATAGAGCTGTCTCTTCAGTCAATAAATTAAGAGGGCCAACCTGTGTCTTCATGGACAAAATTGACTCAGCATCATTGAGTTGGTATCTGATTATTAATGTGAACTTTCATACTATTTGCATATCAGAAATATAACACCTAAAAAGAAGCATTCAACCAACTCAGATTTCTTAGAGGCATGGAAGCTATACATTTTTATGCTTATGTATTTATATACTTCATCTTCAAGGAAACTCTTATAGGACTTGGAGATGTCTATGTTGTTTTTCATTCCTGATCTATATATGCATATATTGATAGAAGGCCAGATATATGGGCAAGGAAGCATGGTAAATATGATTCCAAGAGGTAGAAAAATCAATAATAGTGCTATATTATGTCACCTTAGGGCATAATCTGTCCTTAACAGATGTAGAGATATCATACTATGTTCTATAGACCGCTGTAGGTGGGATGTCATGTTTGATTTTTCCTATGATAAATTAACTTTCAGAAAACCATGTCCTGAGCAATTACTTTTATCATGGGCTGTTATCATGAGCTTACCTATTGTTGGGGGGCAATAGAGAGCCTCACTATGAGTAACTGAATGTAGTGGGAGTAGCCAATGGGAGAGCTACAAATGTTGACAGTAGGGAAAGGAAAAATGATGTTAGGAGTAAAGGTCTTTCCCCAAATGCATAAATCAAAATAAATAATAATTTATATTACCACTGACTGGTATGTACCTAGGAAAGTCATTTAGAAGATCTTTAATAAACCTGAATATTTGGATAACTTTTGAATGCATCTTTTTGGACATCTTGGCAGTCAAGAAGAAGACACAGAAATCTGGATACTTACCATTTCGTGTGAGTAGGAAAACTGAAGCACTTTCTCCCCTGGAGTCCCACTTCTCAGTTATTGCTCTTTCTACACTTAAGACATTCTTGTGCTTTGGCAGATAATTAGCCATAGCCTGAGTAAGCTTCAAAAACTGAAATACCTATTTCAGGGGTCTACCTTCTCCATGCTATCTATGCAGGTGGAAAACCATTTAGAATGTGTTAGGTGATGTGAAGACAATGAACATGGAAAGAAGAGGTAAGGGCATAATGTGAGAAAAGAATGGTAGAATTGCAATCCATTAACAAAAATCTGTAGCAAGGTTTGAACAAAAACTAATGGATCTATTCATAACAGCATGTTTCTTTCTCTTTAAGACAATGTGATTTTTCTATGTCTCTTCTGCACAATATACACATTTATTGATTCAAATCCACATTTACCTTTTCTTAGTTCTACTAAAAGTTAGAATGTGTTGGTCCAGTGAAATGAATATTACGACAAATGCTGAATTGCAGCTGTAGGTCAGCATGAGTCCAGTATTGTATACTATTAATCAAGAAGTAGCTAACTGTTCCTCAAGTTATGAAACTGTACTCAGGACTTGCTGGGTGTGATCAGAAAGAGAAAATCAAAGCCAAAAAAGAGTCTCCCTATCTCCAGGCTGGAAATACTGAAAGAAGTCTGAGAGGGGTTCATTTGTGTTTTTGGAAAGGTGAAGTGTAGTCACTCTTAGAAAACAGAGGCTCTATTTTCTTCCAGACAAAATGTTCTAATTTTTCTTATGAAGGTCTTACATAGAGAGACAACTAATCAATCTCACTTCATTTTGACAGGCTACAACCAGAAGCCTTGGGCTGCTGTATCACCAAGGAATCAGCTAGGTGTGAAAAAAGGCAGAGAGGGCAGTGAACCTTTGGGGGCTGTACCAGATAGGAGCCACCTAGTAGAATCTCTGCAGGGTTGTTTCAAACAGAACATTTTGCAATTTAATTTTATGTTTGAAAAGTAACTGCAACAAATTTTAGTGCAATTATGCTGTGAACCATAGAAAACAAAGTTCTATAACATATTTGCTAGTGGAAGGATTGAATCAAAATCTATGAAGTAAAACTTGCTTATAGGAAGTTGAAAATCCTTAGGTCAGAGGATTGTACTGAAGGTGAAGTGGCCAAAGGTTATTAAATTCCTCACTTTGCTGTTGAAACACGTAAATACTGGCCGCTCATTTTGTGTTAAACCAAGGACGGGCACCCAGGGGAAATTTGATTTGAGAGAATATTTAAATGTAGTTTATTTCCCTCACATATAAAAGTGTGCTAACATAACCATTTGGCACACATGTGCCATTACATGATATGTAATGATATAGTGAAGAATTCCATGGAAAAATTCAAAGATATTCAGATTGCTAATGTGTCATTTATATGCACCTGGCAAATAGATTCTATTTTAGTAGAGGTCACATTTTCCCATCCGTAAATGCTTATTTAGTTCCAGTGTCACTTCTTTATATGCTGTTTTGATTCTATGAAGTATTAATTTAATAACTTCTATAATTAGATAGAAATTACTAAAGGTAGAATGTTCTATGGTATTCAAAAAGAATACAGTGTATGCTACTAAAGAAAAAATCACAAGTATTTCTTGGACAGTAACTACATTTCTTGTGATCAGCTTTAGTGACACTGGATGATTTACTATAACAGTGCATACTTCAGTGTTGCCTGACATGTAGCTACTTATGAGTTCACATACTTGGCTGCACAAAGGATATAGAGTAACACTAAAAATGTAAAAAAAGAAAATAGTGAAATGGAGGTACACTGGCATTTATTTCAAGATTGTAAGACAAATATTCTGGCTTTGTGCTCTCTGGGGTCATCAAAAAGATAATGCTGTATAACCAGAAGGTTGGCAAGCTTGAATACCGGGTTTCTACTTTCTTTTTCAGAGGATACCAATTGCACAGTAATACCTTTTTGGTCTTTATTTCTTCAAAGCATGAAGACAAAAAAATGAAGTAGATGACAATGAGAAGAGAGAAAACATCCATATAGAATATTCTGTATTACTAGTGATTAAATCAGAAACAATTAGAAACTTTATTTGTCTGTGTCAATAATGTGTACCATTTATAAGGAACAGCACAATTAGTGCACTTTCCCCTAAAGCTGTGCACAATACACACAAAATAAAATAATCAAACAAATAAAATGAAACAGTTTTACACAACTATAATAATTAAAACAACCCTGAACAATAGAATCATATTTTTCCCTATAGCATGAAAACTGAAAAAGGCAAACAAACCCAAACACTCTGAAATTGAAATTGACCAACAGCAAGAATTTCTTAAAGTGTCTTTTGAAGATTTGCTACGGGATTATTATATTCCAAGAAATGACTAAAAATGAGTGCAAAATCTTTCTAATGTTTAACAACTTATATCCCTTGACTATATTTACCTGGTCTTTCTATGCTAGATTTCCATTTTTTAACCTTCAAAAATGAGGGGCATGGATTAAAATGCACCACTACCTAATGCAGTTACTGGTGTCAGTTGGCCACGTTAGGACAGGGGTAGCTCAAGGAAAACTACCATTGTCACAAAGATAAAAGTGGGTTAACTCGGTCTTCTTAGTGATGCGGGTCACTGAGATTGCCCTTCTTGGTTTAAAGCCGGAGTGGTACATCTCTGTGCATCAGCCAAGGATTCAGAGGGAGATTTCTCCAAATCTTTTAAGAAAATCTTAGCTATTTGGACAAATTTCTTTGAACAGTTTTAATGTGTTTATGTTAAAATAGCTTCTTATTTTTTCCTTGCAAGATAAACTGTTTCAGTATGGCTGTGTCCTCTTTCACACATGAAATAGCAGTCACATTCACTGTACACCCCCTGAGAGCGGGTGTCTGGGCTATCTTGGTCATACCTTAGTCTCCAGGAAGCAGCATATTACATGACATATCGAATGTGCAACCAGACTTCAGTTAAATGATTATGAAATGAAGAGTCATAATGACTGAATGGAAGAAAAGAAGTCTCAGCCATATTTGCTTCTTAAGTATCTCTGTATCAGCACGAGGGCAGGAGGCGTCTTCAGCCTGAGATTCTGCAGAGACAGTGAAGTCTCTGAAAGGCGAGCAAAGCCATTCCATTTCTCCTCATTCGTGAAATCAATACTTTGGAATGTTAGGTTTATCCATGCTCTTTGGTCTTTTGAAATAGAGCCTTTTTTTTTTTAAAGGGTTCTCTTTAGTCATAAGTGGAGGGACCAACTTTTAAAGACCTGTCAGTCATCCTGGCTTCTTTCCTACTCAGGAACTACTGATATAATTCGTGGGATCTGGACTGGATGATGAAATAGTGCTCAAAACAGCCTTTGACATAAAAAGCAATAAAACAAACAATCTATCATCTGTACCAGACAGATCAGCTGTGCAATAAATACTTAGGGGTAAGGGGAGATTTAAAAATGGTGGCCCCCAAAAGCCCAGGCACATCTAATGCATACACCCCTCTCCAGCACCTTTTCTCTGGCTTTCCTGAATGAATGGCTGATTTAAGAGGCCTCTGGTGTGTTCCACATAGCTAATTTTCCATGAAGACCTTTGAGTTAGCCTGTTATCCTCTCGATAACTTTCGCTTCTCTCCATATGACAGTTATTGCTTTTTGGAAATGTATGTGCAGATTCATGAACCATAAGCCATTTTCTTCTTTTATCCCTAGTAATCAACTAAGCAACAGCAAAAACGTAACAACTCAGGTGAAATGAAAACTCACTCACGTCTTCAGTGTCCAATCAATGTTGCTGAATGGGAGAACAATATATGCTATACTCTACTATATATACATACGCTTTGTTTTGTTTTATTTGTTTTTCATCCATGCACTGTTTAACAGGTATCACATCAACATTCCCAAACAGGCACATGAAAAGGAGCAAATATTCAGTTATGACTGGAACAGGGTTGTGCAAGCCATGGATGTTTTAGAAAACAAAACTGACAGACAATCCCAGCCAACAGCAACAGCAACATGGGACTGGGGCACGTACTGATGCAGATGGAAAAGGATGATGTGCTATTAGGATGGGCTTATTCTTGTGGTATGGAGGGAAGTGGGGCAGGAGGGAAAGGGTTGGGATGGGACTCCTAGAGGATTAGCTGGGCTGGAACAGATAAGGGCTTTGCTAATCACAGTCCGGAGCTAAAGAGATAAGAAAAATAAAAAAAGGATTTTGCATGTTCTTGGGAATCTAGGCACGTTACCCCTGTACCTGTAGAACAAGAGTGCCAGGCACCACATCCCTAAGTATTAGACCATATGGAGAAGCATCAGTTTTCCCGGCTCCACTCCAGCTCTTGTGCTCCTTGGAGGCAGCTTCACCTCTGTTCACTTTTCGGAGATGAGCATGAAATTGGGTAACATAATGAAGATGCGCTTCTTTTTTCTTCCATGCCCAGATCCTTTCTTAATCCAAAGTAATTTTTTAAAACGTTTTGGAGAGGTGAGGGGAATCTTCGTGATTTCAATTTTTTACCCCCCCAACCCACTTATATTGGGAAGGTTCATCATCTTCCACAAAGCAGAAGCAAAAACCTTGACCCTCCCAACAAAACAAAACAGAAAACAAAACAAAGAACAAAAAGTCAAATATCAGCTACCTCGCCAATCCCACCGAAAGTAAAGTCAAAAACAGGAAAATGAATCAAAGCTTTCACCGTTTAAGAACCTGGAGAGAGAACAGCTCTTCTTGGCTGACCTGCAGAGACGAGACGGTCCTGCCTCTGTGCCTTGTTCAACATGGTGATGGCCCTGGGAATGGGAGGTGAGGGTGACTGACTTCGGCCCTAGTACAGAGTATGCTCTTGAAGCTGGATTCCATCAGCAGGTAAGTGAACATGACAAATGTCCATTTTCTCTGTTCGTTATACATAATTTTTATGTATATATGTATATATATATAAATTTACTATATCGGATTGTTCCTTTAGAAGCCTTTTATGTGGCAGTAGGCCTCCAGGGAAGAGAAGAAAATGTACAAGAGCCACAGGAGCACAAAGAGGCAGGATGTGAGGAGCTTGGCAGTCCGGGGCCCACCCAGCTCACCTCCGATTTCTGGCCTCCGCCGATACAGCAGCACCCCCACATTGATGAAAGCAAAAATGGTGAAGAGAGTGACAGAGAAAGCTAGTGTGCCAGGGGACACTTTGAACTGTTCCCCATTGGCCGCGTGGTAGATGGCAGCTATGGACCAGGCCACGCCGATTCCCAGGAAGACATTCACTGCATTGCTGCCCGTGACATTACCTATGGATGCATCTGCATACTGGTCCTGGGTGGCTGCCACTTTGCTGGCAAATGTGTCTGCAGAGAAAGCAGAAAAAGGCAATCACACTCAATGAGCCCTTTAAAAATACCCATGGAGTGCAGGGAACTTCAGCTCAGCAGTCTAGAATGAAAACCTGGATGTAAACTCAGTGACCCAGAGTGGGCTTCTGTACAGTCAAAAGAACAGGATCTAGGTTTTGAGAGCCAATCGTTGGGTGCTGGCTCTGTTACTGACAAAGTGATGTTTGCCAGGTTCTGTATCCACAGGTATCATTGTTCATTTTATATTGAGTTTGCAGGGCAGCATTTTTCAGAAAGTGATTGCAGCCCAGCCACCTTGGAATCAAGATGGGGTCCTTTTAATATTACAAGGCCCCATCCAGCTATGTTGAGTCTTAACTATGGGAGCCCTGGAGTCCATTTCAATCACATCCCAAAAGATTCTAGGTCACTTAAGGTTGAAAACAGCTGATGGAGGATATTACTGAAAGACACTATTTCTGCAGTCTTTACAGATGATAAAGTTCAAGTGTAATGAGAGATTCTCAGAGATTCAATAGTAAGCCAACAGTGAAACTAATGAGTGAAAGTATAATAGCTGATATTTTCCTAGTCTTTCAAACAGAAAAGCAGATTTACCTCAATGACTGCGTTGATTGTGATAATGCATCTATGAGATGAGAAACCAGGCTTGGAGATGATAACTAATGGTACAAAGTCATACATCTGGGAAGAAGCCAGGTTAGGCTTTGAAGGCTGGCTTTCCATGTTCGTGAGTCATGGCTGTTCATCTTACCTTTCCCTGTGCCAGAGGAATCAGCGAGTACCCTCAAAGCTCCTTGCTCACTAGAAGTCCTGAGTGCATCTTTTTGTAAACATAGGAAAGTCACTGTTCACCATGTGGAGTAGGAGAGCAGCAACTTCCATCTCTCAACCAGTAGAGCACGAAGGTTTCGGATCCTGCCGTCAACTGATCTGAGGCCTCCCTCCCTACCCTCTGAAACAAGGTATTGTGTATGGGGTGTATAATTTGTAAAATGCCTTTTATGCTTTTTGGTAAGGGTATGTCTTGTACACAGAACTTGTTAAGTACTCTGTTTCTTGGCTATGTGATGCCTAGTTACTGACATTAAAGTCACCTTTGCAAGCTACTTTGAATATTAGGTTTATAATGGATTTTAATGGTGGCCAAATCAAAATCTTACTTGCAAAGTCAGGAGTTTCTAGCAGTAAATAATTATGAGGTGCTCTATGACCTGCTCTGAGCTCCCTGAGGCCTCTTTCATGCTCCTGTGCTGCCATTCTTTCTCGGTAAACCTACATCTGGGACATTAGATACAGTATGGAAGTTGATACTAGCCTGTAGGTTCTCTGCTTTCTAGTGGCTTAAGAGTTTATTTAGGCCAACCGGAGGCTATGCATCTGCAGTAGCACATTCTTTCTGAAAGGGAGTCGGTCAGCCCCGACATCCTATTATAGAAGCTGATCTCTGTCTGCATTGGAAAGCAGATTTCATTACTCTTTTAAAGAAACTAAAGCAAACACTGTTCATTCCATGCCAGGCATTATGTTATACAGGTTATGTGTACATTCTAACTCAGTCCTGTCAGAAGCCTTATAGGTGTGACTATTCCCTTTTTATAATTTTTGAAGCTATGATGTTAATGATATTATGCTTCCTGAGCAGGGCCTTAGTCAGAAGAATGAGAATTTTAAAATCTCAAGTCTGCATAATTGCAGAACCGATCCTCAGTGCATATGCATTATCCCCTGGGAAGGCTAACAATCTCCCTCCCATGCAGTCCATTTCTGTCTTACCCCGTTCTTTCTGCTCAAAAACTCTAATGCAAGTTCTCACCACATAGTCTTTCTTATATCATGGAAAACACAGATGAAGACAGACACAGGCATCTTGCTAATCCACCTTTCGGATTCATGCTGTCTTATTCATCTACACTGTACATTACCACCCCTTCAGGATGATCAAAGAGATTGGTAAGTAAAAGCAAAGCCAGCCAAATCTTAATAGTCTTTTGCATTTCATTATTAACAATTATTAGGAGATGCTGCCACGATGGCTTCAAAATAATGACATCGTTTTGCTTTGCTTTCTTTAAGGACAGCAAGCAGACCAGAGAAAGCAGAGGAACAAGAGTCTAAGGCAAAAGAAAGCTGCTTGTTGCTCAGCAGCTGTGGAGGAACAACTGAGGTTATTCTGAGCTGGCATGGATAAGAGCATGGGCTGGTGGTGGTGAGCAGGTGGCCACACTGGGTGGGACAGTTGTGGGGAGGAGGTAATACTCCTTATGTAGCAGAGACAGGTGACATGAGTGTTCCACAGCACAAACCTGCCTAGCTCCCCTGGCACCTGGCACATGATACACTGCACTTCCTGGGTGGCTTGTCCCCATTCAGGAACCCTGGACTATCTAGAGCAACTTCTGCCTCAGCACCAGAAGAAAAGAAGGCACACAAAGATTGCTGGGTCCAAGAAACCTGAACACACACACAACCAGTCCTCTAGGCTGGAATGGAGGACGTCAGGTCTCTAGCAAGTTCCTTCCCTTCAAACCAGCTTTTCAATAGCCTGTTTAAGTGAATAGTGCATGAAAAATTCTTACTTGTTACAACAGGTTCCTATTTTTAAATGCCTTTTTCTGGCATGCCTAAAAATTAGGAGCTACAGTGATTAGCTCATCACATAAACAATGCATGTTCTGGGCTTCTATGGGCCTGGTAGGTTTTGCTTTATTTACTGTAGTTATCTATCAGTACTTTTGTCCAGATTTTATTTTCAATTCAGAAGTTATACAAAAAATGTGGGAACACATGCAAATCTAAAGCATGAACCTTAACTCCAGCAAAGATAACTCTGCTTTCCAAATGAAGTGGGATGGGTTCTCCCTGAATTGACTTTTACTGCTGCTTTGCTGCTTAGTGCATAGAGCAAAATAGCACATGCCAGATGCTAGGTGATGTCAAGTCCTGCTCTCAACATTAGGCCTGTGACTTATCCATGTTTGAACAAGTCAAAAGCTATTCTCCAAAGGAAATTCCAAGAAATAAGTGCTTCCTGGGTTTGAGAGGGATTATATTCATA
The DNA here is from genome assembly GCA_004027455.1 of Hydrochoerus hydrochaeris. NCBI lineage: Eukaryota > Metazoa > Chordata > Mammalia > Rodentia > Hydrochaeridae > Hydrochoerus > Hydrochoerus hydrochaeris. The sequence goes on from PVLA01000093.1 coordinate 442,644, forward strand.
TTCAGAGTATGCTCATTACATACAAAGATAAAGGTATCCGATTTCCAGTGTGACTGGTGTAAATTCAGACATGCCAACAATTTTACATATGCAAGTTTTCCTATGTAGGTTTTACTTTCCTCAACTAAAATGACAATTAGAAGATCTCTAATTATAATGTTTGAGTGGTCCATGGAGCACATCAAACTAATTAATATGTTGCTGTTATTTTTTTTTTCTGTAGGACTCTGTACATGAAAACTCTCATTCATTAATATTGACTAATGATAATCATTATCTTCTGATTTGAAAAAAACTTCTGCAAAGGAAACAATCAATAATGAAAAGACAACCAATAGAATAGGAGAAAAGCTTTGCTGGCTACCTTCCTGATAGAGGACCAATGGATAGAATACAGGAAAAACCAAAAAAATAGCCTCTCAAAACAAATTACCTACATAAAAGTAGGCAAATGAACTGAATAGACACTTCACAAAAGAAGTACAAGTGGCCCATCAGTACTTGAAAAATGTTCATCAGCTTTAGCTATCAAAGAAAGGAAAAATCAACTCTGAGATTCTATCTCAGTCTCAGTGAGAATAGATCAAGAACACAAAAAACAAATTCTGGTTAGGGTATGAAAAAAGGAAATGCTGTGCACTGTTGGTGGGAATGTGTACTAGAGCAACCACTGTGGAAATCATTATGAACACTGCTCAAAAAACTAAAATTAAAAATCCCTTCGACCCAGCTGTATGTTTCCTAAGTATATTCCCAGAAGAATTAAAGGCATCCTACTATAGTGATTTACATGCAGAGCCATGTTTATAGCAGCACAATCCACAAAGCTAAACTCTGGAAACAGCCTCAATGCCTATCAGAAGGCAAACTGACCAAGAAAGTGTGATCTATGTGCACAATGGAATATTATTCAGCCACACAGAAGAATGAAATCATGACGTTGGCAGGAAGATGGACAGATCTTGAGAACATAATGTTAAAAGAAGCACACCAGACACAGAAAGTTAAGTATCACAGGTTTTCTTTTACACAAAAATTCCAAAATATAAATAAATTAAAAGACTGAGATAAAGGAGGAATAGTAGGAAGCAGGGGGCAGATTCGTTTGGAGCTGGAGGGGAAGCAGAGAAATAGGGAGGGTGGGCAAGAGGGAGGGGAGTGAAGGGAATGAAAATGATCACGATTATACACAGGAATCCTTGATCTAAGTAAAACACTTGAAGGTCTTGGGAAGAAAAAAGGCTTGAAGATGTTGGATTGGCCAATCTGTGGTCATATTTATGAAATTAAAATGTCTTTTTCTTTTTAATATGAGGTAAAAAATGTTGGCAAAATTATCTATTTTACCTCCCTTGAGCAATCATTCATTTCTGTGAGGGAAGGATGGTATAAATGGTGGCAGAGATGCCACTGTTTCCAAGACCATGTTTAATATTGATAAAGTTTGTACACTGTTGACATCAGGAAAATCTGGAGAGCTGTATTTTTAAAAATAGAGATTTAGGGCTCCAATCTAGGCCCACTGAATCATACCATCTGGCAGAAGGCAGACCGAGAAATGTCTTTTAGCAAGTAACTTATATTATTCCCCTTTGCATCAAGTTTAGAAAATTCCAGTTCTGAGGCTTACTATGGGAGAAATTACTCCAAAGGCCTACAGTTTGGGGGGATTGTGGGGAAGAACAGATGTTTGCATTTCAGGAAAGCAGTACAATGAGGAATCAGGTGCAGCTGGTCTTTCTTATAAATATTGATGCCCTCAGATATAGTGGTCATTTTGCTCATAGTACTATTTGGGTGGGCTGGATGGGGCTGCTAAGGCTGCCTCACTAAATTCTCCTATTTTGAATTATATTATGATCTTGTTTTTTAAGTCCTCTTTTAGCTGTGCTGAAAAGCCATAGAAAGGAGAAAGAATACATAAATTATTAGTGGAATTCTAACTCCTCTACTTAGAAGAGATAAAGTAGGAGGCTAATCTACTTCAGAGGGTTTAAAGGAAATGAGTGAATATAAATGGTACCTAAAATAGATCCTGGCACTTAACAGATGCTCAATATTATTAGCTATTTTTTAGATACAGTAGAGCAATAGAAGAGAGAAGAAAGGGAATTCTGACTTCTGTTGATGATTCTTAACTTTTGGGAAATATAACACATTTTAAAAAGGCTCACTCATCTTGTAATCCGGGACATTTAAACAGGTGATAGTAAATACAGTAGGTTAAATTTGCATAGTTTCTCTTATATGAGAAAGCCAAAATATAAATAATTGAAAGAGAAAAATTAAAGATGATAAGAAAGAGGGAGGTAGAGCTTGTGCAGAGGGGAAGGTGATTAGAGATGGGAAAGATGTGAGGGTGGGGAGCGGAAAGGAAAAGAAAATGATTTGAAATGCAACATGTGCCAGTTCACTGCAATGAACACAATTGTTATGTTTCCAAACATGCTAACAAAGATACGATAGCGCATGAAATATTCTTAAAAATCCAAGAGATTCTTCCTTTTGAAAATTTCCTAAAACTTAAGTCATACAAACACATTAGAGATCTTCTGATTTAATACTGTATCTAATACTTAAACAAGGCAGGTACTGCTCACCCTTTTTTCTCTCATCTATGAATTTTTCTGTCTTGCTCTGTTAGAATTCAAGCAGAAATAGTTGAATTACATGCTAATTCTTTTGCTGTCATGTAGGGTGAGGTTTCTGTCTTGAGTTGTGACATTTATTTACTCAAATACATATGAAAATCACATTGTACACGAGCATGTGCACATATGCACACACTTCACTGGTTCATGTGAAAAGAATCCTTATTTGGGAATTAGAATGTTTGATTGATTACTGGAAAAGAATTATAAAAAATGAGAAAAGGGAAAATAACTTAAAATTTCTGCCCATAAAAGAAACAGTGAACAAGCAAAGGAGATAGCGACGTGACCTATTTCTAGAAGGGAAGTTAACAGAGTTAGGAGAAAAGCTCGAGAAAACACCTGTTGGCAGGGTCAGAGCCCTTGTTTTTACTCATTTTTGTCCCCAGATACAAATCAGAATCAGGAGGACAACTTTTGAAAACACTAACTTGCAAACCCTACCCTAACTCTCTGCTTAATTGGTCTAAGATGGAACCAGATCACCCACAGTTTTGAAAGTTCTTGGTTGTCATTCACTGATGTATGGAAAACTAGCCTTTCTACTAGATTAACCAAGACTGTGCCATATTGGAATAAACCTAGCATGTAGCTCAGCAAAAAGCAACCTTTTTGGCTATTCAGTAACAAATTATTTTTTACTTATTATGGTAACTTGCATTTTGCAGAGGCACCCCTGGGGCTCCATTTTCCTATTGCAAGTTTGAAATCCTGCTATAGTTTAAGTTCAAAGAAAGAGATTAATTCTTACTAAGAGAGAACAATAATGAGAGTCTATGTTTCAGGAAACACAAGGTAGAAAAGAGACTAAATGTAAAGAACACTTATTTTCACATTTTAATTTGATACATGTTTTCAAAAAAAAAATGAAGCTACTCTCTTTAACAGAAATGGAAGAAGGTGATCACAAATTTCCCAGAAAAAATTCAATTCAAGGTTCTTCCTTCTTGAAACCCCTACGTCCATGGGGTTTGGTAAAATTACCTAAAATCTGTGGCTCTAATTCTTTGCTGTCAAATAAACATTATGAACATTTCAAAGAACTCTGATGATTTGTTTCAGATGGGAATTATTTCATTCAATTGCTGATGATCATACCTTCTCTCCTGGGCTTGTAAAGGAGCCCTAAACAAACTAGCTGTTTGGGGAGAAAAGCAGCATTCTTCCATCCTGGTTGGCTCTTGAAACTGGATTAATGTGTTTCTCGGGTGGACCAGATTATATGTACTTGGTAGGTTTGGTACCTTCATATTAGAAGTCCTGCTTATTTGGTCAGAAATGAAAAACCTTATAAAAATTATAGTAATTGACTTTTAGATGTGATCTGTAAGGGAAACAGGTTGACTGATTTGAAAGAAGTCTTCCAGTTCTGAGAAGAGACCCAGAATAGCAAAAGCAATGTTAGACAATGACAACAAAGCAAGAGGCCTTACAATACCTAACTTCAAGCTATACTACAAAGCAATGGTGATAAAAACTGCATGGTCTAGAATGTCAGATAGGTAGATCAATGGAGGAGAACATCCTCACACACATTCAGCTATGTGATTTTTGACAAAGGGGTCAAAAACATACATTGGCTGGAAGAGCTTATTCAATAAGTGGTGCAGGGAAAACTGGATATCTTTCTGCAGAAGATTGAAACTGGACCCATCTCTCTATATAACAGAAAGATCAATGTATAGAATGAAGAGACAGCCTAGAGAATAGGAACTAGTTCTTTGTCAGTTACTCTTCAGAGAGAGAATTAATATCAAGAATATATAAAGAACTCAAAAAAAATTAGACTACATAAAATTAAAGACCCAGTCAAGAAATCAGCAAGAGGAATGGGCATATAGCTTGGCAGCATGGTGTCTGCCTGGCAAGTGTAAGGTCCTGAGTTTGATTCCGGTTTAAAAAAAAAAAGGGAAGAAAAAAAAAACTCATCAAGAGACACGAACAGACATTTCATAGAGGAAGAAGCGCAAATGGTTTACACATATATGGAAAAAGTTTTCAACATCTCTGGTCATTAGAAAAATGTAAATCAAAACAATGCCAAAGTTACACTTATTCCAGAAAGAATAGTCATCATCAAGAAATCAAATAGTAACAACAAATGCTGGCATGACTGTGGTGAAAAACAACCCTCCTGGCATTGTTGATGGGAATGTAAACTAGCACAACCATTATAGAAATCAGTATGGAGATTTCTCAGAAACTAAGATTAGAAATTCCATATGACTCTGCAACCTCTACCCTCTTCTAGGTATCTTCCCCAAAGAGTTTAAGGCACCATACTACAGTGGCACAAGTACACCAATGTTTACAGCAGCACAAATCATAAGAGTTAAATCCTAGAAGCAGCCAGTAGACCCATTGAGTGATAATTGGATAAAGAAAATGTAGTATGTATATATAATGAGATACTATTTATCTAGACATTTGTAGTAAAGTTGGTGAGCATGGAAAATATAATGTTGAGTGAAACAAATGAGACACACAAGCTTAAATACTGCATGCTATCTCTCATTTGAGTAAGACAAAGTACAAAGTGAACAATAAAAGAAGGATAGAAGAAGACAGGGGATAATCTCTTGCAAATAGGAAAGACCAAGGGCAAGGTGTGCAAGGAGAATGGGGAAGGGAGCAAACTAAAGCCATGCACGGGATCCTAATAACCTCAATGGATATAAACATTGTATGTCATAAACACGAACCAAGTTTAATAATAATCACAAGAATGAAAGAGGAAAAGGGAATTAAAAGGGGAGGGAGGGTAAGAGGAGGCAAGGGGTTTTAAAAAAAACAAGATGTATTTGCATGTAGATGACTGTAAAATGCATGTACTACAAACATATACTAATAAAACAATTGAAAAAAGAAGTCTTTCAGTTAAACCTGATGAAGAGTCAGCTAGATGATGACACCATCGTTTTCAATTGGTTCTGCCAGGCATGGAGATGTCTAGTAAATCAAGGCTGAGTTAAGTGGCTGATTTGTTCAACTAAGTCTGTGCTACTGTGTGGATAATCCCCATTGTTACTGAGGAGCACTGGCCTTATGACTGTAGTCTGCATAATCCAGTTATGGTAGCAAGGAGCCCAAGCTATGGAGAGAGACCTGGTTCTACTCCCACTTGCTGTGCACTGATGATGTAACTTTAGGATAATTAACCTCCTGTCTCTGATACCTTATCTATGAGGCAGTGAAAAAAGTTAGTATCCATGTCTATAGCTGTTTAAATAATTAAACAGATCCCTGGCGTGGTGCCTAAAATTTAAAAGGTGAAAAAGAAATATTACTTAGTACGTTTTCAGAATTTTTTGTTCCAAAGAATATGGTGCTGATATTACAATCTTTTATTGTGTTTCCTTCAACTAGGGGATTTAGGATTAATAGGTCTTACACAGTATTATGGGAGAATAATCCTGTCCACAACATCAAAAAATGATGGTGGTAATAAAGACAATAATGAACATTTATTGAAGCTTGCTAGGCTAGACATTATATATTGTTTTCCATTTAATACTCAAAACACATCTCTAAGGGACATATCATTATTATCTGTTATCACAATTTTATAGACAAGAAAACTCTCTAAAACTCAAAGTATAAGAACTTTACTCAAAGTTATATAGCAGTAAGAGGGGAAGCTAGGATTCAGTGAAAAGGAATCCGAAGTTCTCAATCATGAGTCCATGAGGTGATGACATAGTCTAGGGAAATGACACATCTTACATTTGAAAGTGGATTAAGAATCCAAAGAAAATATCGAGGTTCTTCATCACCTTCAACTCTAACTGTAATCACTCAATGTTTAAACAGCTGATCATTTGGAAGAAAATCAATAAAATTTAAAAACATCAGACTGACTCTTTCATTAAACCATTAACTGAAATGGATCAGAAGTAGAAGAAAAATAGAAAAAAAATTCATGAAATACTTTTTATTTTTTTAGAAAACAGAGTACAGTGACTGATAGAGTAATTTGTTTCATTCCCTAAATTCCTGGAGACTCCTGGCATTACACTTACACTGTCTTCACAGTACACAAAAATAGAATGGAGTGAGCCTACTTCTGTAGTAGTATCAAAGTTTCGATATTTTTAAATTTGAGCCACAATCCTATTACTTTCATAATAAATGTTTATTTTAATAATGTCAAGTTTGTGAGGGTAAACAGTTGATTTAGTCCAGCAACATTTGGCTAATTTCAGAAAGAAAAAAAAATAAGGCCAGTTAGGGCTAAAATAAATAGCTGAATGAGCTGTGATTTTCCCCAGCCAGCTGGTGGTTATTATGTAGATACAATTGAAAATCCATTCTTGATCAAAAAATGCAGGGCTGTCCTATGCAGTCCATTTTTCTTTCCTTCAGTATCATCTCCTCCTTTTTGCTCCTCTCTTTACATTGGAGACTGACTCCTGTATGCTTTGTTCTGTTTTTAGAACATCTATCTCCTACTCACATCTTCTCAAATTATCTCCTGTCCTCTTTAAGCCCTACTTTAGTGATGGTAAAGCTATAGATAGGCCAGGTCTTGATACAGCTAGAGATATCTAAGAAGGATCAGAGGGAAAAACTATACTATAGGCTGGAGAAAAACAATAAACAAAGAACCTCACTATAAACTCACCTGAAAGTAGCCTTAGAGGGTTATGAAGGAACTTTCTTGTCGGCTGCGTAAGGTTGTGCGATTCTAAGTCTGGGATGTAAACTAAAGACACCCAATATGTCCCTTTGCCCTGTGATATTTACCCAATTATTTTTTCCACAGACACACTCCTTTTGAAGAGGTTGCTTTGTGCATTTTAAGTTCAGAAAAACATAATCACTATTAACATTAAGCAAAGGAAGGAACTCGATAGACAGAAAATGCTGCAGAACAACCTCAACACTGCACTGGGGAGAAGAGGTGACAATCAAGGGCAGATGAGGCTTCAGTCTGTTCTAACAAGTACTGGTTAATTAATCTATTTTGCTGTAATTAATCTTCCCACTTCACTGTATTTGGTGTGAACTTTTTCTTATTAGTTGATTCTTACAGATTAACTTGTGATGCAAAGAAAAACACTCATGTGTCTAGGAAAAGCATTAAAAGTTTATAATCTCATTGCCATAGCAAAATTTTACTTATAGGAATTTAGAACTAATTTTACAACTATAAAAATTGGGTAAGGCATTATTGAGTGCAGAGTTTTATGGTAGAGAAAAATTAGAAACAACCAAAATATAATTTCGGAGAGGTTTAATTTTTTTCTATTTTTGTTTTCTGGTGTATCTATTTATTCTTTAAATCTAATAAAAACATGAAATTTGTAGTACTAAAAATATTTTAAAGCTCTAAAACTAAAGATTATAATCAGAAAAAAATAAATTGCAGTACATTATGCAAGTATTAAAATCATTATGAAAAGGAACATAACTGATAAAGAAAAATGTTCAGGACATACTAATAAATGAATAAACAGGTTACAAATCTATATGTAGTATAGGCCCATTAGAAAATGTAGGTAAATATGTGTTATATATTTTATGCACATTTTTGTGTGATTTATTTAAATATTCCAGGATTTTAAATTTTGAAAGACAAACACAAGAATCCAAACGGCTGGTGAGATTGTGAAATTTCTTTTACTGCTTATTAGCATTCTTGTTTTATTTACAAAAAGTATCTCTGTTACTTGTTTAAAAAGGTTCATATAAATAATAGAGTTTGGGAAGGAATGGAGGTTGAGCCTTTTTCTGGTCATTTTGGGTGTTTCAGGAGTCAGAGTTATGCCACACAGATCCTGAGACAGCAAGCACCATATATTACATAGAGAGTAGGTATATTTCAAAGGATGTGAAGATTGAGCATGGGGTAGAAGAACAGATCTAGAGGAGAAATCTTGGCCATCAGATGCTGGTTTGTGGCTCAGAGCCAGGAAAGGTTACAAAGCGGGATAAGACTTTTGAAAATCAACTACTTTCTATGAATGTCCTCCAGGACCAGCTGTGAATAGAAGACACATTGGCATTTGTATTTTACTTTTATTCCAACCACTCCTGCTTACTTATGAATTTTATATTTTGTGTTAAGCTACATTATGTGTTATTTACTGACAGTATATTTTATTGATTTCAATCCACAAAATTGTTTCTCATATTCATTTAACCTAATAGATACTTTTTTGCAAGCTTGTTAAAAGACTGGCTTGAGATGTCCAGGAAGAGGATGTAAAATCCACGTTTGTCATCATTTGTACTTGGGCTCTTCCTGGTTAAATTCTAATGCAAACACCAGATAATAAGGTACAAAGCTTTACCCAAATTGGTAAGAATATGCAACAAAACGGAGCTCCCATATGAAGTTAGTTCCTTTCTCTTTCCCAGATACCTAAGCATAACTCCTCCTACATACCTAATTAATTCCTTTTGACAAATACAGTCTTAGTATCATAATCATACAGTTTTCAGAGTACTTTGATGGACGTTATGTCATTTGATGTTTCCAACAGTTCTGAGGAGGGAGCTGAGTGGGTACAACTTCATTTAGCCTTATTTTCTCAGGGGAGGAAACCAAAGCTCTTTAGCATTAACTGGAGTGTGAGCACAGATCATAATTCATGTTCTATGATTCCTAGTGCCCAGGTCTTCAAGCCTTTGGCTTATTTCCAGGATCCTTCCTCCACCTGGCAGATCGTATCACACACTGTGAACCTGGTAGCTCATCTACATTACTTGACTACAAAAATTGCTTGTGAATGAATCGCACAAATAAAGTTTCTAGCTAATGAAGTTATGCAAATATAGTTACTATTGAAACTATGTCAAACACAAATACTCTACTCTCCTGAAACCACCACTAATCAATTATGTTTAAATGGAAACGTGCTGGATATTTCAAAGCTATAACTAATTCAGAATAGTTAGAAGTGTTAGGGAAAGAAGTTGGGAGAAAAATCCAGGGCACCAAGGAGACAGATGTGGAAAGAAGTGACAGAGAGTAGCAACTGCCAAAGAAAGGAAAAATACAAAATAATTCAAAGGCCAAGGAAAAGTAACACCTATTCAGTTCTGAAGAGCAGTATCTTCCTAGGTAAGCCTTAGAGAAAGTATAGGAGATTTGATTGTAAGCTTCCAAAAATTAATGGTGCAAAAAGTGAAACCATCTGTTCATATATAAGGATTGTATTCCATGACTTGATAATCTCTTTTACTTTCTTCTCAACAATGGTCATCTCCATAGCTACCTGAATGTTTACCATATTTTCATTAACTACCAGTCTCCTCCCCCTAGAACATACACTCCATGGGATTACACAGACCATCTGCCTGCACATCTATCTCCATCCACCATGGAGAATATTACTGAGTATATAATGGGTTCTTGGGAAATACTTGTGGAATAAATGGATGAAAAGGAATTCAGAATGGCAGTGAAGCTTGGGCCTTGCTTTTATGTAATACCATTTCCTTTAAAACATTTTTAAATGGCATACAATTCATTTAAATGTTTTTATCACTAGTGTACAGAGAAAACCACCAGTTTATCTGATGAACAAGAATGCCGTGTTGTTTGGACTTTCTCCTCAGCTATGGGCACTGTCAAAACACAGTCTTCTATGCTGGATATATCTTATCACTAATATTCTAAAGTAGGTTCAGCTTAGAGTTTTAAGCTGAGCACCTTTACTCTCAGGATAAGAATAGTTGAGATGGGACGAGTTGTTGATATTGGGCTTTTTTATGTTGTTTTTCCTTTTCTCCCTAAATGCAGAACTCCAGAAGCAAAAGCTGCAGAGTACGCAGTGACTTCGGTGTGACCTCCTACTAAATGCTGACCCCCTATCCCAGCCTCCATCTGTGGCAGCCAGAGCCACAGACCACCGTTTGACAAGTAAGCTAGATTTGAAGTTTGCTATGTTTCAGGTATCTAAAGCCTCAGTATACATAGAATCCTTCAGAGAAGGACATTTCCATGATCATTTCATACATCTGTGGTTACTCACTATTTTGTAACTATAACTCAGGACTGATAAACTATAGTTAGTTCTCTGCTGATCCTATTTAAAGACTCTATTGGGGATCACTTTAGTTTGGAACTGCAGCAAGTCTTTGATTTGCATCTCAACCCACGATTTTTTACAATGATAGCTAATAATAGCTTGCAATTCATGAAGGACCTTACCAAAAAGCCTCCTGGGCTTTGGGGTGGCAAACAAAACACATAATTTCATGATCGTAAATAACAGAACTGAAATAAACTATCTTCTATTTGTGCATAAAATACAGAATTTATAGCTGCTGAGCTAAATGAAGGTTATCAAGTAATGTCTGTAAATCCCTTGATTTAGCTTTTCTGGATCACATGTTGGAAAAGGTGGCTGAATAATATGAGGCATTTTTTGGATTTGAATCACTCCCCTTTTTAAAGAAAGAAGCAGCATATATACAAGCAATATATAGCTTACGTTTCATTCCCGAGAAGAGGCAGATGTGAGGTCTGTGTGCTGAGGAGTAAGGACGGCAGTCCAACTGGCATATCACGCATAAATGCCAAGCACTATGATTTCATATCTATAATATGCAGTACCCCAAACAGATATTAAAACACTTTTACAGCCATATGTAAGATTTGCCTCTTAAATTGAGTTATGCAGTGCCCATGACGTGGTAATTCAATTATGTTTTCTGATAGCCCAAATTTTCTACTTTTAAATTTAACAGCAATGTGTAAGAGATCATGCCGGTGGCTTTTGATTAACACACTCTGGTCTCTGCATTATACTCTACTAGCTGTGACGGATTTTAACTGCTCAGGGGCCAACAACCAGCATTTGTGGGGCCATGGATGAGAAAAAGACCCAATCAAGAATCGAATTGATCAAGTACATTTAATGTTTATACATCATTGGACATAGGGGATTGCCCTAAAGTTCACTAGTACTAATTCTAAGAGTCACTGTGTACAAAATTTTTTTCTCTCAGAAATTTGTAATATATAAGCCAGGATTATGGCTGGGAATGGAGTTGGGGTTCTTTTAAAAGATGTATAAAACCATATATATAGAAAGCAAAGAAGACCAAAATTGTCCCATACTTTTAGTTTGCAAATATTTATAGAGATTTTGGGATGAATAAACAAAAATTTAAATATCTGGCAAATCCTAACTTTATATGAGTGTTATTTACCATCATCTAAGGAATCCATGACAGTTGTATGTTAAAGTTGGTCCTTGTGAAATATTGAGGGAAGACAGATCTACAGAGTCATAAAGTACATCAGTGGTTGCTAGGGGCTAGAGCAGGAAGTGGGAATGACTTGTAAATGTCCCTAGAAGTTCATTAGCATGATGAAATGTTTAAAACTGTATTAGGCTAATGGGCAGCATAACTCAGTGAATTTACTAAAAACTGGTACATGCTACATTTCAAATGGGTGAATTATAGTATGTAAGTTATGTCTCAATAAAGCTGCTACAAAATGCAGAGAGAGTCTAAAGGTACATATCAAGAGATGTGTGGAGGGGTAGAGGAGAGGTAAGGGGGATAAAAAAAAGATGTAGCACGTGTTATGTCCATATGCCAACTCCACACAAGGAATCGAATCCTTGTGTACTGTGCACATGTACTAATGAAAATAAATTAACTACTATATACAAACAAGGAATATAATAGAAATGGAAGAAGTTAAACTATCACTATTTACAAATGACATGATCCTTTATAGAGAAGACCCAAAAAATTTCATCAAAAAATTTCTAGGACAGAAACCAAGTTTGGTAACATAGAAGGGTACAACATCAACACATGAAAATCAGTGGTGTTCCTGTATACCAGTAATCTACTAAGAAAGAAAAGCTAGTCATCTAGTCTTTGACAAATGGGTAAAATCACATGCTAGAGGAAAGAGCCTGTCTTACAAATGGTGCTGGAAAAACTTCACAGACATGCAAAGGATTGAACATAGTTCTATATCTATCACAATATACTAAAACAAATTAATCAAAGATCTGGATATTAAAACAGAAACACTAACACACTGGAAGATAAAATTATGTAAAACTCTTGAGGACAAAAGCATATGCAAGGACTTTATGAATAAAACCCCAATGGTGCAAGGAATAACATCATAAATAAATAAATAAATGGGATTTTATCAATTACAAAGCTTCATCACAGCAAAGGAAACAACCAACAGAGTGAAGAGATAAAATATAGAAAAGAAAAAAATTGTCAGCGGGGGCTAAAATATAAAATATGTATAGATTTAAAAAAAATTAGACCCTGTCCCAAAATAAAAGATCCAATCAAAAATTGAAATGAACAGAAACTTCTCAGAGGAAGAAGTCCTAATGGCCAATAAACACATGAGAAAATATTCAACATTTCTGGGCATTAAAGAAATGCAAACTGCAACAGCACTGAAATTTTATCTTACTTCAGAAAGAATGGTTATCATCAAGAAATCAAATAATAACAAATGCTAATGAAGCTGTGGGGAAAAGGAACCCTTCTCCAATGTTGGTGAGACTGTAAACTAGTACAAACACTATGGAAATCAGTAAGGAGATTCCTCAAAAACTAAAAATACAAATTTCTTTTGAACCAGATATTCCCCTTCTAGATATTTTCCTGAAGGAGCTAAAGATGTATCAAAGTGATACATGAATACTCCTGTATATAGCAGTTTAACTCAGAAGAGCTAAATCTTGGAAGAGGCCAATATGCTCATCAACAGATGATTCAATAAAGAAAATGTAGTATTCATACACAGTGAGCTACTATGCTGCTATAGAAGGAAAATTTGAGTCATATATAGGAAAATGGATGTACCTTGAGACCATAATGTTATATGAAGTAAGTCATACACACAAGCTTAAATATTGGATGGTTTCTTTTATATAGAAACCTAAAGTACAAATAATTTAAAAAATAAAATAAAGAATGCATAATAGGAACAGAGAGATAGAGCTTTTGCAATTGGTAAAGGGGTCTTGAGATGAAATGAAGGGGAAGGGAAGAAGTATTAAAATGTCTAATGAAGATGCCCCAAACCCCCATGATGATTGTAATCACTATGTTTGCAAACAAGAACTAGCACAAAATTAAAAAAACATAAAATAATGGAAAAAATAAAACTGAGAAGTGATTCTTGAAATTCATTTTCCTTAAATTGTTATTATTTTTGCAATCCTGGGGATTGAACTCAAGGCCTTCTCATTGAGTTACATTCCCAGTACATGTTTTAATGTTTAATTTGGGACAAGGTTCCACTAAGTTGCCCAATTTGGGCTAGAACTTGTGTTCCTCCTGCTCAGCCTCCAAGAGTGTTGGTATTATAAGTGAGTGCCACGTACTTAGCTCATGACCTTATTTTCAAATGTAAAAAGTAAAAGTAAAATAAACACCTCAACATTATTTAAAAGTCCTACACTCTTGTTAATCTCCAAGATTAAGAAGAAGAAATGACATTAATCTCCAAGATTAAGAAGAAGAAAAAGTCATAATGCTTTTGCTATACATGACTCACCTCCTTTGAAATGTATCCTAAGACTAAAAAGAAGGAGAAATTTACATTCATTTCCATAATACATGCATAATGTCAACCCTTCAACAAGCACACATGTGTACACACACATACACACATATGTGTACATGCACAAATGCTCATTATTGTGTTTCTGCCATGTGCCCTTGCTTTAGAGCAGTGGTGTTGGCACAAATGCTTCTGGAAGCTGTTTATAGCATGGAAAGCTCTAAATGATTAGCCATCACTGGCCTACGGTATGTAATAAGGCCCAGAAAGAATAGGATAAAATAGTTTTAGCTCCTTTCTCTTGTTTGATGACTTTTATGGGCTTCAGTGAGTGAAGCTGGCTGGTGTGAGCTGGGGCATTAATCCAAAGACTCTGCAAGTCTTCAGATTGGGCATGACACATGCTGAGTATCCTTGTTCCCTGGACCGTCTCCTGGTAGAGGACATCGTTGTCATGATCCTGGCCACACTTGTGTTTGAGATCAGGTGCCAATATGGTACTGTCCCTCAAGAAAAAAATAAGCCAAGGATTGTAACTGCCAACAAACAATCTTAAAACTATTTAGTATGAACTATTAAGAAACAATAAAGGATGCAAATAGTTTTGAAATGGATCTTTCACAAGTTCTCACAAACACTTTGGGCCAGCTGCACATAACCTATTCTGCAGTGTTTTTGGTACAGGCTAAGAGGCAGTTCTGGAGCCATTTAAAGAGCAAATCTTGTGAAATTTGGTGTCTAGACTTCCTTGTTTTACTCTCTTGGGTATTTTTATATTTTTTGGGCTTCCTTCAACTCTAACAACATCGCGTATCCTTGGGCAAGTGTGTTGGAGAGTATAGAGCTTTTCCCTTCCAGAAAGTTCCTTGCTGAGTTATTTCTGCAGGGAAACCATTCATGTCACCTGCTCCTTTGGCAGGGTCTCTGGATGGTCTTGCCTCCAACCCTAACTGCAGATCTGTGGTCCCATTTTTAGCAGCCCTGACCTTTCTTGGTCGTGAAGAAACTAAGTGTTTATTAGACAGTCTGCAAATGAAATATACTTGCTCTTTAGGGTCCTCTTGGAGGAATTCACACCATAGCCAGAGCGAAATCCTAGCCCAGGCTAAAACAATTCTGCCTTCACTTCCGTTTTACTGGTGTGAAATGTCAGTCACCTAATTAAATGTGCAAACACTGTAGTGATGGCTCTTGAACACTGTGGCTCTCTGACTTGAAGGTTAAGAGGACAAGGCTCATGGAGAGTCAGTGCAATTGTAGGAGGCAACTACATTGGGAATGTCCACTTAGCCAGGATCCATAGCATAGGATAGCAGTGAAGACGGGCTGAGCATTTACATGCTTGTCTATCTTTCAATTGCTGTGATACACTAAATCCCACAGGATGCCTAAATCCATTCATTAGTGCACTGATACAGAGAGAAAAGAGAACTAATGTCTTTTGAGTGTCTATTACAGGCTCAACCCAAAGCTGCATACTTTTTAAATGCACCGTTGCATAATTTTCACTATAACTCTGTGTGAGAGTTTTTTTTTTTTTTTTGTACCTGGGATTGAACTTATGACCTCATGCTTGCCAGGCAGGTGTATATGCCACTGAGCTAAATCCCAGGCCCATGAGAAAGATTTTTATGTTATGCAACTCAGGTTAAAAAAATGAAAGCTTATAGGAGTTCAGCGATTTGCCTTCTGGTGTGTGTCAAGCATAGAGTGAGAATGAAGAACTGGTTTGAAGTTTGGTGTTACCTGATTCTAAAGCTCATGTTCGTTTATATCTGCTTGGTGCATATTCATGAATACTTTACTAAGAGGACATGTTGTGCAATTTTCCTGAGACTGACACTGTTAACCACTGATCTATCTGTAAGATCCGCACTGATGCCACCTCATACATGTGAGGTGGGATGTGATGAAATAATTGAGCCAATGTGATTTCCTGTTGTGCTTCAAGGGAGATCAGGTAACTCTCAACTCACAATGACCAGTATAATTTTCCACTGAGAACCGTATGGCATGCTGTGATGTTCCCTGCTGACCCCATTTCTGTAGTTAAGCTAGTGCTAGATGGTGTTTACTGATCAGGCTACAGAGAGTAACCTCCAGTGATCCCACTTCTATCTTCCTTCTCCTGCTCAGAGACCAGAGTACTGGAACTTCATTTCCAAAGCTACCTGGGAGCCTTTGAAGAACTGGCAGCTGGGAGAATACTTCTCCTTGGGCTCAACCACCCAGCACCTGGGCAGCAGGGCATCCTGGGCAGCTGGTCCAGCACTGGAGTCACCAAACTTCCCACGGTTCTCACACCCATTAGCAACACATTGCTGTGCCAGTGAACACTGTCTTGGCATTTTGTTTTTCTACCAGATACATCAGTATTAAACACCTTTAAAAGACTTTCCTGAGGTCCTAGAATTTAAATTTTTACATTTTCAGTAAGAGCATATGGGAATAGAAGTGGGTTTCTATTAATTTCTGAAGTCTTTGAAGCATGAACTCCACCAGCTCTTTTTAATTCCAAAGGGACTCACAGAAGCCTGAGCTCACTGAGTTTGAATATAACCCCAAAGCTGCATGCTTTAAAAGTGAAAAGTACTAAAACTGAGGCAAAGAGAAAAGCGAGTAATTTCCAAAAAAAATTGGGAGGCATATGAGAAAGTGTATGTGATACTTTAAAAATATATCCAAGTTGGCTAAGTATAAGTTTACAAAAAATGAGAGATAATATGGATTCCACAGGCTACTATCTTTATAAATTGGACTAAATGTGGACAAATTATTTATTCTTTATTAGTTGACTTCCTAATGCAGCACAAGTATTCTGGGCGCACTTGTCTATAAGATATAGGGTGACTAGGCTTTAGACAGGGGCACCCTGCCTGCATCCATTCATGTAGTATCCCATAAATCTCCAGGAGTGTCATTCAAATTACAGTGCCTCCTCGAGACTGTAATATACAACCTGGACAGCTATGAGAGTTATTTCTCCACTGAGAAATCAACCAAAAGGATACAGTAAATTGGAAAGTACCTGCTACTTTCTTGTATTATACAGTATGGTATTTTAGTTTGGGGGGTGAATAAAAGTTAGGAAATTAAAAACTGAAAAATGTAAGCCATTAATCGCTCATACATTTTTCATTAGAAAAATAATAATATTTTCTAGCACAATGCTGAACAAATAGATAAATTTCATTTTCAGAAGAAGGATACAAGGGGCCTCCCAAAAAGATAAATGAGGTTGGCAGGAGGCTAAAATATTTCACATCACTCCATGACATTATGTAAATAAGGTAGCACATAATAAATACAGTGATTTTGTTAACCACACATTGGAACTTTATGGCAAATTTTAAAAATTTCCTCCCTTGCTCCTGAAAATTTCCCATGCATCCACATTTTCTGATGGCCTCCATCCCATCTGACATTTTTTTAGAGTCGATCTTTCTAAACAATAATTGCTTCCTATAGTTTACTAGTTTTTAGTTGGTAAAGTGTTCTACGAGCCATAATATTACTTTATCCTCTCATCAATTCTCTTTGACTTGTCATGAGTGTGATGTCTATTATACAGGCAAGGAAACAGAGGTTCCGAGAGTCAAGAAATTAATTAGAGGTGGTGAGTGAGTGATGGTCCCTGAGTTCAGTTCCTAAGCTCTTGTTACTGTATCCCTCAATCATATCGGCCCTGCTCTAGGATAACAGTAGGCACAACTAACTACCTTATTCAGAATCTTTCTATGCTCTTTAAAAGTTTAGAAATGATGTAACATAAAAATAACATAAACTTTCCCTGAGATATGGTTTTATTTTTAAAATGCTCTATCTACAGAATGGAACAAAACAAAATAAAACAAAACCTTTTGAATTGGCTGTTTCCTTTCCCTTCGTGCCTTAAAATCTCTGGGGGTAAATAACTCCTACCTGGCAGATTTCAAAGGATGAAGAAATAGTCAAAACACTCGAAAGAAATATAAATTCTTCCAATGCCAGGGGCTAAGGGGTGCTGTAGAATACTCACTTTAAAAATTTTTCTCACCTTATAATAAGCATTTGGGAGGAAGGTCTAGAGGCAATAAGCAAGCTTCAGGCACAAAGCCAAAAACAGATGTATGATGACAGACCAAGGTGAGATTTTGGGAGGCAAAAATATTCCTGTTTCCTCAACATCTCATAATGTTCTTTGCAGTTATTAAAGAAGAATGTTTACTTCCGTTTGCATTGAAAAAGATCAGCAGATGAAGGACAATTCATATTTTGAACCGGAATGTCTTGGCTCAGTAAACCCACATTTTACCTAAGTAATTGTAAGCTACAATAATGTGCAACTACAGGTGTTTCCTTATTTCTAAAAGGCTGGATTCCCAATGTTACCTCTTATAATTTTCCCCTTTGAAATTTGTTCCTGTTTTCCCATAGAAACAACATGAAATAAAATGTAATTACAGATTTGTGTGCTAAAGCAAAATGCATAGGTAGCAGTCCACAGAACAAACCTGAAGTTTTAAAAACAGTGGCCTGAGTTTTAGGCCTTCGAAGCAGAGACCATAGGGGAGAAAAGAATGACAAAGAGACAAAAAAAAAGTCTTATTGCTCATCACAGTTCTCATCATATCCAAGATTTTGAAAAAGGAAAACTGTTTCTGCTGTGAGGTTTTCAGTGCTCTTAAATTTTTATTCACTCCTTAAAGCAATAAGGCTCTCAGTTATCTTTTATTTCTTAAGAAAAAATCATATGATATATGTCTCCCTCTGTAATCATGACTTTAATGCTTAGCTGTCTTCAGAAAATAGTAGGAAGAAAGCAATCATTGAATCAATTTATACTAATCTGTAAACGATGTCTTTTATATTCTCTTATATATACGACACATACATACTCAAACACACAAGCACAGGTATATGACTTCTGCATTAGTTAAGCAACATTCTAGAAGGTAGGGCCATACACACAGAGAGGGCAAGCAAGGGACAGTAGGGACACGAGTGAGAGAGAACACAGTTTCTGCTTAGATGACATTTACATTTCAGGTGTAAGAGTTAAGGAATAATAACATTCAAAATCAGTAAACCATCAAATCCAGAAAATAATACATACAAAAAGTACAGTAAGTTTATATGGAAGAACTGGTTGACCACCTCACCTTTGGTGGTTAGGAGATGGTATCAGCTAAGATAAAATCCAATGGAAGACAAGAAGCAAGTACTGTGTAAAGGAAGGGGCAGACAGCTAGTGCAACCCTGGCAAAGGAAGGAACTTGGTGTAGGAAGCGGCAGAAAGATATTAATGGACACAAAGAACAGCAGGCCAGAAGAGACTAGAACGGAATGTCAGAGAGGGGCCAAATCACAAAGGTCATTGTTTCTGAAGTTTATCCTAGAGGCCACTGGAAGATTGTAAACAATAACGAGGTGTGATTCACACCTTAAAATTATCTCCATCAGGAGCAGAGAGACACACTGGAGGTTACTGTCTGGTCAGGTGAGAGAGATCAGTTTATTAACTAAGATTATCATTGGGGGAGATGGTTAAGTGGGTATAAAAATTGTGGTAGAAAGATTTGCAGGACTTAAAGATGGGTTAACTGGGGGGAGAAGGAAAAAGGGACCAAGGACTCCTGGGTGGATGCTGATTCAGTTTTCCTGAGAAAGGCAAGATCTAGAGAGAACAGATTTGGCTGAAGGATAAGATGATTGGGCAGTAGAAATTAACAGTTCTGTTTTGGACATGGAAATTTTGAGCTGCAAATTATATATTCATCATGGAAACAGGAAAGGAGTTGGTATATGAATCTAGCTCAGGGAAAAAGCAGAGTGAAAATATGCATTTGGCCATCATTGACACATGGATGGCATTTAAGAAATGGAGACTAAGTCTGGGAAGTGATTATGAGTTGAGAAGAGGGCTGGAGACCAAGCTCTGGCTCCCATCAGCGAACGCCTGCCTGTGTGGAGATGATAAGGATTGCTTGTACCAGCGAATGAGGAAGAAGAGCTGTCTCGTCTGCACATCAGAAGATTTTTCCCACAGATTTTGAATAATGTGCTGAAAGATAGTTTTAACCAGAAAATCTAGATATTGAATCCTGTCTTGTGGA
This sequence comes from Hydrochoerus hydrochaeris, assembly GCA_004027455.1. Lineage (NCBI taxonomy): Eukaryota > Metazoa > Chordata > Mammalia > Rodentia > Hydrochaeridae > Hydrochoerus > Hydrochoerus hydrochaeris. Next base: position 462,899 of record PVLA01000093.1, read on the forward strand.
AGGAGAAATAGCAGGGAAAAATTTTCAAGGTCCATCTGGCCATCACAGTCTAAGAAACTAAGAGTTTCACCTAGAAACTCTACAGACAGTTCATCAGACACTCTGCAGAAGATCTTCTGCTGTGGGAAAAGTACCAAGACATTAACCCAGAGAAAAAGCTGTGCCCTAGGGTCAGTGCTGAATAACGACAAGCTGTTAAGTAAGGAGAATTAGTGTTTTTAATTTCTCTCCCTGTAGCAAGTCAGCTTTGTCATCCCTGCAGCAAGTCAGCTTTGTTATTTGTTAAATATAATGACAACAATATCATTTTATTTAACATTAGGAGTCAGGGAATATACTCACACAGGGCTCTGAGGCAGTAGGGTTGAAGAATAAAATCTTCAATATTATGTTCATCTAGAACATTCTTTAATTTGCTTAACTTTTGGGGGAGAGAATGACTCTAATATAGATATGATTATCTGAGATACTTGTGAGTATATTGATTGGGGAGCATGTTGTACAATTATTATTGCAGCAAATTATAGGAGCTTTCTCCATAAAAGAGCAAAGAAATCTGTGTCCCAATGGGAAGCATTTGTGGTAGCGTAGGCAAGCCATTTATACAGCTAATGATTCTGTTGTTTTCTCTCCAGACAGGCTTTCTTACCTCTTGTCTCTGTCTGAATTTTGGTGGCAGGTGTCTACCTTGTTTTAAGGGGCAAGGCAAGTGACTCCTCTAAACATGACGGTTGTGTGTAATTCACATGCATGCTACAGATAAAAAAATAACTCTGTGCCTGCTACACATTTCCAAGAGGCAAGATAATGTCTCTTACTAACATAGGAGATATATAAAGGCATTTTGGAAAATTGACATGTAGAAAAAGGAGTTGGTTTAGGTATACTGACGATGCTAACTAAAACCCCTGCTAACTAAAACCATATTCAGAAATAAAGCTTTGATACCTCTTTGAAAATAAGAACTGCATTTGGCAGAATGAGCTGCTGCCTTTTTAAAAAGGGAGGGTGATTTTGGATAGCTATCATGAGAGGACTAATTTTACCTTTTACCATAATTTGTACATATTTTCTTTTGGCCAGCATGGCAACCTGGACCAGTCTAGTGACATGGACACTCTGATGTAGTGATTCAAGCCTGAAGGAAAGCAGACTGTCATACTTCCCTGCAATAACTTCAGATAGAAGTAACGGACAATGATGATCTTTAATTCCCAAGCAAAACAATGTAAGATAGAAATATTTAAAAATTTCCTGTTGTTAGGGTAAGTTCTGCAACTGTTGGGTAAAAACCAAAGCAGTGATGAAATATGGAGCTGGGGGAACCCAGCCAACCTTGAGAAAGTCTGCTCTCTTCTGAGGATCAGCAATTCACTGGAAACTGAGGAGTCCTGCTCACTAAGGTAGTGGTAAAAGCATTCTCTAAATTCCCCAGATCACCCGTTAGCTGAGTTGGACCTTTGAACCGTGTTTGGCCTCTTACTCAGAACTCACCCTCCGAGTGTCAAGCACTGGATAAAAGCATGTGTGTGGTTGATCAGTATGAGTCTGGATATGTCAGTGTTCTCAGGGTACGTACTGCATTAATTTGTATGGTTCAGATCATTTTAATTATTCAACATAATCCTTTCTATGTCCCGGAAGCTTTACCAGCTAGATAATTTCATATTCCAATATTTTGCCAAATCTTAGCACAATTCTGACTGTTAAATATGATTATCCCTATCTTACAAATAAAGACTGAAGCTCAGCAAGGTTAACAGTGGCCACAGTCATCAAAATAAATATCTGCATGAAGAGCAAGTCATGAACACTCATGAAAAGAACTATGTTCATAAACCTCATAACAACCTTTAGACCAGTGACAGGCCATATATATGATAGTGGTCCTGCAGGATTTTGTAGTTTAGTGATGTCATGCCCATCTTAGTTTACAGATGCATGCATGTTCCTGTGCAAGCAGTGAAGAAATCACCTACTGGTGCATTTCTCAGAATGTATCAGCATCATTAAGTGACGCATGAGCTTATAGGACATAAACTGTGTTTGCTTTCAAATCCAACCCCAACTCCAGAATTGTTAAGTACAGCAAGTTTTAGTAGAAATCATAGGTAGCATCTAGATCAGTGGTGACAAACTTATGGCACACATGCCACGTAGGCTGTTTGTTATCACTGAAAACTCTAAAAGGTTCACTGTCGCTGATCTAGATCAGCAGTGGTACATGTGTGAAGCAGACAGCAGTGGCACCATCATCAAGGCTACACTTGCTTCCACTTCTGCCTTTTCTTTCCCCAAGCCCTTGGCCTGCTACTTGACAGAGAATGTGAGTCTTATTGCTCAAATCTGAGGCTATATATCTCTCAGGATGTCAGCTAGTATTAGGAGCAGGTCTAAAATTTCAACTATAATAAGCTGTAATTAAACCAGAATCACTGGTGAGTTTAACACACACACACACACACACACACACACACACACACACACTTCTGAATTCTCTTCCTAAATCTCCCATGAGCTGGTGATGAGTCTCAGACATTTGTATGTCTCAAGACATGCCCTAGTAATTCTGATGCTCACCAAAATTAGAAAATTAGCACTGTTAGTATTTTGGGATGATGTCTTACTCAGATATCTCATGCAAAATTCTTAGTAAACACAATTAACTATAGTCATTGCTTGGAAGAAAAATTCAGACTATAAGGAATGAATAAGGGAATGTCTATGAAATGTACACTTGATTTGCTCACTTTTGTTTCTATTTTTTCCTTCCCCATCAATGTCTACTTCCTAGTTGCTCTCCTTAATATGCGGATAAAGAGACTATTTTATCAAGTATCCAGTAAATGTGTTTTTCAGCGACTTGAAGGAATACAGTTCCATGGATATTATCCAAACCTCACTAAATGCATAAGAGACAAATTTCATCCTTGAAAATGATTCTGTGTTTTGTTTTATGTCTTCAAAAATGCTCACTCTAAGGGGTAACATCAGAAATTTTTTTTTATCAAACTGATCTGCTTTCTCCATGCAGGCAGGTTTTGGAGAGTCCAGGAGTGTGTTCCTGATGACACACATGGTAACCAGTTTTAAAACTGGGAGAAGTGCCATAGTTTTGACAATGCACTTGAGTGGTGACCATTATTTATACCTCTAGGCCAAGGACTGTGAACCTTTCAGAGCTTTCAGTGATAACAAACTGCCTGCTGAGACATGCATGACAAAGGTTCACCACTAACTGCTCTAGGCTCTGATCCTTCATAAGCCTGATTTATTATTGTAGAGCTTAAGATTGAAGTAAAGAAAGGGTCAAGAAGAAATGAACTTCCCCTTTTGGAGGATTTCTACGTAAGTGCATTCTGTACCTGGCACCGAAGTTCCCAGTGCAACAAACACAACAGCAGTCACGGAGTCTTTTAGGCCAATGGTGCAGCCAAAGTGGGAAGCTAGGTCTCCAATGAAAGCTGTCAGTAGGCCAATCATGAGAATAGAGACAATGAAACATGCCCAGCCATTCCAGTATTCTGTAGGTGGGACGAAGGCAAACAGGACCTTCCAGAAGACAGTCAGAAAGTGCATCACATAATCGAAACAGGAAGGCAACTTCTCCTCCCCACATTCATCATCGTCATCATCTTCCCCTGGAGAGAAAAGAATGAAGCACAATTTATTACAACCCATGCTAGCATGGTCTTCCTCTCTGCCAATCTCCTTTCGCGGACTTACTTCTGAGAGACAGGAGGCCATCAAAAGTGAATGAAGCTCAGAGTTTTCCAAGAGATAATCATAATAAACCATTGATTAGGGTATTCAAATGCCAAAAGATACCCCACTCAGGTCTGCTGACATGCAACCAATCACCTTTTCCATCGTTGTATCACTTCCAATGAGATTTGTCACTTCAGAATAATGAGGATTTGTTCCCCACACTTGGAAGGTGAAGAAAGAAGCCTACTTGGACGACAACTAATTGTAGGCAGAGTTCTGGCACAATTCTTTTCTCCAGCTTGAGATTCAACTCTGGAGATTAGTGGTTATATAATCACTTAATCATAATCCTATTCAAACAAAGACTTCAATCACATTTATAGATCTTGTGTATTACTCTGACTATATCCCCCTAGCCATTTCCAACTCAAACTTTGTTCTAGCCAAATAATTTACATTATTTCAAACAAGATGATAGAGGGATTGAAGCATACTGACCTCATCCTTGTTACTTATTTTTGTCCTTTAGATTTAAATGAGATCAGTGTGTTTTGATCCCTCTCTGTCTTTTATTCCTCTACCGTCTTTTAGAATTCACTCCCTTGGAACTCTGACTTCTCACCACCCCAACTGTGGCTAGGAACACCTTCTCAAAGCTCCCATAGACCTTGGTTTTTGTAAGTCTGGATCAGTGATTCTTGATGTCCTCTCTGAGCCAGCAGCTGCAACCTGCTAGAACTGTCAATTCCCAATTTCACCAAATCAGAAACTTGGATGCGCATATACCACAAGATATCTGGGCTTAAATAACCCTGCCACATGATTCCGGGACATTCTCAAGTGCAAGAACTGCTGCTCTATCTAAATTGTATCAATTTGCTATCTTATCTTCTACAGTTAACTGTGGTTTACTATTCATTTTTATGTTACTAGTATCTGATACCATCTCCAGTTCTTAGGTGGTTAAGTGCTTGTAGAACAAAAGAATGCATGCCTGGATTTCCACTGATTTTATATCACTACGTAGTTACATAATATATACATATCAGTCACCATTCTCTCAGTTAAGTCCTACTACCACAAAATTTGCTATTTAAAGAGACCAGGAAATTAGTAATCATTCTAAAATGCAGATTTCATATGTAATGTGAAAATAACCCCCATTCCCATGTTTAAAATTAGGACCTTGAATGTCAACTTTTTCTGGAGTGATAGCAAATATATACTCAGGTTTTGTGGTGATATTGAATAAAAACTTCTTGAAGACTTTATTCACCAGCTGAAATTCCACCTCCAAGGATCTACTTTACTTGGTGAAACCAGCAGCAGGTGGGCCCATCAGCTCTCCAATCTGTGAGCCTAGATTGCCAGCATGGAGCAAATGTGTGTGCGCTTTGTGACACAGTGTATGGTATGACCATCTGGTACACAGCATAGAAAGTGTTGGAGATTTGAGCAGTGTGTGCTTCTCACAAAAGATGAAAAGAATGATGCAATCTGTCACTTGTCGTCTTACAGGAAGAGAGAAGTGACAATGAACTGGTCTTCTATGATTACATGATCAGAATTATTTTGTAAATGGACTTGGGGACTTGTGATAAAAGAGCTTCATCTCTGTGACTTTAGGACATCTCCAATAAAGTTTGGGAGAAAGCTCAAGTAGGCTTGTAAAAATCACCTTTGGGGATTACTACACTACAGAATTTAAGTCAGGTCAGCTGACCTAAATGAGTCTGGGTGAAAAAGCACTGTTGATTGTTTCTGCAGAATTTGAGTGTGTGCTTAGTGCTTATGCCTAATTACCTTGCCCGGAAGCATGAGACTTGCCATGGGCTGTATTAATTCATATGTTGAAGCTGTCTCTCAAAATGCCTTATATCTTTGGGTAGATGATAGGGCCTATAAAGAGGCAATTATATTAAACAATGAGTCCTAATCCAATCTGATTTGTGTCCTTATCAGAAGAGGAAAGCAAGATACACTGATACCAGGAATGTGTGTGCACAGATGAATGACCGGGCGAGGATACACCAAAAACACAGATATTTGCAAGCCAGGGAGAGATGTGTCAGGAGAAACCGACCATCCAACACCTCGATCTTGGACTTCCAGTCTATAGCACTATGAAGAAATCAATTTTTCTGATTTAAGCCACTCTGTGGCATTTTACTATGGCAGTCCTGGCAACTCTTTGGAGGCCACCTATGTCATGACATTTAAATTTAGAACATATGGACCAAAACATTGCTCAGTACCCCCATAAATACATACAATTACTATGCACCAAGTAAAAACAAAATTAATTAAACGATAGGAGTACAGTATCTATTCAGTGTTTCCATCACCTCCTTCTCTCATTCATTATACATTTTCTTCCCTGCCCTTCTTTGACTTTTCTTTCCATTTTTCTTTTATCTTATACTTTAGCTACAGGTATAATTTCTGTAAGAGCTACGGTTTTGGGAGCTTAAAAAGCACTTGAGTTTCTAATTATATTTATTTTGTGACTGATCCTTTTACATTTCTGTGTTTGTGAACATTGTATAATTTCTTGGGGTACCTGATTAAAATGCTTTGAAAACACTGGCTTTTAATCAATCAATCAATCACAGAAACAGATTATTCTGCCTCTCATGGCAAAATTACTTAATTTTGGGTGACAGTCATATTCTGGAGATAAACAACAACAACAAAAAAACAAATTATGAAGCTCCTCAGAAGAAATGACACTTAGAAATCAAGACTAGATATTATATTTGTTTTCAAGATGGAAATAATAACATCTTTTCCTTGAGGGAGGTGCAGGGGAATAATCCTATCATCTCTGTGAAGTTCCGAGGTTGTTTCCAGGTAGTGATTAGCATCTTAGCTGCCATTAGTTTCCTCCACTAAGGATTGCTACTGTGTTTCTCCATTGTTAGTTAATTGCTTAGTCAATAAGCTGTCTTAAGATACATTATAAGTTTTTAAAAACAAAATTTAATCTTATCTTTTGAAACTTCATGATCACTTAATACAAAAGTTGTGTGTGTGTGTGTGTGTGTGTGTGTGTGTGTGTTGGGGGTTCCTTCTGTAGGTTTTCTGGTATTGCAAAAAATCTTAAAAGTTTCAGTGTCTCAGTCTGCAGTGTGTTTTATAGCACTTGAAAGTAGAAGTGGTTTCCAATCGTTTTTCTTGGGAATCTCACTGAACTTCATAAATTTTAATCTTTACCTGAGATTCCGTTTAGATACTAAAAGCGACCACTCCCTACCATGCATAATGCACAATTACTCTGTCTTGGAGGAAATTTTAATCTTTAACTGAGACTCCATTTAAATACTAAAAATGACCACTCCCTGCCATGCATAATGCACAATAATCCTGTCTTGGAGGAAGGCTAAAGAAATATTGTGATCTATCACTGTCTGTCTGACTCTAAAGACTGCTTTTTTGCAAAGGGCAGTGTAACATTTAAAATATAAAACAAATAAAACAAACGCAAATCAAATAAAATTTTCCAAACACTGGGAATATATTTTAGGTGACAACCAAAGTGACAGCCACCTGCCATTTTTGCATGCTTACCAGCCCAGGGTTATGAGAAGCTACACAACCTTGCAACTCCTTCCTTGGTGTTAGCAAAGAAACAGAGAGGTTGCTTTGAGAAGATCCCCAGCAAATCCCTCTTATCTCGGAATCCTTCTTTCCAGCTTTATGGATGCTACTTATGGAAAGATAAAGAAGTTGTGGTGGAATAATCCCTCCTATCAGCTTTCAAATGGCTCTCTTTATACATTTTGAACTTCTTAAATATAACTAAAAAAAACCCAAATAGAAAGTCAAATCATTAAAAGTGAAGCTATTGGAAAGGGATTCACTTCATCCATCGATATCACAGTTCCTGCTCTGGAGCATGAGAACAAGAGCATCACAGGCACAGGAAGCATGGAAAGCAGCCCACAGAGAACATGCCTGTTAGTGCCTGTGGATAACACACCGTGGAAAGCACACAGATGTTTGTTAATATCCCTCCCTAGATACACAGGGTTTGACCTTAGCGAGAGCTTTGAGAACCTTAAAAGCAGCCAGGGCGAAGAAGTGAACACTTGGGTCAGAAGCCTTAAAAGTCAATTTCTAACTCATGTAGCTTCTTTTGGGGCAAGACATTTAAACTTCTAAACTTCGATTCCACATCTGTCAAATGAGTTTCCTAACTTGCACATCACAGAGCTGTTGCAAGGGCCAGCAAAGAAAAGGTCCAAGTTCTTTGTAAACCATAAATCCATTTACAAGACAGATGTGTCATAATCCATTATCGTTACTTGTTGGAAGGAAGGCAGTAAATCAATGTGAACTGAGTACCCTGATTCCACTGGATCTATGTTCTGCTTGAGTGAACTATGATCGCTACAATTTCCCTTAGCTGCTTAATTTTAAGAAAAGAAAAGAAAGAAGGAACAGAGGGAAGGAACATGATGGGCTATGTACAAAGTGACAGGCATTAAGAGGAGTTCTTAAAAATACCTGATCCTATTTCATCCTTACAACAGTTCTGTATGGCAGGCATTATTAAACTCGCTGTCCACACAAAGAACTTGAAGTCTGGAGAATTTCAGTGACTGACATAATCACGCAGTAAGTGTCTGAGTTGAGATTTGATCTAATAGGCTAAGGCAATATTCTTCTATACATGAAGCTAGTTGAGTGATTTTAATATCTATCTCATAGTCATTTAGTTCTTCTAATGCCTCATTCTGTATAGATACAATACTACCCTTTCCTAGGACAATGAAAATATCGATGCATCACCAGTAATAATCGTATCCTAATATTTGGAGACATGTTTATTATTATCTTTGGCAGAGTCATCTATAGACTCTTTCTCAAGTCCATGGGGACTAAGTAAACAGGGCAACAAGAAAGTCAAAGTAAAAGAAGGCATCACGGTTGTAAGCATTTTAGAACCTTTGGAGATGACAAGTCCTTATTTGCCCTTCAGGTTGCCAAAGTGCTACCATAAAATTGAGATAAAACCTCTTGATTTATGTTCAGCTGCCTACTCCAGAATTTGAAAAACTGTCTTAAAACATTAACATATTTATAATGTAAAGCACCTTTGGGAAACGTGAACCTTCTCAATATTCAGTAGACTCTCCTTTATCAATATCCCCTCTTCTTACAGCTTAATATGCAGTAATTGCAAATCAAATTCTATTCATGTGGTGGGGGGTAAGCTAAATTGTTGTGTGGTGGTGGGTCATGGAGGCATGACTTTGGGGATTATGTATGGTCCTTGGCCCCTTCCTCTCTTGGTCTTGGTCCCCTACTCTGCTTCCCAGCCACCAGGATATAGTAGCTTTCCTTTGCCATGCCCCTCTACCATGATGTTCTTGCCTTAGAGCAGCTGGCCATGGATGGAATCCCCTGAAACCACCAGCCAAATTAAGCTTCTCTTTCTTCATGTGATGAGTGTTGTTTATTGTGTCTCAGAAACAAGCTTATTGATACACTTATTCTATCATTTTCATTTCTGTTTATTGTCAAAGGTTCAGATAGATAAAATGTAAAAGATAGAAGAAATTTTAGCAGTCGATCCACTTCTTATTTTAAGAGAAAAAAGTGAGAGCTGTGATTCATTTGATGAATTTCTGTTCTGCTAGTTTCTTGTATCTGTGTACGAGCATGTGTGCATATATGTTCATTATATAAAGTTTGGGTTAAACCCAGTTGCCTTCACGGTATTTGTCAAATAATGACCTAAAACATCTTTTTTTTTCTTTTATGTGTTTATAAGCTTTAGTGAGAAAACAATTACCACCTTTCTGACCCTTAATGCCTTCTATATGGTACTAAATCTAGTTAACCAAAGGTTCATTCCCAGTAAAAGTTTATTTCTTCTTCTGAGTTTTGGAGAATTGTGACAAATATTTCCCTATGGCTTGATCATTGAAAAAACAGTACTCACATATTCTCTGAGGCAAAGTAGATGATGTCAAAAAATTTCCTTCTAGGTCTGCAAAGAAAGATGCTTCCCTATCACGGATATCTCAAAACAATTTGCTCACATAACTCTACCCCCAAGTCGCCAAAATACAGGAAAAGTTTGCAGGCATTTGCTCCTGAAATGTGAATTTTAGAAAATTTCTGAAATTAAAGCTTTAAGAGTGTTTCAGAGTTTTCCCAGTTCAATTCCTGGTGTTATAATTTAAGCATGAAATGTTTCCCAAAGACTAATGTATGGAGGGCTTGAAATCCTAATGTAGCCATTTTCCAAGGTGGGGTCCAGAAAGGTGACTGGATTTTGTGGGATTAATCCATTATAAATTCACTAGCTGAACAGACTGCTCCCAGGTGGGGCCTAGCAGCAGAAAGCAGATCACTGGGGGCTTGCCTGAGAAGGATGTATTTTGTCTCTGGCCCCTTCCTCCTCCCTGGCTCTCCTCTCTGCTTCCCACATGCCAAGAGGTTTCTGCCTCACAGTCAGTTGACTCTGGACTGAAACCTCTGACATTATGAACCAAATCAAACCTTCCTCCTTTGTGTTGTGTATGTCATTATTCTGTCTCAGCAACAGAAAGCTGACCCCTATACCAATTTAATAGCATTTCCTTTAAAATCTCTGCCAAAGGTTGCTTGTCTCATATCCGAGAGCGTCAGCTATTGGAGAGCTCATGTTCTCATAATCCATGTGTTATGGTTTGGATTGAAAACATCCCCCAAAAGTCTCATATTCCTGGAAGGTGACTGGATCAAGGAGTGCAGAACTCAACACATAGATCCACTGATGAGTTCATAGCTGACTTGCTGTAAGGACACAGGTCTGGTTAGAGATGGGTCACTGTGGTGTGATCTGGAAGGATGGATTCTCATCTCCCACTCCTACCTTCTCTCTCCACTTCCTGCCGTAGGTTGAGCAGCTTTCTTCTGACATCTACTTCCACCATGCTGTTTCTTACAGCCAACTGACCATGGACTGAATAAACCAAAATAAACCTCTCCTCCTTTAAATTGTTGTGGCAGGCATTGTGGCCCTTAAAGAGAAGGTGACTAAGACAACACGTTTTAGCAGTCCTGGCTGTCACTCAACCTGCTGTGATTCCCTCCCATATAGATCCTATCCCCTGAGCCTTGGCCATGTACAGTAAATGCAACCCTGTCCCGCACGGCAACCCTACCGGCATGTCAAACGAGCTGCTTTCAGGTCACTTTCGGTCTACAGTCAGGTTCCTGGTCCTCTGAGTATGCTGTAGATGAGCCATATTTTCATTTTTAAAAGCATGATGCTTGGACTTGAACATAATTTTAAGAGACACTTAACTCACCTGCAATAGGGAAAGGCTTTCACTTTTTCATCCTGGGCATGTTCACTTTCAATAATGTATACACTGAGGTGCCCACAGCTACCTTGTGCATTCTTGTTATACACTGAGCTTCTTGGTAACTTAAAAAACAACTGTTTAACAGCAATGCTAGGGCATGGCTCCCATTTAATGCAATGCCATGATGGATTTTGGGGGGCCACAAATGGACAGTTTTTCTCAACTATATTTATATATATTTATATTTATAATGCTTTTTAAGTATCCTTTTTTTCATTCATGTAAAATTTCATCATTACAAAAATCCTCTGCATTTTGATGTCACACCAACTTCTTTTGAGAACTTGCCCACCTGATCTTCTTCAAAGTGTATTTGATTTGAGGGAAAAAAGGTCTTGTGAAGGGGGTCAGTTGTCTCTTGGAAGGGTGTTAGCCTTTTTGTTAGTCCCGTGGAACCCCATACTTGAGTAAAAGTATTTTGTTATATTGAGAGATCTTTTTTCCTCAACTAATGAGGACCAGCATTAGTGTTGGGACCCCCACATCCACAATGCATTGTTCCTAGCTCTTGCATGTGTATAATACTATTCAGTTTATTTCTTGAAACCCCACTAGTCTTGAAACCTCACTGATCACCAGTTTTCATTTTACTTCTACTATGAATGCATTAGATATTATATCATTGTCATGAAATTTGAGTTCAAGCTACAGATTGTGGCTTGGAATACTGGTCAGCTTTGGGCTATCCTGCTTCAGGGAACAAGTGCTAGCTTCTGGGGATTAGAGGCATGTGACATGTGACAATACTAGAAATGGATCCAAGAAGGCATCTCACTTTTAGTGTGTCACTCTTAACCTTGTGTGAGATAAATGAACCTGTAGGTGAAAGTTTCTATGGAGAGTTGAATGCTTACTGGTTTAGGCCATTAAGGGCCTTGTTAGGACCATTAACACAGCTCTAATGTGACAGAAATATTTCTCAGCAAATGTAGCCACTGTCAAAATGAAAAATGGATTCGCTAAGGAGTTCCAACTTAACGCAAGTCTGATTATTAGCAAAATTAATTGTTCAAAGCTGAAAATTGACTACTTTTGCATCTTTTTTTAAAAAAAGAATTCTTCTGTGTGAAGCATTCTTAAAGGATTAGAGCTTGACATAATTACTCATGTGTGTTTTTGCCTCAAGCTTGGCTTTTTCAAAATAACTCTCTGTCAGGGTAAGAATCTTGACATTTGGTGTTCTCTGATCCTTCATTAATTGTAGAACTGATGGAAATCTAGTCTTCTGCAATAGAGGAACATATTTCCTGCAGACTCGAGAACCTAAGAAATAAACCTTTGACAAGGAGAACTGGTACTGAGCAAATATAGACACATCCTGCTGGTTTGGATGGTTTAGTTACAGTGGGTAGTTGTGGGCACACTAGGCTCTAAGACTGGCCTGAGGGCTATAAAAACACTTTGTAAATATCAGCAGCAGTGTCTAAATTAGCCTCCTGCAGTGTGAGACGCTGAGCCTTGGAGGAGCTATTTGGGCAGCCATAATCCTGTAATTTTCAGCAAACACACAAATGTTATATCCTAGGAAAATGTTAAAATCCATCTACAGAGTAGATACGTGCCAAATGCAGAGGAGCAGAAGACTGCTTGGCCTCTCTTAAAATGCTGCAGTGATTAGGTTGTGAATTGAAGTTCCCCTACCTGGCACTTTCTCACCTACAGGAAAATGTGTACATCTCATTTAATCTTCACCTTCCAGGAACCTGGTAATGGAGGTGTTATGTCCTCTGTTGGAGACAAGAATCCAATGCTCAGAGAACTTAAGGGACTTAGTTAGGAGTTGTGAATCTCTTTCCTGACCTCAGTACCATGATTTGGTAAACTGTTTTCATACAGAAAAACTTCTATAGTTTGTACAGCAAAGTCATCACATAAAATCTAAACTTATTTGGCACTGTTTTCTGAACCACATAACTGAGAAGTACCTGTGCTTCTTAAATTAACTCTCTGTGTAGGATATAATTTATAAAATACTGAATTGCTCAGTATTCCCCAAGTCTAATTTCCTTTACACCCTATGGCAAATCTTCAATGAGTAATTTGTATGCGTCCTGTTAGGGAGTGGGATCCTCTCATTTTGGTGGCAAACATCTTTCTCTCTGGGTAGCAAGCAGGAAGGGTTTCAGCCCTTTCTCCTGTGACTTGTTTTCCTGAGCTCAGGATCACCTGAAGGGACTTTGCTCGGCACATGGAGTTCAATGAGTTAATTTGTTGGCAAAGCGGTGACACAAGACTTGCATCTAAGATTCTAATCACGGTCTTGGTTTGCACAATACGATATGATTGCAGCTGCTTAGGGCACTCCCATCTGCTGGCTCCTACTTCCTTCTCTCTGCTGTGATTTTCAATGAGGTCTCGGTAAACATAGACTTTCAAAGACAATAAAGGAGGCTCACGTGATTTATTGGCTTCTATGTATCTCACAGATTCTCTTTGTGCCTTAGTTTCTTCCTCTTAAAAATGGGTATGGCCACAACTTTCTCTTTTGTGCTATTGGAAAAATAAATGAGATTATAAGAAGATTTATATGTTGTACATAGTAGATAGTTTGGTATTAGCTAATCAGTAAAATTCAGACAGAGACTCTTCTTTCCTCTGGTGTACACACACATTTTCTCTAAGGGCAGGTTGACTAATGTGTGTGTTGACAATGTTATCTGCCTGCTATGTCTTTTTAGTATCTCATAAATAATAAGCCAGCATCCCATTGTGAAGCTTTTCTTTTATATAAGCAATATGAAAAGCACCTTTATCCTTCTCCCATCAATAGCTCTGTGGCCTGTTTCTTTATTTGGTAAAGGCACGGTGCAAATCCTACTGTTTGTAGGCCTGCACTCTAAAAATATTTCAAGTCATCATTTCTTACTACAATCCCAGGGTGAACCTCTAACCTGGAATGGGTTGGTGGAAGGAGTGAATTTGTTAGGATCACTCCCTTCCTCAGTAACTATGTATTACTACCGTGTGTGACTAGCAAAATTCTTGGCATTGTAAATATACACAGATAAGATTCTGGATCTCATGAAACTTCCATTCTGGCAAGGGAAACAGTCAAATAAATACACATACATATTTCAAATATTAATTTCGACTAGGAAGACGATAAGGTCAGGTAATACAATAAAGAAGACTGAGGGTGGTGAAAAGCCCCTCTGCAGAGGTGACCTGTGATCTTAGACTGTCGTGAGGAGAAGCAGCTAGACACAACAGGAGAGAAAACATTCCCTGCGGAGGAAACAGCTGTGCCTAAGAGTGAGAAGTGTAGAAGTCAGTCTGTGCCCGCAGATTTCAAACCCCAGGACACACAGGTGTGGCAAGCTGGAAAGACGCGTCGGAGCTCCTGTTTGGGATGCACCTCTGAATTTCTGTGTCTCCATTTCGTAAGTGGGTTCTGGACTATGTACTACTCAGGATTGGAGGCTGTGTGAACATGAAACAGCTCTCCACCTATCATGATGCCTTTTACTCTTTAAATGCTGCTAAGCTGTTGGTTACTGAAAGTTTCAGCGTTTGTTTTGTGTAATCCTAAGGCATCATAGCACTAAGAAGCTCATGGGTTATTAGATAACGTCAGGAGGCAGACACAGAATGTTTTGGGGCTAAGGCACCAGTTCTACAGTTGCAAGAGAAAAGTGGGAGCCCTGACGTATGGTGTAGCAAGAGCCTTGTGCCCTAACACAGGCCCTGTGTGACCTTGAAGGAGCTTTTACCATCACTATTTGGTCCTACAGTTTTATTTATTTGGAAGAGAGGAAGAAGGAGAAGAAAATGGAAAGAGGGAGAAAGGGAGATGGAGAGAGGGAGAGGGCTAATAAAAAGAGGAAGGGAGGGGAGGGAAGAGAGGGAGAGATGATCCATAAGCTCCATTCCAGTGCTGGGATGAGATTCTGATCTTCAATGCTTCAGAAGCACGTGAGACGCAACACCTGGCAAGGCAGGGGAGGTGCTAGGGGGAGAGGAGGACTGTGTGTGTCCAAGTCGATTCAGGAAAGTGGTTTTTCTTGGCAGGAGTTGGGATGACAAGGTCTTTATCAACAAAGCAGGCTAAGAACAGCAAGAATTAATGCTGCAAGTTAGTTTCACATGGCTCCTGTTTGCCTATAGGTATGTGTGTGAGGGGTGAGGATGGGGGTTTTTATTTATTCTTCTTTCCATTTTGGATTATGCTGAGATGTCTCGTGAACCAAAAACAGTGCACAGAGGCTCCTGCTGGGGATGAGAAGCCCCCCATGTCTGGAGCACTGGCTAGTAAGCAATGACTAAAACTGTAGTCACAGTTCTGGGTCCAGTGACGGTGCATTGTTTGCAGAGCTGAACTGCTGCTTCTTCAGACAAAAGCTGCATTAGAGACATGACTTTAGTCTTACAAATAAGAGTGCTGAATCATTCTGGAGCTCTTCAGTCTGGCATTTTCTTCAAGCTTTTTGTAATAAGCAATTTGAGTGAAAAGCAGTCCACCAAGTCAACATTCTTTTCCGAAATATCAACTAAAACCTATCCGAGGGCAAGAAAATAACTGCTTTTCCTCCTGCCTTCTTGTCCACACTCCCCATCCTCTGTAACTGGCTTTCCTCATTCCGAATCTGGAGGCTGAAACGACCTGATTCAACATTTTATCCTGCTACCATGAACATTTTAAAATTCACAGGTATCCTCTATTTGCTCTGGCTACCATCTAGGATGGCCCTAAAGTAGCTCTACAAATGGTTTCCTCTCTGGAACTTGTTCTTTTGTCTTAGGCATGTTCTATGCTTTCTCTCTTTTGTCAGTTAAAATCATAATTATGAACTAAATAACAGTAAAATGGCACTTAGAACAACTAATAGAAAATATGATTTCAGGTTTGTATCTGCACATTCCATTTGCACATACAAATGAATGTTTTATTAGAAATGTATCCATATGCATGTCTACATGTCAGGCATATGGCTTTATAAATCTAGGATTACACATGTCACAGACTCTTTTTGAAACACTGTACATGTGGACATGTGACAATGTGTATGCATTTATACAGATTGTTTTTCTAGATCAGATCCAGTGGCATGATGCAGTGAAAACAGGCAAATTAAGTGTCTTAAATAAGCTTTTGCCAATTGGTTGAAATGATACAATTTATCTAGCTCTTACTTTAATGCAGGTATTCTTCTTGGTTCAAATTAAACTCCTGCAATTATAACAGTAGTGCTATGCAAGCTGACGTTTTGTTGCTGAAATGAAGTGTCCTTTAATGGCTCCTGTAGTATTTTTGTATCCTTCCTTCCATACTTGTGTGTTACAAAGACAACTCACAAGGTCATCCATTCTAATCTTCTCAATCCCTAGGGAAGGTTAGAGGACTTTTGCATAGCCATACAACTACTTGGTGGCTCTCTGACCCTCTGAATTCAAGTTTCCAGAGAAGCCAGGACTCCAATAATAATTTTAAAAAATTAAATTACTCATATGCACTCTGTATCACAGAGAATGTGAATATCTTAGCTGTGCATTGAAAGAAGGGACGAGAGCTATTGTGGATGAAAGCATTGCTGTTCACACTTCCTGTCAGAGTTTCAAGTCCTTGCTCTTCAGTTTTTAGTAGTATTCCAGTGTGCCAGTGACTCTAAGCTTGAAGAAAGCTACCTGGACAACTAATCACGAAAAGAACAAGTGGCTGGAGAAAAGGGTGGGCCCTCATTTTGTCTTTAGTTCAGAAGACTTAATAAACCTTCGAAAGCAGATATAAATACAGTTCTAGTTACAAAAATGCTTTGGAAGTTCAGATTCTAGATTCTTCACGATGGGGTTGAATGTGTACTTTCTAGGACACTCAGTGTCTAGACTGACCCTGCCCAGTTTTGAGGACTGACTGCTCTTTCTGGTTCTTCTATATCTCGTACCAGCCTTGCACATTAATTTCCAAACGCTTTTTCTCACTGTGTGTATCCAAGATTAAAAGATTCATGATCAAATCCCTTTCCTCCTATAGCAGTGATGGTGAATCTCTTAAACATGGGTTCCCAAACTTCAATCCCAACCCCCCTTATTTATAGCAAAATGCCAACACTGCAATTAAAACTGAATACTGGGGTTTCAGTTTAGAAAAACAACTCATACATTAGCATCTTTATTCTTAAAAGAAAAACAAATAAAAATGCATGTGCCATAAGTTCCCCACTACTGTCCTATAGTAACTCATTTGACATGCACCCACTTATGACTTGAACTGAAACTGTAGGAGAGACACCTGGGCAGAAGCTGAAATCTTCTTGGCTCTAGATTCACCTAGATGAGGCTGGATATTCCAGCTGCCCTGCTGGCTAGTTGTGTGAGCTTCAACAAATGATGTAACCACGTTGGGGCTCAGGAATCTCAATTGTAAACCTCGGCCTACAGCTATGAAGAACAGAAAAAATGTATACAAAGTCTTGGTCTTGTGGAAGACAGTCAGTAAATGGTATTATTATTTAAGCAAAAAGTGAGCCACAATTTTATACATGACCTTTGGTGGGCTTTTTAAAAGAAAGATGTACCTTTTGCTGTGTAGAGCTTTCTAATTTGTTATGATCCCATTTGTTGATTCTCGGTACTATGTACTGCCAACATATGCCAATAAAAAGTTAAAAAAAAAACAAAATCACATCTAAAAAGCAGTTGTACCTACTTTTTTATGAAACCAGTCATTTTTGATGAATACGCATCATAAAACCTTAACCTGCTGATTAAGACAAAGGGTAATTAAAATTTTTCATAGCCAGACAAGAGACAGCAAAATGATAAATTCCAATCTCTATTATGCTTCTTCCTTTCTGGGTGTCCATAGTCACACTGAGACAATGTCAAACCTGGTCTTGCAGGGTGTTCTTAACTTCTCGAGATTTTTGGGTGAGCCAGGATTAAAGGATTAAACAATGAAAGTTTCCTCATTGTGATGAATTCAATGACAGAGATACTAGAACGACCCATGTTTAGACCAGACTGCATGGCAACTTTTGAAACTGCATTTTTATTATTTGGCACTTTTGGAGTAGATTGATCTTTGGGCTGACATTAGTTAAGTAAATGACTATCCAGGTATATTGCTGAATTAGCAGTTTTTTAACTACTATAAAATTAATTTTAGTTGTAAATACTTGCTAAATGACACAGCATGCGTGGAGGAAGAACTGATGTTAAGGGCTTCCCCCAAATGGAACCAGGTTTCGTGTTGGTTTTGTGGGGACCATGCTTTCATTTCTTTATTTAGCTGAAGTCGGGTCACTGTAATTCACTATGACACACAGTGAGCATGGGAAATCAGTTACGTGTCCCTTCTGGCCTCATGCTGAATGCCTCTCCTTGTACTGCAGAAGATTTCATTGGCATTTCTGAGTTCCAATTATGGAACTAGAAGAAAACTAGACAGTTTTGCATTAATATCATTATCATCATCACTTATTTTTTTAAGTTTTTTTTATTTTGAGGTTTGCCTTTAACTATCTCCTCTATGATTTGATTCTAGGAGAACAGATATGGAGAACATGTTATTTTTCAGAACATTCAACTTAGGCAAGCCATGTAGGTGGGCCATTGCCCAAGTTATGTGTGCAGTAATGTACACCATTAGGTCTATAACAGCCATGGAAAGAGCTCCAACATTTTAATACTGAGTAGTATCTTAGGGCTAGTCCTGTCTAATCCAGTGATGATAAAACTAAGTTCAGAAGAAATTTAAGACATGCGAAGAGACAACCAGACTACAAAGATTTGTGTGTGTGTGTGTTGGGGGGGAGATTAGATTTGTTTTCTTTTATTGTCTAAAATACACAAAATCTATGTCAAAAGTGAAGAGATTTCAGAAAAATTTCCATTGGTGGGCTTTAAAAATTATCAGGTAAAAGACATAGTAGTGTTCTGACTTTGTTTAAATAATGTCACAAATGATAAGGCAGCAGAAGCTAAGAAAACAAACATTTCCCTTTGTTCTTCAGAAAATCAATAAGCATCCTCCCCAAAGAATCATGAACTAGGCTATAAGAAAACAACAAATTTAATATCTTTTATATGTTGAGCTGTAAAGCTGTAGCATAATTATTTACACAAATACATGCTATAGGTGGTGTAAGTGCATGTCTCTGAGCATGTGTGTTTTGTGTATGTGTCTCAATACACTGATGTATGTACATGAAGGTATATATTTATATTTGTATGTGACCCTCCATGTGTTGTGGGGGTTTGTGCATATGCATGTATGTGTATATGTATCTTGGTGTATGTTCTACATGTTTGTCAGTGTTCTCAGGACCTAAGTACAGCAAGCAATTGCATACCTCACACTGGAGAGAATCCTGGGTTGATCTGTACCCCAGAACTGCCCCAAAGCAGTTTTGCTTTTGAGTAAGTTACATTTTTTTTCCTCAGTATGCATGTTTATCTATAAAATAGCATATGCAACCCCAAATCACAAAAAAGGTCAGCCAGTGTGTCTTTAGCTATGGTACTTAATAATTAAGTTAAATTAACTGCATCTATATAAATTTAATTGCATTTTATAGTAGAATCTTCAATATACAAGATTTGTCTTGTAAATAACCAATTTAGATTGCCAATCATAGAACTGGTTCTTGTGAAATATACACTGTTTTAATTATTATAGTAACCCCAACAGCAAGACATATTTATCTCCACTCTACATAAGAGGGAACAGATTTCTGAGGTTAAGTAATCTGTCCAAACTAAACCTGGGAGTTTCAGAGATGTTAGGACACAAACCGCATTTGTCTATAAGCCTTACCATTGTTCACTCTTTAACCTTGTCTCAGCCCAGGGCAACCATATGGTGGCTGTGGAACTGGACTTGTTATTCTGGTTTTCTTCACCCAGCTAATGTTTACTCTCAGCTGTGACACAACTAATTTACCTTGTGTCCCAGCTAGCACCTTATTTCTTAAGGATACCCCACCTGTTCTGCCCTGGGGTAGATACTAGGAAGAAGAAAGAGTTGGGGAAAACTCAAACTAGATAGGCAGTGAGAGTCAGCTTTATTAAGAAATGCATGTGTTGATATATCATAAAAGTGGCTGGTGGTATTGGACTTGCCTTGCAAGTCTTTGACAGCCATTTAACTGTTACACTGCACTGCCCCTGGTATTGTACCTGGGAAGCAACAGAAAGAGAATCTCTGGAACATGACTGTTTCAACCCTTCCTTATCTCTAAAATCTCGTGAGTCCTTTAACTCTTTAAATATTGAGCCATAAAACTTGGTTCCCAGAAACATTATTATCCTTGGAGGTCCAGGTACTGAGCTATGAAATTCAAGAAGAGCAAGTGGTAAAATAGCTAGAGGGTTGCCTTGGAACTAGTTTGAATATAGTTAATAAGAAAGAGAGGCAAAATCTCACTTACAAAATTATTATTTTTGTTTAGCAAGATATATAGACTCAATTTTGCTCAGAAAATTGCTTAGGAAAAAAACCCTCAGTAGAGCCCTTCAAAAACAATTCAATATTTTTAATAAAGCAAATCTTTCTCATTCTCAACTATTTAGCCATGGAATCTTAAAATCCAATAAAAGTCTCTTTTCAATAAATGTTGCCTTAAAATTTTTAGTGTATGTTTAATAACCTAAGAATATTAATATTCTTTAGACATTTAAATTTAAGCACAATAGCAAGCATTGGGCTTTTTAAAAGCTACCTTTAATGTAGTTGAATGTTTCATTCAGTTGCTATGAACTATATGTTTGTTTTTCTGATATTTTGTGTATCAAAATTGTAAATAAGGTCAGTTTACCCAGCAACTTGCAAATTTCAAAACAGTAGGTCTTATAATTGCATAGTCATTTAAAAACATACAACACAATGTATTGTATAATAAACAAGCATGTTTGATAGTTTTAGCACTTTAATCCTTAATGATCCTTTAAAAGACTGAGCAGGATTGAGACCCATTATAGAATGATGTCATTACAGCATGAGGAAGCGTGACAAGGTCAGTCTATGTCCATGAGACAGAGGCGGGTACAATTATTCTAGTATCTGAAAACTGAAATCCATCTTTTAGGGAAGTACAAACATGTTTATAAATGTTTCTCTATACAGACGTGCTAATCAGACTCAAATGCATGACTCTGGCTTTGCTGGTGGCATAATCTCACCCAGAGTTTAAAGCTGCCCTTTTCCTTGCCATAGTATGGCCATAAAGTGTTTGGCATGGTCCCGCAGAGTTACAAAAATGTGTGAATGAACCAACTATGCAAAAGCATTCCACTGTTAGAATAGCAAATTACATTTGTTTTTTAAAAAGTGTGTATCCTTGGTGTCATCTTGGCCACCCAAATTAAAATGACAGTCCCTACACATACTTTCTGTTTACACACACTTTCAGCCTCATTATTCTCCAAAGCAAGCTGATGTTATCCTTTCACTTGTTTGTCTTACTTTCTGTCTTGTCCATGAGAATGCAGGTTGCACTTATTTGTCTGTTTCATTGCTGTCATATCCCTGACATCAAGAACAACAATGGACACAAAGAAAGACTAATGAAGGATGACCATGGTGCATGGCCATTCTATAAATGCTTATGTGGGCAAAGCTAAAGGAAACCTGAAAACTGTTAGGAATCCTTCATTAAAAGGCTTGCATTTCCTTTAATGTCCCAATCATAATATGTCAAAGCCCATAAAACAACTTAGTTATTGTTAATTATTTTTTCTTTTATTATTGGCCTCATCAGCAGTTTTGTCTGTTTAGTTCTTACTGTGAAGAGAGGCGAGTTCACACCTCAGATGTTAAACTTAGTCTTACAGAAAAACATAAGCTGAAAAGAGGAGTTTCCACCTCCTACTATTGATCTTAAGTGTAAATTAATAATCCACTCTCCGAAGCAGTTATCTACCATTAAATGCTCATAAATTCCCAGTGTATACTCAACTGCAAAACACTACAGAATGATTATAAACAGTACTAATAATAAACAGGGACATGATTTTTTTTTTACCACCCTCTGTTCTCACTTCACTTGGGAGATCTGTCAAATGACTCTGTGGCAGATTGGAAACGAGAGGCTACATTAGAAGTCATGGCCCAATGGCCCATTCCATATTTCACAGCTTGGTAATCACTGTTTAGAAAACACTGGCTTTGTTTATTAGCTTCAGCAGTGTAATAAAGACCTGTGGGGAATCTTTAAAGAGAAAAAAACGAGAGTGGAAGGACAAAAGAACTGGAAAACAAGAAAAATTCCAGGGTGGTGTTGCTTTCTTGAATCTTCAAGAGGGATGTCCCTCTGACTTTATATAACTCCCAGGAAGAGCACAAGGTTTGACAGTACCGGAAAGGGACACTTCTGTCTGTATGAAATTTTCTCAAGTCCCTGACTCCCTTGGTTTGAAAACCACTTCATTATGCAGGATTTTCCTAAACAAAACCCTGCACATAGCTTGCACAGGATGGAACAGGATGTGCTTCTATTTGCACTTCTAGAATGAGTGCAAATGTGTATTTGTTAAAAGAGTGTAAAATGATGCAGATGGTAGTGGGAAAAGTCTTAACATTGTCCTTTTCCTCTTAGTATCTTGCTCCTTTCTTTCTGAGTTTCTCTTGACCACTTTATGCTGCTTTCCGGGAATCTTCCAGATGAAGTCCCATAATTGGCTATCAGTGAACTGGAGACACAAAAGACTTTAAATTTATCTTATCTATTTTCAGAGAGAATGATGTAGTATACATGCAGAAGAATAGCATGTCTGAAGACATTTGCTTCATTTAGACAGTCTAATTTAATCTGCAAAATGTGCATACATGTGACGAATACATGCATTTCTCTGAATTTTATACTCTTTGGTACTTTGCTGTAGACCAAGTGGGAAAATAAGGCAATTCAGAGGTCAGAATAAGACAATAAGGACTTTTTAACTTACAGTGTGCAGAGAAAGGTACTCACCAGCACTGACAGTGATAGCCTCTATGAACTGTTCTCTCCAGCTGTTGGTACCCACCACCAGGGCCAGGTTGGTCTTTTTAATGAGTTTGTCCACTGTACTCTAGAAAGGTGGAAAAGAATAACAGTAATTGCTCAACTTGTGAAGGCCTGGGGAAAATCTAAGACCTTGTTGATTTGGAAATCTCAGTTACATAAAGTCTAGCAGATGTTAGGCTCAGAACAACAGCACTGACATCAAACATTATTACAATTATGCAAACAAGCATGGTTTTTGTTGGAAACATTCTGAAATGGAAACTTCTTTGCAGCAATACAAGCCTTCTTCACTGACTAATGGCCAATGAAGAATAGCCTCAGTGTTTAGAAGAGCAGCTGTTAAAGGCCCATCCATTCCCTGAATGCTTTGTAAACTTGTTTCTCTACTGGCCTCATCTCTAGGGCAATGTCTGCAACTGAATGAATACAGGCCCTGTGAGCAACCAGAAATGAGCGACAGATTTTGAAACTGTGCTTTTGTTTATCAGTGATATGCATCCAGGTAGTGGAGTCTTAAGGTTGCCTCCTGCATAATCATCCATAATTTTGTCAGCTTTATGATGAATATTAGAGATTTGTACTGTCACCTCATTCCTGTTGCAAACAAGAAAAAAGGCAAAAAAAAGCAAAGGCCATTTCTTATGGCTTTGGGATATTGCTAATAACCTTGCACTGAATTTCTCTGCTTTACTAGCACTGTGATGCATGTCTCTTTTCGTTCGAACTTTTTTTTTTTTTTTTTTTGTCTTTTTGAGACAGGGTCTCTATGCAGTTCAGGCAGGCCTTGAGCTCACTTTGTAGCCCAGGCTGGTCTCAAACTCACAACAATCCTCCTGCTTCAGCCTCCTGAGTGCTGGGCTTACAGGCGTGACATTCGAACTTTTTAAACACTTAGTTTTGTACAATTAATTAATTCTCTCTGGATGTCTAAATTCAGTTAGTGCAATAACAGGACCAGCCAAGCATTCACAAGAAGACTAAGTAAGAAGAGGCACTCACAGCGCTACCACCAATCATGGCAACTACAGGGAGAAGGATCATTTCCAGGATAGTGAGGCTGTTCTTTCGAGAGAAACTACTACATTGACTAGTCTAACAAACAAAGACACTTACTGTCAGAGCATCTTCCAATTTCCTCTAATTGCAAAGAGGCAGAAAACATGTATTATTTGTCTTAGGTCAGAATCTGTATGTTTCATGCAGTGTACCTGAACTGACTATGGTTCGAGAGAAAGCATTTGTCAGCTAATGGGGAGAATATATGATCTGAGGGGTTTATATGAGAAGTTGAAGCCAATTTTTAATATCAAGCATGTTAATTCAAGAAGAGTCATTGGAACTGACTTGAAACATTGAGGGGATAATAAACATGCAAGGGCTCATCTTTAACTGGCTCACTCTATACGCGCAATGTTATTCTTGTCTACATTGTATGTCCTTTGAGTGGTGAGCTTTCAGATTCCAGCCTTGTGCACAGAACTGTGGGTGCCCCTGGTAACTGCTGTTGGGCAGAGTAACATGAACCACATAATAAGCATCTGTCTTTGCTCTCTCAACTCAGCCACATCTCAGCACGCACTTGGAACATCTTGCTTGATGCCAATTCAAAGTGCTGTATACTATGCAACAAAAGTGACCTTGATTTTTCCTAACTTGGGGAAGCTCTCTCCAAAGGGGCACTTTATTCTGAGGTCACAGCAGAGAATCTTATCATCTGGGAGATAAACAGTTGAATAGATAAACAGCTCTTACAGTAAGACACAGACTTCCTCAAGAAACATCTGCTAAAGAACAAATTTTTAAGTTAAAATAAACATTTACATAGGTGTAAAGCCTATGGTGGCATTTAAATTTTATTTCATTTTAATCCTGGAGGGTCACAGTATAGCAAAAGTTACTGCTAGGGGTTGATTTGCTTGCATATATATTTTTTCTTGACCAGTGGGAGAAAGGGGAATGAACAAAGATGAATTGGAAGTTCAGACACTGAACTTGGACATTACTTTCTACATTTACCTGGAGGGTTCTTAAAAGCTAGCGATCAGCTTTTCACTGCACTGGATTTCAAGACACTGTGAAAACCTTATCCTCAGCATTGTGTCAATAAAGTCAGGCACACAGTCACAGCATGGTGAGCAAGATCTCTGGGTCAATCAGAGGACATTTGTGAAGGGTCACCCTGATTTGGGTTTCCAGTGCAATCCTGGACAGTTTGGACAATTTCTTTATGTTGTATAAAAGAAAACTTCTTAAATGAAAATATAATATCAAAATTGTTTATTGAGGACATTAAAAAATATGCTCCCAAAGTGCCCCAGACATTAATGGTAACTGTGATAACTGGAGGCAATGAGAGGAAATTGTCTATGGAAGAAATTCTAGGAGACTAAGTATCCCTTAAAAACCGGGTTATATAGGGAGACTGGGGCAAATTTCCAGTGCTCAGATCATTGGAGTGGCAGCTACAGAAGGCTTCGAACCTGGAAGGCTCACCTAACAAAGTTACTGTAATTGCTTTTATCACCATGGATATTTGGAAGGGAAAGGTTGAGAGGTGTCCCACAGGAGAGAAAACACACAATTCCCCATGAGAAATCCAGGAGGAGTAGGGGCCAAGCTTGCTGCAGAAATACCAACCCGCAGAATCTCTGCTGTGGAGAATTTGTGAGTTTGCGTCATTCATGTGCGTACAACAAACCACATTTCAGGTCTCAAAACTGGGTTCTGATGGTCAAGTTTTGTCTAGAAAGAATTTATTCTGTTTTCCCTGTCCCCCTTCACCTTGTAGGAATGAGCGAAAGGAAACTGATATCTGCTAGAGGAGAAAGATTAACTATGTTTTTATCTTTTAAAAATCCTACTTTAGTTGAAAAGACAACTTTCTTTTCAGCTGTCTTCCTATCAAGCATTTCAACCTGTGACTAAATTTAAAAATGAATCAATGGACCCAGCGTGAGGATAAGAAGCCGCTATCATGAAGCATCTGGAGGAAATATGGAGGCTCCTAAATTGGTGGCCTGATTCTCACTTTTGGAATCTTCATTTTAAGAGTTTGCCTTTGAAAATAAGTAGGGAAAATACTGCTCTGCTTTGGGCTTGTATTTTGGAAATCCAGAGAGGTTATGCCCCTGCTCATACGGCATTGTGGAACTGAAGTGTGGCTCTACTGGACTCTTGTCAGATGTCAGGAAGGGGTGGGAGGTGGGGTGGGGTGGAAGGGAGCAACCAAGGACTGACAGGAAATTTCAACTCAAAGTTTTAGGCTCATTCCAAGCCTTATACCTAACTTCTGTAAGAATGAGTTTTACCATGTAGAAACTTTGGACTCTAATGCAGACATTGTACCAAAGGAAGTGGGATCTGAAGGGAGTGACTAGCTATAAATGAGAATTTGCTGATAGGATGCTCCACAGAGATACTGCTGTCTTTCTCTCAGAACAAAAGCCTCCTGATTTTTCAGAAGTGTGAAAGCTTTGCTTCTGAAAGATTTGTTAGCTTTTTCAAACAGACTTTGGTTTCCTCCACCTAACAATCATTTGAACCCCACATTGGTGTCCTTTTTGCTGTTTCTTCAGACAAAGCTTTCCCTTGGGGGTGTCTCTGACCCTGTGCAGTGATGCGTGCCCTTGCCAGGTCCTGGCTCTTACCTTGTCTGGTTTACAAGACTCCTTCATTCTTTTCTAACTCTGTAACTCCACTGTGACTCTGTAGGCCCCTCTCAAAGAATACACCAGTCATATCTGAAATGACATCTCCCTCTCCTTTGAGGTGGATCTTAAAAATGGCGCCGACACTGTGCACGGCTGGCCCCAGGTGAGCAGGCCTCCCGGGTGGGCTGTGCTCCTGGCATACCTTGAACTCATAGGACTCCTCAATGATCACTTCTAGCTTGGTGTGCTCTCCCAGGATGGGGCGCCCCAGTTCTGCAATGCGTCTCTCCTCTTCCTCTTTGCTGGTTAGTGGCTGTTTGTCATCATATTCATCTGGGGAAGGGAAGGCAAGACAGTGAACGATGTGCTCTTTTTCATTTGACAATCCTTTGATCTTGCTATGAGAGAACGAAGGAAGAGAGCACCTCTAATGGCCTACTAACAGTCTTTGAGCAACATAGTGAGGCTGAAGGGGAGACTACTGGATAGATACTAGGCAAACTGGGAAATGTAACAGTATGATAGGAGACAATTATAAGGCCATATTGTCTAAACTGATACAATAAAAATACAGAGAAGAAAAAGTAACACATAAGGATGTGTCACAGAGAAAGACCCAGCCCACAGGTTTGGGCTGCTGTCTCTTTGTTCATGATCCCTGCAATGTTCAGCTGCTTCTTCGTACATATTCCTTCATAACTGCACCAAAGGGAGACATAAAAGTCAGAGAGAACCTGAGGGATGCAAAAGTTTGGCATCCTTTTATCCATTTTGTAGAGTCAACAGAAGTTGATTCAGGTCCAAAAGGAGGATGGAAAGAAAATTCTGATTTATCTTCTCACTTGCCAAGAGTACTTGTCAGAAATTAAGCAGTAAAACACTCACTCCATGGTTTCATGAGATACCTGGGCTCTGGGGCTTCCTGTTTCGGGTACAGAGCTGGAATATGTTAGGAAAACCTTGACCATGGTAATGGTAAACAGGGAGGCTGAGGCTGAGGCTTTGGGAAGTTAATACTCATCCACTGTGTGGACATGATTATTTCCAGAGCCACCATGTCATTTACTAGGGACTAGTGGGTGCTGAGCAAATGTTAATGGACCCAAGAACCCATTGATAAGGGAAAGCTCACAGGTGACTCTCTCTGCATGAAGGTCATTAGGATAAATTGCAGCTTGAAAAGGCTGTGAAGATGTGGAGGGTAAATGATAGCTCTGAAGTCACCTTTCTCCTTCTGGCCCAGGGTTCTAGAACAAGACAAGCTATTTCCTGCCAGCGACAAGTGGAATGACCCTCACCTCTAGTGCCAGTGATGATATGAAAACACAAACAAAATAAACAATCAGCCCTAATAGTTCCTGTAAGAGGAGTGTGTTGACTGAGTAATCAAGGGGTGAGACTTCTTACCCAGAATGACTTCTGCATTTGAGACATCAGTTTCTTCAGGGGACCAGACCCGTCATACCTCCCATTCCCTGTGGAGACCCATGGTGTCCCCTCTGCCAAAGGGCCCTTCTGTAGGGGCTGCATTTGTTTCTCCAGCAATGGCTCCAGCAAATAGTTCCTAGGCCATTTGCTTACTGAGAGAGCAGAGAGTAGATGGGCAAGAGTACTGTGAACATCTGTATTTTAGTATCAAAACTAATAGAAGGTAAAAGCAGAATGTAGCATTTTGATTACTTTTTTAGTATATATTAAATAATTTCTTCTTAAAAGAATATCTTAAGGTTGGCTTTCCTATGTCCAGTGATTACAGAAGATCAAAGAAATTAGATGAAGACTAACAATAAATTATTTCAGACTATTCAGGAGCTGTAGAATATTAACAGACAAAAGAGAGACAGGTAAATCATTAAAGTGGTAATTTTTTAAATAGTAGAACTGGGAAGGTAGAGTCCTCAAGGAAAGGCAAAGGGTTCTAGGTGTAGTCCCTAGGATTTGTGAAATTATGTGTGTTAGTCTAGGATATTGACTAAGATAGTGAAGTCCAATTTATCCAAAGGACAAGACAATTATTTTTTGATACCCACTGCTTTCTGATCACTAAACCCATGATAACACTATTTGTAGTATTTGTAACAGCAAGTAATATTGCTGTTTTTGTTCAAAATTTTGGAAAACATGATATCTTGAAGATTTATGTTAAATAAGCATTATTTTCCCAGAAGAAGAAATATTATGACTTGGTTATCTATTTGAAATTTATAGTAATTTAGAGACTATTTATTATGGCCACTTTTCTGTAATTTACTTATATATGACAAGTCACTTCAAAGTAGAAAAACAGAGAAGTTTTAAAAGATAAGTGATGTGGTGAGACTTTTTCGGCAGCACTTCACAAAATGAAATAGTTTTGGAGCGTGGTATGCAGTCAAGGTACATGATTATAAATAAAAATCAATCAATGAGTGAAAACTACTTTGCTTTTCAGTAATACGTCAGTCTTTCTAATCAAGAATAGATACTTAGTTTGATGACCTTAAATTTATAGCCCGTCTCTAACATTTGCTTTACTACTACTTTTATTTTGTTCTATTTTATTTTATTATTTTAAACTTAATTAAGCTTATTGGTACAATTTAGGTATATAGAATGATCACAATCATCATAGGGAATCTGTACCTGCACACGATATACTTTGATTTGTCTTTTTTTCCCTCCCATTCTTCTCCCCTCTGTGGAATCCCTCCTCCCTTTTTTACAAAGCTTTGTTTCCATATTATCCTTGTTTTCTTATTTTTCCTTTTTCCTTCCTTCCTTTACTCTGCTCATCTCTAGTTTCTCTATCCTCCTATGTAATTTCTTACCATTTCACCATATTTCTTCTGCAATTTGGTTCTTAGTTACACTGTTAGTCTCTCACACCAGGTAATACATTATTTACACACATGTCCAGTTTATTCAACTTAAGAATATGCGTTGTCTGCAATTAATGAAAATTTAACTTCTTCATTTCCTATTCTGATTCTTATTTCTCCCTCTTGTCTAATTGCTCTGGTTAATGTTTATAGAACTATATTAAATAGGAGCAGTGACAGTGGACATCCTTGTCTTGTTTCTGATTTCAGAATGAAAGCTTTTGGTTTTTGACCATTTATCATGATGTTGGCTGTTGGTTTATGATAGATGCTTTCATCGGCTTGAGATAAATACTAACTCATCTAATTTTCTGTAGGATTTTGGTCCTGTATAGGTGCTGGACTTTGTCAAACACTTTTTCTGCATCTACTGAGATCATATGGTTTTTATCATTGACTCTGTTGACGTAGTGTATTATACTGATTGATTTGTATATGGTGAATCATTCTTGCATTCCTGAGATAAATCATACTCGGTCATATAGTATAATCTTGATGATTTGCTGCATCCTGTTTGCCAGTATCTTACTGAGGAGTTTTGCATCTATGTTAATTAGGGACATTGGCCTGTAGTTCTTTTTTGGTTGGATCATTGTCTGGTTTTCAGGATAATATTTCCTACAGGCATGAGTTAGAGAGTATTGGTTCCCTTTCAATGTCATTAAAGAGTTTGAGGAGCATCAGCATTATATCTTCTCTAAAATTCAGCAGTGAATCTGTCAGGGCCTGGGCTTTTCTTTGTTGGTAAATTTTAAATTATGTTTTCAATTTCATGAAATGATATTGGGATATTTAGTATTTTTATAACTTATTGACTCGATTCATATGTACTTAGCAATCTGTTCTTCTGTTTTCTATCTTTTCATATGTACTTAGCAATCTTTTCTTCTGTTTTCTATCTTTTTAAAGTTCCTCAAGTAAGTTTTGATGATCTTCTAAATTTTTGCAGGATCCATAGTGATTTCATTGTTTTATTTCCTAATTGAGTGAATTTGAATCTTTTCTTTCCTTTTTTTGGATAAGTTTGGTTAAGGGTTTGTCAATTTTATTTACTCTTTCAAAGAACCAACTCTTTCATTCATTGATTCTTTGTATTGTTTTGTTAGTGTGAGTTGCATTAATTTCTTCTCAGATCTGTATACTTTGATCCCTTCTATGGGTTTTTGACTTGATTTCCTCTTCTTTTTCTAGACGTTTGAGGTGCAGTATCAGTTTTTATTTGAGCTTGTTTTGTTTTCCTGATACAGATTCCACTATACTGTATCAGCATTTTCATTTAAGTGTAGATATTGTTTGATTTCTTCTTTAATTTCATCATTGGTTGTTCAGGAGATTGTTATTTAATTTCCACATGTTTATGTAGGTTTTTCAGTTTCTTTTGCCACTGATTTCCCATTTTGTTGCACTATGGTCAGACAATATGCATAAGATAGTTTCAGTTCCTTTGTATTTACTGAAGCGTACTCTATGGCCTAGTATGTGGTCTATTTTAGAGAATGTTCCATGCACAGTTGAGATGAATGTGTATTTTGATGTTGTTGGGTGGAAACTATAAACATCTAGTAAGTCCATTTGTTCACAGGTTTGATTCAGTTATTATATTTATTTGCTGATTTTTTTCATCTGGTTGATCTATCTGTGACAGTGGGGTGTTAAGGTTCCCCATCACAATGGTGTTTATAGAGTTTTCATGTCCATTAATATTTGTTTTATATTCTTGGGTGCTCCTGTAGTTGCATATATATTTATGGTTATCACCTGAAGTTTTCCCCTAACAAGTAGGTAGTGATCTTCCTTATCTCTTTTGATTATTCTTGATTTACAGTTCACACTTTCTGAAAATAGAATACTAAACTTTTTTTTTCTGACTTCTTGTTATATGGAGTATTGTTTTTTCATTCTTTGACTTTCCTTCTATAGATTTTATTTTGAGTTAAATGTGTTTCTTGTATACAGCATATTGTTGTGTATTGTTTTTTGTTCCATTTGCCAGTCTGTTTCTTTTGATTGGTGAATCAAGACCATTTACATTGATGGTTATAACTGAGGTGTACTGTCTTGTCCTTGCCATACTATTTTCATGATGTGGGTTCCCCATCATTCTCCTCTGTTTAATTGCTTTCCGTGCCCGATGGTTTCTTTTTATTGGTGTTCTTTGGATTGTGGTCATTTTTATATCTTTCTGGAACACTTTTCAATACACTTTTTAAAGTTGGTTTGGTGGTCATAAATTACTTCAGTTATCCTTTGTCATAGAAAGATCTTATTTATCCATTAATTTTGCATTACTACAATTTTAAGAAAAAGCAGATTACATGAATGGAACATTTGATAATATTTAGCTAGATTTTCATAACATTTCCTCACTGTGAAATTATTTTATTTTACTTTGCAACTTATGGAAAATTACACTAATTTTCAGCTACTAACAGTATGAATGATTTTCAAAGCAAACACTGTAAAGGAAATATGAAAATTGCAAAACTATAGGAAATACTGTCCTAAGAGATTTCATACCAATCTAAGGAAACAACAAAGTTTCTATCACTTGCTACATTCTTATTCCAAACCACACTTTTATCCTATTTATGTGTCCCTCTGGAAATGTTTTCATATTTCCACCTATAGTACTTAGATCCTGTATATCTTTCAATAATCTTCTTCCCATATGAAATACGCTGATTGAAAATACTAAAATACTTTAATATTATACTAATTCCCTAATATTTATTGTGTATATCCAGCATGAACATTCTCATATACTGCCCTGTTTTCTTAATCTTTAATTGCATTTACATATTTTTATGTTGCATATCTAGCTGTCCTCCGAAGTCTCATGTACTGGTGGGGAAGACTTTTGGGAGGTGAGTGTATTGGAGGTGATGTGCTGATAGGAGGTACAGCCTGGATAGAAGAGGAAGGTTCCCAAAGGGCACTGCCTAGAAGGATTTATCTCCCTCTCTGGCTTTTCCCTTTGCTTTCTGGTTCCCAGATACCATGAGACAAGCACTTCCTCTGGCCTGACCCTTCCCCACATTCCTTCCTGTCTGGGAGTCTGCCAACTATGTACCGAAACATCTGCCAAAATGAGCCTCTCCTTTAGGTTATAGGTGTCAAGTATTTTGTTCCAGTGATAAGTAAAGAGTTTAAGACACACACAAATACTCAGAGGATAAAACTGCCAAGATAGAATGGCAAGTCTATCTTGTAAACTGTAGAGAGAAGCCTTTTAGGGAACAATGTATAAAATGTCATATTTATAGTTTGATTCTCTTTTATTTTCTTCCTCATTAAAAATGTTTTTTTTTTTAAACATGTAATTGCACTTCTACAGTATGACAGTATCAGGAATTTATGGTCTTTGGGAAAGAAAGGCATACAGATGAACGACTTCTAGCATAGTGTAGTAAGGGAAGAAATATCATGGTGAGAGCGGTAAATTGGTTTGCCTTGGCCTTAAAGCTAGCCAGATGGCAGTGCGAGGAAGGGTGGCTAGGAGGCTAGGATGCCTCCAGTCAGGCGGACAGAAGTCAAGTACAAGGCCACAGCATCATGGGCTGTTCATGACTAGTTTCACTTGATAAGCACTGTGAACATTTCAGAGTTAGTTACATTTATACGTAATTGAGAGATAATAATCAAGTAAGCCTGTATTAATACTGATAAATTACCATTTATGTTCCAGATTGTTGACACTGGAGAAGAGAACTAAGTCTTTTCTTTTTTAAGAGTCCTCTCTTTAGATGTTATTCATTGAATGGAGAAAAGGTTTAACAGCGTTTGAGAGAGGTCAACTATTGTGTTTGTTTTCTTTTTATTTAGAGTATCAAAAGCAGATAATTTTGCTGTAGTCAAGGTCCCTTTATTTCCTCTGTATTCAGAGTGATAACACGCTGTGGTTTTAGTTTTATTCATCTTCCTTCTCCATTTGTCCCTCCCCCCCTTGTGTGTACTTTTAAAAATCATATTTTATTGAAAAATTGGGAATAAATTACAGTATTAATCAACCAAAATAACTGAAATCAAATGCAAAATTAACAGCCACTGATAAAATCAGTATTGAAATGATGTACAGCAATCCTGTGATAAAATCACTGGGTTATCGGGGTTGGGGGTGTCTCACTTTCTTTGAATGCTTGATTTTTGCAAACAGCAAAGCTCACAGGTATCTTGGACTAGTAGAATTATGAAAAAGCTGCTCCTAGTGCTTTTGGTTCAAGCTGCATTTTGAAGCAACATCACTGTGAGGTTAAAGGGTGAGAGAGAAGCCTTTTAGGGAACAATACAACTCACATGGGCTATCAGAGTAGAGCTCAGTAGCTGAGAAACCCCTGTTGATATTCTTAAATGTTTTCATACTATTGTTCTTAACACACAATGTAGAGTTTGAAAAAGGGCACAAGTCCAGCAGTGAAAAAATTGTGAAAGATTATTTTGATCCTTCAATCAGAACCATGCTAATAGATTTCAAAGCAGAGGCCATTTGACCTGGTTGATCTTTTTGACTGGAGCCAAGAAAGATTGGTTCTTTAATTTGCTGAGGAATATTCAGGAACAGTTTTGTAGTCATGGATGGGTATCATGATTATGGTCCACTGAGTTCAATAGAAGTGTTTCTACCATCATGTCCCATGATGGGCAAGAGTAGTGAGTGGAGAGCAAACATTCTTGTCCTCATCCAGTGATTTAGTGCCAGGATATGGTATTCACGCTCTACACTCAGAGTAGCTCTGCTATAATTAGGTCATACTCTAATCACTCGGTGCACATTCTTTTATGGCTCTTACGGAGAAACCCCACACATTATCATCTATTTATCAGGAAAGGTAGATGGCAGGGAGATACAGCTTGGCTTCTAAAAGAATTTCATTTTGGTTGAAATGACAGAGTCATAAAAGAAGAAATATTTTCAAAAAACCTAGAAAATACTCCAACTTGAGAGGGAGTGGCCAATGAATCAGCTTCTCTGTAGGTCCATGCCGCCTCCTCCACAGTGTCTTCCATCATGTCCTGATGTGCTGTTTTGCTGCGAATCCATGGAATCCCTAGCTGCCAGGGAAGCCACCATATTACTTAGAGGGCACAGAAGCTACAATACAGGAATCTAATGTCTACAGACTCAGGGAATACTCGGTGACTATGGCTGGCAAGGATCATGATGAAATGAATACCTGCAATTGTGATTACAGTAGAGGGGATCGGATGGTCTCTAGCATGAACTTTCCTGAAGACAGGTTGGCCTGGCAAAAGGACAAGCAGAAAATCAGCAGAATGGACTGCATGGATTTGCCATCAGACCCCTGTGGAATTAGTTGGCTAAATTCACACCCAGATGCACACACTGCAGGCAATGTTAGTTTAAGAATTGAGTGGTGTCTTCACTCCCATGAAGGTCACAAGAGGGAGCTTTGGTAGTTACCTATGGAGGCTACTGTCCACAAATGGGGAAAGGGTTCCACGAGGCAAGTCACATGCCCATGGTGTGGGCAAAGTGAGATCCCTGTGTGTCTCTGAAATATAGTATTTGAGTGTTCAGGTCTTTCAAATCACTGCTTCCAAAGGCATCACCAAACAACAGAAAACACTTGGTGCAGTGACGGGTGTCTTGGTTTTGAAGTTCGAGTCAAAATTTCAGACTGGAGTTTGCTTCTCCAGTTTCCAACAAGGAAAAAGGGATAATAGTGCCTGGCCTCTCTATTCGCAGGTTTGTCTGAGTGAAGTAACTGCCATTTGTTTGCCATCTAAACTTGGACAGGGTGTTTCTCCTCATGAAGACTCAACTTTTTCAGTTGTATAATGAAGCAATCTTGAAGGGCTTTGTTCCTCCCACTGATATACTGGAGTGATAAAAATGTTTCCAACTGTCAGAAATTTCACAGTTCAACTTTCATAAAATATACCTTATTAAGCCTGTTACAGGAACATACAATGATGCATGGAGTAGTATTAAGAGGTGTATTTTATGTTACATAATTCTAAGACATATGGTTGATGCTATAGGAGTTTTAGGGGAATCAAATATATCTCTCTTCCTCTGAAATTAATCCATAATATTGAATTTTATAAAATTTCCCTATTTATATGCTCTATCTTTTCCCTTTTGGGGTCTCCCTCATTTTCCACTTGACTGGAATTCATAATGACAGCATTTATAGACAGACGCTGGGTTGAAAAAGAGTTCACTGTGTTATTTTAAGAAGCAGGTAAAATTAAGGAACTGGGAGGAAAGGAACAGAATGGTGGTAGGCTTAGGACAGTCATCACATTGGCTATTATTTAAAGTCAGGGGGCTTGGCTCTGACCCTTGGATGGGTGATTGGAGGTAGAAGATTAATCCCTTGGAACCTTTTATCATGACTATAAGTAAGAACAATAAAATCCTTAATAATAGTGATAAAATGATAGTCTTGACAAACTCTAATGAGCTATAAGGTATAGAATATTCTCATACACCTAAGAGTTCAGGGATGATGATATCACAGATCCAAATAAGGTTCTTTCAATGAAGCAACAGGTAAAGATTTGCAAATTACCAAGGTACCTCCCAAACTTAATGTCTATCACTAATAAGATTTCTAAAATAACTGCATTAGGCTGAGGCCCAGATGGCCTTTTCGATTTCCATATACTCTGTTTCAAATTTAGACACTGACACTTAGCTATACAAGAATGTGTAAAAGCTTCAGGCAAAGTCCAAGAGCTGGGTTAATTCTTCTCTTTCCTGCATCTCAAATCCTTGACTTCAAAGCTCCATTCGGACTTCAAAGAAAAGTTCTTTAGGGTCTTAAAAAGCTGTTTTTCACTGTGTAGACTCAAAGTTTTAGAGCTTTCCCCAGAAACATCAGTAGAGAGTGAATCCTGGGCATTTGGGGCTGACTCAGGGGAAGAAATGAACGTAAAGTAGCACGGCATCTACCAATGTGGAAATTTCCAGAATATTATCTTGTTCTATGGATATTAAATTCAAGGTCTGGAGGCAGGATAATGACAGTTGAAAAAGTGTTGTTACAGAGTAAGATTTTAAGAAAAATTTAGTTAACTGCCTGAAACGGGAGAAAGTTTTGGAGCAAGTGATTCTGCCATGCTGGATACAAGACAGGGCCAAAGCAGAGAAAGATGAGTATTTCTGGATAGACAAGATGAAACTTGGCGTGAAGAATTTTTTGAGAAAAGAAAACTAAGATCCAATTACCACCTGAGACACTAAAAGGAAGACAGGTCTAAGACTCAGAAGGAAGGCCTTAAAAATGAAATTTTAGCATGTTAATGAGAGAACGGGAGGATTTCTAAGGACATCATGGCATTCTATGCAAATATTTTTAGTTGAGTTCTCATTATCAGGTTCTATAGGACCAAAGATGCTGTCAGGGCATATACTCTTTCCACAATGATTGATTCTAGAAAAATAACTACTTCCATGAAGGGTGGAAGGCTGGCTTGCCACAGTTGCTCTCTCCTCACATCTCTCAAGGGTAACTAATTCATCCTTGAATGACGGAAAGAGAATGTTTTCAAGACATTTTTAATGAGTTAAAATTATGGATGAGAGGAAGACAAAAATTTAAATAAGTGTGAATTCCTGTTCTTGGATTCATAAATACTTCCAGTGATCTAGAATTGGAGCCCTGGGAGAACTCCAGATGAATCAGATTTAAGGAATTTTTTATGAGGACTTTTCCTGTTTAACTGTTTGATTCCTTTCAAATTGTGTATGTCTGAGGATCTGTGTATCATTTTGTCAATTAATGCTGCATCTGGAGGGTAGCAGTGGAAAGCAACAATTTATGTTAAACTGCCCATATTCAGAAAGTTCCCCTTTGGATAGAATCACTCTGAAACTACATGTTTTCAAGTTAACATTACCAATGATTTAGCTTAACCCCAACCCCCATACTAGTGTTGTAATTATTAGAAATGTTCATAGCATTTCCTTTTAAGTATTTTTTCAACTGTTTGATATCATAATCTTGATATTCTCACAATGTGTTGGAAAAGGACACGCAGGCTATGGGATGTAGGCATTAGATATGTCTTCAACCTTCAGCTTTTGACAGATCATAGCTA
Source organism: Hydrochoerus hydrochaeris (assembly GCA_004027455.1). Taxonomy (NCBI): domain Eukaryota; kingdom Metazoa; phylum Chordata; class Mammalia; order Rodentia; family Hydrochaeridae; genus Hydrochoerus; species Hydrochoerus hydrochaeris. The sequence continues at coordinate 500,479 of PVLA01000093.1, forward strand.
TTATTTGGTATCTAGCTTCCTTTCTAAATCTGCATAGATGATTCTGACAAGGTGAGAAGATATTTAGGGAGCAAAGAGGATGCTCTTAGGAGAGATCTTCTATTTGTGCACATGAAAATAGCTTTAGGTATGTGCTAAATTATGCAATAAATGGGTTGATACAATTTAGAATTTAAAGGTTTTAAGCTTTTTGGTTGGCCTTTGAGTTTTTAAGTTACGTATTGTAATGCACCCAAAGTGGCACAAGTATTATTTGCTGCCATGTTATTAATACCAAAACCAAATTCCCAATGAGGGTCTCAGATTGGGACAGTGGGTAAAGGCATGCTCCTTTCCTAACTTAGCAATTTCTCTTATTAGGATCCTAAGCTTGGGCTATGGAGCAGTCTTGGATATCCACTATGTTTTTACAAGGTCAGAAACTGTACATATCATCTATCAGAGTATGCTATATGTTATCAGTGCTGTGTGGTCATTTGCAAATTGGCCAGTATCAAATGTGAACAATTTTAAATTCCTCATATGAATTATGATCTTTAGAAATAAACACTATACACACCTTGTTAATTTGTGAAATGTTAAATGTGCAAGATTAGCAAGAGCACACCATGTATCACAACTAAATGTTAATGCTGGTTACAAAAGATATGCATTTGGGTTTGGTTTAATTTTGAGAATATTTTTTGGGAAAAGGGAACTTTAAAAAAAAAAAAAGTCTTACCGTACAGGTATTTTCCTTTATTAAAGCAAATAAAAACAAGAAATAATTTTTTAAAAAATGTAATACATTGAGAACAGATAATAAAAATTCAATTAGACAAGATTGCAAAAATTCATACCTGTTATTGTGAAGCCACCTAAAAAAGAAAAAAAAATAAGTAAATGTTACAATTTCACTTACACCCAAAATAGCAAATACAGTGACAGTAGTCTGTTTGATCACCTACCCAAAGTATGAAAACTTGCCTAATTATATTGTAACTAAGAAGAATTTGAAAACTTAAATTTATGATGGGATGACTAATTCTATAAGATTATAAAATGTACAAAAACTTAATAATTCTTATACATACCTATGAAATCATTGATTTTTATACAGATTATATTAATTTAAAAAGGTAATATAAATGATTTGGTTTTAACTATAAAAAAATGGCTCATGGCCCTAAACAACAATCTTACTAGCAAATCAATACAGATCAAAATCAGAGTTCTACTGTCTTAACCTAACAGAAATGGAAACCAACTTAGAAAAAAAAAGGAAAAGGTAGTGCAAGAAGTGAAATGCTTACCAAGCTCATTCAATAACAGGGCTGTGAAGGAAATAGACAAGACAAACACAGAATAAGAGACCAGATGAATAATGAAAATAAGAGGAATATCAGCAGAAAGAAATCCAGGCAGATTTGATTGGAGTGGTAAAAAGCCACTGCTTAAAAAATTGGTGCACCCCAAGGAAATGCGTTGGGACTATCTCCAAATAAATGATACCAACAAGTTTATTCAAATATATGTGACTGGAAGAAAAAAATCCCCACATATATAGTTTCTTTAAATTTAATAAGACATTTCTACTATATATGTTCACACAAAGTATCTACAGCTATAAAATATAGTAGAAATATTGCATAAAGTTCATCCTCACCTTGATTTGAGGGTTCTTCCTCATTAATTATTACCTGGGAATTAGTGAATCCAGCATTTGGAAGTCTTAAATTACCCTGAATCTTAGCTATCATACATTTTAATCAGTAAGAATAAGTAAAAGATCCTAATAAACTGCATTTTGCTTGCTTTTCCTGGAAGGAGATTTTGGCCAGAAATAAAGTTCTGTCTCTCTCTTTCTCTGAACAATCTATTTGGATGGTATGTTGGCCCCGAGATTTGCTTGTTTAAAAAATTCTTGACTCCTAAGAGGGGTAAGAATTGATGCTTATGTGCATGTCCTTCCTAGTGACCTCTGAACAATGTTAGATAACTAGACTGCCTCAAGTGGACACCCAATTACTCAGAGATAGGGCAGGGAAGGTGGGACAAACACAGATAGTTTCTTTTAGTTTATGTCATTTAAATTTAGACTGGGCCAAAGCACTTTGATTTAGAAAAGTGACCTTACTAAAGGTACTGAACAAATTTTACTTTTGGCATTGTAGAAGGGAAAGTTACATTTACATCTTTAGGCTAGTTTTTCCTCTAATGGTAGTGAAATTACCCTCTAAGGGTAATGTCTAACATAAGCTGTAATGTTATTTATAGTGACAGGAAACCACTTGTTGCAAAACTGGACAGCACCAACAAAGAATTTTAATTTGCTTTTACACAAGAGCATATTTTACTAAAATGACAACTGAAAGAACTGTATCCATGATACCCTTCCTTGAGAAACAAGACAGTTCTTTGGAGGAATAGTTTTAGAACGAAGTGCTTTTTCCTGGATGTTAATGAGCCTTTTTGATCTCATCTTTGTAAGACGTCTGCATACTTTTTTGAAGTTGCTTTTCCTTTTGTTCACTGCTTATGGAGCTTATTACATAAACAGTATTAAAATGATCACAAGTGCTCTTCTTTCCAGCATTTCAAAAGCCCCTGTTGCCATTTTGAACTTGCTTAAGTGAGGGATGTATATTTTGAAAAACCTCAATGGATCCTAGGTAGAAAGTTCTCATAAATGAGATTAAATTCCTTCAAATTTGGATCTATGAAGGAATTAGTCCTATGTATTTTATTTATTTATTTGTTTGTTTGTTTATTGGCTTTTTGGGGCAGGGTTTCACTATGTAGTTCAGGCTTGCTGTGAACTCACAGGATGGTCTCAAACTCATGGTGATCCTCCTGTCTCAGCCTTCCAAGTGTTGAGATTACAGCCATGTGCCACCATTTTTTTCTTACTTCTAATAGTATATGTTTCTTTCAGTGTAGTCTATTTAATTATTCCGTATACTACTCTTGTTAGCTGTACATAATTAGTAAGACATTAATATACAGTATGTTCATTTTAAATATATTAATTAAATCTGTTAAGGTAGCCACTGTGATAGCATAACTGCAGGAAATTCTGGAAACAATCCTGAATACAAGATTATTTGTAAACCTGACATAAAATTCCTTTCCTCCTTTATCAAGCATAGGCCACATGAAATAGGAAATCAAATATTAAAGAAAATTGGCTCTTTTTCAAATATTTTCTAGACCTTCGCATGAACCAACAAAATCTGCTTATAAGGGTATTTCTGTTTATATTTTTAATTTTACTATACATATTAAAATTTATGAATTCTATAAAGCTCAAAATATTCTAGAACATCAGGCTGAAAAGGTCTTAGGCAAAGATTAAATTCTTACCGAAGAATCATATCCTTCTAACAAAATAGAATTAATCTGAGTACAGTTTCATATATATGGCACCTTTTAATTATCATATTTGATGATATGAAAAGCATCATGCCAAGCCCTTGAATACTGATAAATCTACTCTTTAAGGATCTTTGTTCTCATTAATTTTTCTTTAAACACTGAATTCTCTAAAGAAGCCTAATTGTTTTCTTCTGAAATTTCTTTATCATTGCATTAGACATGTGTGCTATTACTAATAGGTATTAAGTAGCTTTTCTTTTTCTCCTCATTGAGGTATAATTGACAGAATACTACATATTGCTTCTCCCTATCATTTGGGGGAGGTTTAATAGTTGCAGTCACATTTTAGAACAAACCTCAAGTAGTGAAAAACTAAATCCTTTCTTTTTTATACCATCATTTCTTAATTACAAAAATCTCTTCTAGTAACTTATCAAATCTTGTTGCAATCGAGGTTAGTCAGCATTTTTTTTTTTAAAGAAAATGCGCATTGGTTGGTGCACTTGTGAGTCAGGGAAGGGAAATGAACCTGCTCAAGTTTCAAAGGCAAGGGTTCTTTAGTACTTGGAAGCTGAGGAAGAGGACAGAGTTAAGTGTGAGAGTAAGGAGACACGGAGAGAGAAGAGTACAATTTCTCGCTGATATGTCTTTGAATACTCTCACACCTTTCATTCCTCTTCTTATCCATTTTGGTTCCTCAAGCACAAGGGAGAAACTGCACTCTTTCTCATATTCCTCACGGTCAAATATTCTAATGGTAATGATCTTCCTGTGGGAACACAAGACAAAGGCAAAACAAATGGTTGGAGTCACACGCTCATGCTGTAGATGTCCACCAAGCTGGATGTTACTGTGATGTTACGGAGGGAGAATGGGCACCACATGGACCTCCCAAAGTATGTAAAAGGGCATCTTGGGTGCTCTCAGCTGACCCCTCTGAGGTTCTGTGGGCTAACTGATCCCTTGCACAAATGCTTCCTGTTTTGATTAGCAGTCAGAAGGTACCCCAAATTAAGACAGTGAATCAGGAAGTTGGCTTCATTCTCACATAATGTGACGTGTGTACCAAGAAGACATGAGAATAGAAGGCTTCACTGAATGCAATGCAAATTAATCTTTCAGACCTGGAATGTGCAGAGTGGCCATGATTGGCTGATTTAGCTTCAGGCCCAGCCCACCGCAGCCCAGTGTGAGAGCTATGCCCTGTTACATAGGTGGAGGGATGTGTGCCTGGTGTCATGTTCTGAAGAGTGCAGGCATCCAGGGTAGCACAGGCCAGCAGAAGCTGTTGGGCTCAGCCCTGGAGCAGCTACCCCACCTTTCTTTTCACTCATCTCCACCAGGCGGGGCTCTCCAATCTCAAGGAAGAAGGTCTTGTTTTTTTCATACTCCTCATCATCAATTACCTTGACTGATATTGTTTTGCTGAAACAGAGAAGAATAGAAATTGACGAACAAGGGGCAGAGGAAAAAGAAGGAATATAGGAACACAGAGGAAAGAAAGCAAGGCTAACACATCCCAGACAAACAGCAGTTGGGAAATGTCTGCACTTTCTGGTACTTCTTCAAGACTGGATGTCAGGCCTGAAAGATTGGAGAGGTTGTCCAGTACATAGTTCCCTTTGCTAGGGCCAGAGAATTAATTTAGATAAAGTATTTAGTACTATTAGGTTTGTCATCATCATGAAAAGGAAAAAGCAGAAAAAGCACAGATCATAATCATAAGGAAAGAAAAAAATTACATTTTTTAGTATATGTCTTTTATCATTGACTTGTCTAAATTAGGCCCTGGAATTCACTCCTTTAAAACATATCAATAAATCACAATGAAAAGTTAACAAAGGTTATCTCTGACGGATAGACTTAAGGGTCTTTTTTTCTTTCATTGTGCTTCATTATGTTTCCAAACACAATATTGTTGTCATAAAATTTTATTAAAATAATAAATGTACAAAAATGTCATAAAAATATAAAATCTTTTATTTTACTCTACCCAATGTGCTAGAATCTAATGCATTAGGTTAGTCAGATTTTCCACCTAGATCAAAACAGGAAGTTGTTCATATTTTACTTGCTTTTCTAAAGATGAGAGCAGTGACCTTGAAAGAGCTATTTTGAAAGTGAGGTCACAATGGCCTGAGTTGGGGAGGGGGAGATTCATGATACTGTGGTTATTTTCAGCTCTCCTAAAATTGAGTTTTGGTTTTCAATAAATATGCCATTTGCACTACCTTCAACTCCACTCATACACCAATGTTTTTAAGTAAAAATCCTTTTTATAATCGAGTCTTCAGCAGTTTATGCCCTAAGGGTCTATACTTGTAGGTGACTGGAATGCAGGCAGAACAAATTCTAATGTCATGCAAATCCCAACTTCCAGTAAGCATCCTTGATAACTGAAAACAAATAATATAATGTTGCCTTTTAATGAAATAATGAAATGCTTCATGAATTATAACTTAAGTTTCCCCAAATGCTGATTTTTCTTTGAAAAAAAAAAAAAGACTTTCAATAATGTTGGTCAAAATATTTATGATTAAAGTATTTGAAAAAATATGCTTGTGTAATCAAATGTTTAATGGCATTAACATTCCTTAATTTTGGTGGACTTTTCTAGGTGTTCTGGAAGGAAACTGATTGATGGTCTTGTTTTTATTTTATGGATCAAAGCCATCAAACTTCCTGTAGGCCTGTGCATTCTAGAAAGCATAAATTTTTTGTTTCCTGTTATGAAAGAAGCAAGATTATAACTGCTTTTAGTTCTCTGGATTTCCCAGTGCCTAAAGTCAAATGCTTAAACCTCCCTTTCTTGACTCAGCAATACAGAAATGAGATCAATTGATTGGTTCTGGTCCTTCAGAGGATCATAATGTAGTCTCCTTTCCCAGCTAAAGGTGTATAAGGCTAACAACCCAATTTCTTACTGTTAGAAACTAGAGCTCATGAAAGTGTCTCTTCTTTATATCTCAGCTCTATCCTCAAAGACTAACTCTAGAAGAACAACTAAATGACCAACCACTAGGATGACTTAAGCAAAAATTATTTATTTTAGAGTAGATATTTACAAAACTACCAACAGTATGACAAAGTCCAATTACACGTACAGAATTCTTGTCTAATGTTTAGAATTAATTTCTGGAATTTACCTATTTATTTTGAACATACAAAACAAAATAAACCTGGTCTGACTATACTAGAATATTTAATTATTCCTCCAATTCCAAAAAAAGTAAAAAAAAAAATAGAAGCAGCATGAGAGGACAGACATGCATGAAAGAGCCTGATAAATCTACTTCAGAATTGAGTTTGTGTGATAAGTTAGCTCAAAGCCATCCTGCAAAAAACCAGCAGATGTTATCTATGTTATCAACAATTGGTACTTTTAAGTATTGATTTCTACTTTCTATTTTTGTAATCTGAAAACTTTAGTTGTGGAACATCTCTACTGAAGCAACCAGCCTCACCAGACCAAGGAATGGAAGTAAAACGGGCACTGAAAGATCATGGTTCTCTCCTCAGCTCCGGTATTCATTATCAAGGCTCTTCATGGAGGGCAAATCAAACTGGAATGCACCTATTGCAAAGCAGTCTTTTTGCGAAATTCTTTCTTGTATTACTTAACAGTTTGACTTTTTATTTCTCCATCTTATATCCTCAGCACAGTCCACACCTTGCCACATATTTTATGGGACTACAGGACACAGAAAGCACAAATTGGTAGGTTGGTTGGTTGGGGTAGTCTTGTTATGGGATGAGTGTTTGCACAGGAAAAGTACCAATTCTATGCCCAAATGTCAACATGAAATCTTATTCATAAATAAATAGAGACAACCAAAAGATATATTGATTCTTGTCTTTTGAGAATATATAGAATTCAGTCTTTAATTGTACTAGCTTTATTTTGTACATTCTGAGTAGCTGACATGCATGAGAAAGAGTTAACTACAGTATCCTTGTTCACTAGGATCATGATTCTTGGAAAACATTTTAGTATTTGACAACTATGATCATGAAAATGAAAGATGAAGGGAAAAGTGCATTTGCAGATGTCTTGTAAAGCCACCTAAAATAGATGACAGTATATCACTTCAAAAATCATTAGTAATTGAATCAAAATGCCCCTGAAGGAGGAAATTATACATTGAAATTATACGTTGAAGCCATGAAATTATACATTGATTTAGCTTTTCTTGAACAGAAAAATTATTATTAAGAAATGTGATTATTAAAGGACATTTCAGTCAATCAAAAGTGGCAGGACAAAGTCAATCCTTATTAGTTAGCCCTCTAAATGAAGAGAGGCAGAATCAGAGGCATTGTAACTCTCACCTTTGGCTCAAGAACCCAACTATATATTTCACCAAGAGCAAAGGTGAAATTGACCAATGTCAGTTTGAAAGGGACATATCTTGGTCATGTCTTCCTAGCATTTTTTTATAGTGTCTAATGGATGAAAATCCTGCTGCCACTTCTATCACAGGAGCTGTTGCATGAGACAGGGTTGATTTGGTGAAGATTCCAGGCACACCTGCTGGATATCTTGGTTCCTCACTGTTCCACATTTGAATAGAATTTGGAGGTAATCTGAAGGTCCTCCAGTCTGCTCCACTGTTTCACCAATCAGATGTCACAAGGACTCCATTTACCTGAGTACAGAGCCATATTGGCTCTTTTGTTCTGTTTTGTCAATGAGAAGTATTCAGATAGCTGTTATTTATTTAAATTCATACATTAGAACAACAGAAGATTAGATCAGTTGGGTAGATGTAGCTCTTCGAATATAACTGCTGTTTTATTATTGCATTGATAAGGGGAAAAAATAAGAAACTGGTATCATGCAAATTTCAACTACCATGACTGTTACAAACAAGGTAAAGAAAACTCACTTGATTTTAACATAACCACTTAAAGTTAACACTGTAGTATAAATTATATTTTATAGCAAGGGACTTGCAAACCTTATGATTATATTAAATTATTTCTCCAAATATACAGCCCAAAATTGTATGGTCCCATTTTGGTTCCATTTCAAGGGGGCATAAAAGAATTTAGTTAAGAAAGATCTATCTATTTAATAGATCATTCTTTTTGATCTTCGCAGTACCTTTCATGCCATAATGCCAAATAAATCTATACCTCACTTCTGTCTCTCTATAATCTGATGGGTTTCAAAGAAACCTAATCTTTCAAACAGACTAACAAGGAGGCCCTATATCTGGAGGTGACCCAAATAGTGAAGAATGAGAGAGACAGCTTTATTGGTGGAAGCTGGAAATATAAAGATTTTAGTGAGGATTTACATATTTAGATGCTGGAATGGCTTTTTATTGGGTTGCTTTTGAAAGATTTACCTTTCTTTTACTTCTACTTAGAGGTCAATGAAGTAGTGTGCACTTTGCATGTCTTACTTGTTGGAGGATCCCAAAATGATTCTTACCACCTATAGTTTACAGAAAACAAAATGACTCAGTAGTTTCCAAGGTCAAAGATAAGCTCCTACCACTGATTCCAAGGACCAGAACTTTCGATTGTGTGCTCCAGTCAACCCCCAGCTCCCTTAGTCATTCAACCGTGCGGTATTTTTATGACCACTTTAAAGGATCAGAATCATTATCTTAAATTAATGTAGAGATTTATTATTTTACCTGTACATGAAAAATGACTGTCTGAATAAGGATAGAATTTCAATTTTATTTATGAAAGGACTGCAGCATGCATTACATTCCATGTTGGTTGCCTCAAAAGTTAAATCTCGAGGATATAAAGTTCCATTAAGAAGTCTGATGAACATGTAGTGGCTCACAGACTCTGAGGACTTTCAGGAGCTCCAGTAGGCTCAGCTACAGCCAGGGCTGCCTGATAGAAATGTGAAACTCAGGCCCTGGCCCTGACCTATAGAATCAGAATCTGGATTTTAACAAAATCCTCAGTTGATCTCTACATATGTTAAAGTCTAAGATGCACTGAAAACAAATGGGTTCTTGTATTAAGTTGGATAATAAGGTAAAAGGCTAGGGGTAGTTGGATTTGTGTTTCAGACATGGGTACACTGCATACTGAACAAATAAACGCCTGGGCCCACTTCAGATCAGCTAAATCAAACACTCTGGTTATGAAGACCCAGTGTGAAAACAGTTTATGAGACTCTTTAAGGTGATACTAATGTGTAGTCAGGGCTGTGAACTGGCTTATGTACAAGTGGAACGTATGGCAGGATCTTTAAAAAAGTATCAAACAAAGAACAGGTTGAATTGTGAGAATATCATAGTCAAAACTAAACTTTAGATCTACTTAATAGCAATTTAAGTTGAAATGAAGGAGAAACAATTTGCTTTGTCCTCCACTGATGTTTCTGGATTATATAATGCAGAAAGTTGCTGGTTTTTTCCTTCAGGAAATGCTGATCTCAGCAGGCAAACTTAATAGCATAAGTGAGAAAACACCTTTAGCATTCAGGTAGCAGAGTTTACACTCAAGCAGAGTAATTTCCTTCTCAAGAAAGTGGTAGGAACTCAGGTGACATATGTTTACCTGACACTGGTTATGTTTTGAGAGAAGGCACAATGAAGGGTGTTGATTGCCACAGAAGTGATGTAGCCTTGGGGGTGGCCCATCTCTGTATCTGTTGGCCCAGAGAGCTTCTGAGACGTGATAGTGAAAGATCATTTGGGCAGAATTGGTACCTTTCACAAATCAGCTTCTGTACTCTCACACTCAAGAAGTTAGTGACCCAGGATGGATCACAGGCAAACTTGGCGGCTTCTCTGGTCATAAAATGATGACATCAGGTAAAATGAGTTTGAAATCTGATCTGCAATTCATCTGATATGAAAAGCTTTAAGAGCAACTATTATAACTCAAAACAGACACAGTTGACCAAAAACTGGGCAAAGACTCTGAACAGGCATTTTTTTCTAAAGAAGATAAACAACTTACAAATGGATGAAAAGGCATCTACATCATTAGGCATAGAGAAAGTGCAAGTCAGAGCCATAAGAGATACGAAGTCACACTCAGTACAATGATAGCAATAAACAAATCAAATAATGACAAGTGTTGGTGAAAATATAGAGAAAATTTGCATCCTCTTAAAATGTTTGTAGGAATGTAAAGTTAGACAAAAGCTTCACTAGAAAAATTCTCGAAAGTTTAAAAAGAGAGTTATCATATGACCCAGCAATTCTATTTCAAGGTTTATGCCAAAGAGAATTAAAAACACATTCACACAAAAACCTGTACAGTAACATTCATCACAGCATTATTCATAATAGCCCAAAAGTGGAAACAATTCAAATGCTCAACATCTAATGAGTGAATAAACAAATTGGGATATATCCATATACTGGAATATTATTTAGCAAAAAAGAAAATACTAGTACATCCCACAGCTAAGACAAACCAAGAAAACATTATGCTACATAAAAGAAGCCAGACACAAAGATCACATATGTATTACATTTATATGAAATGTCAATGGGTAAATCCAAAGACATAAAGTAGATCAGAGTTTTCCTAGAACCGGATTTTTTTGGGGGTAAATGAGGATTATGGTTGCCTGCTAATGGGTATAGAACTTCATTTGGGGGTGGTAAAAATGTTCTACAATTGATTTCAGTGATAGCTGCATAATTCCAAGAACATACTAAAACCCAGTGAATTGTATATTATAAATGGATTTAATTCTATCTAAGTGGGTAAGTGAATTTTATCACATTTTAAAAAATAAGCTTTAGGATAAATTACAATACTCATAAAAGGTTATTTGAGTGGAAAACAAAGTTATGAAAATATCTAAGCATTTTCAGTAAGGAGTTTTAAAATTTTGCTAGTGCTGCCAAACAGAAAGAAAACTAGGGTGCTACCTACCCCAAGGAAAAGGAAACCATTTACATCAAAGCTGAGTGCTGCTCTTGTGTCTGTCCCCCACTTTAGCCCTCCATCCACTGTTCTTTGGATCCTCACAGATGCTGGCTGCCTCCTCCGAGATGAAGGGCTGATGGACTTTGACATGCTAAGCATTTCTGGTGGCGGTTTGCACCAGCTTGCCTTCCTTGGTTTGTTTTTGCCCCCAAAGCAGAAAATATTATGAAAGTGTTGGGAGAAGCAATTCTGTTATAGTGTTGGTTCAAAATGGACAGGAAAGGATTATAATCATAGGTCATATGTCCATGGAAAGGCAGTAGCTCTTCTTTCATCTTTAGCTCTCCTGTTGGAATTATCTACAAAGAATGAATGATAAGATTCCTAGGAACTGTCTTAGTATCTCCCTTGGTTTAAATTCCTGGTGCATTTTAAACTTTTTTTTTACTCTTTTAACAATAGATTGATGAGTTGCTTGTGGATCTAGTGGCAGGCTCACAAAGGGACATAGAGAAAAAAATTAATGTATCTATTGTTTTCATCTTCTGTAAAATGAACCAAATGCCTCCCCCATCTGTAAATGTTCCAAATAAGAACAAATTGCTTTTCATGTTATTTATATCAATATTTTTACATTACTGGTGAGAAACTTTGGGTGTAGGCTCATTTTTTTCCTTAATACCTAAAAGATGGTCATAGAAAAACAGCTAGTTTGTGACTTAAATTATTTGGTCTATTGTCGAAATGGCAAGAACATTTTCAAAACTAAATTGAAATGGCAGATACTTGGGTAATAACTCGGCTCTGCCACTTTATATCTGGGTTGTTTGGGTCAACTCTAGAATTTTTCTAAACATCAGTTTTGTAATTTACCAAATGAGATTGATAAAACTCACTTCGTAGTGATGCAATGTCCACAGAGTGGTGATGAATTGTTTCCACTTTTGGGCTATGATAATCAGGTGTCATGATTTATTACACTTCACAGGTTGTTGCAAAGATAAAATAATTAATACATACAAAAATTATCTAATAAAGGTTTATAAAATTTTAGGTACTTGTTACTATTGAAAAGTTGTGGCTAATCTTGCAGTTCTTGTTTTCTCAACTAATTATCAAAAAAGGCATTTGGTAGGTGGCAGTGGAAGCTGGGATGGAAATATTCAGGGGAGTAGCTGATTAGTAGCCACAAATCCACTCTCATACATAGCTTTGGACTATATGCTATATAATGTGATATCCAAGTATCCAGATCTCAAAGAAGCAAAGAGCATAAGAGTGTCCAAGGTTAGCATCCCCACCCAGTCTCTGTCAGGTCCCTCTAACCTCCACAAGTTGGATACAGAAAGTCATACTTTTCTTGGATCTCCTGCTATGAAGCAGAACCCAACAAATAGTAACTGTGTTATTCTGTAATTTAAATAGACTCCAAAGATGAGAGCTGGTAAAGTACATAACCATAGTAATCCTGCAGGTGGTCTTGTCATCCATGCTCTGATCTCTCTGTATTGTCAAGTGGTAACTGAAATCACAGCTTCAAGCAGAGTGAGCTACAATCCTGCTGTTCCAGGGAGAAGAGGGGAATTGTACAGAGCACTGGAGTGAGTTTTTTCAGTACAGCATTGCCCTATTTTATTTTCCATTTGACACTAAATGGCAATTAATTAATTTTCCACATGAAAAATGGAACAAATACTATTTTTCATTGGTCTCTCTCTTTTTAGCATACAATTGTTAGATTTAGTCTCAAAAGAAAAACCTATTAGTTACTTTTCTCTCCTTGGAAGACATGATTGACCACTTGAAGAGATGCTGATAGGTGCCCAAAATTACTGTTTCAATAAATAACATGCTAGCCAGATGTGGTGGCTCACGCCTGTAATCCCAGCACTTGGGAGGCTGAGGCAGGAGGATCGTTGAGGGTTTGAGACCAGCCTGGGCTACAAAGTGAACTCAAGGCCAGCCTGAACTGCATAGAGAGACCCTGTCTCAAAAAAAAATGTGCTATACATTCTTGTTATGGTTTATATTTAGATGTTCCCTAAATACTTCACGTACTCATAGGTGGGGCTTTTCAGTAGTGGCTGGATTTAGGGTGTATGAATATGCATTACAGGTGTGTTAACTAAATTAGGCCACTGATTAATTTCACATAGTTCTGGGTGTGGAAAATGGGAAGGTCCATCCTGAGTATGATTGATGCCAACCAATAGGCTTGTACTCTAGACAGGACAAAAAGGGAAAGGGAGGCTTGCTGCTTCACTGTTTCCTTCCTGCTCTGCCATGGACTATTTCTCCTCTGTAATGCCCTTTTACCTTGGAGCCAGGCAATTATGGAACTAAGCCTCTACAAATTGTGAGCTGAAATACAGCTTTCTTTCTTTAACTTGTAGGTATTAGGTACCTTGGCCCAGCAAAGGAGAAGTATGCAAGGTAATTCTCATATCTCCACCAAGGTTGTATCCTATAATGACAGGCTAAGAAAATTGTATGAGTAAAGTTTATTAAGAAAACAATTACAAGATGTATTAAAATTGACCATAATTTATCCCATACCATGATTTCATTCCACTTTAGTTATAAACTTCAGGTCTGAGGGGGATTAACAACTAAGGCGCCCAGGTTTGTTTTCTAAACATGCATGCTGAGACATTTTGTCCGTTCACTGAAAAACAAAGTGGCTCAAACAATGAGTGTCATGTTGAAATGTGTCAAAATACATCTTGGTCTGTATTTTTAAACTACTCAATAATACTGAAACTTCAGATTCTATGACAAGGGCACTTTTAACAAACTTATGGATGAGCCTAGTATTTTAAAATGTGTTCCTGGGCTGGGGAGGCAGCTCAGTGGGAGAACACTTGCTTAGTGTGTGCAATGCCCTGAATGTGATCCTTAACTTATTCTTAGGACTACACATTTGCCCGGTATGTGTGATATCAACTGTACTCCTTGAACAGAGATTCTCTAGAAAATATTGTTTTAACACTTTTCTCAAAGTTGAGGATAATGTTAAGAGTAACTGTGGAAAAGGGCATCTTTTTCTATAAGCTGAACACATCAACGTTGCTGGTTTAGCTTTAGAAACTACCATCAGCCCTATCCCAAATTTGCCACTAACTTGATATGAATTTAAAATTAAATTGATTCCCCTAGATTTCAAAAAGACTCTTGATTTCCCATCTTTTTGAAAAGGCCTCTGTATACTGAACATTTTGAACATTCTGGGTTGGCATTAAGCTTTTCCAGAGATTATTTCTTCCATTGTCAATTTTCTTTGTTCAAAATAGGGTTTCTGAGGAAAATAACAAAAAGATTCACTCTCACATTGTTACAGGACAGTAGCTAGAACATGTTGAAAGCATCTTTATCAGAAAGAGGCCAGTTTTAAAAACAGAAGACTAAGAACTAAGCTGGGCTTTCTCAGGTCTTCAAATTCATAATCTTTCTTTCACCCCCCACCCCATTTCCATAGCTACAAAAATACAGAGGTTACCCAAGTTCTTTCTGCATGCATTCATGTAAAATATTCTTATGTCAATGTAATCATGGCTCAGAAGAGTTCCTTAGTATAGGGGTGGTAAGATGACCTGAAATACATTGGCATAATTCACAGGCAATCATGCCAATAACTTCATTGATTCCTTAGTTTCCTAATGTGTGAAAATGGCATTATAGGATTGTTTGTTGAGGGCAAGAGACAATTAAAAACAAAACAGAATAAGACCTAGTATGCACCAAGCACTAAATAAGTGATGATCACCATGGTATTTATTATTATTATATTATTATGATATTACTAAGATCAAGGAGAAAAAGAATAGAAGCTGAAGTATTGCAGTATACTTAATTTATTTATGTCAAGATGTGAGCTCTCAGAAATCCAAGCTATAGACTCCTTTTTTTACAATAATACAATTTTCAGTATTTTGTTGGGTTTTGCTTTTCCTGTTAATTTAAACATAGCTAAATTTGATTTTGAAAGACTCCTTATTTCTATGAATCATCATTGACTTTCAGCCTAAAAAATAGTTTGCATTAACAAGTTTGCATTTTATGTTTTTTTTTCTCATAAAATACAATTAAAATAACGTGAATTGTTTCAGGATGATGTGTTCCTTTTTTCTTAAAGCATTTTTGTGCTTATTAAAGTAAGTAATTTTTTCATTGTCAAGAACTTTCAAACACAGAAATGATGAAAAAAATTCACCCATAACCCTTCTACTAGAAATAATGAATAGATAATTTCATTTTGCTTCAAGTTACTCCTCTGTGTAATGACAGTGAACAGGGGATTCAGTGATCAAGGGTGGAGAGATTGTGTGTCTTTCAATGTCGTATTTTAAAGTGTTTGTTTTAGCTTTTAATTAAGGTGCCGAGAGTATGATGGACTTCTAACCTGTTTCTATGGGTGCATTCCTTCAGATTAGCCCTTTAGAGGTGAATTTTTATTTTGCTTACAGTCCTCACATGAGTTCTGCCTAAGACTCAATGTCAAGGATAACCTTCCTCATTGGCTTTTTCTTATGGCCTATATGGAAGTTCTTGTCTGAATCCTGCCACTGGAAAATTTGTATGTCTTTATTTTATTTTATTTTATTTTATTTTATTTTATTTTATTTTATTTTTTGGTACTGGGAATCAAACTCATGACCTTGTGCTTGCCAGGCTATATGTTCATTTTTAAAAGAAGACGTTCTCTCCTTGATCATTACTAAGCTATTTGGTAATTTTGTCACAAAATTTTCAGGGTTTGTCTTCCAATGTTGTTTCCCTGCAGGCCCTTCTGGAGATCTAAACCTCACATTTGTTGTCTCATAAATAATTTCTCTTGCTAAACCACTCGTGAACTTGAATGCTTAGTGTCCTTCTACTGGTCATCTATTTCCAAGTTTGTCACCAAAACAGCATTGGGATCAATGAAATCAGTTAAAATTTCAAAGTTAGCAGATGTCAGAATCAGGATTAAACCTCATCTCAAGGCTTTAAATTTCCATCTTCTATTTGTTTACTCTACTATTAACTTAGTATTTTGCTTGTCTGGAGCTAGTACTAATTTACTGTTCTTTATACAACCCCCTTCCACTTTACAAACTTCCATTCACATTAGAAGAAAAATTCATGATTTTTTTGGGTAACTCAATGCCATATCATTATTGTCTATTATGCTTAGAGATGCTTTATAAATTAAAAATGCTTATACAATAGAAATGTGGGCTTAAGTAGGGATGGCCATGGTAATCAAAGCCAGAAGAGTCTTTTACCTGAAACAAATCCATATCTACAGAAATGCCAAATAAAGAGTCAAGGTAAGATAAAAGTTAACCAGAACTCGCATCCACAGTCTTATTAGCAAGCCCAAATACTCTGGGGAATCACAACTGGAAAGCTGTCTTCTTCTCTCTTTGACTAGAGACATGGTGTGCCAGCCCGTCTCAACTCATGGTCAAGGAAACTGGCAATCTGATTGCACTGAGTGGACATGGTCAATAGCATGTGTGTATGTGTGTGTGTGTGTGCACCTATGTATTTTCCACTCAGAAAGTACATTCCAACCTTTAAAGAAATCTCTATTTTCTTAATTCACAGGGAATAATTATGGAGGGAATTTATTTTGCAGAAATGTGGCAAGCTTGTAAGTATGCTGACTTGTGAGCCTCTGTATGGTGAAAAAGATCTTGAATACCTAATCACAACATAAAAATTAATCTCATATAAACCATGAATCAAACATTATTACCAACAAAATATCAGTACGCCCTCAGCTTTCCTGTGCATAACATAATGATGCACTATGGAATCTTACTGAACTTCACCATAGCACTTATTTGGAGGTTTAAATCTTTTCTGGGTATTCCATTTAGTTTAAAATTACATTAAACAGGTACCATTTTGTAGCTCATATTCTTAATAGGAGGGACTCAAGGCACTTTATAGGTAAGCATCACAAGACAAAATTAGCAAGGAAGTAATTTAGTTATTTATTGATACAGGTAATTTAAAGTTTAAAATTAAAATTAACCAGGGACAGAATGGAGTTTATTGGTTTTGAAGTTAAAATGTGTTTTGCTTATTTTCTTTTTTATATTTCTTGGTTTCAATGGAAGTTTTCCCAAGTTAGGGCTTTATAGAATCTGAGCAGGTTTACAAAATGCAAATAATGACATTGTTTAACAAAATTGAACTTTACTGGACCAAACACAGTGAGAAAATACTTGGTGAGCGAGTCTCAGATTAATTACAGGTTTCTTTCTGATGAGTTGCATTTAAAGTGCTCACTGATTGCAGAGGAAAATGTATAAGCAAACTTTATAATATTAAAACAAGTTTATTTTACAGTGGATTGTATAGTTCAGTTAGGAATCTAAAAGAAAACATTTATCATTATGTCTGCTTTTGACATAGAGGTAATCTTACAGGGAAAAGTTACTGTTTTTTAGGATTTGTATTATTTTGCACATTTTGTAGAAAGGTTGTACTTTACTTGGGGAATTATGTAGTTTCAAGGGATGCATGAGATCTAAGCTTTCATTTGTGATGTAGATTTGTGGCTTTTAGCAGCATGGTTTTGTCAAATTACTTTCTTCTAATTTCAATTTCATTAAATATAAAACAAGAAAAAATTGTATGTAACTCACAAGTTAATATAATAAAAAATACAACAATGTGTCAAAGAGTTTTCATACTGAAAGCAGTATCAAACATAAGGTGTTTCATTATTATTATCATAATCTCATTTTGCAACTAAGGATATTTTAGTGTCTCTATTCCAACAATATTCCCAGTAAACTAAAGCTTCCACAGCTCCCTTCTAAAATATGCACGGAGCATTGATATGAATAAAATATTAACTTTGGAAAATAAGAGTTTTCTATGTGAAAGGAAAGGCCATAATATCTGACACCTACCATGGGTCTCCTTTCACTGTATTTTATGTTTATGTAACTGAAGCCTTTAGAAATTAACAGGTAGCTACAATGAATGAATAGAACATGAACAAAGGCCTTGTTCAATATTTATGATAATGTCCTACTGTATTTCAACATTTCTATTAATTTTAATCATGTAGAATTGGATTTAACATATACTAATTATGGAAATACATGAAACAATAAGGAAAATCTTGATAGTCCACCTCTGAGGGGTCTATGTGCTTTGAATAAATCCAATCAATTCAACAGAAATATAAATTTTTAAGGCAATTCTTATTGCATAGAACAGAAAACTTTAGAAGGTGATTTATGGATATTCCTTTTTTTTATACTCATTTGCTGTCTTAGGGAACATTCATAGGTCTCAAATATTTTTTCTATTGAGTTACCTTTGGGTTTGTAGAATAATCCAAATCCTCTTTGTAGCTTTTACTTAATTTCATGAAGTCAGATGTTCTGAGATAAATATTCAAGGGCTGGCTGGAAGGAATCCATAAAAGTACAGTTCTGAGTTTTCAGACTGCTATTAATGTAAACTGTTTAGGCAGGGTCATCTCTATTCAATAGCAGCCCTGTCTCCAAGGGAAGGACACCGTTATGTCCTTCTTGCATGTCCCTGTGACAATGAGCACTGGGTTGACACCTGGTGTTTGTTTAAGAGATATTTATGAATAAGCTGCGCTGTTTTCTCTGTCACAAGTTTGACCTTGAGTTTGTGTTAATTAAGGTCTCTTAGATTACTTTGTAAAAGGTAGAGTTCTTAGTACAGATTTCACCAAGGGGGAAAAAACATAATGAGTGGTTCTTAGGTGATTCAAGCACCTGGTGTAGACATCATCACCAAGGGTCAAATGAATTTAGCAACACGTCAGACTCTTACAGTACGCTCTTCTCTCCTGCCGTCCACAGTTCTTATTAAGGATCTAATTATGTGTCAGTTTCACATTAGGTTTCCAAGATGAAGAGAAGAGTAGGAATTCAGTTTAGAGTAGGGACAGGCATGGAAGCAAAGATAACAATCCTCTCAGTGTGCTCACCGTAAGCATTGGTTCTGTGATGTGAGAGTGCAGAAGATTGGGAACGTCACAAAAGGCAGTCATAACTAGGCTGAGTCTTGAAGAAAGTGTAGGCAGAAACTTTTAAGTGTTCAATAACAAAAAGAGAGTGAGAGCAAAGGTACAAAAAGTAGAAACAAACGAACAAATTTGGTGCAAATGAAGAAAATGAAAAAACAATGTAAAAAACGCTGAGTTTTGTCTGACTTGTGTGTGGTGGAGGCTGGTAGGACATTGTCAGGAAAGAGAGCTTGAGGGCCAGGAAAAATGCTGTGTGATGTGGGCACAATTTTGCAAGGCAAGGTCAGCGTGACTGTTGAATTATGGACATCAGGCTTAACTTTGGCCTGTAGGACAACCACTCCCACTCTAGGATAAAGATTGCATTGTATTATAATAGAAGAAACTTGAGGAGTGTGACCAGGGAAGCAGTCACAGTGACTTTTCCTGGGGTAGCAAAGTAGAGTCTCCGTCAGAAGATTCAGCCTGCTAAATTTTCAGCAGCACGTTTTAAAGAAATATTTAGCTTGCTGTTGTTACGAATCTAGTCTAGATTTGTAAAAATCAAGGAAGTAGCGGATGTTGCGTGAATTTCTTCTACACGAGTCTCTTTCCTGAAAATTCCTCTGCAAGGCAGAGAAAACAAATTGAAATTTCATGAATTGAGCCGTTTGAGCTCTTCCTTTAACTTGTAAATATCATTTTTTTATACTAAGACTGAAGCAGTAAAATACAAACTTTGCTGGTGAAAACATTATCAAATTATCAAACTAACTTGATTTTCATGAGCAAGAAAATCTAATTACCCACAATAAACTCAAGTCTGAGCATCTATTTTATTTTATTTTTAACAATCATAAGTGATTTTGGTAAACTGTATAACAAAATGATGTCTAGACATATATGTGAAGTTTTTAAGTAAACATCAAAAACCGAAGCCTTGGATTAATGAATTACACAGAAAATTGCTGTCATTATCTTATACAGTGTGGTACTGTGCATTATCTTGTACAGTATTGGCAGGAGGACTGATGGGAGAATTACAACCAAAGTGATATAATGAAATAAAAAGCTACAAGTTGAAGTACGGAAAATAGGAAGGATATCATTCTTCTGATATAGTAAACAGTCATTAGGGAGAGTGATTCAGATAACTCAGCAGACAGTGTGTGTGTGTGTGTGTGTGTGTAAGAGAAAGGGAGAGGGAGAGGGAAAGGGAGAGAGAGAAAGAGAGAGAGAGACAGAAAAAGAAAGCATACAGTGTCTTGAGGTCTATGATGATAAACAGTCATTTAATATTGGAGACAAATGAGGTTTAAGAAGATTGAAGGCATGAATGCAATGACAGCAGTTTCTTGCGTTTCTTTTTTGTTACATAGAGAGGAGCCATGGGGACTTGAAGGTCAAGCAAATGACAATGGTTTAGCAGTAGCGGCTGATGTCATATCAGAGGCTGAATATGGCTCTTCTCACTGGGATGAGACAAACTGAAAGAGACCCAGCCTGAAATCTGACTTGCCCTTTGAGTACAGTGGAGAGTTGACGTGAGGGAGGCTCAGATGGTCCACTTCAAAAGAGCACTTTAGGAAGTGTAGGTATATATAAAACTGGTAGCTCTATAAACCTCTGGCTGGGCTGAACAAGAAAGCATGGAGTAGGCTGTTACAGAACTGAGGATAAAACAGAACAAAGAGACAAACAGAGCAGACCCCTGTGATCCCCTGGGAGAGACAGCAGCCCTCTAGGAGAAAGAACTCAGGAAAGAAGTATCTTCATGTAAGATAAACGGAAGTCCTGAAATCAAACCAGGAAGGAAGAAACAACATTAAAAATCAAACCTGACTTTCAGGTAGACTCTGAGAATCTATTTATTTCTGTTCTCCGTAGTGCCTGGACAAATGGCTACAATATATAGAAACACTATAGTATTTTGAAAATAAAATATTGGACTGTTGTAGCTAGAAAACTGCTCAGAATCTGTTGATCAGTAAACTGATCGTGATGGTGAGCCTCAGCCAGTTAGGCCTCTTCTACTTAATGTAAGGTTCGGCTGAGAAAGTTGGTTGAATCCATCCCGGGTTTGTAAAGCACAGAGGAAAGGGCTAAGAGAAAGCTTGGAGAAAAACTGTAGCTATAAAAATATCTTTTCTCTGGACTTTTTGTCCCTGTTTTCTCCCAAATCCCATTCCTGTTTGGATATAACTCTTATGACTATCTTGGACTTTCTTTATTTAAGTAAAAATGGTTTGAAGCATCTGAGCATAGGATACAGGTAGAAGAAGAAAAAAGACGGCTGGGTGTGGTAAGATAAAAATTTCTTGATATGTTTCACCCAAGTCATGATAGGGAATGTCTTACAGAAGTTATGGAATATACGTCTGCAGTAAAGATGAAGCTTCTACATGGAGACCTTTATATATGGGTCAGGTATACTGGGATGACAACTTAAAATATTCATGGGAGCTGATAGGCTTTTGCAAAAAGGTGACCTTAGAAGAAAAAAAAATCAATGAAATGTAAAATTTAATCCTCTAACATTATCACTGGAAGTAACACTAAAACATGAAGGGGAGGTAGCTGGTTACAAAAGGCTGAGGAACCCTAGGTCCCTGAGAACTGAACGGTGTAGGGCAGAATCCTCATGAAGGACGAAGTGCTAAACTGTCAGTCTCAGAAGATCCATAGTTTTGGGAAAGAGTGAACTACTGGAAATAAAACCAGAATTTTTTTTCTGTAGTGATTTGAATAAAGGCAGGAGTAGGAAAAGATTTCAGGGTAGAATGTTGTTGTTGGTACATTCAAAGAACTTTAGTATGAAAAACATGGTGCCTGAGATGGTCCAAGAGAGGAAGAGTTGTAAGGCAAGGTGACTTTCCTAAGGAGGTGACATGAGGAAACTCAGTCACTGATTAAAAATTAAGGTATGAATTTCAAATGATAACATGTTTTCTTTTATCATGAGAAAACAGTCGCAGTACTTTTGAGATCCTAAAGTTCATTATGGAAGAAATGTAACATCAGGCCTGTGAATCTTTGGATACAGCTGGCCAGGAAACTTTCCTGAGGAACTTTAAATATAAAAAGAGATGTCTTACAATAGAACCAGAATCTCTGATGTGTAGGTGAAGGGTGAACAAGGGAAATGTAT
This sequence comes from Hydrochoerus hydrochaeris, assembly GCA_004027455.1. Classification (NCBI taxonomy): domain Eukaryota; kingdom Metazoa; phylum Chordata; class Mammalia; order Rodentia; family Hydrochaeridae; genus Hydrochoerus; species Hydrochoerus hydrochaeris. The sequence continues at coordinate 522,828 of PVLA01000093.1, forward strand.
AGACAGTGTTCAAACGGCTCCTTAACAAATCAAATGCGATTATCCATCATCAATTGGCATTAGTAAAATATTTTACTAGACTTGGTCTTATTCCAAGGTTAAGAGCTCAATAGCAAATATCATTAAGGAAAGAGCCTTTAAAACCCAGTCTGTCATATGTGTCTCATTCCATACTTTTAAGCAGCTCAGAACTCTACCCTTCTCCAAATACCTCCTTAGACTGATCAGATACCATGTTTAAGGAATAGAAGCAAAAAATGGTTCTCTGTGGCCCCCACAGATTCTAACTCTATCTTAATAGATAAATTTTCAATCAGGTCTTCTATCAATGTATTGATTAGTAATAAAAATCTACTTATGACCTCTCAGAATATGAAGTCTATCGAGTATTTTGCTGAAGGGGTGCTCTTCATGGTTGATCAATTTGCCCGAAAACTTGCATAATTTTCCATCAAAGCATGACATAGAAATCCTCCTGCACATATCACACACAGAAGTGGCTGCTAATAAAATGCAAACTGGCATTTATCACTGTGGAGCTGGGCCAGGCTGAGTGACACTACTCTATGCAAAGACATTTGCTCCAGTTTTCTTTTAGGGACAAGATAAAATTGACTGGCAGGAATGACAGTTGGTGCCTTGGGATGGAGCTGTAATTTTGTTGTATAATGTCTGAGGCTGGAGTGGGATTAGCAAACCACAGATGCCAGAAACATCATAAAGGAAAATGCACTTAGGAATTACTTGCCAGTTTCGGTGCAGTCAGTTCTTTCCTACCCTACACACTGACTTTATGAATTGAGCAGCCTAGGAAATTCATTTAACAGGCAGTTATAACAAAATGAGGTACTTTCCCTCTTCAGCAAGAGATGATTCTTGAGTATCTTCCTCTGGCTGCACCTCCACTCTCCAGAGTGCATGTTCTTGGGACTTCCTCCAGTTTCTCAGAAACTTATAAACAAAGAGTCGTGATCAAATTTCAGTGTTTTTAGAATGGGAGAAAACTGACTATTTAGATGGAAAGTGATTATTTCCAAGGTTGACTTTCATGTTTGGAATTTTTCCTGTTATACCCTTTCTCCTCCCTCAGTAACCAAGAGAGTCACATTATCTATGAGGTTCCAGATTGGTTTTATAGCCAAAGATCCAGGGTGAAGTGACTCCTGGGAACGTCTGTGGGGAATGGCTATTGTGTAGGAAAAGTAGTGTTTCCCTCTTGTGTTTTAAGTTTTTCCAGTTGCTAATAGTGCAAAACAATGCAGGTCAGAAGGACCCTCGACTGATAAGATGGAGCACAGAAATGGTGACAAGGTTCTAGTCAGCTGCAAACTTCAAAGAGGACTTACTGACTCTGGTCAGGCTTTGGCGAAGGAAGAGAAAAAAAAAAGAATTAAGATGTGTTATGTACATAAGCCAATTCCCCATGATGAGTGTAATTACTATGTGCTGCACACATGTACCAATACACATTTTAAAAAACAAAATGAAAGTGTGATGTACAATCAAACTCTGTAAATAAGGGTAAAATGTAGGATTTAGAAATAAAGGAGGCATGAGTGGTAGCAAAACACTTTTTCACAACTGTGTGTAAGTGAAGTATTAGTCACATGTATGCCAGCTTAATTGACTGGCTATTCTTTGGCAAAAAGTTACAAACAAGAGTTTTATGTGAGCTTTTCTAGCCTAGCAAGGTGACATAAAATGTTAACACTGTATATTTAAGTTGTATGTTTTCTGAGATGCCCAGAATACTTGATGATACTGTCTAATTAATTCATATTATTTAACTTCATATCATTGCTATGAAATATTTCAAGTATTATTAATTTAATTTCCTAGAAGAAAATTATTTATTGATTTTCTTTAAAACAAGATCGCATTTAGGAAAACCAGCCCAGAGTATAAATGCAGAATGCAACCCACAACGTGAAATGAATTCCACAGTGATATCAAAAAAAAGAGGAGACCAAAGCCCAAATTTAGAGATGTTGGTATTTGAGTTGCTCCCCTGGTACACGGGAAGTACCTTGTGAGTGTGCTCAGCACACTGGTGTGATTCTGGGTAGGTTTTTTCAAGTCACTGATAGTCAAGTCACTGACTATCCTGGTAAGTAACTCTAAAATGTAGATCCTAAGGTCCTCACTACTATGATAAAGTTTACTTAAATTCAATCATCAGTGCCTTTTCTGTGGATACAATGTTGAAATGATCTCTTCTTCATCAATTTTTTGAGCTTTCAGAGAGATTGTACATCTTATTTGAAGGAAAATAGCAAAGGAGTTGAACCAGGATCTGATTTAGAGCCTGCAATATGATTTTTCAGCATAGGTTTCTTAATGGAAGTCATTATAGTCTTAATTTTTTTGGTAAGGCACATAGCAAATACAGTAATTGGAGGCTAATATAGTAGAACATAATTCAATTTTAAGACTCTGAAAGTTATGTGATCACATTTCAAAGAGGGGTAAAAAACATTGAAATATTTTAGTCACTGAATTCAGGGTATGAGATGGAGTTTACCTGAAATTTGGAAAAAAAAATCCCAGAAAGATTAAATAATGAAATTTATACTGCCCAGTTCAATTGTACTGGTAGAAGAAGACACTGATCATTTTGAGAGCCTCGACTGTGTTAATGTTGGATTACTGCACTGCATTGGGTGGAAAATTAAATATGTGGTCCTCTAGCAATCTTCTAGAACAACATAGCACCCCCTTAATCCTACAAGGTCATATTATGGAGCTAACCCTCCACAAAGACTGTAAGTATAGTTTGTCTGTACTGTACTTCCAGTGACCAAGACGCTGGCAGCTAATAGAATTTACTTTCTACAGGATAGAGATAGTCACTGCTCCACAACAAGAATAGACAACAAAAGCTTTAAAGACTATGCAGGATGATTCATGGTTAAAGTACCTCTTTGTATTTCTAGGACTGGATGAATTAGAAATTTGGAAGCAAGCAAAGGAAGCTAATGCATAGTATTTGCAAGGAAACTATATTCTTAAAATTCCTCTCCTCGTTCAGAAAACCACAACTACAAAACTCAGGCCAAGAGTTACTGCATTTTGACACACACTGCTGATTCTACATGACAGTTATTCACTGGGAAATTGACAGGACTTAAATTAGGCTCCTTCTTAGTTTTAAACTTGGTACACACAGAGAACATAATGATTACATTCATTGCAGAGAGTGGTGGTACATGTACATGACCCATTTTAATTCTATTTTTTTAAATCCATTTCCCTTCTCCTTCCCCACTTCATAATCCTTTCCCTCACCTTTTATCTCATTTCCATCTCCTCCCCCATCTCTTGGTTCCCTTCCTATGTGCTAAAGATTTATCTCACTATTTGTTATTGTCTTTCATTTTGCACTTTGTTTACAAAGTTTCTCATTTAGTTTTTTTTTTTTTTTTTCCGTTTTGGTTTTAAAGAGGTAGTAAGGGCAGAATATAGCATTACTGGTCGGTGGCCATATTTGGCAAAGCAAGTATTTTCTCCCGTTCTCCATTATCACTTATTTTGATAGAGCTGTGACACAGACCAGATGCCATTCCAAAGTTAAAATTACATTGTTTTCATAACAAAGTCAGCTTACATCACTTTTAAAGACATTACACTAATGTTCCTCTGTATACTGTCATGGAGAGGATGAGCTAGATCTTTCCAGAGGACTTGCCAAGCACAAATGATCAGAGTTCACGTTTTTAAACCCTCACTAGATGGCTTTCAACCTACACTTACATATCTACATAGCTTTGAAACATATAAAATGTTTCAGGCCATTGAGACATAGAACACCTTGATTTCTGCAGGAAAGTTACAAGTATTTTTTCTGTGGTAGCCGAAGGCCAGAGATTTCACTGACTTTTGTTGTTGTTGTTCTTATTTTTTGCCCTTCCTTCTTGGTCTACGGTCACCTGAAGTAATTTATTCTTCTAGAGCCCAAGGGTTTTCATGTGTACTGTTCTTCCCATTTCCCATCTAGAACTTGGAAGGTAACAATTTCAACTTGAGGGCCACAATACCTATGGCCTCAGCATGCGTAAACTATCATTTTGAAAACTGAGTTCTCTTTTCCCCTTATCTCTCTGCAGTGCTATTTACTTTGTCAACTTTGTGGTTTTGTTGATGGATTTGGGAACCAAGAACCCATGCAACCGTGGTGAAAACTCTTCCTCAGAAGACGCTCATGATAAAATGCCAAATGGTGTCACTCCTTGCTGATTAATCGCTTTCATCAAACTACTGTAGTAAACCTGAAGAAAGAACTTTTTCTTTTTGGAATTTTGCCCTCAGTTAATCATACTTCCAACTATCTACCATATATGTTTTATGTTGTAGATGGTGAAGAAAAATAGTTCATGTGGATGTTTATGTATGATAAGCCAGCATTTAGAGCAAGACTAATAAAACAGCTTTACAAGGTATATTAGCACTTTTTATTGCCATATGATGCTCTCCTGTTTGCATGTTCTTTTCCTATTAACAGGATGTGGGACAGGAGGTGAGGAAAGGAAAACAGGTTCAAAGAAAAGAGATTGAAGGAAAAATAGAAATATCTTTTGTAAATGGAGAGGGGGAGAAGAATTGAAGGGAGGAGAGGGGAAGGTGCCAAAAAAGAATTAAAATGTGTATGCGGATGTGCAAATCTCCAGGACGAATAGGATCACTATATACTGCAAATAAGTACTAATAGAATTTTTTAAAGACTCAAAATAAAACTAGGATATAAATTATAGTACCAAAATTTTCAGACACATTATTTGATTCTTGAATAGAAATCTCACTGCTTCAAAAAAAAAAAAAAGTGATAGTGGAATGATACCAAAATAGTATATGCCGCCTTCAAGTTCACTGGGAAAAGTAAGATAAATGCTGCTATTGTTTTTTAGTCTAAAAGTGTTTTTATTTTTCTGGAATTCAGTTTCTCATGGTCTAGCTAAGGTACAACCAGTTGGAGTCTAGTTAGTGTTTCCTACTCATGCAATTTTTTTAGCTTTACAGTGTAAATGAAATTTAACTTACAGATCTATTCATTTGTGGCAAATTGTGAATTTATATTACTCTAAACAAGATTTTTTTAAGTATAGGTATTTTATTTTGGGAAGAAATGGGAATTAGTTTGATCTAGATGATCAACCACAATAAAATTACCTAAGAATCACTGGCCAAGATTAAAGATGGCATCACATTCCCACTTTCCTGGAATGAATATATGTATCATACTGATTTTTGCTGGGAAAGTCCAAATTTAGCGGGTTTTGAATACTTCTGTTTCAGTTAATGTGACCTGGGTCATGTCAATACAGGCAGAGGTATGCAATCTGGAGCACAGGAAGTGTTTAGTCATAAGCCTGGGTGTGTCCTAGACCTGATCGCTCACTATAGAGGATGAACTGCATGAATTAGATCAGCACCATGGATGCAAAGAGCTAGGGATGGAAACAAATTTAATGCCGTCAACTCAGTGTAGACAGGAAAAGAGGTGAAAGGGTTTGAGATTCTTACTGGGATCTGATTGTGATCACTTTGTGATTCTCTTCCCTTCACCTCAAAATCCTTTCATGTCTTTGCACGTTCTGAGCCTCCCTAACCCTTTTAGGTGCAGCTATAAGGTCTCTTCTCTGCAAATCTGTGAGTCATCATTCAGAACTGCCACATTCTTTTGTGAATTTGCCATTACATTTCTGTTGTAAATCTCTTCGGCATGTATCACTTTCTGACTTACATGGTGATTATGTTTCTAGGTGATCGCCAATACTGAGCTATAAACACTGTGAACAAAACCCATCTGCCTCAACTTTGTATTTCTGAAGAAAGGGGTAAATGGCCAAGACACATTTACTAACTCAAAATATATAAAGGTAGCTGTATGTTTCATTTTTTTTCTCCTAGGATAATGCCATGCCTCTTACTTTTAAGTATACTCAGAAGTAGGGAAGACTTAACGATTTGTAGGAGTACTGGACCTAAACAGGGTACAACCCACAGGAGCATATGGAAACTTACCTCATGGAGAAAAAGGAGTTACTGTTCATGAAATGCAATTATTCTTTGGTTTGAATGCATGTGTTTATGACTAAAACATTGTTTCAAGGTCCAGAAAGACTGTATCATCGGCTTTTACAGGGGAAGGTAATGCCAGACAGAATGGCATTGATACAAGCAACTTTTAGGCATTCTGTAAAAAGTGTCCTTGTGATGAGCCACAAGACATGACATTTTATGTTAGAGAATTCAGTGATTCTAGAGCCATGCTGTGCCTACCGCCCACTGAGACAGTAACATGGGATAGTTACTCTTAAGCCAATTGCTCACAGTTAATAAAACAAAGGGATAAACTTTAGGCAGCCTTTCCCCATTCTCACTAATTGGCTGAGGCTCATACTGCTTTGCTCAGATCCCCGTTAGCATATTTACTTGCAATTTCTTCTAAATGTCACTTGCTAGAAACTCCTCATTCCCCATCCTGGAGGTAGTAAACTTAGAGACACAGCTTTCATCACCAAATGGAAAGAGACCCAAAATATATCTGGAGATAAACAAATTAAAGGGCATAGAAGACTGGGAGTGGTTTACAGCTAGCTTTATTGTAGTATATTTAGAAATCAGGCATTCTGTTCCCCCATAACTTCGCACTACTATTGATGTTTTCCATTTACTGACTGTTGCCAGCAAAACCTAAACAGAAAATGTTTCACATCCACGAACTCTTCTCAGATCATTAGACTGAATATGCTGTTCTGTAATATGCCTACCGCTAAAGATTTTGTTAGTTGCCCAGGGGAGCTGCAAGAATAGTTCAGCAGAGTCTTAGCCAAAAATGCATAATTATAAAATACAGGATAAACAAATAGAGTAAGAAATAGAAAGTGATTAACCGATAAGTCCTGAAGAGGGGCGTTCTTCAAGTGTCTACATTCTAACACAGTAAGTAGGGTTGAAAAGATTTATAAAATCCAAATCCGAGAGGAAGGAAGAATGTAGAAAGATCTGTGTGTTCTTTCAATGACATTTGAGACACACATACATGCTTTTAAAAGCCATTTGTTGCAGTTACTATTTAGGCAGCATCCTTAAATGTCTGTTCGGAAAACTTCCACGTCTGGGATATACTGCCCTATCTTTTATGATTGGTTTGGATTGTTCCTTATTTATAAGAATTGTGAAATTACCTCAAGTTAAATGTTTATGGAAAATTCAAAGGTTGAAAATACTTCTAACTAAGCCTGTAAGGATATACTATATTAATTGTACTACTTCCTCCATGATTCTTTAGGAAAATCAACTACAAGTTTTCAGACTTTTTTTCATAGTTGAAAATAATCACAATAACAACTGTGTACCCTGACTTTCAGAGCAAGAGACTACACATTTCTGCCTTTAGTTGAAGAGAAAACAACCATATGGACCTAACAACCATATGGACCTTGTTCTTAGCCACCATGCCATTAGCTAATTAAATTTACAAAGCCCAACCAGTGAGAGACCATGCATGGATTATCCCCATTTTAATGACTCCATCCATTTGGCAGAGCTAATGCTGTCTTGTCCCAAAGCAGGCTAGATGGGCTTCCTCCGTTTGAACAGGTTGAAGTACAATGTGAATCACATGATTTTTTTAAGAAATAAAATGATCAAGGTTAATCTAATTTTAATAATACATGTTATTTACCCAATATATGCAACATACTGTCATATTAACATAGGACTAACACTGTATAAGAGTTGTAAATGAGATACATTATGCTCTGTTATAATAAATATTTGAAATCTGTTATGCATTTTGTAGTCACAGCACCTTTTAATGCACATTTCAATTGTTGAATAATTGCATGTGACCAGTGGCTACCACACTGAACAGTACGAAATTAACTGTGAGACTAGGCACACCATTTTCTTTCTATTGTTCATTCTTATAGTCTATTTCAAGATTTTAGTATTTCAAATCTCATACTTGGATATTAGCTGGATATCCAGTGACAGGAGAAAATCTCTATTTAAAAGTACATCACACCTGAGAGGTATGTAAGGCAATGCAGATACTGAGGAACTCAAAATACCTTTTCCACCATTTGAGCATATTTTGGAACATCATGTTGTATGCTATAAATATGTACAAAAGGAAATTGCAAAAGGGAAAGTGGCCAACAGATGGAGGGGAGGGAGAAAGGGAGGAAAAGAGAATTAAAAAAATTAAGATGTGTCATGGACATGTACCATCTTACACAAGGAATGTGTTCATTATGTACTGCAAATATGTACTAATACAAATTAAAAATATAGACCTTTTAGGTCTAAAAAAGTGCAATGTGTCAAGTAAGAATCAGCCCTCTAGCTGGTTGATCTATTAAGAGCGACAGATTACAGTTTTGAAATGTTTCCAGGAGCTTAACTGGTTGTGAAAGCATAAGTTTCAATTCGTCTTCTCAAAATTTAGGCAACTGCTTGTACTAATTTGGTTATGCTGTGCACAACAAGCTCATGTGTACTTGATCAGATATAAGGAGACATGATTCTGATTGAGATTTGGACATAAAATATATCTAATGAGAATATTTGATTGGAAAAATAAACTTAAAAAAAAAGAATGTTTTCAGAGAAGTGTTAAATTTAGAATGAATAAATAGCTAAGGTTTTATTTATTTATTTATTTATTGGGTACTGGGGATCAAACTCATGACCTCAAGCTTGCAAAGCAGGCACTTACGCCACTGAGCTAAATCGCCAGCCCTAAGGTTCTATTTATTAAGAGCTTCCAAAATGAGAAGGATTACTGAGAAGTTAGTAAAGAACAAATTCGGTTGCATCCTCATTTAATTTCTGGAATACTAACTTAAAAAAGCCTGTGCTACTACAAATATTAGAATTGTGAAAAATTATTGAAATTTAGCATGAAATTAAGATATTTCCTTCAGCATCTACTTCTATAATCAAAAGATATCACTTTATTACCTTGGAACATATATTTTAATCTGTTCTGACTGTAATTATTTGATTATACTATTATCACAAAATCCTATAATCTTAGAGGGACTGCATTCTTCACTCCTTACTCATTCCTGTATTGCAGTGCTTTTAAATTCAAAATTTCAGACAACCATAATGATTCTTTTTTCATTTTAGGAATTGTTTCCTAATTGTTGATATAAAGATTATATTCAAATTCTATTATTATATTCAAAATTATAATAATAGAACTTATAAAAGTTCAAGGTCTGAGAACTTGATTCAGATTAAAAATACGTCTCATTAAATGATCCAAATACTTGCTTTGTTTATCTTAAAACACAACAACCAAAGGCAGGAATATTATAACCAGTAGAGTGAATAGTAGAGTTCTATGAGAGACATCTGTGGAATAGTCTTTTCATCCCTAGGAACAAAACAGATGAGATCATGTTCAAAGGTAGCCAAGAACCAGATATGTTTCTGAAGCAAGACTCAAAAGTAAGTTAGTGATATATAACTGCAAAGTCTTTTTAAAAGTCCAGCACCATATTTTTCGTTTTTCCCAGTGGGTTCTAAGTGATGCTGCATGTATCATTATGCTCACAATAGCACAAAATATGAATTCATGTGGAAGACACAGCATTAATGGGTCCAAATCTTGGTGGTGTAGAAGAGTGGAACTGTGAAGGGAAATCTTAACATCTTTAATTTATTGCAAATTTATTTTCCTCAAAATGTATGAAAAAAATGAAATAAGATAAAAATCTAAGATAAGCAAATCTCAGTATGCATAAAATAATAATTTTAGGTATAAGAAAGTACTGTATGATGGTTACTTTAGGGCATTTTTCTTCTTGGCTACTGTGACTTAAAATAATTATATATATAATCAATGCTATTTTAAGGACAATGAACGATGGTATCTATTACTAATTTCCAGGACTTCTCTCACCAGGTGATATGCTCTGTCCAGTGGAAGAAACCATGATGAAAAGCTCTTTTATCATACCTTAGATCACCTTTCTTAGTTTAAGAAACCATAATAATGATTCTGCCAATCTTATTCATGTAGAATATCATCATCTGCATAGGAAAATTGACCCTGTGCACAAGATCATATAATGTCTTGGCCATTAGGGAAGCTGGCATCTCATTACTCTCCCCAAGGCATTATTATATAAATGCATGAAATCACACAGCCTGAAACAGTGGGAACTTTTCATCATGGTTTCCAATATTATCATTTATGTGGGTTTTTTTGGTACAGGGAATTGAACTGAGGACCTTGCGCTTGGCAGCCAGGCTATTATTGTGCTCCAATACAACTTTTAAAATATCTTCAAATGCTAAACAAATTATATATCTAAGTATCCATTTCATCACAATGATTAAAATAATATGAAATTTCTCAAGAAAATATGGGGCATAAATGAGGTCCAAATGCTGGTTCTAAGCTTTTAAATCAAAAGATGACAATTATGTCTCTTGCAGTATTTGGTTTATAGCCTACAGGGCCAGTCCTACAAAATGTGCTAAGCTGTATAAATATAACCACCTTTTTCATCTTTTCTAGTGTGTCTAGAGATCTGCCCTTTAAGGTTTCTACCAGTTGATACTTACTGTACTAAGAAGGGTTCCTCAAACATTGCCCTAAAACATGTGCTAGGGCTTTTTGCAAAGTATATACTGTGATTTCAGGTTTATGACTAGATCTCCTTCACAGATAAAACCCTGGATGGACTTCTGTCCTGGCAATCCAGGCTATCTGAGACAAGAGTTTGCTTCTAATATCTACAGCTAAGAAAGAGATGAGGACATGAACAAGAAGAGTGTGTTGGGAAGGGAGACAGAATCAATAAATGATAGCAGTATCATCTAGCTTATAAAAAGAAGCCAAATACGCATCATTCCAGGAAATACTGAAGCAAATTTTCCCTTTGGGCCCTTTGCTCTCATTTACATGTGTTATCTCCTTCTGTATACAAGGTTCCAAAGGCCGATCTGCTCTACTTAAATTCATTTTGAAAAAAATAGATGAGAATCTCATTTACACATATGATATAACCAGTTTAAATTTATCCTCAGAATCACTAAATCCCCTATATTTGTGAGGAGTCACCTTGAAGTCAAGTGAATACTCCTTGAATCATCCAAGTACCATTGGGAAGGAAAGAGAGGGACTCTTGGCTGTGTGTATCAGAGGAAGAAGCACCGTTCCTGGGAATACAACAAGAATCCCCTTTTCCCTAGACAATGTCTTGGGGGTTTATTTCTAAGATCTAATAGTAAAATTATATATAGGGTGATGATTTGGTCTTTGATGTATCAACAAAGTGCTGTATGGCTCTAAAAAACAGAAAAAGTTGAAAAATCTGGGCACCACAGAAACTCACGGGATCATTACAGTTCCTTTCCTTACTGCAATGCAAAGCCAACAAAGTCAACCAGGATCTTTTCCCTCCTACCATATATCCATTTAATCTTCACTGTTCTTAAAAGAGTTCAGAACTCAGAACATTAAATGCATGCTCATTTTTAGGAGGAAAGTTAGAGAGTGCAAAATTTGGAGGCCTTTGGGATGGTTTAGCCCAGAGATGAATTCTTTCACTCTCTCTTCCCACATCTATGCCAGAGATCACTTGTTTATTTAACAATTATTTATAAACACCTACTGAGAACTGACTGCAGATCAGTGAAATAAAAGAGAGAGAGAAGAAATTGTCTTTTCCTAGAGATGAATATATATATATATATATATATATATATATATATATATGGATTAAATAAAGTATTGGACATGCTGTGAGAAAATTAAAAAAGATTTAGCGAGATGCGAGATGGGAGGAAGGATGGCTATTGCAGTTTTAAGTAGGATGGTAAAGGTGGGTAGACTTCCATCTTCGAGGATTGTTTAAATCTCTAGTTACCAAATAGCTCTTGGTCTAGCAAAGAAAACAACTAAAATGCCTAAAATTTAAGTATGTTCTCCAAGGGCCTGATAACTAACTCTTGAGAATTCGTCTTATAAGATAAGGTACGGAGAGTCTCAGCTCAGTGTCTGAAACAAGAACTTTGCCAGTACGGCAGGAAGAAGATTCCTGCTTCTTGAGCTTTCACTTAAGTCAGTTAACTCTATATTCTGGCTCAGCATTTTGCCTTATTTTGTTAAAGTTTCTAAAGGTATATCCAGGGTTTGTTTTTGAGTGGACTGGCATGACTTTTAAACTAGCCCCAATTGAATCACATCTGATTAAAAAAAAAACAAAAAAATGATGGGACAATTGAGAAAGAGTTAATCACTACTGAATGTGGTATGTCTGCTTGTTTCTGCAATTTAAGGGAGGGGGAGTTCCATCAGGTCACCTTAAAATGGCTCATGCTATAAAATGGAATTCGGAAAAAGGGGTAAATCTGAAATGCAAATGACTTTCCTGCTCTACTAACAATTTAGCATTACCAAATGAATGCTGCATAATCAAAGCATTTATTATCATTTCTGCATCCACATTAAGAATTGATTTTTGACCTTTGGCACTCCCTAGTATTCCGTATTGATTCTTGTCAGTTCCCTTATTCTTATTCAGTTTTCTCCTTGGAAGACCTGCTGACCTTTACAATGCAGTTTCTCTTAACTGAAATTAGTCAGATCCTAAATCTCTGCTTTTGATTATGTACAGTTTCTTGGAATGGTTAAATTGATAAGGCATCATCAGAAGACAAGGCACACAATTACAGAGAGCAAAGGAAAGTTTATTCAGATCAGAGTCCTTGCTGGATAGCCATGGAGACTATTGCTTTCTAGTGGTACATCTTCTGTGGAAAAATCAGGTTTTTCTCATGTGGATTTTGTTTTTTCTTTTCCAGTCTACAAATAGTGTCAAACTCAGTACCAAAACAAATAGTTGACAAAGAAAAGAAAACTAACTGGGGGAATGGAGCTACTAAGTTGTTTCTCCCTAATCATCCCACAAAAGCCATGCAGCCTCCTCTGTTTGGTAATTGTTACTATGCATCCTCTTTAGATCTGAAATTCAAGTAGATTGGCATCTTTAACATAATGACAGTATTCTCTCAATATGGTTTTCTAATGATGTTAGGACTTATAAATTCTGGTTCTGACAATTCATTGTTTGTCATATCAAATATTCAATAGGACCTATTATTTGGCTTTTCTAATAGCTCATCATACGTTCCTGGAGTATGACTCAAAGGTAAGGATAAAGCTAGAGGAGAAAATCGTCAATGCTGAGATCAGAATCTGGCCTAGGATTAGCAACAGAAAGAGATCTTTGGAAGACAAGAAGTAATTGAGAGAAGCTTCTTGGGAGATTTTCATATTTAGGTGATGGGAAGAGAAAGATGAGCCAGAAATGGATCCATGGTGGGCAGTGGGTAAAGCAAGCAGCAGACTTCTGAAGAGCTATAGATCAGTAACTCTTTGAGATACTTCAAATGCCAGGTGTCACTGAAGTCAAAGAACCCATGTAGATCAGAAACCTCCTTAAGAGGGTAGATTTGGCAAAGTAGGATGTGAAGAACCAGGTTCCCAGGGACTAACTGTCCCTTTTAATGGGAGTAATATAGAAATTTAGGCACAAGATTCTATAGAAAGAAGGCAAAATAATTTTTTTCTGAAGGACTGAGAGGTAAAATTGGGTGGAAGGTAAAACATTAAAATATAAAAAGTGGTTTATGAATAAAATAGGAAACAGCATTTTCAGGTAAGGCCCAGATATCAGAATTCTATACCTAATCAAAATTATATGAATAAAATAGAAAGCAGACATGAAAGGAATTGTAGATGACTTATAACATTTTCCAATAAACTATATTTGTCTTTTTATTTTTTTTTAATCAGTACTGGGGATTGAACTCACAACCACACACTTGTAAGGCAGGTGCTTATGTCACTGAGCTAAATCCCCAGCCCTTGTCTTGGTTTTTTAACTCTGTAAGAACTTGATGTACATTTGCACTGAAAAGAGGAAGAAGAGGGAAACTGAGAATTTCAATATGGCCTAGAGAGAGATGGAAAAAGGAAAAGAAATTCTAGCAATCTAAGGGGAGACATGGTAATTCTCTATTGTGGTGTCTGCCTGACATTTACCACCAAAAACTAGAAGAGATGCAGTATCTTGAAGTCATTAGGATCACTTCAAAGAAAAAAACAATTAGAAGTGTGGGCCAATTAGAAGTGCAGACTCTTTTCTTTCTTTCAATGTCTTTTTCTTTAAAATGTTTTAAACTCTTGGACAGAATTGCAAAATTCAAAGTTCTCTTCAATCAACAATGCTGTCTTCTGCTAATAACTAAACGTAGATATGGTTGGAAAGCCTATGTGTGCATCCATAAACTTAGGACAACAAAATTTAAGTACTGGGATTGAGAGTCCGGCTAGAGGACTTAGACTAAGTCAGGGATGGATGCCATCTACAAGTGACTCAGTAGATGAGCATATCTAATTGTAAAAGTGGCTATACAATTAAATGCAGATCACTGCAGACCAAAATTTGTGTTCTATTAGAGTTTCAAGTTTTCATAATATAAATATGATAACTAATTTGTCTCCTCACTACAGATTTCTCCTTTGAGTTAGAAAATTTCAGAAATAATGGTCCATTTTTGTGTCAGATCTCCAGGTCACAAAGTTTAGGTTTGGATCATATTAGTATTCATAGATAATTTACTAGGGAGACCACAAAGTGACTCAGATATGAAATCTACCATTATACAGTTGTATTTAAAATCATGCCCTAATTCCATACCTTCTCAGGCCCACAGCCAAAGGAGGAGTCTTTTCTACACTAGATGTGTTTAACCAGTAGATGGAGTAAGTGATTCCAACAAACTTGAACTTGATAAATATTGCCATAGTCTTTCAATAGTATTTCAAGAAAGGACAAAGCAATCAACAAAAAAATTAAATATTGAGTGCAATGTGCAACTGCAGCTGGTGAAGGTAACGGATGACACAGGTGTTCCTTGCCTAAAGTGTTTCTCACGAGAAGCAGCAGTAATGCATGGGTGGGTGAATTCCTGAGCAGGGTATTACCAGTGTGTAAGCAGTAAGTGGTTCACAGAGGCAACCTGGGATACTGAAAGTTTCTTTATTGCTTCAAAATTTTGTATTGCACTGGTCAAGTATCTGGGGGAAAAAAATCCATCCACCCCAGCCCTATCTTAAATATTTTTCAAAAGTGGTCATTTTACTCTGTGGTTTGGTTGGTGGGTGAGATGGGAGGAAGTTTTCTTTGCAGCTGGTACTACAGAGAAGAGAGCTGCATCAGATCTCTTGGGCTGCCAAACCTTCACTTTGGCAGAAGCACTGGGGATATTACATTGGGAATAATTTATCATGCTTGCTTTGAGTGTTTCAAATTCGCAAGCTGTGACCAGTTTCCAGAGACAGAAGGGCAATAAACTTCACTTTCCAAAAAGAAAAGCAGTGACCGCATCACTTCAATCAAGTGGACCATGGAAAAATGAACAGCCACAGAAAATCATGGATACTCAGAAATCCTCAGGAAACCTGCATGTGTCAATCATGTGGCTTGAGAAGCCCGGTTTGATAGGCATTTCCAATCTGACTCTGCATTTGCCTCCATAACTGCCACTCTACATTTTCATGTATGAATACACACACAAACGTGATGACTCACACGGTCAAGACCAAAACATCACTGTTGGATACGGACAGAAGATACAGCCTCTTCAGTTATGAATCAGGTAATGTTTCCCTCACAGTGTCTGCATTCTGCTTTTGCTAATATTTATTTCACTCTCCAAGCACCTGCATGACACCTCCTAGATCACCCAGAGTCCCTTGGAGCAGGAAACAACATCGCATGTCAAATCAGTGAGCTGTGTAGCAGAGTGGTCCTTAACCTTTCAATGCTCCCTGATCTGCTAGCTTTCTACTTTCAAGGACTCTTTAGCATATAGTGTACCTCTAACTTCAGAGAAACAAATCTCAGTACTGTGAGAAGTCTCAAAAGCTGGTTCAAAGTTTATTATTTTTCTTTCCTCTCTGAGTCACACAGGGCAGATATCTATAGACTCTAATAACTGCACAGTTCTCAGCTCCAAAACCAATGAGTTTCCCTTTGGGTTTTCATAATCGTAATAGACTCTTCTGCTCTGATGCTTAATTACCAAGATTTCTTGAATGTAGGTATTAATGGGTGAAAATAGCTTGACCTATAAGTCTTCCCAGCGCATGTTATTTATGGACCTGAGTCTCTCCTTGGGAATAAATACATGTATACATATAAACATGTATATGTATATCTAAATCTATATACATATATGTATTATGTACTGGGAATCAAACTCAGGATTTCATGCTTGCCAGGCAGGTGCTGTGCTACTGAGCTATATCCCTGGCCCTCTCCTTGGGGTAACAGCTTCTGGGAAGCTTTTCCTCCATCTGTACAGTCTCTTAGACTTGCCTGTCCTTTTTTTTTTTCTTTTTTCCTCAGTACCAGGGATCAAACTCATGGCCTCATACTTGCCAGGCAGGCACTTATGCCATTGATCTAAATCCCCAGCTGGCGTGGCTGTCCTTTCCACTAAAATTCTTCCTATTTATTAACCAGAGTTCATCTTTTAGAATACATCCTAATGCTGCCCTTGGTGTTCTGGTGAGACCAGAGGATTCCTACATACTGTAACTCCAACCTCTACCCTCACCTATGAGCATGAGCCAAATTAAACAGCACAACAAGGTGAGGCTTCGCTAAAATTATCCCATCTGTCAGTCTGTGAAATTACTAGTTTGAGGATTTTAATCACAACATTGACACACATAATGCTAATTTGGACCAGTTACATAACTAATAAGCCCATCTGAATTTTACTTGCATGGCAACACTTCTGGGGTTCAAGAGCATAAAAATACTGTTAAGTAGCCATATATTTAACATAATTTATATGATGCTAAACATTTTTGTTTTCTGAAACAAAATACATATGATAGGCCAGTTGTGTAAGGGGGTGCCTTTGTATCCATACCCACAAGTACAACACTGAGAGGAAAGGAAAAAATTAGCCTCAGTGAGGCAGTAAGGAGAAAGAGTCTTTAGAGTGCCATGAGAAATTAGCTTGCAACTCCTTACAGTTCACCTGTCAATCTACTGAACACTGGCATTGTTGTTAATGAAAGTTTGGATTTACGTTTATAGGAAAGAAATATTGATATTGTGAAACTTAGGTCCAGAGTTTGCCTGAGCTGTCTGGATTACATAAAAATGCCCTCTTTTCTGTTGCTAGCTGTGCTCTGCTTTGATAAACTCATTACAGACTGTGTTTAACTGCCACATTATGAGTGGGGAATGGCAATAAGTTAGGTAAAGTTTTTTTGAGTAAAATATAAGTAACTAAAAAGACTTTCTGAATGACAAATCTGGCCTGACAAGATAGGCTAAAATTACCATTGTACACCGTAATCTATTGCATCTCAGGTATTGAGAGCAAAAGGAAAAAGAGGAAGGATGTCTTAGGCCTTAACCTATGTACTTTTCTGATTATGGATGATTCCATTTATCTAAGGACTTTAATGATTTATACAAGACAAAAACATTCTTCTGGGAGGAAAAATCAATTAGCTTCCTTGCTTCCAGAGGCTGGTAGCCCTGTTTCTTTTATTTGAGGTTCCAGCAGGACACCCCCATCTCTGGACAAAGAATGCTGACTGGTATGTTCTGGGAATCTTGGCTCACCCCGCGGCTAATAAGCACAGTTCCCTGGCTCTGTGCCCAGCTCTTGGGGCAGGGAGTTACCTCCGAATGCTTTTTTTTTTTTTTAAACTTACACTAAAGTTTTGACTTAGAAAGCATGATCTGCTAGGCATCACAGGAAACTGGACTTTCCCCTGGCAACCACCAAAATCAAAACCTATTTCCACCTGCAACCCTCACTTAAACTTTCGGTATGATATGTTCATATTCATAGAAAATCTTTGTGGAGAAGTTAAGAAGAGAAGAGGGCATGTAGAATTCTCTTTTTTGGAAGAACCCAATCTGTGTGCCTTTTTCAAATGCGATGATGGGTGGGCTCAGGGTTCTGTGTGTGTGTGTGTGTGTGTGTGTGTGTGTGTGAAGGAGGAACGACAGAGAACAAGGACAAGGACAGGTGAAAGTGGACAGGAGCAGCACTCCCTCAACTGCGTGGGCTTTCTGAATGCTGGAATTCCGCAAATAGAGTGGTGGTCACAAGGAGTCATTTTGGCAGCGGCCTGGTCTCTGCTGCCAGTAAGTGGTAAAGATTGCTAAGAAGAGAGCAAGGTTTTAAAAACCCATTTCAAAATGTTTATAAGGTTTTCTTTAATCCCTCTTCAACCTGTAAGAGCTCACTGAAGAAATGAGACATTTTTCCCTCCTAATAAATATCGGAAAAGAATTCCAAGGCAGAAGATAGGGAAATAAGCTCTAAAAACGGCCTGTTGTCTCTTTTAGTGACACTATCTGATATATTAAAAACCATTTATAAAATGGCTTCAAACATCATAATTACCAGATTATGTTTTCCCCCTCAGACTTCTCTTCTACAAAGTTGTTAGTTTATCTGAAATGTAAAAGTCTTATAAAACACATTTTGAGGATAGCCACTATATTTTGATTTTTAAATTTTAAAAACTTTTATAAAGGAGTCTAATCAGTGTCCTAAGTAGCATTACCAAGACCACCAGAAAGGTGTGATTATGGTTTATTTTTTTAAAATCTATGAGATTCCTTGAAAAATGTGATTTTGCTACAGGAGAGCCTACCTATCACAGGATGATTAAAAATATATTTTTGTGTTAAAATTTAGTTAAGGCAGAATTTGACTAAATTCATACCAAGTACATGGTTATTTTTTTCTTGTTTGAAGTGTATAGCACACGCTTTCTTACATTTCATTTCTTCATCTCAGGCAAATGGGACCAAGGTTTTTGGCTGCATCTTATACCTTGGAACTTGTGGCCATGCACCTGTGTAGAAATCAGCCTGGGGAGTATAATCATGGCGATGACTTAATAAGCTTTTCTTGAAGAAACGAGAGGCATAGAAAGAAACAAAGGAAGAGGAGAAAGACAAGGGAGGAAACTGAACACCACTGAGAGACGTGAAAAACGGAAAGAAAAAAGAAATAAAAGATGAGGGAGGTTAAAGAAGAGAAGAAATAATTTTAGCCAATAGGGCTTCCATGGCAGTGCTAAGAGTGACAGCTGAGACAGCTCTGACTTGGCACGTCAACCTCTGAGCTACGGAAAAAGAGGGCCACTTTTACAGAAGGTCGTTAGGAAGCTACAGCTGGTAGCCTCTGTGTGCTTGCTGGGTAAGTGCTCAGCTGCGAAGCACAGGTACTCGGATCTCTGGGCACTTTGTTTGCCACTTGCCAGCTGATCTGGAGACTTATTTAATCTTGTTTTATTTTCATGGCAAAGCAGCACTTTTATTAAGAAAAAGGCACTCAGCTATAAATTTCTGCTCTTCACCTGGCCAATGATATATAAGCATGTGCAGTTTCACGCTTATTTTGGGTCATACATGTGGGGGTGATTAAAACTCTGGTTAGTTTAGAGCTCCTGCATTCATGTCACCCTCTCCGGGTCTGTCTTCCTTGTTCATCCTTTTCCTGACAGGCTGCCAGATGGGTCAAAGAACTGAGCAGAATACTAACTGGCTCAGACTAGATAAAGTGGGTGGAGGAGTCTCCACAAAAGACCAGTTTTTTCTTAATGGTAACTTTTATTTTTTAAGAGAATATCTTGAGTGTTAGTCATTGTTATTTCAATGCTTTCTTTGGAGGAGGTAAATTCTCTTTTACTCCTGTACATTCTCCCTTACTTCCTAGGTCTTAGGAATTGCCAGAAAGGAAACAAAACAAAACAAAACAAAACAAAACAACACTCATGTGCAACTAGTCACTGGTGCTTTATTGGTCACTATGTCACAACCTCAAATACATGCGATGCTGTTTCCAAGAAAACAAGCAGTAAGTAATGGAATAAATACACACACAACTCTGATTCACTTCAATTCAGTAACTCCTTTTTATAACATTAAGTGCCTTGCCCTTACCATGTTGGATCATCAGTGTATTATAAGTAAGCATGTTATAGTTTACAACACAAGTGGGGAGGTGAGCAAGACAATTGCCCTGGCCCCATAATTATCAGAGGCAAAACAGGAAAGACATTTCAAGAATTAGAGGTAGTCCTGTCCTAAACTTACATAGGGAGCTAAGTGGTGTGGGCCAGTCCTGATACAAACCTTAATATGCCCACCACAACCATATTAAAGGGCCTAGAATTTTCATTTGGTAGAGAGTCAGACTGCTATTATGTGATCGGGAAATGACAGCTAGTTGTCTATAATGTGATATGCATTACTTTGGCTGGTAACTTAGTACCTTACTGTTGCTGAAGAGCAAAGGCATAAACTTAGAGGATGAAGCTCTCTGCTGTGTGCTTGATGGGGTCTTGGGGACCCCCTGTGAAAGCACTGATACATTATTAATGGAAGGCTTCCAGGGCGGAGTCAGGAAGCCCAACAAGGTACCTGTCTCACTTACAGATTTGGTGGAGATGATGTGCTCCCTAAAAGCCTTAAAGTCACTAATGACTATGCTACCTGTAACTGGAAGTTACCGAGAGATACTGCTGCATCATTCCGTAAGAAAGAAGCATAATCTCAGAAGATGCCAAAGAAGTTTGAGGTAGAGAATGGGAATGTTTTAGGAAGTGTACTAAGTGGCTTGAGGTTCACAAACCTTATCTAACCCAACAGCTGCCTGTCAAGGCCATAAAACTGAATAATCCATGAACTATATGCATATATAGGCCTAACTGGTCCAACCATCATTCACTAGAGAATATGATTCTTTAGGATCTTGACTTAGAGTTTGCCACATGTAGATTTTAAAGCTTCATAATACATTCTGAGTGACTACAGTGTTGAGAACTGTTTAATTTTCACAGCTCTATGAGGCACACACGGAAGAGCCTAAGCACTTACATTCCAGTAGTTTTAACGTGAGCTAGTTACGGGACTGTTGATATGCCCCTTCATTAAGTTTTGGTCTTCCAATATTTATAGCTGCCATAATAATAGCTCAAAATGTATTTGAATATTAAATGAAAAAAATATAAAATACCTAGTTCCTGGTACATAGTAGGTATACAAGTACTGGTTCTTTTTACTATGCTTAATAAAACTGTAATAGGGCTCAGGATTTAGCTCAGTGACATAAGTGCCTGCTTGGCAAGCACAAGGTTGCGAGTTCAATCCTCGGTACCAAAACCAAAAAAGCAAACACAAAACTTGTAATAGTTTTCTCTTGAACAGGTAATGGAATCTATCCAGTTTTTCTTGTATTTCCATTTACCTTTAAACAAAACAATGTGGCAAGTGGGGAGAAGGAAGCAAAGATATAACAGAGGTAGAACAGAGGTATATTGAATCATGAAGAATCTCTCTTATACCAAAAGGATATCAAATACTTTGGACATAAGAAGTTTAGGAAATAAGTTTGAAGTAGAGAATGTATCTAGAGGCTGCAATGGTTTATACCTGTTAATCTTTCTAGTTTTTTTGTTAACGTTTTGGCAGTAGGTCTGGAGACTAGCTGAGGAAGACTAAGATGGATAGGTAAATGCTCCCCTCCAAATTAACTCCTGGTGACAACTACTTAAGCATCACACATCACACTTTATCTTGGCCTCATTTATATAAACAGGTTTGTCTGGTGTAATTCCGTGAGCTGCTAGACACAGACAAGTACGTTTACCACTTGAGTGGTGAGCTTCAGTGTTAAAGCTGCTCTATTTACACTTTCCTCCATAGATGACCCTGGTGCTTTTACATAATTGGCAGCTCCTCTAGCTTAGTGAGCAAGTCCATAAGGTGATAAACAATACTCTCTTCTCTATGCAGGTTTATGATGAATTCACAAGTCAGCCCCACTTCCAATTATTCTGGCTAATGCACCTGTTTTAAATACATGAGTTGACGGTTTTATTAGTTTTTTTTTTTTTTCTCTAAAAATTCAGTCCTTCATATGACAGTTACTTCAAAAGCACGGGGAAGTCTGCTGGGTGACAGGCAGGGCAAATTGTGGCAAATTGGGCTGATTCAGCTGAGTCTATTCAATGCTTTTGTAATTGCATAATGTTCCAAGGCTCAAGAGAAGATGGGAGTTAGGAAGAATTGTGTGCCATGTGTGTTAGTTGCACTGCAAACTTCTGTGATTTCAAAGGTCAGCTCTGTGTTCCAGAAAAAAATCAAAACAGAGGCTTGTGAAGTCACAAACCATATGTGGGAGCCACATATCTGATCATGCACAGGGAGGACATGCAAGGTCAAGGCACTTGAGAATAATCTGGTTTTGGTACATAGATTGTGACTCTGGATCTTTCCAAAGGAGAAAGCTACAGGCATATAGGAGTCTGAAAAAGCCCTGGATTCTCCTACTCTATTCCCCTCCCCGTTGGGGACAGAAGAGAACCAATAGTGCAGATATTAGCTGACAATTTTTTGTTTGCTTCTGTGATGAAGTGGAGGCATCCTTGACTAATGCATCTACACTTGACTGTCCACAATTGTGGCAAATGCAGGCACTCAATTGTTCATAAATGATCAAAGGGATTACTCGGGAGCCCTTAGTCTAATTCTGAAATTAGTTAATGGAAGTGTTACTAATGAGCTTCTATTAATAGAAGGCAAGTGAAGTAACACAGCTAATATACTGGCCAGGAAGTATAATAAAATATGTGGACAAAACAAACTAATAGTGTTCTGTATCCAAATAGCTCTACTGAAAACCACAGAGCTAGAAAATGGTCACAACTGAGGGAAATATTAAAAAATGGGATACTGCTTGTTGGTTACCATCAAGTTTGAAATAAGGTAGCAGATAGCTATAGTGTACTCCACAGGTCCCTTCTTGATTATTCTGACTGAGCATTGAAGGATCTGATCTTTCCCTTGAACTCATTCTATAAAGAGAAAACTCACCTTTTGTATTTGTACTTCTTTATAGGCCTTTCTTTTGAATATTCATATAATGTTCACGGCAAAGTTATTACAGCTAGCAATCAGGAACCTTAACTATATTAGAATATTTTTCCTGTTTTATTTTCTCTTTTATTTCCTGTTTTATTTTATTTATTTTAGCTTGAGTTGAATGAGTTGCATGCAGTAGCCTCTGATCCCAGAGAGGTAAATATCTTATCCATAATGTATGGCAATGACTGTTTGATTTGTCTCTTTGCTAAGCTATTTCGGGATGAGGGATTGTGTGTCTCATCTCTGATTTCCTGTGTCCAGAACTAGTCTCTGAGCAATGCCAAGGCCATGCTAAATACTCTGAGTACTGAGTCAGTTGTATTGCTTATATTCCAACTGCCCCCGTACCTCGAGATGCTCAGATAACAATGAGAAGCTCCCTGCCTTCAACTGGCTTTGTGTATAGAAATAGTTACTATCCATTTTACACCTGAAAAATTCAGAAAGGGGTGGTGGGTTAGTACCTCAAAAGAAAAAAAAATGTAATTAGAATATTTGGAATGTGAGCTTAACCTCACTTGCTTTTTCCTAACTCAATCATTTATTTAGTGAATGAAAACTCTTTATCTTGATTACTATCTTTCCCAAGTGAAAATGACCAAACTTTGTTCCCTGATGTGAAGTGGAAAGCTATGAAAGTTAATCGCTCTTCACACATTCTCGTCTCAGTGTAAAGGTTACCGAGGCTTTTGCATTGTATATATATAGTATTTTAAAAAAGTTTTCTGCAGTAGATATGAATCTTCACTACACTTGTGTAAAGGCCATATCTACACCAAATAGGAACCAAATGGGCATGTGTGAAAATTTGTATATTTAAAGCAACATAGGTGGATTTAGTTTTAGTTTTTAGGGATACACGGTGATGCACAAGGGGCTGTGGCAGTGCCATGGTCTACACTGGCCTGATAGAGGAATTAAAGGCAACTGGACACAGCTGCAGCTGCCTAAGCAAAAACTGGAAATTTAGCAGCAGAAGCAAATAGTGGCAGTCAAATCCACAGTGTCAAATGCCCTGCTGTGGAACCTGGCACAGGCAATAGTAGATCGGCATTGCTGAACTTCATTTAATGAATAGACCCCTAGGTTTCCAATGTGGGCCAACTGCAGTATTGCTATGTTACAGTCTGCACTGACGGTTGGGTGGCAGTAAGCTTTGCACACACGGCTATCTGCTGCCATGTATACCAACTGCGGAAATGGTGACTGAGCCTGAAGCAGTTTAAAACCAACCTATTTTGATGCACTGTCTCATAACTGTACTTTATCACCAGACCCCATGGAGGCAGGAGGTGGAATGGAATCAAACTGTACCTACATTAGGTGACATTATTTGCAAGATGTTTTGATTGCAAAGGAGGTGCTTACTCTTCACTTCCTCTTGCAAACAATGTATGTTGCTAGACTGCTTCCCTTTTATTAACAACAAATAAAGAGAAGGTGATCATTCTTCATGTGTATCTAATGCATCATTTATGCAGATACTACTTTGTGCCCGTCATTATGGCTAATGTTATAAAGCTTATATGTAAAGCTAATCTGTTCATCGGTTAGTAGATTGTATTTATCTTTAAAGTAATCCTCTAAGCATAACCATGAAGCTGAACTGATTTCTACCTTTGATTTTTGACTATGCTCTCACTGTGTACCTAACTGCTGATATAAAGTAAACTGGCTGTTTCTGCAATCAACAAGATACAACCTGAGTAGAAAAGTTGCCAATTAGAGATATCAAGACAGCAAATGGCCTATGATCACCACTACAGAAATACAACTTTTATCATTACAAAAAATAGAAAAGATGCCACCATTCTATAGAAACACATATTCATCTAAGTCAAGATATTTGTAATGATGAGCACAAATCACAATTTGGGAACTAGTTAAACAGAAAACACTTCAGTAAATCTGTTGTTAGAGAATCCTCTTAATTCTCAAAACTGAGCAAAATCCATCCTTGTATTTCTCTCTTTTGTATTAGCTATGCAGCTGCTAAAACTGCAATCTCATTATGGGCTCACGGAAAGTGAAAACGTGAGGAGACCTTGGACATTTCTGAGTTACATTTCTGAGTGTATTAAATATGTTGATAGCATATAGATTACTTACTGGGACCATGAAAACCAAACTATTACCTTGTAATAAAAGAACAGAATGTTTCTCCATTCATAACTATTGCTTCAACCTTTTCTGCACTCTGAAAGCAAGTGAATCAAATGTCCCAGGCTCACAATAAAACTAGTGATTTCCTCTCAGTCCTTTCCTGCTGCTCTTTTCTGAACCCGACTGTGTTTGAGAAACTGGACTGCAGGAGTAGAAAGGCAGGAAGACGAAATCAGAAACATGTAAGGAGGTGCATCATCTTTTTATTGGCACATACATGTTATTTTAAGGGAAATGGACATGTAGATGAGGTGCAGGTTATCTTTTTAAAATCTCCAACATTTTTAAAGGAATAAGGCATAACATATTCATTTAGAGTACTATGGCTTTTAGGTGACATATTACTACATAAAAAGATTGGGAATTAAGAAACAGGAAAAAAAGGATTTACTTCATATCCTCAAATTGAATATCCTTTGTGGAAGGAATCATAATAACTTTTTGTTACTAATTTTGTCTTTTATTTCTTACTGACAATGTTCCCCCAAGTTACAGCTATGCAGTAAGTTTTCTACATTCCATATGTATGCATAATTTATGAAGTTAGGTATAGATTTATATTATATAAAATAACTCAAATATTGTTCAAAGATTTTCTTTTATGAATAATGCTCATGACATTTTCTGGAGAAAATTAATATATATCATTATGTGCAGAAGTCATTTTCTGTGAAATGTACCCATGTAGGCACTTAGAGGTTACTTGCAGTGAAATTTACCTTTACAGTGATAATTGCAATAACCTTTTAAATGAACATATGCACACACCAGAACTTGCACCTGTCACTGTTGTCATGGAAACAGGTCCAAAACATAAGATATGATTCTATTATTGAGACAATATACTTTCCCAATGAATTTTAATGAAACTGTAGCAAAGGAAAAAGAAAGAATTTTATGGAGAGTTCTAAATTATTTAGAAAACTTTTCCAACTAGCATTGACCAAATGCATACAGTGGTAAGATTCATCTGAAAAGGAGACAACAGTCAGCAGATGTCTGCAGGCAAATAAGGCCCCGAAAGCATCTTTTTAATGCTTACTTTTGTTATTATCTGTTTCCAACCATTAATTCTGCTGTTGGTTGAAGTCTATTTGAGCATGAGCTATCACAGTGGCATATACAAAAATCAGAGTTACCTGAATATTTTTTCTAGCTTTTGGGCTTTCTCTTGGGATGAGGTAAACTGACTTGGGGCTATAACCTAAAGGACAACTATTCCAGTTCATTAAAGACTAGGGAACCAGTGCCCAAAAAAGTTAAGTGACATTTAAATCACCTCTTCCAAAGTACACAAGTAAATGCAGTCCGGATGCCTGAAGCTCAGATTCCTGTCTTCTCTCCCTGGTCACAGTCACTGAGCTTCCCCATAAATACAACCTTGCTCACTGCTGGCTAAGGAAGCTGCATTCTTGCATACAGAAAACTGCATTCTGGAGTATCTGGAAGTTTATTCCTCATTTGTGTCTTCACAGGAATCAAGTCCAATTTTGCTAAGTGAAATAAAATGTTAGCATCCTCCTCAGAGTGTATTAAATATGTTGATAGCATATAGATTACTTACTGGGACCATGAAAACCAAACTATTACCTTGTAATAAAAGAACAGAATGTTTCTCCATTCATAACTATTGCTTCAACCTTTTCTGCACTCTGAAAGCAAGTGAATCAAATGTCCCAGGCTCACAATGAAACTAGTGATTTCCTCTCAGTCAAGAGCCTGGGAAATATACCTATGGGGCTTAACTCAGAGCTATTTGATGATGAACTGGGACTCCAGCGTGCAGTTTTTAGCATATAGGAATGACAACCCATTTGGGGAAAGAAAGCCCTCACAGCCATAAAATGTGAGTGGAAAATGGGTGTCCCTAGGTCCAGAGAGCACCATTATGTAACATTTGTGAAGGTCTAATGATGCACAGGATCTGTACCAACTGTCTTCTGGCAGAGCCAAGGACTCCCCAGGTTCTAGGGGGCCCCTGAGACAGTGTGTCATACAGTGACGAGGGGTGGAAATACTCTCACCGTTCAAGATGTGATTATCTTGGCTTCCTCGCTGGTGAGGTTTTGGCACTTGAACTTGGCCCAGTGTAACATTACAATTGGGAAGTTACATTATTAGAATTGGTTAAGAGGGGGTTTTGTATTGAAATCCAACTGTAGAGTTAGAGAAAGAAAAGAAGAATTGTTGCATTACCTAGTCAGTACTGCAGGGGCCGCCTCTCTATTGTCCACATGTTTGTGCATGAATATACACTACAAACACTTTTTAAAAATGAATATATTGATATATAAGATATGCAAAGTTATATAAATCTTTATTATGAGAATAATTCATTCCATAAATATTTATTGAGCACTTATTATGTACCAGGCATACTAGTCTATTTTTATAAAATGACATACTGTCTCTGTCTTCCTTACTTTCTTCCTTCCTGGGAGAAAATATCCAACACCTGCAGTTAAAGGAGAAGAGGCTTATTTTGGTTCCAGTCATAGTTGGCTGGTTCCAAGGACAGAAGAGAAGGTGGAAGAGCCTGGGCAGAGTGGAGCTGCTCATGGGATGACAACCAGGAAGCCTATAGAGACTCAAGGGAGGAGCCAGGAAGGCCACTCCTCAGCCCCCCTCTTCTAAGCAGACCCCAACCAATAAAAGCAAGTCAGCTATAAGCCATAATCCAATCGCCTCTCAAAAAGCCCACCTGTGATCATATCTAGATTAAAAACAATTAACATTCATAGGTGTTAATAATAACAAGAGTACACCCTCGGCATAACGAGCTGTCATCAATGTATGTGCCACTTAGACTGCTTTATTGTCTCCCCAGCCCTCAGATATGAGTAAATTTACTACCTTTATAAATTCTAAAGGTGTTTATGTGCTTCATTCAGTGCCCAGTTCAGAGTCTCTGACTGCTCTGAATCCTACTGAACGCTGTATTTAAAGAAGAACCTGACAGAATGAGAAGGACTTGTTCTCTCTCATGGCCAGTAAGTGGCAAGAGCTTTTTTTGTTTGTTTGTTTGCTTGTTTTACTATAAACACTTGTAGATTTGCCCAAATCTAGTAGATAGCAGGTAGGTAGGAAGATAGAGTTTTTTTCTCATCACAAAGGTATCATATGGACATTAAATATCTGGAATAAAAATGTAATGATATAGAATGGAAAGTATGTATTTACGATTCTACTCAATACATTGATCTATTCTCTACAGGTTATTATTGACTGTGGGACAGAACTGTACACAGAGGGACTATAATGTTAAATTCTGACCACTGATATTCTTATATGTAGTGGTAATGCCTGGCAACTAATTTAACTAGTGGAAGGGATGTTCTGTGTGTGTGTGTGTGTGTGTGTGTGTGTGTGTGTGTGTATAACAGAGAGGCAGAGAGATAAAGAAAGAAGATGAGTATGAAAATATTTAGGAAAAGTAAGTCTGCTAGAATTTTACTGCTGGAAAGACTGAGAACATCAACAATGTTTAAGCAGGCCTGTCTAGTTCTTTGTAAATAAATTTTGGAAAACAAACTCAAGCATAAAGACAAAAGTCTACATTTCATCTCTTAGTTATAAATAAAGCTTATTTCATCAATGGCGAAATTGCTTTGGGTCATTTGTAACCTCATTATGGCCCTGGATCTCCCTGCCACGCTGCTGTGTTTATGTGTCCCCTCTCCCTGGCATGTGCTCTCGGCAGAAAGGGTATAATTATACATCTCCATCCACTGGCAGGAACAATGGATGCACCCAGCAATGCTACTCTCCCTTTGTGAAGCTCCACATAGGAAGCCAAGTGGTGTAGATGCTGTTTAGAATGGCAAAGGCCTCTGAATATTATGAAAACAGCTGCCACGGATTCTTTGTATTGGGCACCTCTTTACTTATAGTATTGCTTTATTCATCCAGTCGGGAGCATATCAAGGGTAGATATTTTAACATATGCTGGTTACAATTCCCCAGTAAACATAATTTGTGCTGTAAGAATTTCTAGTGCTTCTTAAAGGAAACTTAATTTGTATATTTGGACAAAGTAGCCAGACTAGAAAGCTGACATGTGAGGTACACTTTGTACTATCTCCATTTTCACAAAAGGAAAGTTACTTAGGATTTGTTCGTTATTCTATGGTTATGGCTGATATGGATTAAAAAGGCCTTCCCCTCTTGCCCCCACATCCCATGTGTTAAGCTGCAGCTTGCTGGATTATTGGGAGCTTGTGGATATCTTCAGAGTAGGACCTAGTCGAAGAAAGTTGGATCATTGAGGGAATGTTTTTGAAGAGAAAAATTAAGATCCTATTCTCTTCTTGTCTCTTTTTCTCTCTCTTTGCCTTCAAGTAGTCATTCGATGAGCACTTTTCTCTGCCATGCACTCCCAAACATGATATACTTGTTTTACTACAGCCCTAAAAGCAACAGAGATAACTGAACCATGGATTAAAACCTCTGAAACCATGAACCAAAGGAAACTTTCCCTCCTTAAAAGTTGATTACCTCAGGTGTCTTGGCACAGTGACAGAAAGTTGACTGACACAGTCCCTGTTTTCTTAAATCTGAGATTGTTGAAGAGATATGTGACATAAAGATGACAAATCATGCATTCCTTCAACGAATGGATATAAGCCCTTACTGAGTTCTAGGCAAGAGAAGAATTAGATATACTGAAGACTCATTTTATGGCCCTTAGTGTCTGCATAACATAGCTGAGATGCCTTGGATATGGAAGAGAACCTTACGCCTTTAGACTAATTTAACCTGGTACTTACTGGAACTATTTTCAACAAAAACAAAGTAAGACAATTTCACAAATCTAAATTCACTCTTTAAAAAGTGGCCATGTTATGGTTTAGGGGTTGATTTTACCTCTCTTTTAGATTAAGAAAATCATTAATATGAAGCCTGTAACATCATACCTTGGCTCTGGGAAAATGAGAAAAGGGAGGAAAGGTAACATCCAAAAAGAGCATACGTTTTAGTTTTGTGATATTTGGACTGTGCCCTTGAAAGCAGTCATAGTGAAATATTCATAGTGGAAATGATACCAGGTCTGTGGTAGACTTATAATCTATCTTTTCCCTGACAGATAAAATATAATCAACACAGGGAAAATGCCAATGTGAACTCTAGTGTCTTCCCCTGATGAGTCTAAGTGCTGAATAAATAAGCATTATTTCTAAAACCTCAACTGGAACCTTTGTAAAAGGAGAAAAGTCAGAGGCACACAGGTAGAACAGGGATAGCCCTGGGCAAACCATGACATTTCCAGATAATTACTGAGGGGTCTAGAGTTGGGGGGGGAACTTGCCATCAGGAGCCATTCTCTCTGATATGAAAAATCAACACATGAGCAATTTAATAGGAAGCCCTGTGAAAACACTTCTGCAAGACTTGTATTCCAACTGGGTTGCTTCCTCTCAGCTTTCCGATGCACAAATGTTAGTCTTCAGGATTTCCTCACTAAAGGGTTGGGAAATATGTAGACGTATTGGCCTCTGGGTTTGGTGATAGAAAGTAGATCTGGAAAAGATCAGTGTATTGAGATTTGCAGGCTAATAACTATCATGTGTTGAACCCACTGTATGAGAGTTTTGTTCTGAGCATTTAAGGTCTATCATTTCTTTAATTTTCCCAATAATGCTAAATAAATGACAGCTTTTCCTGCCAATCTGTGAAGCCCAGATTGGGAGTTTTCCAATGCCTTTCCCTGAACAATCTTACCCTAAGGGAAGATGTTACGGTGAATTTTCTATGTCATGGTTTTCTGTGGCAACTGCTGTGAAATATTGCTGTTTTTGGAATTGAGGAGGCAAGTAGTGTGCATGATATGAAAAGACCAAAAGGAAAAAAAAATTCAAACACAAAGCCCTAGTCAATTTCAGCCTGTCTATGGAGGGATGAAGGACTTTCGTACTCAATTTTCTACTGGGTTTTAGTACTGTGTGGGGCGTACTGCCCCTGGGTAGCCTCAAGATATTCAGTAAAGAGAAAAAGTCAAATGCAGAGCAGCCACGGGGGAGCGGGGAGCACTCCTGAAATCTAGAGGCTTCTTCCTCCCAAGGAAAGAGGTGGTATGAGCACATGAGTTTATCTAACAAAGGGAAGGAATGTCTGAGAGAGGAGTCCCAGAATATTCATTCTCTGAAGAAAATATCTGTTGCATATATTTGCCAAGTGATAAGGAACTTAATAAATCCATGGCCCTTTGATAATTTACCATGTTCAAAGGTAGTTTACTGCCTCTTGAAAGTTATAACAATGATTATATTAAAAATAGACGACCAGTGCAATAGAACAACCTGTAATGTACCATGATATGCACCAAATGTGATAGATACAAAACAAAAGAAGAAGAATTTAGTATAAACTGAGAAGTATTCATACTCTTTTGACTCAGTATTATAGATGTGTACACATAAGAGTGTTACAATGTTACCTTGCATTCTGGTCTATGTACAAATCTCTCTCTCCAGTCTAACACCCAGCTCTTTAGTCTTGAGAGTCTATGCCTGATCTCCCATTATACACTATGTAGTCATATTATGTGCCCATAAACTAAGAAATATATACAAGCCTTTTTTCCCCTCATGACAAAATTCATAGTAACAGGCCATCTGTGCACTTGGGAAGAATAATGCAGAAATTTAAAGTGGATATGGATAGAAAATATGATATTAGTTACCAGGGTTGAGTAGAGCCTGGGGAGATGTAGGCTAAAGCATACCAACTAGCATAAATGTAAAATGAACAAATTGAAAGATCTAAGGTATCACATGAGAAATGAAGTTAATAATACTGTATTTATTTGGAATTTTTGCTACATGAGTGGATTAGAGGGTCTCCTTCCATATGGAGGGAAGAATGTAACTATGTCAGATGACATGCACATTAACTGGTTTTGCTATAGTGATCATTTATATCTGCACTGATATGGATAGTGATATAACATTATGCGAGAGCCCTTAAATATAAACAATAAATTTTATTACAAATAAAGCTGATTAGTAGAATTTTTACAGGCCACAGTGCTTAGAAGTACAATCTAGCAAGCAAAAAATCTGACACAGTAAAATTTTCATGCATTTTGTCTTTATGTTATGTGTATCATTTTTTGCTTCACCCTTGAAAAAGACCATGAATGTACAAGACAAACTTAAACCATCTCATTTAACAGAATAAATCAATGGGCCAGACATCTTTGTATCAATATTTTCATTTTGTTTCATTGGACTTATAAAATTAATTCTTAAAAAGAAAAAAAAAATCCCTTCTCTGGTTTATTTGATGCTTCTTTGAGATTATATAGAGTGATGAATATAATGTTTAAAATCATACCAATAATTGCAGTTAAACATTATGTCTAGTTTCTAAGCTAAAAATTATAATCCATATATTATGCAACAAATATGTATTGAATGCTTTCTATACATTACTTTACGTATTTCTCAAAATTCATTTATAGATAAAGACATTAATGTTTGGCTTGGTTAAGAAATTGTCCAAGGTCACACAGTTAGTAAGTAGTTGAGTGAGGATTTTATGGATCTTTTTCATTAACCTATAACTTTAATCACTATGCCACATGAT
Source organism: Hydrochoerus hydrochaeris (assembly GCA_004027455.1). Taxonomy (NCBI): domain Eukaryota; kingdom Metazoa; phylum Chordata; class Mammalia; order Rodentia; family Hydrochaeridae; genus Hydrochoerus; species Hydrochoerus hydrochaeris. The sequence continues at coordinate 555,581 of PVLA01000093.1, forward strand.
CTGTCTTGGATTAGTTTAAAAAATAGCTAATCAACTGACTTTTCTTCTTTTAAAGGTGTTAATGTGTTGTAATTGCTTCTTTTCTACTTAGGCAGTAACTTTGTTTTTAAGTTATACGCATATACATCCAAATGAAAAGATAATGTCTTCAGATACAGGTTATATAGATATATTTTGTGGTTATGGGTGGTTACATATGTACCACAAACATGTGTTATGCATCTAACCAGATTTTACTTTTCCAATGTATTTCAACAGAGGATACTTGACGTATACAGATTGTGGATCTGGATCCATTGAACCAGTACCTATTTTTATTGGGTTTACTCTGAACTCAGGCAATTTTATGGCAACTAAATTCTCCATCTTGAGTTTTACTTGGTATGGTTCATTCCACATGTCTTCAACTAGTCCCAGGACAGACTTTGTTCACTGCACTTTTTCCATGAGTTTTATTCAGCCAAACCGCAGCTAGTCAGTCTGTGCAGGAACTCAGCACACCCTGCTTTCAAGATTTAACAGCTGAGAGCACTGTGTTTCCAACGCTGAGCTTTTGTAAGGAAAAGTTGTGGTTACCTCCTTTGTTCTAAAAGGTGGATGGTGAACATGCAATTCATTGATGGGCTTTCAGATTAAAGCACATCATGAAGGGTTTAGATTCTGTTGAACATAGAAGTTTTAAAGTTCTGGCTATTTGTTCGTAGCTTTCTATTATGACATCTCAAATGAAATTCTCTTTATTTGTTTTTAATGCTGTCATTGCAAAGGAAGGTAAGTTTGATGTGACTAGGGCTGTACAAATACAGCCTAACTTCCCATATCTGCAAAGCTGTGCTTTAATAGATTTCTGCTAAAAAGGATAGGGAAGGTGCTGAAAGGAAAATATTTTTCCATTATTGCTTCAGATTTTTCCATCTTTCCCTAGGTATTCTCTAAGCCTTGGTGAACTTCCAAAGCACAAGGCATTGACTTACTTTAGCCTGAAATGGAGTGGTCACTGCCCCCAGGGAGCCTTCAGGGGACTGATCTATGTGCAGGCTAAGTGGACTGTTAAGGTTAGGTCCACCATTGTCCCAGTGAGTCAGAATCCAAGTTAGCCAGTTCCAGAAAGGCCTCTTTCACTTCATTTGACATGTGATTGGAAATGTTTAATCTCAGAACACATAAGAAACCTAACCAAAGCAACTTTAGATACTGTAAAGGTGTGTGTGTGCGTGTACAAAGATGGGCGTGAGCTCTAATGTGATTGCTTTCATAAATTCTCCCTCATGCTCGAGCTCCAGATTGCTACAAAGGTGAAGATAAAAATTTCAAGGCATGTATGTCACATTACACATTAGCTGTATTGGTCTGCATTCAAATGATAAATACTCTAACCATTAAAGTCCATAACTCTGCTTTAAACTTTTTGCAAATGCAAATGTTCATCTATACTTTACATACAGAATTCTAATAAAATACATAAATAATTTACAAGACAAAAGGGACTGAGGGATTCTCTTCCAGTCCTCATCTTAAATGGGGACTCAAAATACACAGAAGTTGAATGGATTCCTAAAAGTCTCACGGGTAACATTATAACTTAGATGAATACAGAGATTATCTGACATTGCATGCCACTATTACATGAAATAGATGAAAACAAAAATAAACTTTTGTCATCTAGGGTAAAAGTTCAATATGATGTCAAAATAATATTTTACAAGTATGTGTTCCCTAAACTTATGTGTGATATTATATATTGACTCTAAGTCTATTAAAACAAATTGCTTAATTTTTTAAAGATGAGTTCTCTATTATACAAAACTTTACTCACAGAAGTTTTAAAAATTGCATTCTAAGGAATAAATAACTATCTAAATGTCCTGATGACATTAAGATATACTAAGAATTTTAAATGTCCTCAATTGGGGGTTGGCCAATAAAATACTGTTGGTGAGAATATAAACTAGCAGAAACACTAAGGAAGTCAGTATGGAAATTCCTCCAAAAAGAGAACTAGAGATTCCATTTGACGCAGATATTCCTGTCCTAGGTATCTTCCCGAAAAGAGTTAAAGACCCCATAGTACAGTGCCAGAGAGCAGCACCATTCATAATAGCTAAATTTTGAGAGCAGCCTACGTATCCATCAACACATGAATGCATAAGGAAGATGCAGCCTTCACACACAATGGAGTACCGCTCCACCACAAAGATGAACTTGAATCATTTGTGGGAAAGTGGATGCATAATGTTAAGTGAAATGTATCAGACACATAAGCATAAATATTGCATGATTTCTCTTATATCAGAAACCCAAGAGCAAAATAAAAGTTAGACAATAGGAAGTAGGAGACAGATCTTTCTCAGATGGTTAGGGGATCAAGAAATAGAGCGAGGAGGAGAAGGGAGGTAAAAGAGATGAAGAAAGAAATTGAGAAGTGTTCTATACATATACCACATAAGCAATGTAAACATTATATACCGCAAGCATGTATGAATAAAAATAACAAAAATAGTAAATAACAAATAAAGTAATACATTATCAGCCTTAGGATTCAGTTTTCCACAGTCATTTGAAATTGATTTCAGAGTTTCTCTGAATCTGTGGGTTGAACATGTGTGTTCTTCTACTTCCCCCATGCATATGGTGAAATGCTAATACCTAAAGTGACAGGATTTGGAAGTGGGGAGAATTTGGACGTGATTAGAACATAAAGTTAAGAATGATACTACTGCTCTTCTAACAGAGATCTGCAGAGCTTCTTTAAACGTTTGCCATTGGAAGCCACATCAAAAAGATGACTGTGTGGATTAATCTTGACTGTCTAGTTTATTGTATTAAAAGATCCCTTGAGAAATAATTGGATAGTGAAAGTACTAACTCCATCAGGAGGCTAAGCGATTCATGAGTTCACAGTTGAAGGGGCTATTAGGAGGTATTGCCTAACTGGAGAACTTGGTTCATGGGAGTGGGGGCCACAACCTTGGGAACTATACGTGATTCTTGAATGCCTCCTCTCAGAATCTTCTCTTCTTTTCCTTCTGGTTGCCATAGATTGAGCAACTTTCCTTTTTCATGACCTTCTGCCATGATACTTCTGCTTTGAAGCCAGCCAACCATGGACTGAACATCTGAGAATCTGAAATGAAACACACCTTTCCTCCTTTAAATTGTATACTTCAGGTATTTTATTCTAGCAACAGAAAGCTGACCAATATAATGAAAGTTTATGAAGCACAAAATGAAATCTTACTGAACAGCAACTCTCCTAAGCCTTGACCTGGAACCTGCCAGCCCCGAGAACCAAGAGAAATAAAACTCCATCATCATAATATATCAGCCATCCATGTGGTACTTTGTAATAGCAGCCAGAATGGACTAAGAACCTCACTGAGGTCTTTTTAGGGGAAGAAAATATGTCAGTTTTTCTAAGTTTAACAATCTGTATTATATTCTCCTTTGGATGATATTTTGTCTGGCCATTGGTGGCCAATCAGCCTGTACATTCAGATTAAGATGAGAGAAGTTCAGCAGGCAACTGCAGCTAGGACTCCTGCCTACATAAAATTACAATCAAACTCTGGCCTTCAGAATTTATGGCGTTTGTGGTTTGGCAGGAAATAGATTATTTAGCTGTGGTGAATCACCTTGTGGCCCTAAGCAATTTTAAAACAAACAAACGTATATCATTACTTTGATTCTACATTGCCAGGGTAAAATAGATTTTAATTTGTAGGGACACTCAAGGAAGGCAGTATGACTAGTCGATTGAGACTGTCTTTGTGTCCTGCTAAACTAATTCTAGGGAACAAACAAAGATTAAAACCAAATTCTTCAAAACTCAATTGCTCTGCAGATGAAATTTTGGCTCCTTCCAGTTTTCTTCATAATGTTATAAGCGGTGTTTGTTTTAATAGAAAACCATGAAATAAGGACTGTGGAAGGATACCAACAAGTTCTGCCCTACCAGGGTGAAAACTTCAGAGGGCTTCAAATATTTGGTGTTGTGGTCTAAGAAGTGACATTAACTCAGTAGAAATGGCTCTGTTCTATCTGTCAAATGAGAAATAGGCTGGGAATGCCCACCCATGTTCTGTAAGATTCTTACAAAACTTTTTGACATAAAAAGAACATTGGTTGCAAAAACTGCAAACATCTCTAATTGAGATAAATTCTGAAACAGAGCAATCTGGTCCTCCTCCATTAGTAGTCTTTAAACTCCAGTCTCCCTTCATCACTCATTCGCATAGTTCACCACTTTCTGGAATGTTCTCATCACCTTCCCTTTGCTCAAATAGAAGAACAGGGTGCTGCAGTTGTCAAAGGTGTTGATGAAGAAGACTTCTCTTCTCCCAAGTCATACTACATTCAGAAGTGCTACTCTAGATAATTCTTGCAAAAGTATTAAACTTCAAAAAGTGTCTTTTTAAAAGATTTTATCTAAAATCAGCACGAATAATTGTTTTGTATAGCTACAATGTGTATCTCCTGGTGTAGGTGGTAATATTGCCAAGGCAACACTTAAACATGGGAGGATTGACGGACTACAATATTATTTGCCTCAAAATGTGTCTCCAAGCTTTATTATCGACCCAGACATCACCTAATTAAAAAAAAAAAAAAGAAAGGTGGAGACTTTAGTGGAAATGGCTGATTGATGTGCAATTTGGAGATTTCAGTTAAAAAGTGAAATTTGATAACTCTTATTACTGGTTTCAAAGAGCAATTTTGACATATTAAGAAGCAAATGTTCAAATCTCTTGGCCTAGGTATTTTCAAAACTTTGTCTGTGTGTGTGTGTGTGCATGTATGTATGAGAGAGAGAGAGAGAGAGAGAGAGAGAGAGAGAAAGAGAGAGAGAGAGGGTGGGGGGGAGTTTTGTAAAAAATTAATTCTAATCCTGCCATTGTTTTGTGCCTGGCTTGATTAACAAACTGATTGCTTTGCTAAAATTATTAAAAGGGCAGTGTAATGAATATTAAAAAGTGTTAGTAGAATAAAGGTTGTCAGGAAATGTAGAGAACTGTTTCTTAAGTAATTTATTGTTTTGAGCTAAGACATTTAAGACAGGATAAAAATAATAAAATTTCAGAATACAGTTGACTGAAAATTCCTGCTTTAGTCAAAGAAACACTAGTTAGCATGTTTAAGGTTTTGTTTCTTCACTACAAAATAGGAACAATACATGCATTAGAAAGAAATTATAAAGATATACTAGAGAAATCAATCTAAGACCTTGGTATAAAATAGGTGTTCCACTTTACTGCTTTTATTATTAATATAGCTGATATTAATAACTTGTAATTTATAACAAAAATGATTTGAATGCATGTTAAATATACACATCCCTTTTGCTGTGACAGGAGAATCTAAATCCAGGGTGAAATTTATGGTATATGTTTAGGGAAAGCTTCCCAGGCAGTTCTGATGCACATCTTTTTGAAGAATGACTGGTCTGGACAATTTTGATCTTTTTTTATAGATATGCTTAGGACCTATGATTTGATTTTCAGAATGTGTGACTAAAAATAAAAATTTCCCACATAATATTCCTTGGTTCATATCTCTCCAAGACTCACATTGACCCATCAATTACGTTAAGTACCTTGAGGTTCATGTGTGCAGAATTTGAGATTTTTTGGAAAGACAAATAAGATATTTTACTGATACATTTAAACATGATCTAGCTGCAATAAATATGTTTGGTGCAATCGTTCCCCTTGATTGGATGCAGAACTAAAGGAGGTCAGATATGTTCCCCCTCAGGCTTGTTTTCTCTGCTCAACGGACCACCAACAGCAAATGAAGGTATCAGACAAGAGAATATGCATGGATTACTGAACCAAATAAACTTATTGGAAAGAGTGAAATATTAGCAAAATCTAAAGAAGAAATAATTTGTTATTCAGTAATTAGTTTTTAGATATTTTTAAAAAGGATCCTGTAGAATATTGGATGCCTGGATGGGAGATTGCTAAAATATAGGGTGAGAAAATGGTTTTGGTTTTAAAATTCAAAAAACAAAATCACACTAGAAATAACTCGGTGTTTGAGGTGGATAAGCTTCAGACAAAGGGAAAACCAAACCTGCTAGTCAGAGATATTAAAAATATCAACTTCTACCTTATGTTGCCAAGGATACTGTGTAAACAGACTTAAACAAAGAGAAGTGGCTGGCTGGCAACACAGCTAATGTGGAAAACCTCTTTATTGATGTGTGGCATGCTTTTTTTCAGAGGAGCAGGAAGAGGTGGCAGGCAGAGAGGTAGAAAAACAAAAATGGAAGCCTTTCTTTCAAAGAGGGCTGTGTGAGTCTGTGAGAGATGAATTTGGCAGACAGGATCCACTCTTTGGAGATCACTTGTAAATAAAACTGGGGAAGCCTTGTGCATTGTCTCAGGATTTGTTCAGCACTTTAACCCCTACACTTGAATTAACTGCAAGAGGAAGTCTCACAGGGGACCTTTTCATTTAGACATTTAATCTATGTTTGCTTTCTGCTTCCCTGGCAGGGCAGTACCTTAAAAGTGGGGGAGAGAGTAAACTATGGAGTCTGTCTGATGGAGACGTATTCATTTAGTAAATAAGTAAATAGATACACAGCAAGTCTCACATAAATTTCATCCTTTTATAAATATTTCTAATTCTTTTATAAATATTTCTAATCTAATGATATATCCAAATGCCATCATTTCCCCTTTATCAGTTTCATTCATTCAAAACATGTGGGACATCATAGATAAATGCAGTAGAGTTGTATAATAGTCCTGGTCCTTCAAAACAGTCACATTATATGACACTCATATTGGTGAAAAAATTTAGTGAGAGTTTGTGATCTTTGCTATTGTGCATGCAGTATGATTAGAAAATATAAAACTATTATATCTTTAATAGATAAGAAAACTGAGTTTTTTGTTTAATCTTTAATTACAAATATTCTATAATATAGTTGTATAAATTCATTCATGTAAAGAAAAGAAGAGTTTATTAATATGAATCTGGCTTCACATGTTGGACATTGAGATTTATTCTTTCACAGAGTTTGAAGCAAGAATGACTAGATTTGATAAAGATATAAAACACCTTTTTATACATTTGCAAGCTTGTTTGCAGGTGCTTTTAAAAATGAAAATGTCTTTTTTAAATGTTTCCCCTCAGACATGTTATCACAGATATTTTTTGCTTTGAAAGAAGATAACATAAGACTGCAAAACAGCACTTATTTTATGAGAGTTTCCATTTAATCAGAAGGCAAATGTTGGTATTTACATTAAAAAGTAAAAAGCCCTTTTTAATAGCTAAAGCAAAGGTTTATTAAAAACAAAAATGATTGGCATCTTAAATCTTTTCTTTAAATTGTAAGGGTCAAAAATAATGCCAGATTCACAAAAATGCAGCTAAAAATTCTGTGCTCTGAGTTAGGCTATTGAATTATTAGCGTATTTTTTCCTATCAGACTGTTTTAATTTGGGCTGTTACACTTTTTTTTTAATTTGAAGGCTATCCTAATCCTGCAACAAACAGCCTGAACCTTTAGAAATATTTATAAAAGAATTAGAAATATTTATAAAAAGATGAAATGTTATCAGCAAACACAAAGTTAAATGCAGCAGAGTTAGTCTCTTGATCTCTCATAAATATCATTTTCCTGTAGAGACAAGCTTAAAATTAACTTGCTTCTATTTCAAATTTTGCTCCACTAAACTCAGTTTTAGCCTACTTAATACACATGGAGAGAGAATATCACCCCAATGCCTTTTACTTAGTATGGATAATTGGTAAATTATCAGATTCACCAAACTCTCTTGGAATAAACTTTCGTTAAGAGCACATTGGTTCTCCTTCATTTTCACAGGATTGAGAAACTCATTAAGGTGATGCTGACATTTTCCTTTAAGAGCTCATACTGTGCAACTATAATTTTAGATATAATAATGAGGAGGTAGTTACATCAAAGAAAGAACATTGGCTTGGGCTGACTTGCAAGGCATCATTTAAGCAAGAATAGTATGGGACTGGTCCTCTCATTGACCCCTTCTTCCCCTTTCACCTTGCCTCTTTCCAAGTTCTCTTTCAATTTCTTGCTTATTTCTTTATCTGCCCTTTTCCTCTCTCCTTCTTTCCCCTCTGTAAATGACAGATCTTTTCTCAGATGCATTTCTCCATAGTGGAGTTTGAAACAAGAATTTTTTCCTCCTGATTGTTTGTTAGTATCTGAAAATGTGAGAGAATTTTAACATGACAAACAACATCGAGTTGGAAATCAACTTCTTCCACCCCACCCCACCTCCATGGTGGAAATGATGATATCCTCACCATCTGTACACTCCCATGCTGTGAGTGGGCAGAGAACCAGCTGGTGATGCAGCCATGGCTGAGGTCCAGATCCGAGCTTCTGGGGAGCCTAGAGGCTGCTGAAGCTCCTTGTTTATTGGATTATCTTTTGTCATGCACATTGAAGTAAAATTGCTTTGTACAGAGAGTATCTATGCTACAAAAGGGAGCCAGTACGGAGGAGGGGAAATATTCTAGATCCAGTATCAGATCACCTTGGCGCTTTAAGTTCTTTTTGTAATTGTGAGAACTTGCTTCTGCCCCTTAAATCTCTCTGAAGTTGGAATTTTTTTTGTTTCTAAAGTTGAAGATCTTCAGCTTTACAATTCTATGACTTTGCAAAGGAAAATATTTGCAGAATTAAGAATGGAAAAAGTTTAGGGACGTTTTCTTCACTTTATTTGACAAGTTATGTTAACAGTAGGGTATCACTGTGAGGTTTTTTTTTTTTTTTACTGTAACTTTAAAACATTTCTGTGAGAAAAAAGTTGAAGTAGAAAAATAAGCAAGATGCCAGACTTTGTCCATCAATTAATTGAGGAAATGTGGTTATTCTGAGACTACAGACTTCTGAAAAAAAGACAGACACAAAACTCCATTTGATGAGCTTTCTGTCAACATCTTTGTGTCCATGTGTGTACCACAAATAAAATTAGGGTGACAGGACAGCAATCCCAGTTTTCAAGCTAGAAGACCAATGCTACTGTGAGCTATTTCCAGTGTGGTTCCAGACTCTAAAATCCAACAGAAGCTATGACAGTGACATGACAATATTTCCATGAAAAGCCACCTTATAATCTTCTAAGTAATTTCTAAAATCAAAAAATACATGAAATTTGTACTTAACTCCTAGAATTCAGTCAGTGATATTGGTCTGTTCCACCCCTAAATGAATGTCATGTCAATATAGTTTTAAGAATATTTCACGATTATGTAGAAGAGGACAGGATTGGTACCGAGAATGTAATTATGATCGAGGTGGCTGTCTACCTTCAGATGGAGACACTCTAATATGTTTTAAAACTGAGACCTAGTAGCCATGATATACTTTCATGAATTGAAGGATGCATGAGAGTAAGTATAGAGCCCCTACATCTGCGTATATATTTATATGACAAAAATGCCTAAGTGAATGTAGCGGTCAACTGTCTTTCCAATTGTTTCACAATGGAACCATCTAGAGTCCTTTACCATCTACATTTAGTATTCCTGTTTTCTCTTTTTAGTAGATTATTCCTTTCCTTTTGGTCACACTGCTCTTATATAAATGGGATCTCTCTCTCTCTCTCTCTCTCGCTCTCTCTATCTCTCTCTGTGTCTCTGTGTGTGTGTGTGTGTGTTTTATGTCTCTCAATACTTTCTGCTGCCAAGTCAGGAAGATTGAGAAAGGTAAAAAATGGTCTGTAGAGAAACCTAAAGGCTTATCCTTAGATACTGAACTGGACTTTTTCCAGGACACATTTTAGGCCTACAAGAATGGAATGCTGAGGTTGGGAACACTGGGTTATTCCATCAGTCTGCCACCTGAGGCCACTTTTCACCACTCCCTGGCTGCCGTCCCCTCATTGCTGATTGTGGGGATGAGGGAGGGGAGACTGAGGGTCCACCTGCACTTTAGAAGAACAGCTGTGCCTATCAGCAAGTCTAGAAAGATTTCTGCAGTCTCTCCTGTCAAAATATGACTGAGTCCACTGACAAAAATGATAATAATAAGAAAATAAAATAAATAATTGGATATATGGTACATCTAATATATTTTTATATACAGTCACAGTTCTCTGCCTGAATCTAAATGCTATACATAGTCTACTGGGTTTTTTTCAGCTGTGCTTTTGCTAAATACATAAAGGAGATTACTTATAGATCTTAGCTCATTCTAAATGAACTCTGTTCTACTATAGCTGTTCCTAATATATACAGGAATACTTTCATATACTTCAGAAACTCTTCCTGTATTTGCCAAAGAGAGATGTCTTTTCTGTGCATTTTCAATTTACAGCTCTTAAGAAGACATTTGACTCACTATGTCCTATTCATTTGCTATCAGCTTCTGGTGGAAAATTAGGCCCAAATGATGAGACATCTAAGAAATGAACATGAAACCCCCACAAAAATCAATGACAATTATGGAAATGGGCTCCTTATCAATTTTTTCTGACATTTTCTTCCTCTTTGGTCCCTCTACATAGGCAGCCTACGTTGTGGTAGGAACATCACCAGCAAAGTTCCAGAGGGGAAAAAAAAATGATTAGAGAGATTGCCATTATTTCCAAGAGCATATCAGATCATGGCACAACACACCACATCAACATTCCCCCTGCCTCAGTCTAATATTTACTGGAGTTAATTAAAGTAATTAATCCCCTTCCCTTTCAAAGCAGGGTGATTATATAAATAGATAATTTTCCAAGCCCATAGGGCAAATGATTTCCCTCCCCTTCCTCCAGTGTGTCAGAAGATCCAAAGAGCTAAATCGTTCTTTTATTCTTTATGTGATCTGCCCAAAATTCTCTACCAATTGTATCTGCTTTGCTATCCAATCCAGTGCTATGGCAGACCCACATCTCTGCATGGATATAGGACTCCAAGGTTAATTAAGCCTTGATGAGCAATGCCCAAATCATAACCCTGCGCCAGGAGCACAGAGCGAGGGAATGGCAAGGACACACTCAGACAGGCACTGGAGCACTCTTCAACAATTTACAAGTGTGGGTGATGCTGACAATAATTAGGCAAACAGAATGCCCAACAATTGTAAGAAAAGCTGTCAAACATTTTGTGTTATTATCCCTTGTAGAGGCCTGTGATTTATCATCATAGAAAAAGCAGAGTAAAAGGAAAATTCTCCAAATAGTGACATTTTGTTCAAATTATAAGCCTTGGCTTCCCTGACTGCCTGCAGACTGACATCTCCAATGTTGGATGAAATGTTCAGCAATTTGTTCCTTTATTTAGCGAGCATGTCTCAGGGATGAGCTCTAGCTAATGCGGGTAACTGTGGTATATACTAAGAGCAAGAACAAAATGCCTCTCTAGGCATGGAAGTCACTTGCCTCCGACATCCAAAGGAGATAGAAAAACCGACATTCCTATTTACCTCACAGATGATGAGGTTCATGGGGTCCTTAATATGTGACAAGATCACATCTGTCATCTGGTTCTCCCTGTCCACTCCAGACCTTGTTTGGGGTTCTGGATTCAGCTAAGATGTATTTTAAGGACTTTGATCTTTTCCGTATAAAATCATATTTCCTAATGATATTCTCCAATGGTTGTAACTGAATCCACAAGAACAAGAAATGGAAACAATACATTTCTCATTCAGTTTCTTGAGTATTTGGCACAATTCTGTAGATGGCATCTTACCAATTGAGAGATGTGCTGTAAAGGGACCTCCTTTCCAAGACGTTGAGCCAGTGAGAAAGATATAATATGTTAACATTATTTGGAAAAAGCCCATGAGCTTACTCTAGCTTAGGCTTCTGGTTTGCTAAATGCTGAAAAGGACTCTGGAGGGGTCTGTATGAATGGCCTTTTCAACTAATGAAACACATCTGATCTGTGATATTCCTAACGTGATGTTCTGAGCTGGAACACTGCCAAGTATGGAGACCAAGTAGCCCTCTCAAACACCTGGGAAATATCCTCAAATATCTAAATTTGGATCTTCACTGTGTTCACAAGTGCTGCTACTCTCCTGACAAACAGATTCACTTAGCAGTGGAAGCCCTTCATTCCACTCACTGCTTAGTTTAATAGTCATTTCTTTCTAACCTTGTCAAAACCATTTCTAATTCCTCTCCACCTTTTTACACCCACCAGAAAATACTTCCTACTCAAGATCTTGTTAGGTAGGTTTTGATGTTTAAAAACATCCTATGGTCCTTCTACACAAAATTTGGGAAATTGTCTGGGCTAGGATGTAAAACACATGAGCTTTGATTTCTCCTTGACATGTATCTTCCTATTAACCTGTTGACAAGTCATTCAACATCTACATGTTTCCTGCTGACTTCCTGGGGACTCTCATCAGAGTAAATCTAATTGTACAGTACTTAGTATATTTACTAACCATATTTCCTACCAGAATTTACATGTTCTATGTCTTCTAAAAAGTTGATAGTAAATTCAGTGAACCATCTGGATTATATTTTAGTACTTATATCTGAGTACATTAATGTTTTGTAATACAGTGACTCACTGCTTTAGTCCAAACAAGTGAACTCTCTCTCTCCCTTTCTCTTTTTGTCTTTCTTTTTCTTTCTTTATAAACACATGCAAATTATCCCCTAAAACATGTTTTCATCTACTTCTGGCATACTATTTAAGGACATATGAATGTGTGGGCTAGGTATGGAACATAAACCCTACAGAATATTAAACCTGAGAGCTCATAACCTGTGGAAGGCAGGATTGTGTGTCAATTTGGAGGTTGAAGAAGCTTCCTGATCAACTTCACCAAGTCAATTTTTATTGCTTTTTTTGTTTGTTTTTGGTACAGGGGTTTGAACTCATGAACTCACACTTGCCAAGTAGGCAGTTGTGACACTGAACTAAATTCCCAGTCCTCCTAAGTCAGTTTTTAGCACCATTTGACACAGGCTGATCAGAAACAAAAACTTCAATAGTAAAGAACAGCTGAGTGTGGTGGTGCATTCCTGTAATCCCAGCACTTGGGAGGCTGAGGCAGGAGAATCATTTGCAAGTTTGAGACCAGCATAGGCTACAAAGTGAGCTCAAGGACAGCCTGAACTGCACAGTGAGACCCTGTCTCAAAAAGCCAAAAGAAAAAAAAAAGTAAAGAACAAAGCCAGTGAATTGTCTTTTGGAAGTCTTCTCTCTTGCCAAAATCAACATTTAATAAATTAAAAGACATTTAAATTAATATACTTAGTCTACAGTCATTAGAGAACAGGATACTAATTTAAGTTTCCAGGAAAGAGGAGAAGAAATGATACTTGGGTTTTCAATCTCAACTGTGACATGGTCTACTAAAACACTAACTTACCTTTCATCAGAAAGGAAAATACATTTTTAAAGTTTAGGTCTCCTATATGTAATGACAGTCTCTGAAAGTACGTGGCTCATTTTACATATCTAGATTTTTAGAGGCAAGGGAGTGAGGCAAAGATAGCTTTCCTCACTGTCAGACCTGCAAGTACGTGGGAAATACTGCAGAACTCAATTCTATTCATGAGCTTTTCATATTGTTCACATCCACAAGTTAAAAGGGGAGAGAATTACCCATTGTAAAACAGCTAGGAATACAGTTTTGTAAAGAAGTAAGATGGGACAGAGAAAGGCTCTTGTAAATTTTTCTCTACAACCTACATATGTTGAGCATATGAAGAAAACAACAGAATCAGGTCAAGACGACCATGTTTTGTGTTGGGAAGTCTCGGCTGTGAGGCTCTTCTGTGGCAGAAAGGCAGGCCATTCAACCGGAAGGCTGGCCTGGATGCGAGCTGGATGTGTGTACATCAATTACCCACAAGTCCCCGTGGAATCTCTTCCACAGAAAAAGGGGAAGCCCGGGCCATTAGCATTCCACACACATACACCGACCGCCTGTGCTTGCAGAAATAATCATTTTCCAGTTCTTTTCAGATGCTATTTATTCTTCCCCCTTGGACCAAAAGTCTTCTCCCTTGTGCTAAGGCAGGGCACAGATCTCACGGAATATATTAGAAACTGCTCAACTGGGGTTGTACAGAGGTTCTACTGGGGTTGAAATGTTTCAACACAATGTGATGGACGTTTAGGTTGTTTTGTGTGATTTGAATGCCAAGGTCTCACTTGGCTGACCTTATTTTCTCCTCTCAGAGATTCAGGCAATGCTAGTTTTAGACACAAGGTCTGGAAGACCCTGCACACGAGGCTGCTCTGTCAGTCATGCAGTGGGTGCAGATCCCATGATGCTTTGGATGTCAACATACACCGCAGGCAGGTGAATAAACTCCGTCAAGAGGAGATCCTGTGCAGGGGAATTGCAAAACAATGCAACACTGCAGCACATTTTTCAGTAAGTACAAACAGTCTCCTCTTGTTGATTAAGACAAAGAAAATGATGATGGAGATGAAGTAAAGGAAGATTTTTGGATAGGTGAGTGAAAGTCACTTTCCTGTCATTCTTATCAAAATTAACACTTTTGTTTTCCTTTATTAAGTGTCTTTTTAGTACTTATTCCACAAATTGTAATCTCCATGAAAACAGGCATTGCATCTTTACTGTTCATTATTACAGAGGCTGTATGTACTGTAGTCCTTGATACATTGCAAGAAATGGTTGAGTAAGTAGTGTGTCTCCTTTAAATCAATGGTTTCCATTCTCCTCCAAGTGAGGAGGTAGTAAACATTTCTATTTGGGGAGGGTTATTATGATAACCAAAGCCAGTGATAGATTAAAGATAAACATTGCCTTTGATCTACTGTGAATGCCAGCAATATCTGACTTGAATATCAAGTCAGTAAAATTCTAACATATCCAGTGAGTCTTCATCAACTGGTATGTAATCTATCATCAAGCAAAAATATAAAAACATTAAAATTTTATTTTTATTTAAAAAACACAAACACATCTAGTTTTTCATTAAAGAAATATTTTGAGGCCTTAATTGTATTTAGCATTGTGCTTAGCTTATATTAAATATGATGGACAAGTGGCTCTGAGAACTTTTCCCACTAGTAATGCATATTTGATTGGAACAGGTGAGCATGGACTTCAAAATTGCTGTTCTAGGCCAACTTGCTGTGAACAAATGATGCAGATTCCATATAAGATGCTTGCCAACATTTTATCATGATACTTAGTTGTCCTGACAACTATCTAACTCAATAAGTCAGGTGAGGAAGAACCACAGGATGAAATGGCCTTCGAGGTGCCCAGAGATCAGGACAGTTACGCTGCTCTTAGAAAACAACCCTCCTGTAATTCTCAAGAAGGTAAGATACTTAAGAAGTGACATCATTTCATGATATGGCCATGTCAACTCTAAAATACATCCATCATATAATCATCCTATCAGTGAAAGATGCAAAGTGTGAAAATCTTCAGAGCAGAGTCAAAAACAGACTGGAGAATCAGTCAACAAACATAACAGGACTTACTTACCATCCCGTGATTGGCTGCTGCTTGATTCATAAAAAATGTCACTTAGCCTTTCTAACCTTCAGTTTCATTTGCAGACTTGCAATAATAATTCTTAGCTCTAGGGCCCTTGTACATATAAAACAAAATAATTCAGTGTCCCATAAGCATTATAAATGACATATAATAGCAGCTCGCCATTGAGCTGTAGAAGTAATTGGCATTATGTAGTGTTGAGTACATATTTCATGAATGACCATTAATTTTAACACTGAGAGCAAATAGTAAAATTTTTACAGATAACTAAGCTTAGAGAGGAATGCTATGATTTGTGTGTAGATGGTCCCTCAAAGCCTTATGTAGTCATGGAGGTGAATTTCTAGTTTGTCACTGATTCATGGTCCAATGCTGGGATTATGGGTGTGAGTGCTACTCCCACCTTAGGTTGGATAGCCTACATACAATACAGGGGACAGAAAAAGTCTTCTCCTTTTCTCCCTTTTGTTCTTGCTGCTTTGGCTGTCTTCTTTGGCCGTGAACTGTTGCACTCTGCCATAAGCTACCCTGCCTGAGAGCCAGCAGATTACAGACTGAAACCTCCACAAACTGTGAGTTAAATAACTTTTCTTTCTTTAATTTTTGCTGTCAGGTATTTTGTCTCAGCAATGAGAAAAAAGTAACCAAGACAAGGTACAGCGTTGCTTTTGGTGCCTGTCTGTGGACAGGTTTACCTTTCACCTTGCCCTTAGTGCTAGGTATAGCCAGGTGACTAGATTTGCCGGTGAAATATAATTAAGAAAGAGACATATGTGCTTCTGGATTGAAGTTTTAAGAGTCATTCTTTTCTCCGGTGGCACTACATATGGTAATGTTTCAGAGGGCTGATCATCCAGTACCCTACGTCCTGAAGGAAGGACAATGTAAAGCAACATTAGCAAGAAATTCATCTTTGTTGTATTAACCCATTTAGATTTTTACAGTTGCCATTACTGCAACATAATCTATCTTATCCTTACTTCCCCAAGATTAAAGCTAACAAGATCCAGGATTCCAATGAATTCTTATCGATGCTCTTTTATACTACCTTACAAATACCCTTACTGCTTATCTGAAATAAGTGTCCAGTTAATGTACTTTCTCCAAGGAGAAAACTGACTTCCCTGGTGCTCTAATCCTTGACTTTGTAAAGGAAAATAAATAAAACATTCTCTGAAGGTCTACAGGAAGGTAACTAAAATGTTGGAGAGACATTAGCAGATAATAAAACTGATTTAAAAGGTCTGTTAGTTTTGCAGAATCTCTTATTTCTTACAGGTTTATAACCTGAAGACTACATAAGGTAGAGGTTCTTACCAAAAGCTTGCAACTCTGAAGCTACAAAACCAATGTTTAAGTGATTTATGTGATGCTCTTTGGGACCAAAGGCAGTAATTCATTTTCCACATGACATTTGAAGGTGTTGTTTAGATGAGAAATGAATATTTTTTTACAGTGTGCCTCTCCTTATGCATTACTGGAAACCAGATTTGAAAACATGACATTTCTGCAGCATGCAACTCTATGAGGGAAGTCCCAGCAAAACAAAAACATACTTTGCTAGAATCCAAAAGATGTGGACATACACTGAAATAGCCATTGTGTAAACATTTTCACACCAAATGTTTCCAGTTTATTTAGCTTGATACACTTAGTATAAAAGGGCCATATTAATTTCCCAAGGGAGGCCATTATTTTATCAATCATAATCATCACTAAAACTTCAACAATGATTTATAAAAAATTGAGAACTATTGTATTTCTTTTCTGCAGAAGTACAAAATTTTCCTAAACTTGTTGTATGTAACAACTGAGGTTGAGATAAGTGTACTTTTTCAAATATTGCTATACAAAGGCCCCTTCTGGCCACGTATACAGGTGTTTCTTTCACAACTTCGGAAAAAATTTATAACCACGACTCATAATCTGCAAATTCCAGCCTGAGTTCAATATGTCTAACCACATCTGGGGCCAACTTCACATGTGGCAAAGTTCTCATTTTTCTCACAAAACATATCACCTGGAAAGTCTTAGCCCAGGGCCACAGTCACTTCCTAAGGAGGATTACTTTTTGTGTCCCCTAAACTTTATGTTCATTGAGCTTTGGATAAAGACCTTGACCATCAAGGAGAGGAGAGAGATTAGGAACTATTTGGAGGGCATTTGTGAGAGATCTGACTGCAGATTCTGGGTACTGGAAAGTCAGAGAGCTATGGAGAAAGCGGATGATGGTGTTTTCCATCTTCTCTTCTTCCATTTCCAAGGGCAAAATTTCTCAAAATAACACTTAGAGAGCCACACTGACCAATGGCTAACTCTAGCTACTCATAGGCTCATATTGTAGTACATCTTCCTCCTGGGAACATTGCACACTATCTGTTCACCAGCTTAATGACACTGGATAAATTGCAGGTTGATATCTGCAGACCACCATTTCTTGACACATTAAGCATGAACGAATCCCTTAAGTGGGCTGTGGGTAAAGTTAGTGCTCCATTCCTACACTCACTGACTCAGACTGTTTGATATAGTTATCACTGTTTCCCTGAAAATAAGACCTAACTGGAAAAAATGCCAGCCCCAATCAGTCTATCTTTGCCTTGCCTGCCATTACAGAATGGCCAGAGAGCAAGAGTATAGCAAAGGAATAATCTCCTACATGACACTGCCCATCACCACATAAGGACCATCTAAGGCTAGTTTCAGCTAGGCTGTTCCAGTTAGGTCTTATTTTAGGAGAAATACAGCAATAAATAGCTTGAACAGGTTAAATGAAATAGAAATGTCCTGTCAATACAGATTACTTGTTTAGTTCCATAGAAATAAATGACATGCACCAAAGGGCAGTGGGTGAGGGACTTCTTTCTGTTTGCTGCTTGCTTTGTGTCTGGAGTTCATCACCTAGCAGCAAACTCTGGAAGCCTGCTTACTAGGTTTGTTTAGCAAAAAGGCAGGCAAATTTTTAAAAACAAAGTGGATGCAAAAGGAATTTTGTGCCATAATTAGTGATAAAATACTTTAACTTTAGTATGAAAGATAAACAGAGTAAGACATTTTCTGACATCTTAGCAAGATCCTGGATCCTTCCCTTGAAAGATTAAGTGAATACATTTGCTCGAGGCACCTAGATGTATCTGTAGCTCTATGTAAACTGCAGGCATAACCCCATCATTTACAGTGTCAGAGGTTAAGGGATCTTGGCAAAGAAAAATATATGGAATGATAGTCTAGAAACTTAATAACATCTTAGTAAGTAGGCTTGTAATATGAGTAGCCAATTTGTTTTCACTAAAATTTTCCTGTCGTGCCTTAAATTGTCTACTATCATTTTTCTTGAATCTTGTAGTTTTCCCTAAGAATATCAGCCCTCAGAAAGACACTATTATGTTTACGACAGTGTGTTACTGTCTTTTTTGGCCTCCCTTGGTTGTAAGCTTAGTAGCATCAGAAAACACATACACTGACTCTCAATCTCAGAAAACATTACATTGCCTGGGATGCAGGAGATATTCAGCAACTATTTGTTGAATGAATAGGTGAATAAATGAATGAGAAAAATATAGAATGTGTCATTTTATTAAGTACCTCCTATGAGGACACAAGCTAGGCATTTCATTAACCATATTTTAAATTTTGGTTAACAAGGTAGATAAGATTCTCCCAATATTTTAGGGGAAGAAACATTATCAGTGGGTCTCAGAAGTACATTGAGCACATAGCAAACTATTCTGCAGTAATTTCCTTTCTGTGACAGCTGGTGGCCCTTATCATATATTTCCTTACATGTGTACTTAGTCATCAGGGTCATGTGAAAGAACTTTGATAATGACACCTTACCTTGGTTTGTCTGTTGAGAATTTATCTTTTGGTCAGTGGGATAAGAGGGAGAAAGAAAACAAATTGCAATTGGCAATATGTTCTTTATCACATTTAATCCTGAAAATAAGTATCTGATGCCAACATTATGACTCATAATAAAAGAGTAATTAAAACAATAATCAAGCTATGTCATGCACAGGTACAAATTCCTATGATAAATGTGATCATTATGTCTACCTAAAATGTACCAATAACTATAATTCGTTTAAAAAAAGTGAAGAGAAACAAAGTGACTCTTTCCAAAGTGAGGAACCAGAATTCAAACTTCACTATGCATGTGTGTGTGTGTGTGTGTGTGTGTTTGTCTTTCTCCGATAGTATTTTTTGAGTGTGGACCACCAATACTGAAATATTTAGAATGGGTGCTAAAGGTGAAAATTCCTGGACCCTACCTCAGGCTCACTAATGCATAATTCCTAAAAATGGGTCCCAGAGATCTATGTGTTTAATAATTCACTAGATGTCCAATGCAACCTAAAGCTTGAGAAGTACTGGATTATGTCCAGCTGCCTCTAAATGCATATACTTGTGGCAAGACATTTTCATTCACTTGCGTAATACTAGAAACCAGATGGTCTATAAATGGAAGAAGTGTCCCTTTCGCAAGCATTAGGGCTGCATTTATTGTGCAGAATATGGGGAATGCCTTGGTACCCTCCATTAATGTTAATAGGAATCATGTGGCTAATTCTCCACACTCCATGCTGAAAAGTGTTCCCTCTAGAATCAGGAGAGGCTATATTTAATCAAACCATCTGGATTCCTATGCACATGGATCAGGGCAGAAAATAGGTCACAGTTGGTAAGCTACTTTCTGGGAATTATTCCATTGTATCAGCAAACTCCAAAATCCTGGAAGGACTCCTGTCTTCCTGCCTTTCTCAATGACTGACAACCCAAGAGCTAAACTAAGTCATAAAAAGTTCAGAATTTTAGGAAAAAATATTTACAAGAACTAGAAAATTTATAAAACAAAGCATTTCCAAGAGGTGTAAAATAAATTTGTTAAAAGCTGTTAATTTTCCCCCAAAACACATTTGTATTCCAAAGTAATTTACAGCATGGGGAGCAGCATAAAATTAAGGGACACAATTGTGAAAGCATCAGAAGTCCAATGAACTTATTATATCCAAGGGGTTTATACAAATATTTTAATGCCATTTTATTTTCGGTATGTGTGACAGCCTTAGCTCCCTAATGAATTAATATCAAAATCTATAAGGGAGACTGGGCAGTTGTACAAAACGCTCATGATGAACAGTCAGTAGGTCCTCAGGTTAGCACCCAGGTAATGACACTATCCCTGAGGCATAAGAAAGGTGCAGAGTTCCTGAATTACTACTAGAATATCCATGAAAAAATTCAAACACCATTTTTATGCCAATATGTTTCCAATTTCTCCATCAAAGGCTTTGGGACTCTCTCGCCTCGTCTTCAGAGCCATAGTGGTAACCAGCGACTCTATAAGAGAAGATGGAGCAGGGTGGCACATTCATTTCTTATAACTGCTGTCAAGAAATTACCATAACTTAATGGTTTAAAATAATGCAAATTTATTATCTTATAGTTTTTTGCAAGTCAAAAGTCTGACACAGATCCCAAGAAACTGAAATCACGGTAAGAACATAGCTGTGTTTCCTTCTGGATGCTACAGAGGACAGTGGGTTTCCTTGCCCTTCCCACTTTCCAGTGCCACCCGTGTGCCTTGCCTCCTGGCTCCTTCTTCTGTTTTTAAATCCATCGATGTCACATGCTTTTGCCCATCTGCCCATAGTCTCTAGCTCAAGCTATGAAAGTGCTCCACTTTAAAGGACCTAAGGGACTAGACAAGACCCATTAGAAAATCCAATAATCCATAATCATTCCACCTCAGGAACCTTACCTGAATCACATCTGCCAAGCACCCTTTGGTAGGAGGAAGGGAATTATTCTACTTGTCATGTCGAGTAAGAAGCATCAAAGAGGGAGGTTTCCAGAGACTCAAAAAGTCTTGGATAGGAAAGGAGCTAGGGAGGAAAGAGAAGCTCCAGGCTACAGAAATCTTCTCAGGACACTTTAAAGCGTTCAGTCCACTTTTCTAAAGTCCTCTTTCTTTGTATTGTCTTCAATGCCACCTTTGTCATCCTGGTGTACCCCCTTTCAACTGGATCCTACTCTAACTTTTCCTCAGGCTTCCCTGTCTCTGTAATACAAACTACTCCTTCTTAGAGTTATCCTCCCTGTGACAAGCAGTTACCCTTTAAACCACAGGCCCGTCACACAAGTTGCAGGTTCAAAACACACTAATGATTTCCCATCATAAGCACCACATCATGACCAACAGACCTACATGCTCTGACCCTTGACTCTCATCTTATTTCCTGTATCTTTCCTCTCTCCAGAGTCATGGGACTTCAGCCACATGCTGCTTCTCAAGGTCCTGATGCCAGTTTGCAACTTGTCTCTTTTCTCTCCCTCTTCCTTATTCGAGATCTTTGCAAGGTTTGTTTTCTCTTTTTTTTCTGGGTCCAGATGAAATCCTCCCTCCCCTGAAAATTTCTCTGACCATTACCACCTCAAATATCAACTCCTTCTTCTAGCCCCCCAATAACTAAATATATTTACTATATAAATATATAGTATCAACTGATACTATATTATTTACTTGTTCGCTTGTTTTACTTGTTGATTATTTCTGCCACTGGAATACAAAAGATTCTTGTGAGCCAAGGGCAATGTCTTAAACATTGGAGATATTCAAAGAATTTTTGAATGGATGAATTGTGCACATCACTTGTTATGTAGAAGACACTGACATAGTCAAATAGTCAGATTGCCGCTTTTCCTCAGATGTCTCATCGATTTATTGTATTTCCTGTCCAGTCAATTGTTACTGATAACCAGTTTGTTTATTAATTTCCATCTCCATTTCCATTTTGTGGATCTCCTTTTTTCTTATTCATTTGTCTATTCAACATCTACTTGTCAAGAATTGAAGCCCCCTAACACAGGAGAATAACACAAATTTTAGGTCACTTAGTCACATTTGCTGATTTCCTTGGCTAACTAGTCTCAAGTCCAAAGGATTTCAGAAAAATGTGGAGCAGTTTTCTTGAAGAAGACACTTGGCACTGCTGCCTTTGTAGCTCTTGGTTTCCTGTAAAAGTGTCCAGATACTTTAAATCAATCAAGGAAACTTGGGTACATCTCATCTTTGTAACCCTATTTACATTGCGTTATCTGATTTTCTCATTGTAGAAATAAGCACTTAATTGCTAAGATTAAATATAAGCTGGTCACAGAAAAGCTAGGCTGTCTAGGCCAACACAGAAGGGCAACAGAGATTGTGCTCCAACACTTTTCATTCAAAGTTAGGCAAAGAGTCATAGATTGAGCTGTTTTCAAAAAATGAGAATCTTGCAGAAACTAACTTTGCGGGGAAATGGAGAAGATGGAGGTTCAGCATGTTTATAAATTTTCTTGATGCTTTGATTTAATTGCTGCAAAAGATTGGGTAATGATGTATGCATATCAACAGGCTTCCATTTGTGTTGTAGGAAATCCAGGAAAAATGCTACATGGCCACCTCCATGACTAGAAGTTATATATATATATATATATATATATATATATATATACACAATCTGTAGAAAAACAACAGTAAACACTTACAAAAACTCAACATGCTCCTATGTAAAATCTAGGTGTTGCAAATAAAGGCTCATTCACAAGAAAGTCCTGTGTAAACAGAAAAGGGTAAAACTGTTGCATGTATCACTCTTTTAATTTTATTCCTATATAATATTAAATTGAGGTTATATTTAGATATGAAATTACAGTGGTACAAAGCACCTGTTTTCTACAAGCAGTAGGATAAATATAAAGATATAAACTTACTTTTTTCCCTGCTGCAAAAGTGCAAAATTTTAAGTATCTTTATTAAACACAAAGGTTAATCAAATTAGTCCTAAAATAATTGAAAATGGCTTACATTTTCAATTTTAACATATTTCAAATGGATGCTTCAGGAATTATATGCTCATGTCTTAAAGTACTTTACACTGAGCTGAAGCCATTATATTAGTTTTATTATGAAATAAGAAAATACCTAGAACATATAATGTTAAGTGTAATAAATCAGACACAAGTTTAAACATGGTAGCTCTTATGTGAATAAGATAAAGGACAACTAAGGAGCAAAATAAAGAAATAGGGAGGTAGATCTTTTGCAAATGGGAAGGAGTTCAGGAAACAGAGGATAAGGGGAAGGTGGAGGGAAAATGAAAAGATTTAAGATTTGTTGTGTACATGCACCAAATATATGCAATGTGTGAAAGATTTTTATGTGATTAATATGAACTAAAAATACTACTATTGTTAATAACAATGAAAGTGGGACAAGGGGACTCAGAGACAAAGGATGAGAAGTGGGTGGAGAGAAGGGGATTATAA
Source organism: Hydrochoerus hydrochaeris (assembly GCA_004027455.1). NCBI lineage: Eukaryota > Metazoa > Chordata > Mammalia > Rodentia > Hydrochaeridae > Hydrochoerus > Hydrochoerus hydrochaeris. Next base: position 579,333 of record PVLA01000093.1, read on the forward strand.
AAGCACCAAGATGTATTTGTCCATCTACCTACTCCCTAAGATGAATACAAATTTCATACACTGCAAACATGTACCAATAAAGTTTTTTTAAAAAAAAAAAAAAAACCATCAGAATTGCTTCCTAGTCTTCCCTTTTACCTTTCTGTAACCATGTGTTTCCTAAATGGATGTCTCTATGAGGAAACTGGTTAAATTGTTTCAGTTGACTGACAAAAACCAACAAACAATCAAACAAACAAATAAAAAACAATCCATTGAAATTGCATTCCTATTAGAATCTTAAAGGAATGGGTAGAAACAGTGAGCAAAAATCAAAACAACCTTAGACAAATTTGCAGCACTCTCCTCAGCTCAGCTTACTCCTTACACATTACTTTCTGGCTAAAAGAAAAAGATGCCCAGTTCATACTATCTTCATGGAAACTATGTTTTGAAAAGCAGGCTCAGACACTAAAGCAACCAAGTGATTTCTAGACATATTAAGGGCAGGAAAATAGATAACAGACATTCTAAGGGCTGGTGATGGTGAAAGAAAGCACTCTGCCTTCCCTGCCTTCATGTGTTGATAATTTAAGAAATTATCAATTCTTTAATCTTTTAAGATGTTTCTGACACAGGCCAAATTGATTTCTTTTTTTAGATGTGTTCATTTGAGGCTGCAAGAATGTTTTATTTCTCTGATTTTTAGATCTATCCTAGGTATTATCCAAGGTTAAGATGATTTAAATTACAGGATTTATTCTATTTACTGACAATGCCTAAACTTATATTTTATGGGGAAAAGTCCATAAATCTTTAGTGATGGCTCATCTCCGAAAGGGTACCTTGAGTCAAATGACCTAAGGTGTAAGATCTGAATGGAAAAAGTTATTCAGCTAAAATAATACCACACATAACTTAAAAATTGTTCATGGAATCCTATCACATGAATATCACAACACAAAGTTCAAAGATGGAAGAACAAAGTAATACAAAACATAAAGTTTAGCCTTATAGTTATTTACCCTCTCTGTGCCTTTATTTTCTCATATTTAAAATAAATAGGAAAAGTATCTATTTCCGAGGGTTGCTATAATATTTAAATGGAAGTTACCACAAAATATTTAGCAAAGTAGCACAAATACTTAAGGAGTATAATAAATCATTAAAATTTATCAGTTGATGCATAAACAAGACATAAAACAACAATAATGACAATGAATACTTATGAGAACATATAGACAAACTAAGAGCCAACATCTTACTAAATGGACAAAAACTGAAAACTTGCAACCTAAACTCAGGAACAAGACAAGATGTCCACTGTCAACACTCCTATTCAAAATAGTTCTGGAAACACTAGAGTAATTAGACAAGAGAGAGAAATAAAAGCAATAAGGATAAAAAAGGAAGAAGTTAGATTATCATTATTCACAGATGACATGATGCTCTACACAGAAGACTCCCAAAACTCCACCAAAAGACTCCTAGACTAAATACCAAATTCAATAGCACAGCTGGATACAAAGTCAACACTCAAAAATCAAAAGCATTTCTGTATACAAATGACAAAATCACTGAGAGAAAAATAAGGGATACCACACCCCTCACAACAGCATTAAAAAAGAACTCATTCTAACAAAGAAAGTAAAAGGTCTATATATTGAAAATTACTGGATTCTGAAAAGAGAAATTGAAGAAGAATTCATAAAATGGAAAGATATGCCTTGCGCATGGATAGAAAGAACCAACATTGTGAAAATGGTCATATTCCTAAAACTTTTGTAGATTTAAAGCAATCCCATCAAAATATCATTAGCATACCTCACAGATCTAAAGAAATGATTCCTAAAATTCATTTGGCAGCATAAGAGTCCTAGAATAGCAAGGGAAATTCTGGGAAACAAAGGCAAGGCAGAAGCCATCACAATCTCAGACTTGAAATTATACTACAAAGCTTCTATAACAAAATCAGCATGGTTCTGGGAAAAAAAAAAAAAAACAGACCTGAGGATCAGTGGAACCCATTAGAAGATGCAGACAGAAATACAGACACTCAGACACCTTATCTTTGACAAAGGGGCCAAACATGTTCACTGAAAGAAAAATAGATTCTCCAATAAACAGTGCTTGAAAAATTGGCTTTCCACATGTCAAAGACCTAGACCTAAGCGTATCACCATGCACTAAAATAAAGTCAAAATGGATCAAAGATCTATATATAAAGCAGAGTCAATAAATCTACTGGAAGAGAAAGTAGGTAGAAATCTTGAAGACACAGGTATATGCAGCAAGTTCATGAACACAAAACCCAGACTACAGGGGAAATACTAAAAATAATCAACAACTAGGATCGTATCTTATTAAAAAAAAAAAACCTTTACACAGCAAAAGAAATCACAAACAGAGTGAAAAAAATAACCCAGAGTGGGAAAAGCTTTTTATCCAACTGTCCCTTAGGCAAAGGACTTAGAACATATAAACCCAGAACATGTAAATAACTGAAAAAAAAAACAGAATCAGAACCCCAAATTCAAAGACTCAGTCCAAAAATGAGCATCTGAGATGAATACACACATCTCAGATAAACAAATACAAATGGCAAGTGAATGTATGAAATATTGCTCAGCATCACTGGTTATTAGATAGATGCAAATTAAAAACATTGAGATTCCATCTCACTGCAGAACGAATAGCTATCATCAAGAAATCAACCAATGACAAATGATGGAGGGGTTTTGGGGAAAAAGGAACCCGTCTTCACTCAGGAGTATAGACTGACACAACCTCTGTGGAAATTAGTGTGGAGATACCTCAAAACAGTAGGATTAGAGGTTACATTCAATCCAGTTACTCCCCTTCTGAGTATCTTCCCAGGAGACTTAAAAACATCATACCACAACGATATATGTGCACCTACGTTTACAGCAGCACAATTTGTTATAGTTTAATCTTGGAAGCAACCCAAATGCTCATATACTGAGGAATGGACAAAAAAAGATGTGGTATTTTCATGCAATGGAGTACACTTAGCCATACAGAATGATAAACGAGACTTTTATAGGTAAACTGACACAACTTGAGACCATACTCATAAGTGAAATAAATCAGACTCACATGTGTCCACATCATATTGGTTCCCTGGAGTGAGAAACTGAAAGAGTAAATAAAGCCTAAAATGTACCATCGATACTGTGAAATGGAAAGAAATTATTCAAAAGGAAAAAGGAACTAGGGTGGGGAAAGGACAGTAGAGAAAATGAAAAAAATGCAAGTCAGTTATACTATTAGAATCTTTTAGTTCATTAAAAAAAGAAGGTTTGTGTTAATATCAACTGAGGAAAATTTTATGCCTGTATCTTGTACCTTGAGCAACTTCTTTAAAGATAACAACCTGTAACATATTAACTGTTGTTATTCTCCTATCATTTTGTTATGAAATTTTGTTTTACCTATTTTCCATAAAATAAAAAATATTTTAAAAAATATATATACATGTTATATCTGTTGATATATTTAATTCTAACACTGAATCCAAAAGATAGATATGCTACTATTGCCACTGTGAAAACACAGAAACTAAGGCACTAAAAGGCAAAAGAACTTTCTTTAGTTTACATGCTACAAAAAGAATCTGACCAGGTAGGCTGTATTTCTTGAAGCAATTTAATACATTTTTTTGAGCAACCTTATCACGGTACTGTTTTCTATGTTTTTGAAAGATGCAACAGTTGCAGTACATTTCAAGTTATAATCATAGTCTATCTGTGGTTTTACATCTTAAGAAACTGATATCACAAAATGGTGATTTGAGGATGTGGGATGATATTTGAGGAATCTTCTGTATTATTCACTCGTGTGTAAAAAAAAGTATCGGATACTAAATTTAGATAGAACAGTATCCTGCAGTATTAGGGAGTAAACAGTTGAAGATTAAGAACCTAAAGTTTTCTCCATTTGAATGTGTGTGTGTGTGTGTGTGTGTGTCTAAGTAAACACCAATGAGATATCTAAGCTAAAGATAATATTGCCTTTCATCTTTCTTTCTGCATCTCTTTCTCCTACTTTCTTATTAATGTGAGAATGAGAAGACAGAAGCCCTCATCTGCTATCTGAACTTTTAAAACTTAAAAAATTTAATTAATATTCCACCTTTATAGTCTTTTTTTCTTATTTTATAAAGATTTACCAATTTTTTAAAACTTGTCTTTAAATCCCAACATTGGCTTAAGCACTGGTTGCTTTGGGTCTTAATGGTTACTCCAGAGCCATGGAATTTTAAATTTGAGCTCAGATTTTTAAGATGTGACAGCTTGATTATTTTACAAGGCCCCAAACTCTAGTTCAAGTCTATAATTTGAAGAATCAAAATTGTTTTCCCATTGATGTAGACAGTTTGAAATGTGTGGTCCACAGCTATTCAGGAACATTTTACAGCTGTTGTCTCTTTGTGCCCCAAATCACAGTCTCCAGGAGCTGATTCTCTTGGGATTGCTATTAATATCATTCCCATTTAGACAGCTTTTCCTTCAACTGGCAATTTTCTGGCTCCCTTATACTACAGTGAAGCCTCAAAGAATTCACATAGTCACAGGGCACTGGGACAACTTAACAATGACCTATAGTACAGATTTTAAAAAATCAAATTATTTATTCAAATGCAGTGATACGGAAAATTGCTCTAGAATAGTAAAAGACAAGTTGCAAAAACTAAGAAAAAAATAAATTAAGATTAGGGAATAGCAACTTCTTTACTCTGAAAAGTGATTCATATGTCATCCATTTTGCTCACTAAAACATCAGAAATGCAACCGGCCAATTCCTAATGTTATTGAGGAATGAAGGAATCCTCCAAGCAAAACTAACTGAAGTAGTCAGCATTCTTGGGCCTCAGACACAATACCTCACTCTCACAATTTAAGAGAAGAAAGGATTAATTTGTCTCATGTTTTAAGGGAATTCAGTCCATGGTCAGCAAGCTCCATAGCAGAAGCACCATGGTGCAGGAGACTGGCAGAGGGAAACTGTCCATCCTATGGTGACCCAGAAGCAGGTCAGGGCAGGATTGTCAGAGAGAAAGGGGCCCGGGCCACATGTGGTACTCAGTTCCTCCTCTAAGGTTCAGCCAGACACACTCACTTAATGTGTTCCAACAATCCCAGGGCAGATTCCAAAGCCGATCATGTTGACAACCACGCTGCCACACTCACCAACTTTGTTTGCACATGAACATGATTTTGGTGCTGCTATATTTAATTTCATGTTTGATTAGGCTTGATAGTTCTTTTATTAAGTATGTACTAAAATTCCTATTTCAGTTCTGTTTTTTTTTTTTTTTTTTTTTGTGTGTGTGTGTGTGTGTGGTACCAGGAGTCAAACTCTATGACCTCAAGCTTGTCAGGCAAGTGCTTGTACCACTGAGCTATAACCCCAGCCCTCCAGTTCTTGTTTTAGCTGAAATTATATCAGCTTTGTAAAGAACACAGGCCCACAAAATAAAATCTGTTATTAGGTGAAAATCTAGTACATTTTTGTTTGTTTTATTGTTCTGTTCTAATATATGTCCACAGTTCAGAATTTACTAAAAATCTCTAAACCCTCCTACCTTCTGTTTTATGTACTTTTCTTTTAATTTTCAATCATATTCTTTACTATTCTTTATTAGTTAACTTTCAACTGTATTCATTAATTTTTTATCTACAAAAGGGGTTGGTAATAATATAGATTTGTTATAATGGTTAAATATATCCTTATCTGTAAAATATTAGAATTATATCAGGCACTGAGAAAATACTATAAAAATATTTGATTAAAAAAACCCCAAATGATCCCTGCCTTTTTCCTTTATGATTTAAAAATTCTCATTAATACACAATCTATATTTGGTATGTCATATAAATCATATGACAATGTCATGGAACTTACCTTTTACACCTCGGCATTACTGAATTGCAAGCTGTGGAAAATACTGAATACTGTGAGTTACATGAGAAAAATAAAGAATTTAAAACTCTCACCTTTAAAGAGTGATGGCAACATTGGAAGATTATCTCTGGATTGCATAAGAAGACATGAACACTGACAATATAAACTCAGCTAAAATAGGAATCTGAAATATGAATGCCTACCCTTATGAAAGAATCTAAGAACAAAACCTGAGGAAACAGGCAGTAGAAAATGGTTATTTTCTTAAAAGTACTAAAAATTAATTTCATAGTTACAGGGAAAAAATCTGCTATAATGGAAAAATAAAAAAAATCATTTCCGAAAAGTCCCACAGAACATTTTTCATGTCAATAAATGGAAATACGTATTTCCATTTTAGATAACTCTTTCTTGAAGTTAAAAATAGCTAGAAAGCAAGAATATAAATATTACATTTGCTTTTACTCAGGAAACTGATAAGCACAGAAGTTGTAAGACCATCATGCCCAACAAACTCACTCATTTATTCAACCTCTCCCTTGAAAGCAGAGTGACATTGAAGCACTGGGAATACTCAGCTAAATGATGCAGTTCAAGCCACTAGCATTCTCACACTAGCCTAGAGGTCAAATACTGCAATTAACATAAAATGTCACCAAGATAAATACAAAAGTGAATTAAAGGGAGACAATAAACCAAGATAAGCAATTTCAAGGAATCTCCAAAGATGTGGTGATATCTGAATGGTCTCATTTACGACTCTATAAGAAGAACGAGGTAAAGCTCTAGAAACAAGGAATGGCATATGCAGAAGCAGAGATGAGTATGAAAGTATCTCAAGCTTTCTCAGGTAGAGTTGATTTCCACAGACAGCATCTCAGCATGGGAGGTGTATTTCTGTAAGCACGAATAGTAACTGTCTTCACCAGTTTTCCTGCTCATCTCCTTGGGTGGCCAGTGCCTTCTACAGACAGGCTGCTCCATTCTTGCACCTCCCTTTTTATCCTGAAATTACAGCTTGCCTGCACAGACTCGATGGCATGAAGGAATGAATTATTCTGAGAATTCACATGAAGCAGCTATGAAATATGCCACACCATAGCACCCACCATACCATTCATGACCAAAAAAAAAAAAAAAAACCCTTTGGGTTTGGGAAACACAATTCAGTTCTCAGGGATGGAAAAAAAGAAAGTTTTTTAGTCTTTTCAAAGAATCTCATTACCAAGACATTTTTGTGGTCATGTGAAAAAGAGGTCTGAGAAAAGTGCTCTTAGATGGCATGGCTGGAATGAGAATGGGAGCTGTTTTCCCTTTTACATAGTTTCTGGAAAGGACAGTAGGAACAGAAAAAGAAAAAAAAAAGGCAAAGTACCAGCACTGGTCAACATCTCAGTGCCTGAATTGAAAAGTCAACAGGAAAGTCTTGTAGCACAACTGTAGGCAGACCTCTTGTCAAGAACAGCTCCAAACTCAGTGTGAGGGCCCTGGGTTCAATCCCCAGCACTGGAAAGCAAAACAAAACAAAACACAACAAAAAACAAAATAACAGTGACAAACTGACACATCACATCAGCCAGGGGCTCTAAACTCTGTCTCTGACTTTGAAGACCCAGCCACCATCTGTGAAATCACTCTGAAGACAGAGCTACCTTCCTTGCTACTGAAGACAATTCTACTACAGAGCAGGAACTGGTGTCTGCTCCCTTCACACGACTTATACTGGGAAGTTATGTCAATGGATACAGGCATTTCTGAAAAGGAAAGGATCATCAATTCAAAACTGATTTCTTTTTAAAGAAGCAAGGCAGAGAGCAGGGATTATTTCTGCTCCAGTTCTCAGGGGAAAATTCTGTAAGCTTGACTCAGTTAATGATGTTTATTAAAGGTACATCAATGGTCCCTGTCCCCAAGAAGTTATTCTTCATGTTGGTGCTTTTGGGGACTTTCTCTTCATTTGAATTTTTAATGGAATAAAGCTACCTCCTAAATTTACCTAATCTAATACTCAAAATTGGTGATTCATATGAGTCTGTTTATTCCTCTAAGTAAGTGTGATAATAATGGATTAGCTGGTGGCTTCTGTCCTTTGAATCCAGCTTCTCCCACACAAAAAGCAGTTTTGTGACTGTAGCAGCCCATCAATTTAACCCTCTTTCTTCCTTCTAATAGTAAAATAATCCAATGCAACAGAATACTACTTTCTCCATTTCTTGTCATCTTTTAGGACATTTATGCTCTTTACCTAACTCAGAGGCATCCTGGGGACTTACGTAAATATAAAACGAAAATGTTCTAGAAATCCTTAAGACCAGAGTAGTAGCAGGGAGTAATTTCGATCTGGGATAAGCTCCAGTAATCAGCTTTCTCAAACCAGACTCAAGCCATAATAAAAACGACGAGTGTTTACAATAAAGTTTCATTTCATGCTCAGCAGAGGGTTAGGACTATATCTTCTGTATCGCTGTGTTACCCAGAACACTGAATACCTTATTGCACAATGTTCACTGAAGATAAGATGTCCAGTTTTGAAGGCCACCAATATACATTCACTCATACACTCAGGCACAGTGAGACTGGTAGACTTATTATTACTCAACATTAAAAATAAAAATTGAAGGCTGGTGGGGTATGGCTGCAATCCCAGTACTTGGGACACTGAGGCAGGAGGATCACTGCGAGTTCAAAGCCAGCCTGGGATATATAGTAAATTCAAGGCCAGTCTGGACTATACAGGGAGACCCTGTCTCAATACATACATACATGCATACATACATACATACATACACACATATACTACTATCAAGAGATCTACCTTCTATCAACTACTATGCTAAGTAAGATACATATTTCATTTTCACACATTTCTTTGATCAGTTCTCTCTAGTAACAAAAGAAAAAAATACTCCTTATCTTTTAGTGGAGGGGAGAGATCATGTTCTTGCTGGAATTTATTACCAAGAATTTTAAAAAGAATCATCATTTCTGTGTTCAGTCTTGCTTAGTAGCAGAGAATATCTATTACAAATATTCAAATCTGCTAGCAAGGGGACTGGTATGAACCTGATTGATGCAGACATCATTCTCATGGGCCCTCCAGAACTAGCTCCAAAGACTTGAAAAACATGGAGTAAGCCTAAAAATCTACCTGTGTGCCTAAAAATGTATCTGTGATTATGCTCAAATGGTACTGCCTCTTTAAAGGTTCTTCTTGGAAGCATTTGACTTCCTTAGTTTTTTCTTTCATTTACCACATTTGGTCTTTCAAAGCATGTTGGTTTTTGTGTGTTTGATGCCACTGGTTTTACTTTATTAACTAGAGGATCTTATTAGCATTCAAGACATTTTAGGAGGTGTTGAAGTTGCAACCTGATAGTAGAACAACTGCTCCTCACACTTAGAAACAAATAAAAGGCAAAAACCTAAAACCTTTTCCTAGTGGCAGGAACTGGATGTGAAAATGAAGATATAGCTAATATCTCCAATAACACTGGAGAAGTTTACGACTTTTCCAGTGATACTGGCGTCATTTAAAAAGCCTGCCACTATTGCTTTCTTTGAATTTTTGATAAACCTGAAAAATAAATTCGACAAGTATTAAACACATATGGATTTTTGACAGGTAATGACTTATAAGAGAGAATAACATACGTTTGTTTGGAGTGTTAAGACCCAGATGGTTGGTTAGGGACCGTGTTAAGTGTTGGTTCAGTCTCCCTCTAGCTGCCTACATGAGAGCTGTCTGCTGCCAGTAGCATTTAGGAAGATTTATCCCTTCTCAACACAACCTTTTTGTAGCAGTCCTTTCCAAAATCACAAAAGAAAATCAAAGCAAAGGCAAAAAACAAAACAAACAAACAAAAAAAAAACCAAGAGGAAACACGGATGCTGCTTTATTTCTCTTGTGTCTAGACTTTGAAAGTGTCAAAAACAGGGCTCCAGTGCTCTTTATTGGGCTTCAGTTCACTTCAGGTGTCCTATTGGGCATGTGCAAAACAACTTCCTTTACATCAAAAATGTGAATTCCTAGTGTGGCCTTAACACCTTTCCCAAGAATTGACCCTGAAGACGGAAGGCAGTTAGTGTCTTAGTTACTTTTCTCTCATTGCTGTGACAAAATTCTCAATGTCCCAGGTTCAAGGAGAGAAGGTTTATTCGGCTCACAATTTGTAGAGGAGCTTCAGGGCTGGGTGGTGTGACAGAGGGGCGATCATTCATGGTGGCAGAAGCATTAAGAAAAGAGAGTTTCTTACGTTGTATGCAGGCTGCCCACCCTCACGCAGGTACAGCACTCACACCCTTAATCTCAGCATCCGTCTAGGGGTCAATCACAAACTCTAGATTCAGACATCTCTGACAAGTCCATCCCCCATGACCCTATGAGGCTTTGGCAGGACATCTAGACACACACCGTATCAGTTAGGCTTTCAGTGATGAGGAAAGTTTTCCTAAGGAAGAATAATTGTGGTGGATTGGCACGACTATCGCCCACTTCAACTTTTCCCGTAACAAATAATGCTGAATATCTGTTTACCAGGACTTTTGGAAGCGTCGGTGAACAACAAGCTTATAATTGTTAGTACATTTCTATTAGTCTAGCAGAGGCCGTAGTCTTGGACATATTGTAAACTAATTCTGCAAATATAGCACAGACCTTTGTGAGATTAATTTGGAAAACAAATTTCTCATCTCTATGAAGTCTTACACATTAATCTTATTGTTTCCATTTTCCCCAAATTATATACTTAATATACGTAACATGTGTTTTAATTCAAGACTTTGGAGAAAATAGGTATGTATTTCCCTCCAATTTCTCATTTATTGCTGTTGTTGTTGCTGCTGGGTCTTATTTTGGAAATATTTGGTAGAGTTCCTTCCCTTGTCTCCCTTCTCATGAAGTTAGGCTTGCAAACATTGGGTCTGCAAATAGTCGCTTGCCAAGGGTATGCGCTGGTTCATGCAGCTGCACAGCAGTGGACGCTCTCTTTGCTCTGTCAGGAGTGAAGCGGCTGCTCTCTGCACTCCCAGGATGAGCAAGCTTCGTATTTTTCTGGGTGTTTATCTAAGCAGGCTTTGGTTCTTCCTCACTTCCCACTCTTACTCACTTCAATACTCTTGTATCTAAAGAATGTTAGAATTGTTTCCATAAAGTGTCTTATAAAACCTAGAACAACACATCCTCTCACAAGCTCATCTTTGGAAAATGATCAGCCAGACACAGGAATGGAAAGATGGCAGCATTATTTTTACTACAACAGCTATGATTGGGGCCTTATGAACAACGCTGCACATTGAGTATTACTGTCTCCATTTTACAGATGAGGAGAAGGAAACCAAAGAAGCTTTTTGAGACAAGGTAGATTCTTGAACTCAGGATTGATTCCAAAGCTTATATTTTCCACCTCTACAAAATAGGAGGCAATTACTCTCGTTTTTCCAGAGCTGTAATAGTAGTAATTTGTAAAAAATAATAGCATCATAGACTATAAAGCTGAGATGAGAAAGCCGGTTTTCTAGTTAGATGTATGTTTTGGAAACATATCCTGGCTTTTTTTTGACATTCTCTGTCCCTTAGAAAAAACAGTGCTTGGTCAACACATTAACAATTGTTCTAAAAATTAAATTTCATTTATGTTGTCCCACTCAAGCCGATGTGACTTATCCATGTCTAGGGAATTACATCACCAGAGCAGCCCCACATTACAGACAGAGAGGAAGACAGAGGACGAAAGACATGTTTACACATGGGACAATTTGGTTTCTCTTCTGAGCTTCGTATGCCAAGTTAAATAATTATTCTCTTAGTTAAACAAAGTAAATAACCTTGTTCATACAAAGTAAGGACACTTATAGTGCTTTCAATTTGGTTCATTTATTTTTACTAGATGTTGATAATGTGGTTTTTACAGCAAAATAATGTGCTAATCAGAAATTGAGATAGAGATGAAAATAAGTCACCCTGGTCCTATGTATCAGAAAAAGAATGTAAACGGAATTTTTCTTACTTTTTAAAATTCTGATTAGTAACAATATTTTGCCAGAGTTTCTATCTTCCGATCTGAGAACAACTGTCAAAGTGATTTTTGAAGGAGTACTATTGCAGAAAACCCAGAAGTGGAAAAATTACAACCATAAGAAGTGCTCCCAGATTTGGGATCTCCGTCCCAGTTCTCTGAATCATGCTCTGCTCAGTACCTAGCACCTATAAGGGAGCCTTGTGTGTCACAGACGACACTAGCCAACAGAGGTCTATTCAGTGAGTGAAGGGAATTCCCCACCATGATGCCCCTGCAGCTCCCGGAATGAACACTTTCACTCTAAGTTTTCTCTACCCCATGTCATTTTCACAGAGAAGAGGCTTTGTGGGGACATCGTCAGGCTCACACTTATTTCAGACCAGGACCAAAGAGATAAGGGAACCACTTTTACAATGCTTCTCTCTCAACTGCATTCTGAGATGCAACCAAAAACCGGAACATACTTATGTTAAGATTATGACATAAGATTTCCTAAATCTTTGATTATAGAATCTTGGATTATAGAAGAGTTTTTGACCAGAAAACTCCTTGGGGATCAGCCTTTGTTGACCAGTAGGAAAGGTTTGTCTGCTCCTTAATGAGCGGGCTCCAACATGGGAAGTTCTAAGACTACTGAACTAAGGACCTGTATAACAATTCAGACAGTTTATACCGGTGCTTTGTTTTGCTCATGAGTTTCTGCATGAATAATTCAAAAAGTTATTTTCCGATGATACCAAAGAACCATGTGACATCATATGATACAGGGAGAACTTGACATCTATGCACTATGGATGGTGTAAATGATTTGCTCAAGCTCACGACTGGCCATCAGACAGCATAGAATAAGGTCCTCTGACCATTTGAATGCATTTTGAGCTATGAATTCACACTTTTAGAAGAGGTTTCCAGGGTTTATTAGTGATGTCAGCCCTTTTCAAGAGGAAAAATGTCAAGTCATTCTGCTTTCTGAAAACATTTTTAACAGTTGGAAGGGTAATAAATGATCTTACATTGAGCTTCCCAATTTTGGTTACCTACTAAAGAATACTAAAAAAGATGTAAGATTTGTCATGGTGCCACTTAGCAAATATTTATTGAACAATACCACCTTGCAGTGTAGAAAAACCATATGCAGTACTGATCATATGCAGTAATGTGATAGCTGGCAGTGTATAAAAAAACAAACACAAACATAATAATTATAGAGCAATACAAGCCAGTGACGGGGTGAGATATCATTGAGTACAGAAGTCACAAACAACTGTGTTTCCAAAACATCAGTTGGCTGAAGTCTGTTGATGATTCCAGAGATATAATGGAACTTAGGTACTCACAAAATTTTGTGCTATTTGTAATGTCCCTGAATCATAGACTAAAGAACACAAACTCTTGATATTTGTTGTTCTAATAGGAACAATGTGGGGGATGCTGAAGATACACCCTAGCAGAGCTTCCCATAGAAGCCAATTCCATTATGGATTCCGTCCCCCAATCATGCAAGGAAACACTGTGTGCATGTGACTCATGGGAGGGGAGGTGCCAGGGTAATTCTTACAAGGGTAATTCTTGGCTGCAGTTCATGACATCTGGAGAACACAGTCGTGAAAGTTAAAGTGAGAGACAGGGAAGAGATGGGAATTTGAAGAAAGAAAATGAGTGCTTTGCAGGTGATGATAATAAGAGCCAACATGGTCAGTGGAAAATTAGACTTTTGTCTCCTCCAAGCTGTTCTGCACGAACTCACTGTGTTACTTTACATTAAGCACTTTCTTCTTCCACATGAAGACAGAGTAGTGGAGTAGTAAAGGGCAGGTTGTCATGAGACGCATAAACATGGGTTCAAAAAAAGAGTTCTGCCTTTTAGGAGATCTGGTGACTGCAGGCAAATTAATTTACTTTCCAACTCAGACAGCCAAGTGCTTCTTTAACCCTTGGCTAGTTGTAGAGAGCAGAGAAGAAAAAAGGAAACAGAAGGCAATTTTCCCTTGGCTTTACTGTTCATCACTGACACCAGGCTGCCTCGCCAAGCCCAGGTCTGATCGTGGTTCCTGCAGGGATTCTGGAAAGGGTTTGCGCAAACACAAGGCTGTGTATGGGACTTTAATAGGTGGTGGTCTGAAGCACCAAGGAACAGAGAAACTGAATTTTAGTGTGAAAGCAACTCCTGGTCCTTTGGCTTCCAAGTGTCTTTTGCTTTCCCCTTGTGCTGTCCTCATCTGCACTGCTCCCCTGCAGACTCTGCAGACCATATGCAACACTTCAGGCAAGGTGCACTGGCCTGGCCACAAGCCTGCCTTGAAGCTTGGAACCAAAATAATGTTTTGAAGAATCTCCATTTGAAAAGCAAATAATAGACCCCTGGAAAACTGCTCCTAGGGATTCCCAAACATGATATGAAGCTTTTAAATGAATTTCTCAGCTGCTTTATTTTTATTAAACAGAATGACATCTTAGGAAAGCTAATGCTTTTTTATTTTATTTTATTTGTACATGCTTGCTATAGAGGAAGTTTACATTCATCTTAGGGAGTGGGTATATACACATTATATATCTTGATCCCTTTTTATGTCCTTTTCCATCCTCACTTACCTACTTCCCTCCCTCTTTCCATCTCTAAATTCTCTTTTCCTCGATAGAGCAGATATTATTATGTGTTTCACATTTATGACATTAAAAATGATAAACAGAGATTAGAGTTTTACCACAGCCTTTAAAGGGATGGATGCTCAGCTAAAGGGAAAGAGAAATGGCAGGAGTCTCAGCAGGGGAGCCTGGCCCCAGATTGCCACCGAGGAGCAAGAAGGACTTGTTGGCTGTGACTTGGCCAATAATCTTCCCTGTGCTTGGCTCTTCAGCCTCTTCTGCCTCAGCTGAAACACCCACACTGAGGCTAACTGCACAGAGAAGAGGACTGCTATGTGCTAGAGTTTGAGAATCAATTGTGTACATATAGGCCCAGTTCTGTGTTCAATGGCTCTATGTAATTGGCTTAAATTGTCTGCAGAATATTTTCATCACAAGAGCTTGCAGAAATTATAAGTCAGCATTTTCCTTTGAAGATTGGAATATGGCATGGTTTACCAGCATACTAACGGTAGTGGATACTTTTTCACACAACTTTCAAAAAAAAAATGAAAGAAAGAAAGAAACCTTATTTCTAAGATTCATCTACTAAATGATACTGTGATTAAAATTATTATATATTCAGTAAAATATATTATAATCTTAGAATTAAGTTAATGCTTGAATACAATGATTGACTATTTTTCATTTGACTCAAATGCATCATACTGTGTACAATTAAGGAAAATATAAGGATGTAAGCTACAAAAGAATAAAAATTAGATAGATTAGCCAAATCCTAGCTTTCAAAGAATAATTTGCTTAGATAGAGTCTGATTAAAGAATGTTGCTAAACTATCTGTAATTTTTTTTTAGAAAATTTATTAGCAGAATCTGTTACTATGCAAAGGGCAGATTTTTTCCTTCTCAAGTTATAAACACAATTTCACATTTGCAGGTTGTGAGCAAATCCTAAAAGTCCCTTTAACGACTTCCTCATCAGCTTGCTTCATTTTGTAGTTGATCATTTTTGTAGTTAATAAGATTATACAAAGATCTATTGTCTCCATACAATTCCATTAACACACACAATTGTTTCTTGAGAAAAGAAAGAGAAAGAAAAAAAGAAAGCAAGCAAGAAAGCAAGCAAACAAGAAAGAAAGAAAGAAAGAAAGAAAGAAGGAAGGAAAGGAAAGAGAAAGAAAGAGACAAGAAGGAAGGAAAGGAGGAAGGAAAGAAGGAATTTTAATAGCAGTGAAAGAGGGTTTGAGGATGAGAGAGAAACATATTTGAGTAGGCAGCTGGAACTACAAAAAATCTAGAACAAGTATTTTGTCCGAGAAATGAAAGGTCTACAATAGTGAATTTGGGACAATATGTGTTTCTTAGTGAAAATTTGAAGGAGGGAGTTTTGCAGATGATTTGGACGTAAGTTTAACCATGACCTGAAAATTTAGCTCTGTAAAATCAACAAACCTATATTTGCTTCATCTTGTCTTGAGATTTTCTGAATCAAAGAGAGGTCAGTGAATGAACAATGCAGTGTGAAAGGCAAAGATATTAAAAAGGATTAAAATGTTATATGCACATATACGAACTCCTTAGAGTGAATGCATTCATTATATAATTACAGAATGTACTAATAAAAAGGAAAAAATTAAAAAGTTTTCTTTGTAGGTAAATAGTTTTAGAAAAATTTACCACATCTCCTATTTGACCTATATACATCATCAGTTTTCACAAAGGGTGGAGGTACTGTAATATTTCAAACTCTATACTTTTTGTAACACAGGTATATTAACTCTGCTAGGGCACACAAACCATCAATAAATGAAAACAAGCGCTGTGGTGGAATCATGGCCAGATTTATACTTTATTTCTTGGGAGGTCTTGGGGCTTTTGCATTTTACTGTTTAATTGTCCATTTGGGTCTTTGTTACATACTCCAAAGTAAGTAAATTAAAATTGAGGGAAGTGGAGATTAAAAAAAAAATTTTTTGAATCCAGAAAACAAAACATATTTTTGTTTCCATAGGTAATTTTATGTGTTAATAGAATTCAAAGGACCTGAAAACTTCCATTAGTGTAACTAATAATGTGTCATGACCTCTTGTCTTTTGATAGGTATTTTAAAGTCCTAGGCAGATAGTCTATACATATATCTTCATCCATACAAGTATTCTGTCTGTTTTCGTTTTGATTCACACCAGTTAAAATACATGAAAGTCCCAAGAGATTTGCTTAAGCTTTAATTGACTCTCCTGAAAACTTTGAAGAAAAGTATCTCTCCCCATGGTGTGTGCTCATGGCAGAGGAATCACTTAGTGTAGTTTCTACCTACAAAAACTCAAAATGGATAAAGATTATATCAACTAAACATCTGTACTGGAATTTAACTGTCAAGTGGAGATTATAGATTTGTTTTCTAAGACAACTAAGCATGGGGAACTTCGTTCATAGCATTTCAAAGAAGACTTTCTTCCAAATCATGAAAAGTTTTGGGATTTTATTTATTAAAAGTGTTTTTGCAAACATATTTGCTGGCCTAAAATGTTAAATCACACGCAAATATAAGGAAGCCATGTCCAAACTGTTAAACTCATGTCTTTAAAACCTTGTGAAACCTACTGGAATAATCCCATGACTTTATATCTAAGGTCACAACTTTGTTTGATACGATATTTTAAGAGGAAAATAAAGATTGTGCTTCAATAGTAGGAAGATAAATTTCCCTGCCCACATTCTAGAAGTTGTCTGGGTTCTTGGGTTTTTCTCTTGGTAAAATGCAGTGTTCCACTGGCATTATATGACCCACGCCAGTCACTGTCATAGTTTTTTTCAAAGAGGCCAAGGTTTGGGCAGAGACAAGTACATATCTATAAATTATGGCTTGGGGAAATGCCTTGCTCACAGGTCTGCCCACCTGCCATTAGAAGAAGTACTGCTTCAACTGCCTCTGAAAGAACCACTTGCCTTCAAATATTTACAGGGTAACATCTCATGTTCCCTGAAAAGCTCCTACTATGCTAACATTTCTATGTATTGGATTTTTCAGTTAATGTAATTTTAAAAACTTTTTATTTCCATGAAATGAGTGAAAATACACTCACTCTTCATTTTTTACTGTGAGGTGGAAGTCATATGGAGTGACAGAACTCCAAATACCAGAAAAGTCACCTTGATGTCTTTTACCATCTGCCACCTCATTTTAAAACTCTTAAAAGTTGCAACTAGTTCCAAAGACCTCTATGGTTGGTTAACATATGTTAGAGATCTAATATCACATGAACTTAGAGCGCCACATGATTGGTTATCTATTTTAGTTTCAGACTTTATAGTTACATGGTGAATTACATAGAAACTACATTAAGAGTTCCACAGTTGGCAAGAAATTATGAAGACAGGGAGGAAAAACTCACCCAAGAGATGAACATAGGGAGTTTTCTCCTGTGACATTTGTGTTTACATTAGGGCACTGACCAAGGAATATATAATTTCAAGACTTTTCTACCTGAGTGCCAACACACTCTAGAAGAGCCTTCAAATGCCTCCTGTTGACAAGTCATTCTACTGATTCTTCCTTTTCCTTATTTTCATTTCCCCTGCATCATATTTTGATGGTCTTTTGGAAGGTTAAGCAATAAAACTGCAAAAACAAGGAGGAAATCTTGCAGGAACCCTGGGGTATGTCTCCAGTGCCTAAGTTGGGTGTTCAAGATACTGCTGATTCCAGAGACCCTTCAGAGATGCACTTGGTTGTTTGCCACCATTTATATGATTATCCATTTGGGAACAAATCTGTCAGAGGAAGGGTCCTTTCAGAATATAATATGGTGTGGGTTGAAGACCTCATAGAGAAAAATGCACTCAGAGGAGTGGTTGTGCTCTTCTGAATCAATAAAATCTAGGAAACCTTCTGGAAACTGACTTCAGAAAAATCTCAATACACCACTGTACTCTTTGTATTTTGTTAAATCATTCTGAGCAAAGACTGCTGTATTTACAACTTTGAATAGTGCCAATGAGGAAAAAAGAAGAATGTTTTATTATTTTATCTATTATCGCACCAAACCCTGCACTGTGAGCATCTGTTCCTTCATCTGGTGGACTTTCAAGTGGACGGAGAGGTGGGCATTTGGAAATTGATCTCAGCTGCTTGAGAGACCATACATAACATTGGTTGGGACCTTGTGTAATTTTCCAACTTAATTCTGGGTTACCTTCCACTTCATTTTGTTTCCGAGGTCTTGTCTTTTCCCTCTGTGAGATGATTTTTTTTCTACAAAATCTTTATGTACACTGGCCCTTTTAACTGGAATGCTTTTCTTCTACTGTGTTTTTGCCTGAACACCTAATCTAAAATAGCCTTTTCCTTATCTCTTCTCGAACCCTTTAATTTTCTACACCATTTTCTCACAATCTGCATGCACTTTTGGTTGAATATTTTTTCCTTTCTTATTTCTGTGTTCCCTACTTGTATGAAAGCCTAACAAAAGCAGGGAATATATATGCTAATATAGTATGAGCAAAATAAATACAGTACTTTATCAAAACATTTTTTAAAATGAGAGTTAAAGGAATAAATGGATGCTCTGCCAATAAAACACAATTATTGATTTTAATTAAAGATGTACGGATGTTGCTATGTTTAGTTAAATACACCTTCATCTGAATTTGAAAGTTTAGTTTATACACAATAATTCAAAGTTTTACTCGCTCATATTTAAAATCACATTTCTCAATAAAAGCATATCCTTTAGGTGGAATTTAAATACTGCTGTCTTCCTTCAATATGTGGCACTTTTTAAAAGCTGGCCTTACAGGACTTTTTGAGCGCTGAAAGAATCACTGTATTGATGCTAAGTGAAAGGCAGAGAAGCTAGGCTTTGACCTAGCTTCTCTCTCATTTCTCAATGGCAGTTGAAAAGTCTTCAACTGGTTATAACTTGAGAGCGATTATTCTACTGCTATGCACTCAGCGGCATATGGATGGAGTGGGTTTACAGACTTTCCTAAGACATATTCACTTACACAATTTTCTGTCATCAAAGAGGAGAAAGAGTTAGTTGAAAAACAGTTTCTGGATGTTATTTTAGAAACAGTATTGATTGGCCCAATGTCATAACATTTTCAATGACTGTATTGGGACTTATGTGAGATGTGTAGGGTGTTTTGAGGGCAGAAAACATTGTAATTCACAGACTCTGTGGCAACCTGTGCAGTTTTAAATAAGGAACTAAACAATACAAGGAAATCTGCTAGCACATTTGCTACTCATTCACCTCAAACTTCAGTTAAGACACCTCCACTAGAAAAGTATTGAGAGGTTACTTACACATATCTTTTGATCAGGCAACTCTACTTCTAAAAGTTTATCTGACAGATTTTCATTAAGGCATAAGGAGTCCTCATAAAACACTTTTATTAAAAGAAAAAGTTGGATGTTTATCTAAGCATTTTCACACAAAAGTTACTTAATCTTTATAATAATAATCTTTGGCTATTTTCTCACTTTAAAGATAAGGTAAGTAACTTCTGGGAGACCACAGTAGAAAAACAAGCCGCTTAAACCAAAGCAGGTAAGCATTTGAAAAAAATGAAGTAAATTTAAATTAAATGATAAAATATCTAGGATATATTTTAAATTCAAAAAGTTAAACTACATAACAAAATAATAGAGCTAATAAAATAGTTCTACATATGTATAAGTGTATATATATATATATATATATATATGAATAAATGACTAAAAAGGATAGAAGAAGTCAATGTATTTGTGAGCAAGGGCTTAAAGAGATCTTTCACATTTTATTTTTTAAAAAACTCAATTATTTTAATTTTGTGTTTTTAGATGACATGCATTCTTATTGTCAAAAAAATTAAAAGCACCTCAATCCTCATTTTAATCACTAAAAGATATTACTAAATAATTCAATTTTAAAATATTATATATGGGGGCAGGAAAATGTTAAGATTTGATAAATTCAATCTCAAATATCTTTAGACACATAGCAATAATAGATGAGGAAGACAATGACTACAAAAATCATCATAAAATTATTTAATAAACAATGGACTTAAATAGAATATATTCAATATAAAAATCATGGAAGCTGCACTTATTTGATACTTATTGTAGTTATTCTAAACAGTTTATTCATTTTAAAAGTATCCTTGTAAGC